>OX104059.1:74968319-75081450 GCA_944474145.2 Dicrocoelium dendriticum | reverse complement strand
TAAGGGGAACCGAGTGTTCAGCCTTCTGAATAATGACCAGTACCGTTAAAATATTCCGAGAGGGTCAGCAGAAATAGACAGGCTAGAGATGGTGGCTATGTTAAAACATAGGGTGAGCAAGACCAACAGGCTCTCGGGAAGAGGGGGCATAGCCATAAATCTACAAAGTCGTGACCGTTTACATTTCGGTAGTCTGGAGTAAGTCAAAGAGAAGCATGCCAGTCAAATGAGACTATGTCACTGCAGAGCACTGACAAACGGCAGTCCCATAGAAGGGGAATTCAAAGCAAAGAGCGTGATAATGTGAGGACAGGGTCGATTTGATAGGAACCGCATTGGTGCTGGGTGTATAGGCTAACTAGGCGCTTGGCGCGTTGGGATTAGTTCACACAATTAAGGATTTGTGTGGAATTCCATATGTGATCGGAGCCGTTCTCCCACAGCTTGTCCTCATGGATGCAGGTGCCTAAGATGTCTGCTAAGTTGGGGACACTTAGTAGTCTATTTATTGCCGTGGAGAATTGCAGGGTACTATCAGATGCTCTGCTAGCTTCAGGTAACTTGTTACTCACATGCGCATATCTATAGAGCAAGAAGTTAAAGCTTATGGAGCAACGGGTTTTGGGTAGTGAGAATGAATGTAGCTCTTCGAGTAGAGGATAACGTGTCGCCCAACGGTTAAAAATATCTTTCAATACTTGTGTCCCATGTTTTGATTAGCTTATATAGAAAAACTAGCTTGGTTTTAAGTCTCCGCAGCCAAAGTGGTTCCAGTCCAAGCTGCTTGCAGCAGCTTTGATAACTGAGCGTGGCTAATCCTAGGAGGCGCTTATGAACGAACGCTGGACTTTTTAGATGATCATCCCATCATTTTTGTGTGAATTAGTAACCACTATTGAGCAGTACTCTACTATAGGTCGAGCACACAAGTTGTAGAGCATGAGTCGTGGCTCTAACAGTCGCATTGACTTTAGTATATGGCCAACGATAGACCTGGCTTTTGCAGAGCTATAGCTCGCTTGCGCCGCAAAATTCAGTGAGCTTGAGTAGTGCCCACCGAGATCGCGCACAGTAACGCTGTTAGCTAGTGGTATTCCGTTGAGTGTTAATATGTTGGTCGGCATAGAGCACCGGTAGGAAAGGACGTTACCTTTCGTTGGTGAGAACTCTAGTTTCTACAGGTTACACCATGTTTCAAGAGCGCTGAGATCGCTTTGAATGTTGGAGAGGCCATTGCGTAGGCAGCTAGGATCGAATGAGAATACCACTTTTATATCATCAGCAAAGAGGTAGGGAGTGCCTTGTTAGAAGACCTGGAATACATCATTGATGTACAGTAAAAGCAGCAAAGGACCTAGGACGCTGCCTTGGAACACACCGCTGTTTACAGATGCCTTTTTAGACGAGACATCGCCCAGTGGCACTGACTGCGTTTGGTTAGAAAGGTAAGAAGAAAACAAAGAAAGGAGGCGGCCAGAAACACCAAATGCAGCTAATTTTGTCAATAAACCATTGTGCGGAACACAGTTGAATGCTTTTTGCATTTCCAGAAAGATGATGACCAGTGCTTGACCCAGGTCTATGGAGTGTGCAACGTCGTTTAAGAATTCAAACTGGAAAGTATGACAAGGTTTACTAGGCGAAAACCCGTGTTTGTGCCTATTAATAAGGTTGCGTTGCAAAAGAAAACGAAGTATCCCGTCCTTTATTATTCTTTTCATGAGTCTAGACGCAATGGGTGTGTCTAATAGGACGGTAAATGTCAATAGCTTGTTGGCAGCCTCCATTGTGTTGGGGTATGCTGGTTGCGTGTTTTCATCTAGACGGGTATTGTTCGCTATTCATAGTAATGGTGAAGCTATTGAGGAGAAGGACTGGAATCTCCTGTACTACATGTATTATTACAGAAGAAGGGACGCCGTCAGGACCTGGGTAGTGTGATATTTTTAAGGATCCAATTGCTCGCTTGATGTTATTTAAATCAAAGTCAATGGTGTGTATTTGATCATCAGTGAACTTGTGAATCGTAGATGGCAATGCCGAGTCATTGCTGGTGAAGGAGCTACAGAAGTGCATGTTAATGCAGTCGCAGAGCTCGACCGCATCAGTGACTATAGTTTTATCAAGAAGCAGAAGGGTAGTGATCGGTATATCTATGCTGCCACCCCGCTGCTTCATTAGTCAAATAAGAGACTTGACCTTGTTTCAGTGCAAAGCGTTGCGTGTTAAGCTAATGTACGAGCATTGTTTTGTGAAATTCTCCATTCGCTTAGTAATTCGTTGATGCGATGGGTAGATGAAAGTCCTTGGTCTTGCTGTAGCGGGAGCTCAGTTTCATAAGACTAGTAGCTAGTTTGCGCGTGGAAGCTTTATCAAGAGTCTGCCGCCTCCTTAGCTTCCTCTTTTTGGGGGCAAGGACGTCTAAGCAGTTCGTGAAGTTGTTATAAAGCTCCCTGATTGCAGTATCTATATTTTCGGAGAGGAAGAAATCGTCCCAATTTAATGCTCGAAGAAGGGAAGAAAATATTTTCCAGTTGATGTGATGGAGGAAGCTAGATACCTCATACTTGTTATCTTCCTGGTAAGGGAATTTAGGCAGTGCAAAAGACAGCTTCACCACCTTGTGGTCGCTGCCCGATATGTTGTCCAACACGCTGGCGCATGCGTGGGAAATGCCGTTAGTGAATATTAGGTCCAGTATGTTAGATTGTCTAGTAGGTGTATTTACATGCCGAGTCCAGCCATGTCTGAAAATAGCGCCCACCAGTGCTCTATATTTAAGTGAGGCTGACTGGTTAAGCCACGAGACACGAGGCATATTAAAATCTCCAGCAATAATTTTATAGCGTGCAGGAAGAAATGAGACTTCCTGAAAGAGCTTGACCATTTTGTCAACGCTAGCACAAGAGGAGTGCGGTGGATTGTATAAACAGCCTAGCAAGTGACCTCGTGAACCTCAAGCGGCGTAATCCATACGGAGTCTTCAGATTTGTTAAAGAATACGGTTTGGAAAGAGGTTGCATGAAACTCGTGCTTGACGTATATGAGGCATCCGCCACCTCGGTGATTGGCGCGTACACTACAGAAAATGGTATACCCTGGAATGTGTAGTGGTGTGTCAGGAGCATCGGCAGAATGCCATGTTTCTGTGACCAGCACCAGATGCGGGGGTGACAGAAGAATGAGGGGGCCTAGTAGGTGCATTCTATTTTTGATCGATAGTACATTGAGGAGGAGGAATGCATACGTGTAGGATCCGCGCAGTCCTTTCGTTTGGTCGCCATTTTCTGCATTGGTGTCGGAACCGGGTAGTTTGGAAGTGCTTGGGATAGTTAAGTACAGCAGATATGTGTGCCGGGGCGGCGGGTTGTCACATTGATGGCAGCCGGCCGCTGACGGGTCAGTTGTCGGTTGGAGGTCCAACGGGGTTACGTGTAGGGCTGGAACCAGCCGTTTTGGGTTGGCTGCAGTGTGTAAATGAGTCTCTGTAAATGATATAGAGCAGGTGCGAGCCCTTGGAGAACTGGACGTGGTGGATCATGCCCTATTGTATTCCATAAAAAAGGGGCTGCAGTTGGTGTGGCACTTATCGGCGGCCAAACATTCTGCAGACGTCCTGATATGTGAGAGCAGTTAGTCGAAGTAAAAGGGACTGTGGTATTCATGTTGGATGTCGAGTTGTCAATAGCAGCGTACTGTCGTCTTCGGCTGAGCGCCGTATAGCCGTGCGTTTTAAACTAATGTTGCTAAGTTGGAGCTTGAGCAGTTTGATCTGTTAGTTTGAGTAGATATGGTTTTCTGAATGGTTGGCTAGATCTGGTTGGAGTTTAGAGGGTCGCCTGTACCGTGAGCTCAGAAGGCGATTCCAGAAGACAGATCCAGTTTCTGGGGAACTTTTATTGATACAGTAAAAGATTCACTGTTTTCTAGCTCCAGCTAGGGGAACGGAGCATGCACAGCACACATGGCAGTCGCGAGTTGCAACTGAAACGAGCTCGAAGCAAAAAAATGGCGATGAGCAACTCAAGCATTCGAACTCAGAATTCAGTTCAACAAACCACACTGGTTGCCTAGGTGTACAATGAAAAAATTTTAGTTAAAGTGTTACACACGCAAACTGGGGTATCTCCAGACTGCTACAGGAGCAACGATCCCAGGTAAGGCTTGCTAAACCGGAGCAGAAGGTGTACTAGTCACCGGTTGTAGTTGCAGAGGTGTTGGTTTGACGCGGTCAGTAGTGTATCGGGGTGTGTTGCAAATTTGGACGTGCTTTATTGGGTTTGGGATGTTGTGTCGTTATTTCTGACGAGGAGAGTGTGCTTGGTTTGCTATGGACTTCGGATAAAATTTGGAAATTGGAGGTTCCTATTGTATGCGAGCGAGCCATCTGGTGTCGTGGTTTTTTGGTACTGACAATGAGTATACTTTAGCCAAATCGGAACGTCTGGGTTTAGTCCTTTTGTTGTACTGATTTGGATTTGGTGGGGGACGATGGGGGAGAGCTGTGAAACACCGTTGTTTGAACTGCTGGTCGCTGGCGTTGGGTCGATAGAGAGTTGCGTGGGGTCATCGACAACGCTGGCTAATGGAGTATATACTGAGAGAAAGCCCACACTCACAAGCTCAGAGTGTATGTCATCTATGTCAAACATATCAATAGCCTGCGTATGCTATTTGGTCGTGTCTATGACAACAGCCTAGTTTACAGCGGAGGTTACGGACTTGGCAGCAACCTATTTTGGTGATATTTGTATTTTAAGGGATTTTTTCTTCACGGTATGTTAGCCGCTAAGAGGAATCCAGGTCAACGTCACACAGAGTCGAGGAAGAGGCCGTGTGGGTTGGATTTGCTTGCGCATTTGTGTGTTGGGAGTCGGTGAATGATGTCACACGGGTTTCTTTCTTTAGAGAAAGTGAACTAGTAGGCAATGTTGATCTTTGCAGCGGGATACTTTCCGGTTTTATCAGAATTAGCCCGAGGTTCGTTTGCTGCTTCAGCACATATCGGGCTTCAACGATTCGTTTAGCCAGCTCGGGGCTGCTAAATTTTGACTATTGGGCAAGGTCGGCCGGGGATTTTACGTAGGCGAGCGGCTGAACAGCAATCAAGTGGTAGTCTACAATCATTGAGAAGGGTACGCAACACCATTTAAGCGGTCTCTTGTCAGGTACGTTGAATACTACGGCGTTATTGGCACAATGAATGCGTTCGCTGACCTCATGCGTAATGTTATTCAGTATTTCACTTGCGGCTAGCATATCGGGTTGGCTAGCCAAAGTTTGGACGTTGGCCAGATTGACCAAAAACATGACATTGTTTAGTAGCGTCGCTAGAGATGTAAACTCTTCTATCAGCGAGCTTACCTGACTTCCGAGAACACGGACGTTTTGCAGAGCTTCTGCTAGTGAATCTACAAGCCCTACTTTGCAATCTCGTATTTGAGGTGGGCCAGCTTCACTGACATCAAGGGCGGCTTGTTCCAGTGTTTACTTTTTAGCAGATATGGGTGGCATATGTCTTTTACCATGATCCAAATAAACAGTACAAAATCAAGACAAACGGTGGGGTAAAATCCTGAACCCGAGACACCAACAAATGGCTTTGAAAAACAGCTTGGACAAAGGTATAAATATTGCAAAGGGAAATAACAGTGTTACTTTAGTGTAACACAAACCAAAATAGAACGCAGCGATATACAGTCCAAAGAACAGCGGGACAAGGCGCAACGAAAAAACACGGTTTCAAGATTTTTCAGAATTTCTATAGATGCCTATAAACAACCTAACAACGCTGGGTCTCGGAAATAGGTGCTTTACGTTCTTGCCATATAAAAGAGTCTCTTCGCACGAAGCTTTCAAACAAGCAGTGCTTTCGTGGTCCTTACTTCCTTAATCCTCCAAGGTGTGGAAAACATCTGGGCCATTGTTTCCTTTTGCTTTGCCTACTCAGTTGCTTACAGTGTACATTTATGCTTCATACATAAGGTCGCTACTCTTTCTGAAAGTCACCCTGCTCACTTTCATCTACTCCTTGTCTAGATTGTAGGCGTGCAAAACGACGAATAGGTATTATTGAAACAAATTTGTACACCTGTGTCATTTTCGATATCAAGGGTTTAGTAATTTTTGTTGCTGGGTGAAATAAACTCCACCAGAGCTGCCGACATGGACGACGTAGCGAGCCCACGTGTGACACTACAACGATCGGTAGCCATCCACCTCAATTAAACAGACAATTTTTGGCTCACTTTCGCTTAATTTCTCGTTTTACACAGCAAACACCAGTTATTGCTTTTCTAATCTACTCGGCTGTAGCTCGATAACCCGGGCATTGGTGACAACCGCATCCAGTTCGCCACTACGTTGGCCTGCCGCAACTTACGTTACGTATAGCCTCTTAGTAAGGCGTTGTTACCTGTTAGCCACGAATTGCGATTTCGCAGTAAAGTAACAAGTTAGAAAACCAGATATCAGAATCACTGGTAGACTGAGGAATGCACAAATTCTTTGATTAGAAAGAATCGCGGAATACCATCTGGTATTTTTATTTCCGTAAAGCTATGTCACCAATTTCATCTGAAGGATATCGACTGTAGGTTCATTGAGGAAGTGGACCTTCGGATTTACTATAATCACCATTTAAAACCTTAAGATAAAGAAGGCAACATATGTTACCGAGAATTGTATGTTATAATCGAATGCTTCTCGGGAATGCGTTTCTGCACCTTTAGCCATCAGGCTGGTATAAGTTTTGCGTCGTGTTCGACTTTAACTCCTGTAAGAACTGGACGGCTGCTTATAGCAGGGGATTCGGGAAACTGTGCATGATCCACTCAGAATCTTAATATCAGAAAGGTTTGTTATATTTTTCTTAGCCTGCATTTGATCATACTGCGTGATGGCGTGGTCCACATGCTTGCGTTTGAGCTGCTCCCGAGAGTTGGTAGGTGCGTTATAGATAAAGTAGCGTGAAGCAAAGTGTTCGACGAAACACGTGACAATCTTTGACTATTGTCAAATTACCCCTGAGAAAAATTGGTTAGGTCAAACTGACGCTGTTTGCATTTTGCAAAAGTGGACATCCTATGTATTGCATGCAAACGCTATGCGTGGGTTCAAAAGCGTTGTTCTCAGCTTACTTAACCGCTGCACAAAACCTACGCTGAGCACAAACGCATGCTATGGCGTTGTAAGTGTTGCATCTATAATGCTGCGTTGGCGAGGCGTCTACCACAGCATCATAAAGACGTTCTTCTGACCATTCTACCAGGCGCGCCAGAAAGTGCAGCAACGCCTCCTCCAACGGCGCTCCAGACGTCGCAACCATCCCAGCCCCATCAACCTGTTATTCGGACCCATTAACACACATGCAACCTAGTGCCTCAAAGACAAAGTAATATGCGGTCTTAGTGAAGGAGAAGTCGAACTTGGCATTGTGTGGTCAACGTCCAGTCACACGTGTCACCAAGACTAAGCCAAAACATATGAATAATCCCGAGCTACTATCTGCTCAGGAAGAAACGTTGCTAGTTCTCGCCAGACGTTACGATCTAGAGAAAGCGCTAAAAGAAATACCATCATTCCGTAAGTCGTCAATTCTGAGTGCATTCAACCATCTCGTAACCGTTATTTCCTCATCCTGAACGCGGGAGAATCGGACAACCAACCTCCAGAAAAGAAATGTTGGCTGATCAAACACTGCTTTTTGGATCAGTTTCCTTGTGTTTGATGCAGGCGAACAGGAAGTAGACTTTGTCTCTGCTTTCCGTGCCGCTAAGAGTCAGGTGAATGCTTCCAAATTTCTCTTCTCAAGTTTGGATGCGAAGACATATTAGAGTGCGGACGCATCGTGTGACCGAGTCAGGGTCTCAAAGGTGAACCGTTCTACGTGGTACGAGACCTATTGCCCGAAGACCCAAATAAACTGAAAGCTGTGGAAGAGCTACGAACGCGCATGACGAGTGGTGAAACCGACCGGCATGGCATGAATTTTTGTCTAGTTCGGTAGACCAAAATAGCCCGCTGGAGACCATTTCTCGTCAGCCCAGACAGAAAGCATAACAATAGTCTACGCGTGCTATCAGCCAATATTTACAGCCTAAGCAGGAACCTGGATGAAATTCCGTGGTTCATTTCAGTTACTGGTCCAGAAATTCTAACCTTCACCAAAACGTAGCTATTCACAAATACAACCACTCGAATGCATCTATCCCTGGATACCACCATTTTAGCTTCGCTCGCTACGGAGTATGGTCAGAGGAGGTAATTCTCTACCGGTCTACAGCTCTCAAACTACACGTACATAAAGCTAACGGTGCCCATGGAGACAACTTCGCAGTCCTCCGTTGCTGCGTTCAGGACGGATGCAGATCTCTTTGTCGGCCTCGTCTACAAAGCGCCATCGGGGACCAATGCGCTCTGGTTAGACTCATTAAAGATGCATGGTGGACGCAAGATCTTCCTGAGCTTGGGGATTTTGATTCGCCGGTTATCGTTTTGGACCTGTTTCTTTGTGATCGCATATCTGCCGCTTTTAATGTCCCTTGCGTTAGACCGTTCTTGACTTTAGCACTGTTTAACATGTTTTGACGCCTACTGGTAGACTCACAGACAAGGCTGGGCTCATTACAGATTTCGTGTGCACCCCGGCGGAATCGGTTGTCTTGGACCTAACAGTTCTTTAACACAAAGGCAAGTGTAATCAGTGTTTTATTTTGTTGGGTTGGCTGGCTCACGATCCATAGCCGCTGTGGTCACTGACGGACATTTTGGCGTGCAGATCCACTCACTCGAAAGACATGCGTACGCGCTACGGCATGGGGTATCCATGAACACATTCGCTTCGACGACTCGTAGAAGCTTGGGCTCGCCAAGATAACGCTGCTACTTAAGCAGGTCGTTTGCTTCCATCATTTGAAGCCCTACACTAGAGGTCCAACTTGAATGGGTCGACAATTGGTACCAACTATGAATTGAAGACGCAAATTTTTGGATCACTTTAGACAAACTCAAGCAGAACCCGAATTTTCAATATAAGCATGTCAGCAATGATTGTGTCGTGTTGAATCGTCAGGCCTGCTGACAGTACAAACTAGCATTGGCACAACACGACTGGCTAGCCGAACAACCTCCTCGTGGTGCCAGCTGGGTGTTTCGGGTAAACCCTGTTTCAGAAAATGGTTCGGCGGCAGTGTTCCAGGATGTGGTGGGATTTCGCCTGGAAAGCGTTCTCCCTATAAAAAGCCACAAGTATCCGTTTAGCAACACTGTGACGTGTCGGACGTGACTTGCTACTAAATAAAGTCACTGACTCTTCTCTTTTCCGGAGGATCATTCACACATCATGGACGTCACCTGATTCAAAGCGTTCCGGTGCTTCCCCCTTGGATGGCGAACACAACAAACAAAAGCACACACAGTCACATTTACCTACTCACACAACATGTCCCCTTCCAAATACTCAGTTAAACATAGTTTTACGTCTCAACCCACACATAAATTCCCATGCTATTGGTCAAAATGTACCAATTTATGCAATAGCTGATCATACATGTCTGTAATACCATAATTACGCCCTTGATGGTGTGCCTCGCAGTGACGAGAATAAACTATTTATTTATTTATTTACAAGCAAGTAAACGGCTCTACTCTTATTTAAAATAGGCGCTGGAGATGGTAAAGCCACCGCTGCTTTGTTTTTATGTGATTAGCAAGTTTTAGTTTACGTGGACGCTAAGCAAGTTAGTTACTTGGCTAAGCAGTGCGCTTCTGTTTGCAAGAAAGAAAGCTCCTTTAGTGACAGAGCCATATTCATATTTCTATCTTAGTTGGTTTAAGTAACTATTAACCTTTATTCTGCGATGAAACTGCATCTGGATTAAGATCCCTATAGCTCCCTCGGCCCTGTTAGATTGTATCATTAGTTCCTGAGGACTCCTGCGGAGCGCACTGCTTCCCCTAAATATCTAGTTTACTTACCTTGTTAGAAGCTGGTAGTCTTTCGTCAGCTAGGAAGTGTTTATTGACAAAACCATCTACAAAGAAGAAAGTCGACATTAGCCAGACAATTATCGTCTAGTCGGTGTTACGTCGCTGTGTGCACTTTCCTGGAGCGGATACTAAAACAGCCTGTTACTCTTCATCTTTAAGCACCGAGCGTCAGTCCTTCTAGCCCGCAGTGGTTGCAAAAAGCACACCCGAACCTAAACATTTCTCCATGGAAGGATAACTATGCAAGACAGCTAGACTCCGGCAAACCCTTAATCATTTTGTTGGTTGACTTCAGCAGAATTTTAACACAGTTTCGCCCGAAGGGTGTCCTTTTACACACCGAGGCATCGGTATATCTTTATATTTGCAAGCCTTGGATATCCGACTTTCTATAGGACCACACCATGCAAGTGAAATTGAATGATAAACTTTTCACCCCCGTTCTCATGCCGAATAGGGTTCCGCAAGGCTATGTCCTCGGCTTCGTGCTTTTAATCTCTTCAGCAAGGACTTACCGTCCACTTTACAGACGAATTGACTAAGCAAGGCTGACGACCTGACGCTGTGGCAGGAAGTATCTAGCTTAGGATCCGCTGACCGACTACAAGCTACACTCACTCTACTCCATGATTGGTCGATTAAGTGGCAATTGCCTATAAATCGTGCTGAATGATCTGTGCTCTCCTTAGCGCACCTAACCTGGTTGAAACATACCACATTTATAGGTGCATGCTCAGAAGCATAACCCAAGGGACGGAATTTGCAGTGGGCGTGTCATCAAACCTCAAAGCTATTCAAGGCACCCAGAAGAAAGTCGCTGCGGCCTACACAACGTTCCATTCACGAGGTAGACTAATTATTTCCTAACCGCGGGGCTGTACCCAGGCCCGTTTGGCTTGCTTTTACATCCGCCACTCGCCTATGGTCACGCGCTGCTTATCCTTTCACCAAATCCGAATGCGAGATGATAGAGTATGTTCGGCGGCCGGGCTCCAAATCCGTCCCTAAGTTGGGTGACCTATCTTATCCACTCCACCATCCAGGACTAAACTTATTCGCTTTTGGTTACCGCCGCCACGGCGAAAGTTTGAAATTCACCTGACCTATTCTCACAGGAGAACGGTAGTGCGTTACAAGACTTCTAACAAATCAACAACGAAGGTTCGACACTAGGTCAAAGCTTGAAACTTTTCAAACCGTTTAAGCACCGCGTGCGATTGCGACTGGTTACATCAGCTGGCGTAGTGTGTGATTGGAACCAGTTGCCAAATCGTAAGACTGTTGCGGTGACAAGTGAATCTTTAAAACAACCCTTGAATTCTCTCCTTAGGCGCTAAACTTCTGCTACTTCTCATACAGCTACACTGGTTCTCTGCGGAACCTTGTTCCGCAATCACCCACGACATTTTGGCAATACTCTGCAAATAAAGCTGGCAGAGAACCTTTCTATTGCTCTCTGGCATCTAATGACCCGATGATCCAGATACAGGGGTTAAGACATCACTCGTTTTCCAACCGGGCGCTCAGGTTGCAACTGATTTCAATGTACTGTTCGGGTCATCGGGGCTACTTATTCCTTAAGCTTGTTATAGCTTGAAGCTTTAACTGGCAAGGTACTGCGCCGCTCTGAATTTGCATAAGCATCGATCTGATCGGTTTATCGTTGAAGATAATTTGTCACAGGGTTGTCGCTTATTATAATGCGCAAACCAAGGACATATGGGTAATACCGACGTTGGCGCTCGAACCTTTATTTGTGCATTCAAATCTTCTATTTTGTTTTTGTCTGGGAGAAAGTAAGAATTGCACAAATAATCCAGTAGTTTAGCAAGCAATCGATTGTTAACCGCTGTCTCATCAACTGCGATGTTCTGAAATATTATAGGTTCTACACGTAACTGTTAAACACCAGATATTATGCCCGAGGTTATGGGGTAGTACTAACCTTGGTATGTAGAATGCCGCCAAGTAAGAACCACTGGGATTGAGACTTAACTGCTATGACGCAACACGTAGGACGCAATGTAACTGAAAAGGTAAAATAAAAATTACAGTCAACTGTTTTCTTCAGCCTTTTTCCTTCTTCAATAGTTGCGCAGGAAAGTCCTTCTGAAAGACAGACGGAAAACAAGGTCCCGTGGGAGCAAAGATTTAAATTAGACCACGCAACAAACTAATTTCCATCATTCGTTACACCGCAACCTTCCTATGTAGGCAACATCCCCGTTGCCACGTCAAAGCCCCCTTGAGCTGGTACTTCAACTTCTGTGGCTGCTTCTGTCGGTGGCTCATTGTGGTGCTCCTCTTCGAAATGCTCAGGCTCAATTTGGAATGGTTTAAGCCGAATAAAATGTACGGCCATATGCTGCCTGACGGCGTTCTTTGGGCCTCTAATCACACAAGTCAGTTCAGATATTAATTGGTCTACCACGTAGGGGTCTGCCCACTCACGAAGCAGCTTCGCCGGTATTCCTGATACGGGTGCCTGATGCCAATAGCCGAGGTCGCCTGCTTTCAACGGGACACCGAAGGCCTTCTTGTAGTAGTATTCCTTCTGGCGCCGTTATGCTTTCACCAAGTGAATGCGCGCTGCTTCGCGTGTACGTCGAAAGGGGTCAAGAAGCTTACTGACGTTTTCTGCGACCGACGGGCACACTTATTGTGTTCTCGGTAATCGGACATCCGAAGGCAACCGAACTCCTCTACCCGTCCAAATAAACGACGGCGTTTGCCTGGTAGAAAAGTGCGCCGTACTGCCATGGGTCAATAAGCATTTAGGCAACAACGTGTAAAACTCGCAAATGTTTTGGTTCACAAACGCCTTCAAGAGTGACTTCCGCGACCGATTCGTACGTTCAGCCTGTCCGTTTCCTTGTGGATGGTAAGCCGTTCGCCGCGTTTTATCGATGCCGAGTGCTCTGCACATCTCATGGACCAGTGAGCTTTTGAAATATGATCACCTATCAATGTGCAGTTGCCCAGGCGCTCTTCAGTGGCAAACCCAGTGGTTAGACATCGCTGTTGAAACAGTGAGAGTATCAGCCTGCGCGATTTGCACGGCTTCACACCATTTGGTGAAGTATTCTACTATTACTAGGATGTAGCGATTCCCTCTCGGTGTTTCCGGCAGCGGACCAACGAGGTCTACTCCAACCATTTCGTTCGGGTAAATCACTGTCATGGATTGAAATGGTGCCCTATGAGCAACAAGCGGATTTTTAAAGTCGCGCACCTTTCGCAAGTTTGGCGGAAGTTGACAATGTCTCATTCTTGATGCCTCCCCAAAGTCGTCGATGCGCCATTAATCCTAGTTTATTGATTCCAGCGTGGCCCAGCTGTTGGTGCAATTCCGACAGCACTTCCGTAACTAACGCCTGTGGAGCCACCATCCTCCTCAGGTAAGTGGGGCCGAAATCGAAGACCAAGACACCCTCTTCGGTGGCGAGTTTATCCCCCATCGCCCACATGTACTCAGCTTCGCAGCTTTTCCCTTTCATTTCTTTCGGAGCTGGTTTGTCCCTTCCTAAGCGCCGCTCGTGGTGGCCAAGTGATATGTCTAGATCCGAAGCCTGTGCTTCTTGCCAACGATCATACTCGGCTTTCTGTAAGTTGACTAAGGCTACGTGTTGCATAGTACAGGAAGGACAGTTTCCGTGATCTCTAGCGAGAATCCTCGATAGCGCGTCCGCGTTGCCGTGTAGTTTCCCAGGCCGATGGTGTTATTCGAACTCATACCCCTGGAGCTGCTCTTGCCGTCGAGCAATCTGCCCCTCAGTGTCCCTAAAGTTCTGCAGCCACCTGAGTGACTGGTGATCAGTCCGTGCTACGAATTTTCTTCCTGAAAGGTAGTGCGGATGTTGTTTTTTGAAAAGCACCAGCGCCAACATTTCTTACCTTGTCGTACAGTAATTTTGTTTACTTGACACAAGGTTTCTACTGCTGGACGAAACCACTCTCTGTGCCATCCCGCCCTTTATGTGACAACCGCTCCAGTGACCTGAGCGCTGGCATCGGTGTCCAAAATAAACTCTTCAGCTGTGGTGACAAGTCTGGGAAGCTTAACATCGAAGCGGTACACAGAGACTCACGCAATCGATCAAAGCCCGTTGGACATTCGACAGTCCAAGCGACACTGCGGCTATTCTGCAACAACGCGTTTAAAGGGGCTGAGACTTCCGAAAACCCTTTGATGAATCGACGGTAGTATGATGCCAGTCCTAAGCAACCGCGGAGTTCCTCTACATTAGTGGGGATTGGCCACGCCTTTACCTAATCTGTCTTGCGAGGATCTCACGGGATGTCTGCCCTAAAGATGATGTGTCCGAGATAGGTACATTCTTCTTGCAGTAAGCGAAAATTTTTGGTTAGTGTTTCAAACCTACATTGATTAGATACGTTGGCACTTCAGATAGATTGCTTAACTGTTCTTCCTTTGTTCTCCCATGGACAATGACATCTTCCAGATTGACGCGACACTTGTGCGTAATAAAATTGTAAAGCAATTTCTGCATAAGGCGTTGACAAGTTGCGGAAGCGTTTGATAGGCCGTAGGGCATTGTTTGAAACTCATAAAGGTCTGAAAGGACTACAAAGGCTGCCTTCGCTAGGTCACTCTATTCAACCTCCACTTGCCAGTAACCAAACACCAAACCTAACGTGTTGAAATAAGCTGACCCTACAAGCGCGTTAGCAAGGTCATCAGTTCTGGGCAGTGGTTATGCGTCTTTCGGCGTGAGTTTGTTTAGCCGCCTATAATCAACACAGCCTAAAACCACAGTCTAGCTTCTTTATCGAGACGACTGGGCTGCCCATGGAGAAGTAGAGGGTCGTATAACCTCCTTTTTCAGCATTTTGCCTACAAGCTTTTGCAGTACGCTTTGCCAATGCACTGGGATCCGTCCTAGCTGAGCCTTAATCGGGGTCGTATTCCCCATGTCGATTAGATGTTTCACGACGTTTGTGTGGCCCAGGTCTCTGGTCTGCCAGGCGAATACATCAGAGTGGGCTGGCAGTAATTCTTTGAGATTTTCCAACGTTCGCTCATCCGTTAGCAATTCGTGTGAGCGGATAAACGTGTTTACCCGGTGTTCCTCGTCAGAGGGGCACCCACAAATTGCAAACGTTTTAAGACTGTGGGCCTAGCCTTCTCTGAGCAATACAACGCAACTGTCAGTGATTAACTGGCATTCGTCTAAATCTAAGTGACAGCTCAGATGCCACAATAAATCCATTCCAATGAGTACAGCAAATGGAAGGTTATCAGCAGCAATAAACTCGTGGCGGAACTTCTGTTTGGCAATGTGCATCTGGGCAGTGATAGATTCCTGAACAGACAGGCGTTCCCCATTAGCAGCGGTCAGATGATAACGGCATGGCGTCCACACACAATCTCTCAGCGACTTGGTAATATTAGCTCTGACTGAGTTCCTTCATACCCCTGTGTCAACTAGACCTACCAGTGGCACCAATGCTACGATTAGCTCTCGTTAATGAGAATGCGGACGTTGTACAGGTGACAGCGGCAATGAAAACTGACTTCACACGGTCGCACTCACCTTGAAGATTTCGGCTGCCACGGCTTGGCGGGAAATTTCCTCTGCTTAATGCAGGGGGGCGGGGCCTTTGGAAGCTTGATTGTACTGCATGTCGCAAGTAAAACCATCGATGCAAAACGCAACTCCAATTCCTTCCTTCTGGTGGCTTGGAGCTACCGTGACTGCATCCCTTCAGCGCACAACATGGTTTGATAAGGCCCATGGACGCGTTCAGTTGCTACAATTGGTCTGGCACTTCTAAGGCTGACCGAAGACAAGTAGGGCGTGGTAAACAAAACTCCCATTTTACCGAGAAATTTTGGATGCCCTCAAACAACTGTTCTAAAATGCGCTTGTCCTGTTTTCTTGCGTTTCGTCTGCGTAGGCGGTTACGGTTATTCTCCGCAGTTCGCGAGCGTATGTTACTACGTTTTCTTCGGTCTTTGCTACCAGGCATGAGAGGCTTTGCTTAAGTTGCCAGGCAGGCCGGGGGTCCAGTAAGCGCCGAAGGGAGAAGAACTTTTCCTGTGTGACCAATTCTTCCAGAAGTTTAATATCCGCCACAATAGCAAACGCGTATTCTGATAGCAGTCCCATTATGAGGATGCCGTGTTGCGAAACAGAAAAGCTCTTTAGGTACAGCTGTACCTGTTTTTCCCACCTTGAGTAAGAGAAGCCCGGTGAAAATCTTTCGGAGGGCGGTACCGGGGATGTGGACGCGGTCGGTGGCGGGTTCGTTGTCATCTTTTGTATAGCGACTGACAGTAAATCCAAGGCGACATAAATTCTCACTCCAGGAACAACACGAAGCTTTTGATTTCGTCTTCACGCCGACGCTTTGACCTCTGCATCGCTCTGGTATCCATGCAGGGTCGCCAATTGTAGAATGCGGTCAAAGGGAGAACACCAAAGTTTGAGGCGTAACTGCTGTTTCGCAACACGTAGGCTCCATAAGAAAGAATCAATATAAAGGAAAAGGTAAAAGAATAGTTAGTCAACTGTTTTCTTCAGGCTTTTTTCCTTCTTCAATAGTTGCGCAGGAATGTCCTTCTGAAAGGCTGACGGAAAAGAAGGTGCAATCAGCGCAACGATGTAAATTCAGCTACGCGCCAAACTAGTTGCAGTCACACGTTAAAGGTAGTTGGCCTTCCAATCTCATAATTTGAAGGTCGGTTAGATACGTATAAGTACAGCCGAAATCCACGGCAGTAGTCTAGTACTTACTTGACGGTGCTTAACACGTTAATTTGTCATGGTCTTTAGTTTTCTGCTTCTATCTTCGGTTGGGCTAGAACTTATGTGCAGCCGTAGATTACCTAACTTGGAATCGCTTTTGGTGAGAAGATAATAACAAAATGCAGCGGAGGTGATTGGAAATGAGATGAATTATTTTGCTAAATAATTTCAAAAGCTTTCTGTCCAACAGAAATCGCAAATGAAAGCATAATGGAATATGATCGAAAGTTGACATAATGCTTCGGCTTGCCGTCAATAGGAGTAGCGACGCGAGACACGCGGGCGCGCTTCGTTGATCCTTTCAAGGTTGACCTCATTGCAGTCCATTATGACGCAGATTTTGGATGCACATTAGACGCGTGATTCAAACGCTGGGTAGGCATGTTCCGGGCGGAACTTACTCCTCCGGTCGACATTTGGAAGTTGCAATTACTGCTCCGAAGCTCAGAACAAGCAAAGATTTTTGATTCCCGGACTATATTCTGCTCAAACATTCGGAGAAGCAGACTATTCAAGAAGCGGTACCGCAGCTGAATAAAAGTTTTGGAGAGTTGGTATCCTTGTTCCATATTCGCTAACAATTCCTGAAAATTCTTAAACGGGTATCGGGCAACCTTGGAGCCTTAGCAGAATTTAGTAATTGGGAGAGTGAGCCTTTTCAAATTACAAACCTTAACGGACCACCAGTTTGGTTTTCTCACGTTTATCAGCGCTATAAATTTCCCTAGTGGTGCTATGATCCGCAAGCGGCTTTTAGCTATGTTGGATCGGGATCCTGAACTGACCTGATGATGAAGGGCATTGTAAGTGAAAGTAACCGGCTGCTCACCCTAAAACACGACGTTGCTCGGACCGAACAGACTGCTTTTGCACCACCCGATAGCGTGCACATCGTGAAATTCCAGGACTGTCATCTCAAACAAACCATACAAAATACCCACGAACAAACCGTCCACCGCATGCTGGTCATGCCGCTAATGGCAGTTCTCACATTGTTGTTGGTGCAAGCGTCATAGTTGTGTAAGCTGCCAAAAGCACTGCTATCAGCAGGAATTCTGACTTATAAGGTCCGCCTGAAGAACTTGAAAAAGATTTATCGAAAAAGGAATTCTAGTTAGGATGGCGCAGTCTGTGTTTACAGTTGCCGTATTTCAAAGTTAGTGAAAACCAAGACGACGATTGATCAGCATGTTAAGCAATAGGATTACAACGTAACAGCAATTCGACAGGCCTCGGCCATTACAATTATTTCCAGGGACTCATGGAATCACATGGGGCGTCCAAAGATAGTCAAGTCTCACAGAGTGACTCACAACCCATCCGATGGTATGCTAAAACTTGTAGGTGAGCTTAATAACAAGGTTGCGTTCGAAGGCGTGCAGGGGTTAGGAACGTACTTCCTTTCAGACCTAGTGAATTCGAACTTCCTTGGACTCGCCTGGATTAAACTTTGCCACACCTTGCAATTTCTTTGCCTCAGATCAACAATAGTGTCTGAGCGACTCTAGTCTCAACGTCAGCGTTCGTTGAATACATGGCACATAGGCAAAAACGAAACTTGGTTCCCTTTCAGGATGGCTTGGGCCATGGTAGGAAATTTAAAGAAAAGCTGCGCCTGCGACCAGGTGCCAAACAGGGCTTTAAGGCTAAAGTATCGGTAACATGTGCAGACATGTTCACAGTTGGGCAGGATTTTGATCGACTGGGACTAGCCGGTCAGCACAACCGGCAACTAATCATCATGGGCTTCATCGGTTGTCGCAGTGAAAAAGATGAGTGGCAAGGTGAGCGTCTGCTTTGAATTCTCAACTGTACTTAACTACGCGCTGGACTCCACCAGTACCAATAAACCCCAAACTGGAAGATGGTTTTGTAAAATTGAATGGTGATAATTGCTCTGCTAAGCTTGAGCCGACTGGTGCCTAAACTTAAGTGAACATTGACGAAGACCCAATTGAGTTGTCCATGATCAAAACATATTGTGTGCTTTTCCAAATCAACCCTTTGTCCTATGGAGTAAAACAAATACAGCCATTTTCTAACGACTGATGGACACCATGCTAGCGTGCGTTTCTTGAGCCGCTGCATAACCGGATGGTACCATAATGATAGGTCGACCGCCGGGAGAGCCATGTAACCTTTAGGGGGAGTGCATGGTTTCATATGGTCGTACGGTTTTCGGATTCGTTAGGACCAATGCAACTATTTCCCGCCAAGCATCAAATACCTCGGCTTTATCATTGAAAGTAATGGATCTCAACTACATTCGGCAAACGTAGAAGCCATTAGCAATACGCCTCTACCAACGGATCTGCAGATTTGTGTCCCTTTTCTGGGCTTAACAGCCACTAACCGGCATGCTTGGCTAGGTTGCGTCGCCTGCTTGCCCTGTTAAACATGCTAATAGCCAAAAGCCAACCTCGGAACTGGACATTAAAATACCAGAACGCCTTAGAAAGGATAAAGCAATTGTTGCTTTCAAACTTGTTTGACTCATCTAGCTCACCAGTGACTGTCCTAGTCACAAATGCACCAAGCACTACGATTAACACGGTAATTTTGAACTCAGGCTAATGGATTTCAGAAATCAATCGCTTATGCAGCCAGAACATTTTTGACCGCCAAGAAAAATTACAATCAGCTTAAGGACGCAGCATTAGCCATAGTGTACGCGGTCAAAATTCCACGAAATGCTGTACGGACGCTGTTACAAGCTACTGACAGATCTCAAAGCTTTTGCTGTCTACCTTAGAGTCGAAGAATGTCATCCAGGCCTACCCGGTCAACTGGCTGCAACGATGGGCTCTTACCTTAATGGGGTATGATTCGTGATACACTGCTAGTCGACAACTTTCATTAGCCAAGCGGATCCATTGTCACACTTAATTAAGCTTCCCAGCACTGCCATGCGGATACAATCATTGCTTTGGTCGAGGTAAACTCTGACGTTAACTCTCTGGCAACTGATGCATCGCACAGTCTACTAGTTACCGCGGATGCCGTAGGTACCAACACGATTCGGGACCCAGTAAGCAAAGTAGTTTCACAGTCCCACCAAACAAGTTAACCACGTACATGTCCATCTGTTGATTTGCCGTGGGATTTCCAGAGGAGATATTCGCTCTTCATTGTGCATGGCTACATACTACCTTTAGAAAACCTGACCTTAGCAATGCCAATCAGAAGCGCGGAATTTGTCAGTTCCATACCGGGCATACTAAGATCAACTGAATAAAGGCGTCTACTCGCAGCTATGTGTTGTAATTCTCCAGTGAAAAACAGCTAGAGGAAATAGCTACCCGCCGCCAAACATGCGCTAAGGTTTAGAAAGCGCCACAAAAAGCAGCTCTATTGGTAAGCAAACGCCAAGAAACGATGATGCCGCATCCACGACAACTTTGCTGGTACGATCAACGACCGAAGTTTCCTCAGCATAGTTGACACATCCAGCAATTGGTATTACGTGTTTCTCATGAATATCACAACCACTAGTGCCACTGTATAAAGACTACGCCAACACTTACATTCGGCTGTCCAGCAATGATCGTAACTGACTTTGGCGCACAAGTCATTTCTGCAACTTTTACGGAGTTTTGCAATCAAGGCACCATCCAGCACCTTCGCGCCCCGCCGTTTCACCCACTGTCGACTAGCCATGCAGAAAGGTTTGTTGATAACTTCGTGCGAGCTCTCCAAGAGTCAACGAGGAGGGACGGATAAGAAAATGGTTGACTGGTTACTATTCTTTTATCGATCAACAACAAACCGTCAAGCGTCGGACGGAATTGCTCCAACACATGCTCTGACGAACCGGACGCTCCGCATGCCTTTCGACGCCATCCGATTGCACACGGAATTCTTTGTTTGTGAAAGGAACTGCAGAATGGAACAATATTTAACCTGACGGCATGGAGCAAAAAGCAACCTTTTACACATGGACAGAAAGTGCTAGTACGCGTTTACCGGAAAGGTCACGAACTGTGGACGCAAGGAAAGGGCAAAATAAGCGCCGAAATGTCACGTGGGACGTGATTGGGATGAACAAACCAAGGCTCGGCATGCAAACCCGTTACGGTTTACCTGGTGCAGACCAAAACAAGCAAGGCCTACCGACATCGCGTTCGACTTATTGGTGGATAGCTTCAGCTTGCCGAAGGTGGCCTTAGACGACGGCTCACAGTCGGGCAAGGGATCCAGACCCCGGACATCGTAAACCAGTACCTTGGCACTTCTGCCATGGGGGTGAAGCGAGGAGCTGAGAAGACCGTCTCGAAGACTGCAATTTAAGCTTTTGCTTACAAAGTGTCTCGTGCGACGTCTCAGAAGTGTTGGCGTCCGAATGGAAGTAATTATTGACCAAAATATCCATTAGTTTAGCGAGTAGTCAAATTTACCTACTATTGCAGCAACCTCAAAAATTCTGGAATGTTCTAAGTTCCGCCTTTGAATGCTGCCCACCTGACATGAGAGCTAAAGCTGTGGGGATCCTTTGGTATTTGGCTTTCCACCTCCAGAACGTGAATATCAGCAAGATCCCTATATGTTAAGCCAAGGTCCGCGGCAGTTGTATAATGTTTTGTCGAAGGTGCTTAACTCGTTAATTTGCAAAGATCATTGGCGTTCTACATTTTCTTCGGTTGAGCTAGAAGTTTTTTAGAGCCGTAAAGTGCCTGATTTGGAAGCCCGTCTAGTGCGCAGCAAATAACAGCTACTACGTTCTGTTGCCATTACATTGACGTTCATTGTTTATTGCTATTGATACCACATTTTAGGCTTCCGTACTGTATCTCCACATAACACGCGTGGCAGAAAAATTTTCACCTTGTCCACAAGAGTGACCAAAATGTTTACGCTGAAGTGACCGCTGGAGTTTTCTGAATGACCAAATTTTGTGCCGCAGTCTGTCCCAACTGACCACCTTTGGAGGGCTTCGGTTCACGCAGTATGCCTCTTTTCTTAACACCCCTTCTTTTACCGGGATGCGTTATTCCTAGTTACAAGGACCATCAGCATTCAACCAAAAGCTCTTCTCAAATTGTAATTACGCTGTGTTTAATTAGTTAGGCTAAACTGCAGCGGTTTGCGTGGCCAAACTTCCTCTCAACTGGAACGACTTTTGCCGCTCAGAAGGTTTTCCCAACGCAATCTAATAATATACCGCAAATGCATTTTTCTGATTGCAAATATTAGCAACTTTAAGTAAAATCCATTACCGATATTTAAGTACATAATACCATACCCGTTAAGCTTAACTAAAATTTCTTCGAGTAAACCAGGGTCGTCCAAATCGCGTTCAATTAAACCGGCAGGATGCGCAATAATTGCTGAATCAAGGAGCCACAATAGCCACTGACGCTGACTGAACTTAGCTTCTCTTAAAAGTTAACGTTATTTACGCAAAGAACTGCATGGCTAAGAATGTAACACCTTGTGAAACGACATACCCTGACAAACCAGTCCATTTATTTGCATATTTACTCTTTGCCTCTGCGCGTGACCATAAGCGCCTAAATAAGATTTCTGGCCATCCAGCTGCGTCGACAGGATAATGGATTGACTGCTGGAACAATCTGAGTTGTTATTTATTGCAGGCGTTACCCTAAGCCATGCCTTGAATGCACACTTGGTTCTCATCATAACTTGCAGCTCGCTCACAGTCAGTAATAGTTGGGGAATTTATGTCGCTTCCTAAACCAGTCAAAAGTGGCTTAATTCAAGGTAGCTTTTTAGGCCCTTTACTTTTCCTTCTTTATATCAATGACGTGTTCCAGGTTTTTAAACATGGGACACCCTACCTATTTGCGGATGACATCAAAATTGTCTTCGCATTTCATCCGTCAAACTTCCACACCGCCATCTCCCATATACAATATGACTTAAGAGCGTTAACTGCATGGTGCGACATATGTAAGTTTGCATTCACACCAACAAAATGCAATGTCCTTACATACCGATGCACCATGCCTCCCAATACCTTAATGCTGCAAGGCACGCCATTAGGGAACTGCCTAACAATGCGTGACTTAGGTGTGCACTACTCCTGTTCACTGAACTTTGCGGAACAAGTAGTTTATTCTGCAACTAAAGCACGCTCTCTCATCGGATAATCCTCAAAACCATGACAATAAAGGAATCTAGTACTGTGCTCTACAAAATATGTGCTCGGCCTCTGCTAGAATACTGCTCTATAGTATTCACCAACCTTAGAAAATGCGACCGAATAGCCATCGAAACGGTTCAGCGTACCTTCACAAAACGCCTCCTGGGGCACTCAAGTCAAAGTTACCGTGTTCGGTGCAACACACTTAAGTTCGACACGTTATGGCTGCGCCGACTGAAAACTAACCTCGCTTTCCTATACTCGCTCATTAACAATCCCAATGGGAGCCAACTAACCCTTGTCTCAGACTCATATAGCACTTCGCACTCCATACGTGATCGACTTCACTCCATTATCCTACCAAGAACGTGCAGTAGTATTCGCTCCAACTTCTACCTCTACAGATACGCACACGCACGGAAAAGGTTACCTCTCACAATAAGGGCATCTATGAATATAAACCAGTTCCGCTTCTCTATTAGCAAATACCTCGCTGTCACAAAAGTTTCCAAACTACTGAATATCAACTGTCCCGAAGACGAGTTCTTTGAAACTGGACCAGACCACTTATAATCGCCTCTTCTTACCTTCACACACTATCCTATTCCCGACTCCTCATCTCTCTCTTAGCGCGCCATTATCCGTCGTTCATCATACACGCGTGCACTCCTCTTGGCGGTAGATAGCCATTGTTGGCTCCAGGTAGCATGCAAGAGGCCACTCCTTGACTCTCCAGCCTTCATTTTCTTCCGCCGTCTGTCTCTCAAAGCTTCGCTCGTAGGTTGATTTCTTCATCGAAACTGTATGTATCCTATAGTAGTCAAACCTCATAATGATATGGCTACACCAGCCATGGATACATTTTTTCTAGAACCACTATCTCTGCTTAGCTGCAACTAGTCACCATAGCTTCCATTTAACTTTGCGGATATCCGGAGCTGGCTCCCTTCTTACAATGTTCATACTCTCGGATTGTTTGCGTCACAGCTCAGCTGGTCTGTTGACCCATTATGTGTCACCGTAGGATCCACTAGTAACTGAACGATTAATCCGAACTCTATTGCTGGCCATTATCTTTCTCCCATCCCGGCGTTATCCGGCGTTCATCTTACTCGCGTCAACTCTGCTTGGCAGTAGCTAGTCACTGTTGGCTACATGTAGCTCGCAAGAAGCCACTCCTTGACTTTCCAGCCCTCATTTTCTTCTGACGTCTGTCTCTCTAATCTTCGCCCGCATATTGATTTCTTCATCGGAACTGTGGGTATCCAGTAGTGGTCAAACGTCTTAATAACATGGCTACACCAGCCACTGATACATTTTAATCTAGCGCCACCATCTATGCTTAGCAACAGCTAGTCGCCATAGCTTAACTTACAATTTGCGGATATCCGGAGCTCGGTAGAGGTCGCGCCTTTTTTTACAAAGATCATTCTCCTGGAATGTGTGCGTCACAGCTCAGCTGGTCTGTTGACCTCTTATGTGCCACCGTGGGATCGACTAGTAACTAAAGTCATAATCCGAACTCTATCGCTGGCCATTTACCTCTCTTTTAGCGCTCCGTTATCCGTCATTCATCTTACTCGCGTCAAATCCTCTTGGCAGTAGCTAGTCGTTGTTGGCTCCATGTAGCTTGCAAGGAGCAACTCCCTGACTCTAACCTTCATTTTCCTCTGACCTCTGTCTCACTAAGCTTTGCTCGTATGTTGAGCTCTTCATCGAAACTGTAGGTATCCAGTAGTGATCAAACGTCCTAATGATATGGCTACACTAGCCACATATACGTGCTTTTCTAGAGCCACTGTCGCTGCTTAACAGCAGCTAGACGCCATAGCTTCCATTTACCTTTGCGGATATCCGGAGCTGGCTCCCTTCTCACAATGTTCATTCTCTCGGATTGTTTGCGTCACAGCTTAGCTGGTCTTATGACCTATCACTTACCTGTACTGGCCCTTTGATACACTCAGCGACCCTATAGGCATACACTGGTGACCAAGCGTCTGATTGGAATGGTTACACCTGGCTACTGAGACTCTCCTAGCGCCACCATCTGTCGGTCGTCGGAAATTCAGCATCTCTCTTCAGAAGTAGCAGTGACCATTGGCCCTTATGCATATGCGATGATCCAGTGCTTGTTGGGAGCCAACCCGTATCTCAATAACCTTTATTCCTCTAGTACATCTACATCCAATCCTTCCGATTCCCTGCCATTAATGGATCTCTAGGACTCTCTCGCGGCAAACTATTTATTTTCGCATATTATGCCCCCCACGGATTACGCTAATTACGTGCTGTTCATGCATCTGACAATCACAACCAACATTCTAACTCACTTTGCTCTATCACCACGCAATTATTGGCACATACTAAACGGATATTTCGTACTTTACTTACTGGTACAACGCTCTTGTCTCTACGCAGGCGTTAGCAATCCACACATACAGCACATGATTCTGTAGGATATATAAAAGATATTTTCAGCATAATTATTGGTGCACAGTGTACATGCTTTTGTCTCAAGCCCAAATGTTGTAACATAAGACATTAGCAATGTTCAACTCAATGCCTGTTCTTGCCGTTTCCTCTCGGTTGTCAATCACTTCCCCTTTTCGCTGAGGTCCGGGACTTCCTGGAGATCTAAGATTGGACTGAGGAACAGTTTTGGCCCAAGCCGGACGTAACAACCTACAAGGACTCAAATGGAGCATGGTAGAACTCCGAAAGGACCGAACTACAATCACCATAACCCTTGTCCAGTATGGAGAACTGGAAATATGCTCATACTCCCATACATTATACATCTGAAAAATCTGGACAGAGGGAAAGTTGAACTTATGCTCACCTAAACGTACAACAAGAAGAATAATCGCAATATCCCTCTCATCCACCAACCTCAAAAGTCATGGCGACCCCAATCAAAGTACCTGTCCAACTAACAGACGAAATTAGAAGCCAGTACCCCTCGAAAAACCGAAGGTAAAACCAGTCGTCAAGCAGCTTTGCCAGTTCAACATTAATGTTCAAAATGCTTTACGTCAGTGTTGCAGGACGTGGTGAGTTTTCGCCTGGCAAGCGTTCTCCCTGTAAAAAGCCACAAATGTCTGTTTAACAACACCGCGACGTGGCTGATGTGACTCGCCTCTGAATAAAGTCACTGCCCACAACTACATACTGGCAAGTCGACTAGGCTCACATTTCAACTCTTCCCGACACCGTTTCAACTACACATGATTGAACCCGATGTATCGTCGTGATACACATCTGTTTTTAAACCTTGATCATGCCTGAGTTGGTGTGTCTCCATAAAACTGAGAATAAACCATTTATTTATTTATTTATTTACGGGTCACAAATAGCGCTATAATGCCGAAGTTTGAGCGCAAATGGCAATTTCGTAAGGAAAGCTTTTCCTTAGGACCGAAATTTGTCCCTTATGTTACTTGCTGTATTAGTCAAGGGCTCTATGAAAGACCGATCAGCCGAAGCATCTCGGTCACTCGCGCAAACTGGGAATGTGCTATTGTTAAGGTCCAACTGTTCATTATTGTTTGCTGTATTTAAACGTTACGCAAATTACTTTATTTTCTATTCCTCTGCGTGTGACCTAAGGACATGCTCAAATGAGACGTGCTGCCATTCATCTTGACTTTATGTTTTTTCTTCGGTTTAGTTTATTCTTATTTCACGTCACTAGACTACTATCACAGGCGTTATAGGCATTAACTGCTTGACCGGGATGTAAAATTAGTTTCAATCTTAACCGACACGCGTTTTTAACAGCAAAGTAAGAACGTTAGGATGATTTTCTTAATGTCCCCCTTATGTTTGAACAAGACCAGATGAAAGTTTCTTTCCTGCAGTGCCGTCCAAATCAATGGTGGGTGTACAAAGCCGTGGCTCCCAATCGCCAACCCCGCAGAAACACGTAAGTAGTCTGGTCATTTCCTTCCGACAAATCTATCCTTCTTAGGCTCTGCTTTGCTTCCGGTGGAAATAGGCCACCATTGAAACCTCTTTATGGGATGAAGGTTGCAAAACCCTGCATAACATACAGCAACACTTTGTGTATCATCCGATATGTGACTGAAATTCTCGAAAAATGCACACACCACTGCAACTTTCATAATGGCGGTTTAATGCAACCAGCGAAGCCGTTTATTTTCATATCAAATGTATTCAGAAGGCAATAATGATGCTGCAAGCAGGGTGAAAAGCCTAATTTATGCGGAAAAGTAGTAGTGCATCATTTGTTTTTATGCATGAAATAGATGACGCTCCTGGCTCTAGTTTGCCGAAAGTCTTTTTAAATTTACTTGCTGACCTCCTTCACCAACATTCCTGTTGAGGAATTGATCTGCCTACTCTCTATGACCTTAATAACGCAGTTCACGGTAAGCCGTTTGCATATGTAATAGTTCCATTTATTTGTCCCATTTCGCGTCACAGTTATGATGGATGCAAGGAATCAGATAATGGATCCGAAGAGTATAAGAACGATGGCGGTGCGCAAAGAAAATCTACTGTATTATCCGTAAACATTTGATATATACTTTATGTTAAAAACGCGTATTTGCTGCGCAAATGGGTAACGTACATCGCCGAGCTTGGCAAGACTTAACAGAGGAAAAGGGAACGGTGATGCCTTCACGTAGAGGAAATTTGCCAAAACGTAGGAACGAACGGGAGTATGCTGCTAATGCTTGTTCTGTTTAATCATTCGTTGCCGAAAATGGTGCCACGCGGTAGAGTTTCGGTCACCTACCGGTCGCCCGACGGTTGTGTTTCGGTCACCAATGGCCCACAAATTTACACTGGCAAGTTAACGGGAGCACCATTTCACTATCTTTAAATATCTCCTTATATGTAAAAAATATGGCACTTCCATGTCTATACCTCTCGGTACCACTGCATGTATTACGCTTTAACCGCTGCACTTTACAACGCACTCCTAAACCCAGACCATCGCCAAATCGTTAACGATATTATGCCTGACCAGTGCACCCGCTATTTCAGCTTTTGTTATTTACTTTGTGAGCATTGCATTTCCTACAAAACAGTGCCTGCTGCGAAACAATCTCCTGTACATTTCTCAACATGCCTAATTTATTGTGCATCGATGCATTCGAAAATAAACCACTTATACTTACTAACTTACTTACTTACTTACCACTTACCCTTATACTTTACCGCTGTGCCAAACGTTGTTTGCGGATCTAGGAGCCATAGTGGTCAAGGCGTCAACCTTTGTACACTACTGATCTAGGTTCACCCCCGCTCAGGCTATCTACACCTGATGAGTCCAAAGGAGGAGGAAACCGGTTATGGAGTGTCAGGGTTGTGTGGAGCAACACCGAAACACCAATTTACTTATATATTTATAGGCGGTCACCCGTGCGAACTGGGGTCTTACCTTCTAACACTGCCGCGGTGTGGGCAGCATTCGGGCCGTTATTTCCCCATACTATATACATTTTGCTGATGACATTGTGGATTTATACTGTGTATACGATGTCGCGGCTGGTTTCAAAGTCCGTCCTTTCCGCTTTTAGCAACCATATAAGTAGAATCTGGCAGCACAGTTTGTGTCGACACCTGAAAGACTCCCACCTCTATGTTAACAAAAGACCAAGTTCGGCCGCGGCATATGCGCTTTGTTATCCATAATAAAAATTCGGTTCTAAACGAAGTCCGTGAGAAAACAAACCGCCTGGCTTAGCAATAGTTAGCCGTTAATGCATTGCATTGCCTACCGTTTAAGCACCTCGGTGCTTCGGATCGCAACCGAATTTACCGCAGAAATTGTAATCAAGATGTTGCACGAGCTGGAGTACATCTCTTTACCTGGCCCCGACGAGTTTCATCTTTCTTTTTCAAGACAGCTGCAGATTACATTGCTACACACGTCTGCTAGATATTTTAGCTCCCTCTCGGTGTTGGGCGTCTACCCACCCTTTGGAAACTGAGAATAGTGATGTTAAAGCCCAAATGTGTAAATCTCCTTAACCAGACGAACTTTCGCCTAATTTGTCAGACATCGATAAGTTTCAACTTCATGGAGAGTATTAAGCGTACTCAACGGACACGCTGTTCTGACCTGGACCTCAGCTATACTACGCAGCACGGCTTTCAGGAGGAACGCTCATGCACTACTAACATACTGGTGGTGTGGGTATAACGGGCACGCTCTAGTGATGTACGCAGACGCCTGAATGTTTTCTTTGTTGAATTTAGCAAAGCGTTTGATAAGCGCTACATTAGTGATGGCTGTAAAAGCTACTGGAAATTGGCATCAGTGAAGACCTATGCTGGTGTATCGCCGACTGTTTGACAGACGGAATCATGCAGGTGCTAGTGAGTGAAACTTTTTCTAAGCCGGTGTTAATGACTAGTGGGCCTCGTGATCATCGTTCATCGGATCTAGATTTTGCGACCTGTGCCTCAACGACCTTTCCGGAAAGCTTCAGATACAGTGCCTGAATTTTACTGATGATTGCAGGCGTGGATCAGAGGTATCAGACTATAATAATGCGGATAAACTACAAGCCAAGCTGAAACTACTAAACGCCTGGGCAACCAGTGTGATCTATCTAGCAATTTTGCCAAATTTTATATTCTTCCGATTGCTTCGCCTGCCCTGCTTTTTACTTAGCCTATTGGGTAGCGTAGAATTCCTCTACCACGCGAAGCTTAGGATTCGCGCGGTAGTTCAAGGAACGGAGAAAAATTAAACCTAAAATTGTTTTGCTAAGGCTTTCTTCTTAACGGGGATGTAGATGAGCAAGCTTTTGCTGTAATTGACAACTCAACATTCAGTTATATCAAATAAGCTAGAAGCTGCGGTAGGTTAAGTGATTATTCCCCCTAAGCCACTGAGGTTAATAAAAGCCAAGTTAGGAACGTGGCAGCATACTAGTGTCTTAATGCATGCAGTAAAGGAAAACTCGCGCGTAAATAACTTTCGTAAGCAATGTTGTTCGAACGTGTGTCCTGGTGTTCCATCCCAATGTAGCATAGCTTGCAAGAATGACGGTGGAATGTAGAGATGCTTACCTTAAAAGCGTAAGTGCATAACAAATTTTAATCTGTAAGATGTGTCATCACTGCGCATTATCCATCGTACGTTTCTGTAGCTTTTCAAAATTGGTATAGGTACCTCCGGAGCGAGTACAAAACTCGGCACAAGCACGATTCCAACTTGGCCGCACTGATGACAATACAGCTTTGAAGTCTGGAACACCTTAGGTATTTGGGGTCGGTTTGATAAACAGAGATTTGCGCGGGACAGTAGGTAATAACTTATAAGGACCTACAAAAATGTGGCTGTGCACTAAAGAGATTCCATTGCAATCACTACCACGTCCATTTTCAGTAATTTTAGCGGGACACGGTGTCTGCACACTCCTGTAAAGTATACATAACCTAAAAAATCCAGAAACAGGAATCTGACGTTTTGCTCACCTGGACACTCACAAAAACAAAGCTTCGTAAGCCTCCCACCCTTAATTGGCCTCAGCGATTATGGCGGCCCTGACCAAGATTTCTGGTCAACTAACAGAGGAAATTGAAGATCACTTGGTTGCGGATAAACAAGTGTGAAGTCAGTCGGCAAGTAACTCTGCCACTTTTGCCTTAATGTACAAACGGATTTACGGTAGTGTTACAGGACGTCGTTGGTTTTTGCCTGGCACGAGTTCTCCCTGTAAAATGCAACAAATGTCCGTTTAATAACAATGTGACGTGGCAAAGTTGATTTGCCGCGGAATAGTTACGGCCCACAACTACATACAGGTAAGTCGACTGAACTCATACTTCAAAATTTTCATGACACGTATAAGAACAAGATACCCCATGTCTTCATGTGTAGTTTTCATTACACCTATAGTGCCCTGACTGTTTGCTCTACGCACGCTTGAAGTCAACCAATCGTCATTTATTGACGACTTTATTCCTCATGAGCCTTTACAATTTCCGCGCTCTACAGCTTTCGGTATACCGCCGATTGCATACATGGTAACTTGTTTGTTGCGAAACATATTTGCATGCAAGTGTTGCTCATGTCTGGTTTGGTGCGCCTCGATAACTTCGAGAATAAACTACTTATTTTTATTTATTTATTGTTGTCTGTCCACTTATAAGTTAGCTGAAAACCCGTCCGCCAGAGCGCCGGCAATGCGTAGGTTGCAATAGTCAAGGCACTCCTCCCAACCTTAAAGCTTTTATAGTTCACTAAACCTGCGTAACGCGACTTCAGAATTTAGCTTATCAGTTTTTGATAATTTGGTCGCTACAAGGGGTAGAAGAAATGTCTACAGACCCCATATTGGGGGTTCTTTTTCAATTATGCTGCCTAGAAGAGATCTAGGTGTATTGATCGCCTCGGGTCTAAAATCCACCCAGGATACACCAAGGACCGTGGTCGCTGCTAACTGGAGATGGAGTGTCATTACTAGTTTATTCTTTCGGATGTCACGAAAGTTATTTAAGCTACCATGCACCTATCACGTACGACCAATCCTCGTGCATGGTCTACCAACTACGTTTTCGCTTTCATATTTTAAAGTACACTAACGGAAAGGGTTCAGATAATAGGCTCAACTTTGTCATCGGACTTAAGGTTTTCTCCTACCCTCTATGACGCCAAGGGTGGAACCTCTTTGCCCTAGACTGCCGTTGCCGCCGTTAAGACCTCAAGTTCATCAGGCGCGTACTAAGCAACAAAGCTGGAACTGAACTACGGACGTTACTCCAACTCAACGTAGGAGGCCAAACACGAGGTCCCAATTGGGAATTATTTAAACCAATAATGCACGGAGCTTGATCCGACGTCGCCCATAGTTTGGGTGTTAAACGGCTGGGACAGCATCCCAGAAATTGTGGTCAGTGCACAGACTGAAAAAGTTCCAAGTAGATTTTGGATTCCATTTGGCGCAAGGCGCGTGCAAAGCACTGTTCCCCTGAGGCTTCTCTCGTCCCTTGATGACGGTAGAGTCGATGAAGCACACGCTTCTCCTGCTCATTTGCAGGCAGTGTGGCTAATATAGCACTTCCCCCCGTCATCTACAAATCAATTACCCGTTGTCTGTTTTCTTTCTACGATATCACCGTTGCTCATTGCGTTACGTACGCACGCTCAGTATATTGTCACACCTCTCAATCTTGCTCTTCATGTGTCACCTAATCGATTATTCTGGATAATTGATCTGTTATTATCTGTTATTTGATCGCAATATATGGCCAACGGATTATATCCTTATAAACGGGTTCTGAAATCGCGACAGTATTATTGTTGTTTTACATTTTTACGGTTGTACCGTTCCAATCATGAACGTTTGAGTAGTTTTCTACTGTCGCTGTTATAATTGCCATAATATGTCTGTACATTTTCACCTATCTAAACGTGCTTCCATGGGCGTGCCTTACATGGCCGAGGATAAAATATTACATTTACTTATTTAATGAACACCGTATTTTGTTAGTAGACGCGCCATACACAAAATGCGTTTCCGTGCGTGCGAACTGGTACACGCGTGTCATTATTAGTGCTACCATATCGTGCCTTTGCTGACTGCATTGTAGGCCATTGTACGTTGGCTTGCTTAAGCTGGTCTACATTTCCACCCCCCGTTTCTCTTTGTTTCTGGCCAATTGTTGCGGCCTTGGGTCTTTGGTTGTCTGGTTCAGTTGTAATTTGGTATTACCGAGTGCTCTGAATTTACTACGAACTTGTCGGGCGGTACGCAGTGTGAGACGTTGGGTGTTGGTTCCATGGAGCATGTGCCAATGATATTCCGGAAAACTATACGTATAATTAGCAAAGAGAGCTGACTTTGCGGCTGCCACGAAGCATGGTTCAGTGCTTTATATGGTAGCAAAAATATGACAAGTATTGTCTTCGTCGCTGTATTTCTTGGATGGGAAATTCCTTTAAGGTTCAATGCCAGTTACCAATACTGCTTCTCTTGGATGTTAGTGACACTTCAGTAACCATTGATCAAGGCACATCAAGTTTACCTGCAGAATACTATGCCATGGCGTTTGTTCGTGAGCGTTCCTTATGAGATATTGACGTAGAAACCTAGCTTTCAGTAGAGTTCTGCCTGACGGATTTTCCATATCATGAGTTCAGGTATTCTTGCTTCTGAGTTAAGTAAATCCCACCAGAGCTATAGGGATGGACGATACGTGCAGTCTGTGCGCAACTTTATAGAGAGCCATAGGGTAAGGAGGTAGTCAGTCCTCGAATAAACGATTTAATATTTTCCTCCTCTGCCTGCCTTCCCCTGTTGCTTACAGCCATCACCCTTTACTGTTTTCACCATCCACTAAGCTCGGATTATATAAGCTAGGCAGTCGTGACAACTGCATCCAGTTCGCCACCACGGGCTATCCTATCTCAAGTTACGTTTCGTGTGGCCTCTCACTAGGGTTGGTGATACGTTAGCTACGGATTGCGCGTATACAGGAAAGTGGAAATAGTAAAAACGCCGGATTCCAGCAGCACAGGTGAACTGCCGTATGCATGCACTGCGCTTGTCAAGCTTTTTGTTTATTAACTTTTACACGTGCGGTTGTAACGCAGTAATGGCTCTTAGCCAAAAGTTGCAAGGACGACAGAAGACGTCTAGCTGATATTGTGCAATTGTGTATTCTGGCGAGAACGAGTACAGAGAATCGAGCACATAACAGAAGTTAACCACTTGTTATTGGGTGCTTGATAGACAGAAAAACGCAAATGGTGGATGTTGTTGTGAGCACTGATTAGAAATGAGAACACATGCGGCATAGTCCTTCACCCTGTATAAGGTTTTACCAGACAGACTACCAGGCAGCCTGGTAACGACCAGTTGGATGACGGACCCTAGTCAAACGGCGTATTGGTAGTTTCTGGCTTGCTTATGGCCTGCGTGGCGGCCGTGACTACTGGCTTGGTTGACAGGTTGGGCGCTATGCCTTCTGGTTGGGCTGAAATGAACCGACTTCAGTCGTCATGCGTATGACGGGTAACCACCATGCCTTCCGGTAGTGCAAACTACAAACGTTGGTCTTTTATCTTGCGTCACACTGCAGGTTGCCAACTCGGATTGTAGGTTAGTTTGGCGTTAACAGCTTCGTCCTCACGAAGCTCGCTATCATGCATTTTGATCGTATCCCTCCTTTAGTTGCGCTTGTTGCACTCGTACTCCTACACGTAATCTTAGGCCAGTAAAGTTCAAGTCCAGCTGCATACTAAGCCACTGGCCCAACATTGGTCCGCCTGGGCATCTTTCTGTCATGTTAATTGGAGTGGAATGCTGAGCGAACAGACCTTTGTCAAACCGTCCAGGGTGGTGCGGGGGCTGGTTCCTGCCACTCGTTCTTACTTTCTGGCTTGCTGTTTCTGGTATGCTCTTTGGGGTTGGGTGGTAAGTGGCCGTCTTCTCTTGTAAATAAATGAATAAATAAATATTTTATTCTTAACCATGCGAGGCACGCCTCTGTAGACAGGCTCAGGTTTGTGCAACTGTACAGACATTTTATGGTAACTGTAACAGTGACAGCAGCAAATTGTTTATATAAATAAATAGTTTGTTCACAAATTCATTGAGACACACTAAATCAGGCGTGATCAATGTTTACAGGCAGTTGTGTATCACGACGATACTTCGGGTTCAATCGTTTGTACTTGAAGCGGTTAAGGCACTATAAGTGCAATGTAACAGTGCTTGTAGACGGAGCGTAACATATTCTTGCATGTGTCGGGAAGATTTAAGAAATGAGTCTAGTCGACTTGCCAATATGAACTTATGGACAGTGACTTTATTCAGTGGCGATTCACATCCGCCGTCATTGTTAAGGAGCTACTGAAACTGTTGGCTAGTGAATGCAGTGCCGTTGGCTGACACGTTTCGTTGCAAAGGACTAAATGGGCTAAAACGTGTTCGTATGCAGGAAATAGTTGTCTCGGAAGTAGCTTGTGGGCAGAAACACCTCAACCCATGTAAAATATACATTAACTATGAGCAGCAGCATCCTTTCATCAAGGGGACCAAATTTATCTGAATGTATGCGCTTCCGTGGATTGTCGGGCCATTTCCATGGACCCCGTTGCACCGGTGGAGCCATTTCATATTCGACATGATTCGCAGCGGCAGGTTAAGCTTTCTATGTTGTACTCAACGCCTGAAAACCACAAATAAGATGGCGGGAGCCCTTTCATGCTGCTGATGCCTGGGTGAGCCACGGGCACTTCCTCCAGCGCATACTGTCGTACCCAAGCTAGTATTGTAGCTCTGGACGCCCACAACAAGCAGTCATCTTAGAGAGTTGGTTCTTTACGCCTGGTGAAGTCAGGAAGCTATTCCGCGTCACATTTACCGTCCATCCTTGGAAGACCAAATGTTTTACTTCTGAGTAGTACATCACGCTCTGTCTCACGGCGGATATCCGCGTTTACCGCCAGGTTCCTGGTCAACGACTGCGTTAAATGGACTAGATCGGTTGGTTTTAATACCCAGACAAGCAGAATATTAGTCGTAACTGACTCAAGGCGTGCACAATGCCGTTTGCATTTCCAGCAACACGCGTGCTACTGGTATCGGAGAATTAGGAAAGGTCTGGGTTTTCTCTTAACGGGTGCAAGCCATGTTTATACAAATAAAATACCATGTACGGGACACTGCTTGCAAAAAGTACACATTTGCATCCTTCAGCTTGAGGCCGCTGCCTTGTAGGTGTTTAAAGGCAGTCGTAAGTAACGTAATGAATCCGTGGTCTGTTCTGCCAAATATTAGAAAAGCATTTAGATAGCAGCATACGTCGGGTATTTCTTACATTTAGTTCTAAACAATTCTTTGAAATATTGCACGAGCAGAATATATTCAAAATGAAAGACCGTTGTAGTGCAACCACGAAACAGCTTATTGGTGGATGTGGTTTCCCTGGCGGATTCATGCAGTTCTAGTTGGCAGTAAGCGTAGCTTAACATAAGTTTAAGAACTACCGGCTACTTGACAGAGTTACCTATAGGTCATCTATCCGCGGAATGGATGAGGGTTTTGAAGTAGCCGCTTAGTTAGCAAGCAAATTGTAGACACAACTGATACAGATGACACTAAGGAGATTTTGTACTGGAACTATTGGCATGGCCCAAGATTACTGGTGTACTGAAGAGAAGCTTCCAGTTTTGTGGAAGCGCTACAGTTCTACCTAAGCTTTCAGACGGATAGCAAAAGGTAAGTTCCTTGCTGGGCATCCGGTCTGATATTGGAAGGGAGTATAAATCACAGCGTTTACAGGTCAACTATTCATCAAGCATACGATTGTTAATTTACAACAATAAAGAAGGTTCTGGAACATGGTTCACTTAGTTGACGGTTTGGCTTAGTATGTATGTATGTATGTATGTATTCTCAGCGGTCTAGTAACTAGACGTAGAGCTAATAAAAACCATGGAAATCAGTGGATAGGAGAGTCATTGCGTTATAATCATCGTGGCATGCTAGCTGAAGGTGGGCAACACACTTCAGCTAATATGCCGCAAGAAAATGAAATATTTTGGCAAAAATACAGAACAAAACATTTTTAAGTTTGTTTGTTACACGCCGCTTTCGCTCTTTTTTTGTCAGTTTCAATATTAGTAAAATTAAACATGTTTGGCTTAGTGCCGGTATATGTTTGCGCTATTTTCTTCCAAGTAAGTTCTAACCGTCTACTTTAAAAACGATTAAGAGACAGGTAACTATGTCGGTCTCACGAGTAGCGTTTACTTCACACAACCCACGGACCTCGAGCGATTCATAAGTATACGAATGTAGATAGACTGTGTCGAGACCAGCGGCACGTCAGACAGTGCACGATTGTTGACTAACGTAAATGAGGACCACTATTGGTTGCTAGGCGCACCGTTTGATCTTCTGTTTCACTTTCTGCAGTGAATGGAGGTATTCTGCGCACATGTGACGTGGTAGTAGATGAAAGCGTTATATATGAACTCATCAGAGTGCTTTATTGTCCTTACAGTAAGTACTTAAGGGTAAGATACACAAACTGGAAGCACGGTTGAGCGGCAACCACACACAAGTTGTCCAATCTTGCCGCATTTATGACAATCGGATTTGTTGTACTACCATAAATTACGCTTTCACGTCTGTCGTTAAAAACGTAGCGCACAAAATGAGCCTTTAGTGTTTGGTGGCAACCGATATTCGACCGTATGGATTGTATCTGAGTAGTAAGCATGTTGATAGTGCGTAAATCGTTGAACTACGTTATACTTCTGCATTGCCCGAGAGCATGTGGCTTCCAAAGTAAGCTTCCTCTCCTCTTCCTACAGTAAATGGTCGGGCCTTGTTGTCGCTAATGCCAATTAGAATACACTGGTGAGACATAACCTCTTAAAATTTCGTGTACGGGAGCTCGTTAGAACGGCACTCATGCAAGGACTGTTGTATGCGAGTTATAAATTCGCTAACACCATCCTCTCCCTGCCGTAGTTAAGTAAACTTAAGTCGTGCAGTAAACACAGATCGCTATAATCCCAAGGCCGATCCGGAGCTGTTGGACGATGCGATAAGAAAGTGCTTTCAAACAACCACAGCACATCACAATGCCCTTGACCATCCGCACACAAGCGTTTTCTTAGTGGGTTAACGGATTGTGGTTCTGTAATAGGGCTGTGAGGAGTTGTAATGCTGAAGCGTTCAACTAAGTCGCATCATGTTCCCTTCAAGCGGGTCCAGACTGCAAGTGAGGGCTTGGAAGCTGCTTCTTTCCAAAACGGATCCGGCGGAATATGGTGAATCATAAGGAATATTTCCAGCTATAGGTGCCGTCGGCAATCTTAACGCCCACACTTGCAGTAATACCGCTAGCATGCGAACGGTATAGTGGCGCTTATTTGAACGACACAAAGACAACAGCAGACGTCTAGCTGGCGGCGTGCAATTGTGTATTCTGGCGAGAACAAGTATAGGGCATTAGCAAGTAACTGAAGCTAACCACATGTTATTGGGTGCTGGATAAACAGACGCACACAGTTAATGCTTGGGTAAACACTGATTGGAGATGGTAACTGTTACGCTACAGTTGTGTCATTGCTTCATTCGGTTAACGGGAACACAGAAGTGCGGGTTGTGACAAACCTCAGTGGAATGGAACTCATCATATATTTGCAGTAGTGTGAGCTGAGGCCTGCAGCGCCGAGGCTTGTAGGCAGTATTGATATCGTCGACTGTAAATAACGTTGCCCTGCTTTGAGTAAAACGCGATACAACGTCTGGTATTTTTAATACAAAAGCCTTACTTTACGTTAAAAATTTACTCGGGTAACTACTGGCTGTAGATGTAAGTGCGAGCTTTGCATCGACTATAGCTACTTTTCCGAAACTTAAAAATACCATGAATAATTATATCACCGAGGATTATATGTTATATATTATATGTTATTTTCTAATCTCCTGCGAGTGTCCAGAGAAGATGCTTAAATGGAAAGTCAAGCCGTCCATCTCTTCGTTGTTCCGCTTTCCCGTTTTAGCTTATATCTTTAGTTCACATTACCGGTACAGCGGAAAATACAAGCACAGTTTATGTGGCCATTGCTGATCGACCGTGATGTGCTCCCTGTGCTTTTGATTGCTTTATGTGATTTAACTTTATACCTCAAGCCTTGTCCTGAGTGAACGACAAACCTAAGCATGATGTTGTTATTATTCCCGTCCCACTTGCACTAACAGCTAAACTTTACTAACCTGCACTGCCGTTCAAATCACTGATGGATGTGCGAAGCCGTATCTTCCCCGGATGCAATCACCAACCCACTGAACCACTCAAGCAGTTCGGTCATTTTCTTTCAACAAATCACTAGTTCTTAGGATCTGCGGTGCTTCTTTTTGAAAATGTTACTTGTGTATAACCTGTGTGATGGAATATTGCAAAATTCCGATTGGCACACCTCAACACTTCTGCGCATCGTTCAACATGTTGCTTGATTGGTTAGAAATGCACGCAATCCATTTTACACGTCATAATGACGGCTAAATGTAACCAGCAAAGCCGCTTAATTTCTGTGCAAATGTACTGGGAAGGAGGGTGAATACAACGCTTCCTGCAAACAATCGTGATATACCATTGGTGGTAAGACCAGAATTAGGTGGCAAGTGTAGCTTTACTTCCGGTTCAAGGTTGCGGAATCTGTTTTTAACAGCAAATGCTGACCCCTTTGCCCGTAGCCCTGTTGAGAGATTAATTTGGCCTGGTATATAAGATAAGCGTTGCCTGTATATTATGCACCTTAACGCGCGGACCACAAAGAGCTGTGTGCACAGGTTATAATTTTTCCTATAGGTTTTATTTCGAGCTACAGTTATACTGGATGCGAGGAGTCCGGCAATGGATCTGACAAATGAAAGCGCGATGCAGGTGCAAAAAGAGGAGCAACTACTGTATTATACGTAACGTGTTATTTAGTATATTGTAAAAGGGGTGTATGTTCCGCCCAAGTGAGTACAGTAAATCGCAAAAGGTGTTGGCGGTTAGCAGGGGAAAGCGGACAGTGGTGTGTTAACGCCGGGAGAAATTTGAGTATAGATGCAGCAGCCAGCGCAGCCGTGCCGCCAATTCTTTCACTTAGTGGCCAATAGTCTGCCAAAATGTGATTAATGTATGTCCTCTAGCATGTTGGCATTTAGCAGAGGAAAACGAACCCATGATGCGTTAAAGTAGAGCGGAATTTAGAAAAACGTAAAACGTGAAGCGGGGTTTACTCTGCAAACCATTTCCTGACAGCTTGATTGATTGATGGTCAAAAATTGTCCCGCACAGTGCATCTCCGGTAAAAGAACGGTCACTCCTTGGACGGACTTCGGTCACCTATCGGTCAGTCTTGCCAACTGGGGAACCTCCGGACCAATGTCTGTGCATATAATGAAGCATTGAAAGTATCTCATGAAACGCATGCTTAAGCTCAATGACTAAAATGCAAAATTGTTAACACGGTGTCGCTTGAACACAAATCTATACCTTTACGCTTTTAAATGTATACTACCCAGCCGCCAGCGGTTAGTTTCAAAACGTGCGCCAGGGCGCCCGTTGGTGTTTTTACGCGACGCGCTTTGCTGTTTTATAAGCCAACCCCACGTAACTGCCGCTGTTCCGGTCGTGGTGACGCGCCATGTTGTTCTAACTCCCTCGAAAGTAAGCCTTTTCCTGTATTCAGGACCTTGGCTGCGGACACGCGCTCTTAAGCTCAATTGTTTATAGCGATCCGGGCACGTTTAAATTTCTGCTTACCAACGGACACTCAATACGTTTTTCGTCAATATTCTTTTCAACTAAGTGTCGCTCCAGCTGCATACGTTCTCTCTGCTTTACACATTCAGGTCTTCCGGTCTATTGCGATCTCTTTCTAAAGCTGAAAAGCTAAAAATAAAAATAAATAAATTATTATCTGATTCTTCGCGGCAAACCACAGCTAGCATGTGCAAGCTTTTACAAAGTATTGTACCGCAACCGGCACGTCCTTTAGCATGAAATGCGCTGTTTGTACAGCATACGCAAGCTACCAAAATGGCGGATGCAATGGTCAGGAACAAAAGCTTTAATGATGTAGCGGAAGTCTGGGTTCAAAAGCGGGTAATAGAGAAACCTTTAGAGTGGTGACAAATGGTAGAAATAGGGAAGTGTCTTTTTAGTGTACATATCCAAAATATGCTGAAATTATGTGAAATATCGCTCTGGTAAACTTGTTAGAGTAAGTTTGTAGGCAGTGACTTTATTCGGTGGCGAGTTACATCCGCCAACCCGTAATGCTGTTAAAGGAAGATTTATGGCTTTTAAGGAGAGAACGTTTTCCAGGCAAAATCCCAGCACATCCTAGAACATTATCGTAAATCCATTTGAATGGTAATGGATCACTGGGACTATAGCTTACGGACCGCATTTACACTGGACGCTTCGCAGCTTTGTAGGCGCCAAACTATACGCTGGCTAACCGAATGGCCTAGTCCAGTTCCGTCACTAGTGGGTGAAACCGGTCAAGAGATTTAATGACCAGAAGAGTCGAGTGAAGGATTGCGCATGGGTATGGATTTCGAATTAAATGAATTTGGATTTCCCCTTGTGGTATACTGGTCCTGCCATGAGGATTTCGTATCCATATATCCTCAGTGAAAAGGGAACCTACCACCCTGAGCAGGACGGATATTATATATTTGGCGACAGCGCCAGGATCTGCTTGTTCTAAATCCCGGTGGTAATGGAAAAGTCGAATGATGTGCCTGCTGAAGTTGCAGTAGCGGCTGGGACGGAGATGTCTTCAATTTGACAGTTGTCAGATATCATGGAGACTTTTGCTTGCCCGCCTATAGTTGTCCAACAGCTTCCAGCGATTACCCTTCCAAAATCTCTGGGTTGACATGCACTACCACAGATACGCAATGCATGCAAAGGTGTACACCCTACATTTCCCTGAGTTCCTGCGAGGAAATATATTGCCGTGATTATTGGAAGATGTAGCTTTGACATTTTATCCCTTGGAAACATATGCCAGTAAGAAATTAACGTATCAAGCTTTGAGGAGCTCGCTGGGTTTCTGGACGTGCCATTGCTTAGCACGCAATGGCGCCAAGCATACTACACTCGTTACCAGAAACCAGACAAGCGGCTGCGAGCCACCTTTCTTGATCTGAAACGCCTTGCGGAGCGTGTCGTACCGTGGGCATTGGGCATGCATAAGCCATCTAACGAACGCGTGTTCATATTCTACCAATCACAAGAATTATACGGTGCACTGGAAGTAGGAGGTGAACCTGCGTGCGTGGATGCGGTTGTGAGTGCGTCGAGTAACATTGCCAAACTGAAGGCTTCTGCCATCAACCGCCATTCTGTCAACCTGAACCGAAACCCACAGCAAACTGATCTGCGTCGAAGGAACCTGGTTTAAACCGCGAACCTTTGTTAGCGCAAATAAAGGTCTGGGTTCAGAAGCTGTTCGTTCACTGTACCAGCTGTGACCAGAGCGCATTATGTAACTGTACCACCCTTTTTCGGGTTTAGCTGAAATAACCTTGCCGACATGCTGGCTGACACGGGAGATACATGCTCCCTAGTTCGAAATCCTATCTTCCTAGCTGCTGTTAGTGCCTTCCTGCACAGTTCAGTGAACCGGTTGGAAGCTAATATGACCGCTATTATACCCTTAGGTTGGACTTTAACTACAATAAAGTTAGGAGGAATATCCTCCCACACATAAAAATTATAGGCCCAAGTATTCAGGCCCATTGCTCTTTACTAATTCTCTCTTGGTTCTACATTTTTGGTTATATCTGCCTTACATTTGCTGCTCACGATTGGAACTACTACTAGACAAACATCCAGGAAACCAAATCTTCTTCTTCAGCCGCTTTTGTTAGTAAAACATTCGCATTTCCAGCTTCCGTTTCATTTGCCCGAAAGCTAACCAGCGAAAGAGAGGCCCCTGTCTCACTGTAGGATTGTACATCCAGGATGTTTTGAATACCACCACCTTAGTTTGGCCGTCCTGTGCGTTGTTTTAACTTTCCCTGACTCCAAAGCCTACCACGCGTTAGGCGTAATGGTGGGTCAACAACCAGCTCCCTCATTTTATCTAGTTCCTAATCTTGTTTCACCTTATCACACTTTGCCATGGGTACTAGGGAAACTCTCCTCGGAAAAATAGTCAAGATGATAGCTGATGCGGCGTTACAGTGCTAGTTAACCTTGCTGCCCGGAGGAACAAGGCTGGTACTCGCTTCAGAACATAAACTTGAAGCCAATAAGCTTGAAATAAAGAAAAGTTACACGGTAGTGCGTATCAACACATGAGGCGCAATAAGCCTTCATGGTTGAGCAACCTCCGCTTTAGAAGCAGAGTTGTTAGTGCTTCACCAACGCAGACCCAAATAAATAAATAAAAGATTACAGAAATAAGTATTTTATAATCGATGCACGCTTTTTGTGCCTGATCAGCATAGTGCAGTGTTGAACAGGATAGGAAGGACAAAGAGCGGGAGTAGTACCGATGTAGTCAGTAGTGTAGGCGCACATGGCCCAAAGATCACATGATGACTATCATCACAGGATGTTATGTATAGGCAAGAAGTACCGCAAGGAAGTGGCATACTTTGGTGCGGAACTAGTCCGATGAGGCTGAGTGCACACTGCGGGTCAGGTAAGTGAAGCATGAGAAAAAAGCTGCAAAAAAATTTCATGAGTAGTAGCGTGTCACTGATCAAAGATGTAAGCGTATTTGTATGGTAGCAGACATATGCACAGCATTTGTGAAATGTGCTACCGGTCACGTTGCTAATGCGTGGTTGGGGCAGTCAATTTACTGCGTGGCGAGTCACATCCGCCACGTCGCAGTATTGTTAAACAGTCATTCGTGGCTATTTGTAGGAAGCGCGCTTGCCAGGCGACAACGCACTACGTCCTGGAACACTGCCGATTGGGGACATAACATTGACAATATTGCGTCTGACCGATTGTCCTCGCGGTTATTTGCAGTCCTGTTTCGTCAATTTGTTTCCTATTGCTGTGGGGTTTTTCGCTGAGGTGTCGACTGCGAGTGTTTGGAGCTGTTGAAGTCGGCCGACTCAGCTGACTTCTATTGCATCGATTAACTTTCCGGATCCCTTTAGTATGTTAAGTATGCGAATTGCAGATGCTTCCATTGTTCTGTGTTGATTCCGTGGACAGGTAAGCTTTGCAGCTATGCCCACGATGTTGTTTCGTGTAGATAAGGATATCCAGGCCCTCCTATAAATGGAGTATAAGCCCTGAAGCATTCTGCTATATACCGATTCACATTCTTTTATTATTAGTGTTAAACTCCTCTAACTCACTGGTGTTGTTGTCATAGCCTTATGGATATATAAACTGTGCACTAAGAGATAAAACTTGCGAAATTTTTCTGACAAATGTGTGCGTATTTCAGCCCAAACGTGGCAAAGAATCCTAACGGTCTTCTGTATCATCTAGGTTGATCTGGCTCATGCAGTCCTGTCATAAACTTCACATCAACTTAGAGAATTTAAACTATTAAACTTTATATTCGTAGTGGTTTATGTGCCACAGTAACCTCTGGAAATGGTGCAATCAAGCCTTCTGACGGAATACTACTTAGATGTGCAAATGCATATATAAAAACTAGTTACTGGATTCCTAGCCTTTTCGCTAACCATTATTACTTATTTGCACATATCTGCTATGTATGCCTGAAAGGTTTCCTTTTCGGTCCATCAGATTGTACCTAGTTATTGCTGGGATTTTAGGCAATATAGTGCATTTCTAGATAGGTAGGCTCATTGAGAACCTATACAGCTTCGTCACTTATTATATTTTCTCTTCTGTTGTCTGATATCTGCTAGCAAAGCAGAAAGACAATGTGAGCGAAATAAAATAATGGCGTAATACGTAGACCGCCACACAAACGCGAATAACCTGTTACCTACTGCGCTCAGCTCATTGCTTTTATTTTAACGTACTCAGCCGCTCAAACTTGTTTCGCGTAGTTTAACTTGTATTAAGGTTCGCAAGGTTATAGCCGCAGAATGGGATGTTCTTTTGTTCTGAGGTTTACACAGTTCGAATTTTGGCGGCAGATATCAACCTTAGCGCAAGAGTTGGATTACATTTTTCTAGGTAAGTAAGCCGAACCAGTACGTCCCCAACTACGCCTTTTATTTTCAATTGCATTCCTAGAACTTATTTCTTAACGTTTCAATGTTTTTAAATCCGCCGCTCGTATTTATTTTATGTCCGCACCATTAATTGTGACGACAGCTTGCCGAAGTAGTTCAAAGCATTTCTTGTGAAGTTCGTGGTGAATTGGACCTTGCTTACAAAAAGTGCGCAACTACGGTACTGAGTAAACTTTCGCCACTAACAAAATTCACGGCCCATCCCCCTTTCCAGAGGAACATTCACAACTCACCAAAGACATCCAATTTGAAGCATTCCTTGGATTCTTCAATTGATGGCAAACCAACCGAACAAAACGGCACACAGCGTCACATGTACATACTTAGGCGAAATGGTCACTTCCAACTACGCACTAAAATCTGCTCCTATATGTCAACACACACATAAATTCAAATGCTGTTGGTCAAAATGTAATAATTAGTGTAACTACTGATCACATCTGTTTTTATTATCATGATCATGCCCTCTCTGGTGTTCCTCGCAAGCACGAGAATAACTTATTTAATTATTTACTTATTAAAACCAAGGCGCACAAGGTCGCACTGGGAAGCTAGATGAATTTCAACTCCAAAGAAATGATCGTGAAATTCTTGGCTAATTAGATCCTGCATCTAGATAAAATTGCACAAATGGGGTTCTGCTATACTTGTTGCCACAACTAAACGCAAAGCGTAACTCCTTGACTGAATGCGCCAGATAAACTTCTTATTGGGCAGGTACCACCCCTTCAAATGTAAACTATAAAGGCCTTGCTTTCGTAACTGCAAACAGGGAACAAATGCTCTCACTGTTCGCACACCCCAGGCAAGTGCATGGGATTGGCGTAAAATATGACCTGATTCCTTTCGGGCTGGACATCCATTAAGTCTATAAATATACCTTTACCTATTTATTTATTCACTTGTCCTTGACCAATCCTTGTGAGGCATGTTAGGAGTTAATCCCCTTGCCCATTTTAAAGTTAAAATTATTTGGCCAAAATCCTTGGAAAACAACAAGCACCTGCTCCATTCGGTTCTGCCGACAGGCCGATGTTGGCCTTCAAGGTAGAACAGAAGCGTGTACAACAGTTACTTGGAAACATTTCTGCAGAGCCACCGACGTTTATTGGTAATTAATTGGAAGACATCTCGGTAAACTCTAAACACGCCTTTGATTGGTCCGAGGGCATTGTAGGCCGGTGCAACCATTATAACCCTGCATCGACACTGGCAACGCAACACCAAAGCGACTGCTACGTAACCAAGTGCCTCTTCAATTCCAGTAAGAATTAAAACACACTATTGAAGACATTTTGCGACGCAGTTTCATTCGACCGTGAAATCGCATTGAGCATCGCTCACCGTCTTTGTCAAAAAGAAAACCGGCTAACTACAGCTTTGGGTAGATTCTCGGAAACTAAATTCGGTTACTCAAAGGACTCATTTCCGTTACCGAGAATGAAGGACACATTAGGCGCCCTGAATAGCTTACGTTTGTCGGCTACCTTGGACTTCGCTTCGGGTTCTTGGCAGGTAGCGAGACAGCAGGATGACAGGTTTAAGGCTGCGTTTACTGTCCCGTCCAGTCCTCACAAATTCCAACCCATGCCGTACGCATTAACAAATGCTCCCGCAACTTTGCAGACCCTACTGCACACGGTATTGGCAGTGTTTATATCGGAACAATATCTAGGTTACCTAAACGATAGCGTTATGCACGGTAGGACTACGGAAGAACACAAAGTCTATTGGACAGCCTATAGCATCTACGGTTAAAACTTAAGCCATCAAAGTGTAAAGTCTTAAGAGAAGATTTGATCTATATAGGTCGCATCGTGTCTGGAGAATGATTGCGTTGCTGTCCAGCGAAGATCAAACGTGTCCGTTCATGGCCGATTCTAAATTAACCGAGGACGAGCGTACCTGTCTCGACCTTGCCTCTTACTATCGGCGTGTTGTTCGGCAGTTCGCCAATAGCGCTAGTCCGTCAAACGATCCTCTAAAGATTGATCAAGCTATCAGTTGGAGAAGTGCGCAGCAAGAAGCCGTTGTGGCTTTTTGAATGGCACTGCGTGAAGTGCCAAGTTTGACACTTTTTGAAACGCGTCCATCCTTTCACTTTGTACAGGGGTATCAGTGACATTGGCATTGGAGCTATGCTCTCGCAATTACAGACGGAAGGAACGGAATCAGTTACCGGGTATGCAACCAGAAGTATTTCGCGGAGAAAGTTTAATGATCGCACAACATAAAAGGATTTGCTGGCACGTGTTCTGCTTCTTGCACTTGAGGCAGTAATTGCTCGGCCGCAACTTCCTTGTGCGTACCGACCAAAAAGCATTGAGCTGATTACAAAACTTCCGAACCAGTGAGGGACTGATTGCCAGTTGGCAGGAGCAGTTGCATATATGCGGCTTTGGATGCCGGCGACGAGTGTGCACAAAGCCTGGGAATGCCAATGCCTTATCCCAAAGGCCTGGCAGGGGGCGCGGACCACGTCCACCTTCCACTGCTGCTTGCGTAACTGTCGTAGACGCTTTCGGGACAAAGGAATGGATTCAGTTGCATTTGATGGGTCCGTAGCTGACGCTCTTGTATAATCGCACCTTCCGGGATGAATACCGACCATCGCACCAGGAGCTGGCAAGCGCTAACTGGGAAACCAAATTCTTATGGTCTCTATGGCGCATTTACGCGTGACCGATTGTTTCATGCAGTTCCAAAACTAACAGGCTTATTTTCGAAGACTTGATGTGCCAACTTTCGCAACGCAGAAAGTGATGCGAAGGATCCACGAGTTATTAGGACACGACGAGAATAAAATATTTATTCATTTATTCATTTATTTATTTAATTCAACATAGGTTCTGGTGGCCTCAAATGCGCCTATTATCGCGATATAGTGCCAGTCGTCCGCTGAACGACAAACAATTAAAACCCCACAACCATTGGTCGAGGTCCTCTGCAGCTAATGACCACCGGCTTTACGCATAAAATCGTGGTTATTGACATTATTTTCCTGATACCAGACCCCTAGAGGCCGTGGTTACAATATTGTTATAATGGACTACCTTACCAAATGGGTTGAATCATCCTTCTGTAAAATATAGATGCTTGGAAGGTAACAGCATCATACGTTAGAAATTGGGCGGAAAGGTGGGGATCATCCTATCAGTTACACTCAGATTGTAGAGCCATCTTCGTTAACCCACTCATGAGCAAGAGGTGTCACAGTTTCGGCATCTGGAGGACACGGACGACTGCCTGCTACCCGCAGGGAAACGAACTAGTGGAAAGCAGAAACCTCAATCTAAAGACGCTGTTACAGGCCTTTTTGTCTAAGGAGGATCCCCGGAAATATGACATGGCTTTGCTTAACGTTTACTGGTTCATCGAGCGTCCGTCCACTCATCGACCGGTTAGAGACCACAGCTTATGATGACGGGTCGTTGACTGTGCCTACCCTCGAGTACCTTGCAGCTCTAACCGCTTCGGCGCAGGTAGTTCGGTTGCAGTTAAGTCAGCTACGAGCAACAAACATGGCACAAGTGTACCTGCAAACCTCGCAGTCATTATAATTCTTATTTTGATCGGAAGACTTTCGGGAGACCGTCAAACTTTATGATACGTTCTGGCTCAACGCAACAGTAACCACCGGGCGTCCCTGCAAAGATTTGTCAAAAATGGGAAGGACTGTTTGGTGCGGGAATCTTGTTGTCCGCCGTTTCGCCTCAGGTTAACTGGCGTTGGTGAAGGCCAAATCCACGAAGAGCGAGCCGCGTTTCGTCGAAATCGCGGCTGCATCGACCACTTCTTCATTTTGCGTCAATCCTAGGAGCACCTTCATTTGTGTCGGCGATCCAGCGTTGTCAGGTTTTCGGACACCAAAGGTGCCTTCGATTCGGTGGATCAGTGTAAAATTTGGGACAGTCAGCTAGGGAAAGGTGTGCCCGACAAACATGTAAACGTCAGCAAAGCGCTGTACGCGCACAGTTCGGGCAGAATAATGGTTCATGACAAACTGTCACCGCCCTTCAATATTTCCATGGGTGCGTGGTAGATTGGACGCTGTCACCTTTCCTCTTTAAGGTCGTTGTTAATGGATTCATATAAACAGCGTTCGCTGGACGGTATCTAGAAGAGGTGGAGCTACTTTCTGCTGAGCGACTTCCTGACTTGGAATATGAGGACGACGTTGGCCTCATCCGTTACAGCGCCCAAACGTGCCAGGTTGCACTGGACCGATTTGAATTGGTTGTCAATCGTTTTGGGATACGTTATGCTCCATCAAAATGCAAACATCGTCTCCAAGTTGGTCAGCGACCCACCGCTTCGCTGACCATTGATGGGGCTCAGCTGGCGGTAGTTCAGGTGCTCAAGTACCTGGGCAACTACATTGGCGCCGAGGGATGAAAGCTGAGTTTAGGAACCGTATAGCTTATTCTCGAGGTGCAATTGCCATTATCTGCCACCTTTGGGTCCGACGCGTCATCACTCTCCCTGAAGGGCAGAGTTTATAATGAAGCCATCCGTTCAAGCCTCTTATACAGTTGTGAAACCTGGCCCCTTAGATCAGTAGACCTAAGGAGGTTTGCCACGTTCGATCATCGCTGCCATCGCAATTTATCTCATGGCTGCCAAGAACAACGCGTGTGCCATGGGCGTGTGCGGCGTCGCCCAGTTGGTGCAGGCATTATCATCATCATTATACATTTTAGCTAGAGGTTTTAAAAGCACCTTAGCTATTGTGCCGCAATATATAAAAGATAAAGAATAGAAATACAGCAGTTTCATGCCAGCTGAGCTACCAGGAACGGATAGGCATCGTTCCGGTAAGCTACCAGCCGGTTAGCAGGTAACAATAAAAATTATTATGTAAAATTAGCTTACGCTACGACAAAAGATCGTGGTTGGAGGCTAGACTAAAAGGGATGAGGAGGGACAAAGAAACTCACAGCAGGAACGCCACTGGGGTCCGCTCATAGCCCTGTCGGCAAGTGTAGCTAGCAAATCCTGTTTATCGCATTTTTGACCCAACCAGGGTGCCGTGAATATTTAACCGAGGCCAACTCCGAAGTAAGGGCCTTCATTCCTCTCGACCAAGTCATCGCTTGGCCACACCTGCTCACTTTCCATCCACATCCCCGGTGGGCAAACAACGCACGTCGCGGTAGTCGGTGGGCTGGCATGCGCAACAAGTGACCGAGCCATCGAGACCTGGTACGCAAAATGACGGTGCTGATCTGTTCAATTTCTTTTTTGTGCCGTAAACAAGGTGTCGAACACGCTCGTTGCTCATGCGGTGTGCCCACCAGATGTGAGCCAAACTGCGAAGTCACCGATGGTTGAACGTAACCAGCCCCTTTAGATCTGCTGATCTAAGGGGCCAGGTTTCGCAACCGTACAGTAAGGTCGAACTTACCGCTGCATGCTACACCTTACCCTTCAGGATGAGTGAGGTCGCGCCGCCTCCATATGTGGTGAAGTGTAGAGAAAGCACTTCGAGCTTATGATATTCCGTTCGTAGGCTCATCTTCAATCCCAAGGACGTTTATACAAGTTCCCAGGTAGTTGAATTTTCGAACAACTTCTAGGTGATCCCCACCAAGGGTTAGCGCAGGTGGCGATCCCTGCCAACCTTGGAGGAAAGCTTTGCAGTGCGATAGTGCAAAGCAAAGCTCGAAGCAGTTGACAGCCAGTGCTAACCTGTCCAGCGCAGCTTGGCACGTCTAGTAGTTGTCACAGATGAGAGCGATATCGTCTGCATACTCTAAGTCAAGAAGTCGTTCAACTGGGAATAGCTGCACACCTTATAAGTCATGTCCTGTAAATGCCATCTCCCTGACAACAGCTATAGCGAAGTTGAAGAGGAAAGGTGACAACGGGCATCCCTGTCTCGCATCGCTGGAGTAATTGAAGGGCGGCGACAGCTTGCCGTAAGCTCTCAAACAACCCGTGCTACGCGCCTATAACGCTAGGATAATATTTAAAAATTTCTCGGACACACCTTTCCTGAGTTGACATTCCCAAGGGGCACATCTATCAACCGAATCGAAGGCATTTTAGATGGCTAACACCGCAACGGTGGGTCGCCAATAAACGTGGTGGGGCTGCAACAATTGACGCAAAGTGGAGATGTGATCGCTGCAGCCACTAGCCCGAGGAAATCCGGCTTGCTCCTCAAGTACCAGGCTTACACGAGTGCCACTCGGTCTGTGATGGACTACAGAGACATGTAGTTTGGAGGCGATCGGTAGCAGACTGATTCCTTTATTGTTGCTGCATTACGAATGCCAGCCTCCTTTGAAGATGGGAGCAATAAAGAATCGGCTCCAGTCGGTTGGCACAGTTTCCTGCCCCCACAGTATTACTCGTAACTCATGTAAATCATCAACAAGAGCTTAGCCCCCGAAGTTGAAGAGCGCTGGAGGAAGAACATCTGGTCCCGCGGCTTTGTTCAGCTTCAACAGTCCGATCTCACGTTTGAGTTCTGAGCGAGAGGGCGGATCCTAGTGGACAGCCCACGGGGCAGGGCAATCACTCGCCCGTGAGGAAACGAATCATTCCGGCTGAAGAAATTGCTGTTCATTATGCTCAGTCCAACGTTTCAAACGTGTTGACAAATTGTGGATAGGCTATCCACACTCGTCACTTTATTTTTACTAACATCAGGTCTCCAGATTCCCGTTTCCCGTATCAGACGGAATAACTTGCGATGGTTTCCAAGGGCAGAGGCCACTTCCATCTCTGACGCACGAAGAGACCACCAAGGTTCGAGTTCTCCCTTCAGGCTAGCATGAAGTTTTGCCTGAATCTCTTTGCGAGTTTCATTGTGTTCGCTTCCAGCCGGAATATGCCGGCGAGCATCGATAAGTTCCAGTGACCGGGAAGCGACCCAATGTTCATGTTGGCTATTAGACTTACCACAAAACGACTTGCCTGCTGCTAGTAAGGTCTGGTGAACATGCGACCCGTGGCATTCACTTGTCTGCAGTACGCGCTTACTCAAATCGCATATCAGCGTAGTTTGATAGGCATTCAGAACAGCTGACTTTTTCAGTTGGCTGGTGTCAATGCGCTCACGGCGTCGTCGTGGGCGTCCGCTAAAACGCATTCGCACGTCAGCACATACAAGTGCATAGTCGCTGTCCACACATGCGCTCAACAGCGAGCGAGATCTGGATGCAGCCACTCCGGCGGTAACTGATCAATGTGATCGATTTTCGTCCAAAGCTGATTCGAGGCTGCTGGGCGCCAAGTCACCCTCTGGCGAGTGCTGTGTCGGAAGTTAGTGCACGCAAGAAATAGGCGGGCACCTTCACAAAAATAAAGTAACCGCTCACCGTTATCATTACGGGAGCACATATCGTACCGACCGCCCAGATGTATTTCATCAGTTGGCAACTTTCCAACTTGTACATTCAGATCCTCTGCCAGCACAACAGTCTGCGTGCTATTTCTGTGGCGTAGGAGCACACTTAGTTGGCGGTAGAAGTCGCTTTTTACCGAATGCTTGTTAAAGTTTGCGTGCCTGTATGCAGCGATGATGAATAGACACCTATTACTCCCGCGCGACTTCAAAGCTATAAACGCAACAGCCCTTCGGACCACACACATCCGGCTATGGATTGGAATCCTATCTACCAGTGCAGCTCCGGCTCGGGGACTAAGGGCAACGCCAGCAGCAGAATGGCCGGAGCTAGAAGTTGCAACCTCACCTGACAGGCGCAATGAGAAAATACAGATGGTGTCACCTGAAGGAAAATGCAGTGAGCACTGGGATCTAGTCTTATAGTTGGGTCTCCGATAAGCAGCGGATATAGAGTGTGAGGGTCTCTAATGTTCTGGCAAGTGCCACCTGTTGACCGATCTGCCGTAACCTGCGAACATTACGTCATGCTATTCTGAAGGAGGATCGATGGCTCCGCTTGGTTAGACATGAGTTTGTCGACAGGACAGAAGGGACTCCCCGCGTTAGCATGTGAGCTGAAACTAGAAGATAAACGCCTAGTAAAGCATGGTGTGGGAGGACCAAGAATCCGGGGGTTGCAAACTTGGGGGATAAAATTGAACCTGGAACGGAAACATAATGGAGAAAACGCGTAAGTGGGCAGTAAGAAGACGGGAAGGCTTGATCAGTAGCAGCCAAACCCCTATCCACCCTGCTAGATGCAGCAGCTAGGACACCGTTTGTTATCCTCTGCGGTGGCCAGAGCAGCAGGAATTTGTTTGATGAGGTCCATTGTAGTGCGTGGGCAAGATACTGTCCGGATCCCAGGCCTGGACAGGAGAATGAGTAGGGTCCTCAACCCAAGCATTTGGTTCAAAACCCTGACCGCATGGCGGCGGGTTTGGCCTTGGGCCACAAGGAGTCTGTTTTAAGGAATAAGGTGCCACCCTCATTCAAACCCCCGACCTGGAGGACCAGGGGGCTGAGTTTTTCTGGCCTCTAACCATTGACCAATCTGGTATGAGTGGCTCAATGGAGCCCTGAAGCACACAAACCATCGCACTACGGTAAGGTCTAGTCTCATTGCAATGAAGTTGGTGCAGGAAGGAAAGTGAACCTCTCAGCACTATTACATCCCGCACCAGGCTTCGATTGCTGGGTCACGTGTTGCGCATGCCAGCACCCCGACTATCGCGTCGTGCATCGTTTGTGCACCAGAGAGGCGGTCGGAAGAGGAGCCGTGGAAGCCAATCGATGGTTTGGTCGAGGGAAATCCAAGCCCAGGCTTCGCTTTTGGCGTGTGTTGGTGCATCCAGAATGCATGGTTGGGGTCCTAAATACTATTAATACCGCTGGTTGTGCACTTTTGATGATATGGCTAGCAGCCGGCCTTAATGGCGCTTAGGTTTTAAATTCAGTTGTCCATCCCACTCTTGCTTAGCCTCCACTCCATTCACGACCTTACTCGTTACGCATAATATAAATCTCTTTGCGGCACGATAGTCGGCTGTTAGCACACCCGAACGATGTCCATCCGTTACCGAAGGCACGTCCTGCATGCTTCTGTTCGCCTTGTCTTTTGTATTTCGGTAAAATAACTGAGGTGTTTTCCACCTGCAGCTAACGTATATAAATATGATGAGAGTGTTGTCAGATATAACTTATCGTATCAGGAAGCCGGGAGATCCTGGTTCCTCTACAGGCGGAAGTCAGCCAGAAGATTCGCAGACGCTAAGGACGGCGACGGCTGGAATTGGACCGGCGTAACGCGGCGCACCTAGTGTTATATCCGCGTCTTCGGAACCGGCGCCGATCCGGGCGTGGTGACTTTGCCTGCGGAAGCACGCTCCTGCTTTAAGTTGACCGCAGCTATTCGGCCGCTTGTTGGTGTCTGCTTGCCAACAGAACCTCGCCACGTTTTTCGCCGCGATTCGTTCCTACTAGGTGATTTTACCGTTGCCTACGCTCTCTTTTTGCTTTCCGTTGGAGGCCTTTAGTGTTATCGTGGCTTACATCTGGTGTTAAATGCGGAAGACCCCAGCACCGTGCGTCGCACGAATGTTTCAGTGCTAGCAGAGAGGGCATTGACATTTTTTCTTCCTTCCATCTGGATAAAAGCCAGGAAGATATTATGAAGTTCCGCTTTCTTAGAGTCGTCTGTTAAGACGAAGAAGCATGCCGCCGCATCCTATCGGCGCACAACGCACTTGCAGGGTGGAACATTCTCCATCCTAATGGACCTTTATCCAGAAGATCAATTTAAAATGAAGCAAGCTGTAAATGAGCTACGCACGCGTAAAGCCAAGAGTGAAAGTGATCACCATATTTTGGATTTTCGCGTAGTGAAGAGAACCCGAAATCGCATGCGGTTTAAGATCATGCACGTGAGACGATGGATCCTCTGCAGCGATGCTTGGTGGAATAGGTGCATGCGAATGTTCATGCCCAGCATGTTAACTTCCCGACGAGGAAGCAGGTTGGTTTTACGTCTTTACCACTGGACATTATGATAACCAAATGTGGTTACTCGTCAGAGTTACACGCCGAGGCTGCCATCCTTAAGAGGGACCACGGTGTTATTATCTTTATGTTAAGTACAAGTCCTCGGCAAACCGACGACTTGTAAGGAAGCCGGGCGGCATTGAACACACTCAGTTACGGGAACGAGAATTGAAGATTAACTAGTTTCCTAAACCGGAACAGGTCATCTTGAAGTACCAAAGGAGTTTGATTAAAATGGTCTTAAATAAATATAGGTATATTTCTAGACAAGCGCTAGATGCTGTTCCTGCGTGGGATCAGATCAAATTGTACATAACATCCATGTTCATGCATGGAGAAGAAATATCGTTAACAACTGCTTTTGATCGTGTTTATCTTTCCGAACAGTAAAGCAGGGATAAATATAAACGTTTCGTAGGCCTCGACATTTTTGAAGGCAGTAGTTTGGGTCTCCGTAGCTTATGTACGAATTCTGCGCTTTTCACCGGCTACCGCTGCCAAACCTTGAGGTGCCTGATTCCATTAGTAAACTATCAATCTATTATGCCAATAGATTGGGTTATTTTCGATGGAAAATGCATCACTAGAGGAAATTTGATCCATTTTCTTTGGTCACATCACCGCATTTCGAGCATCCATTAGTAGCGGGCTCATGGAAAGGAACAAGCAAGCGAAAATTAGATCGTAAAAGTGGAGGGTGGAAACAAGGGAAATAACAATAGTGGCTAACAATTTAGCCTTTCTTAGAAAAGTGCGACTGAAAGGCCGGCCCACTTAACTAGAAAATACACTAATATTGGAAAATGGAGCCAAAATATAGCTCAGAAACAGCCTACCATAACCGCAAACCTGGCGCGAATTTCAAAGCGTAAATCTCCAAACAAGCGGAATCAGCGCCGTTTTGGAGCCTAAATGTTAACTAAAACGGGGCAACAATAGGCGGTCTAGAACAAACCCTAAACGCTGGTTACGACAAAGGTAAAATAATTAAGCTAGGTGAAGTGGTTATGGAGATAATTGCATTTTTAGCGGTCGGCTGCGGTCGGCTGCGGATAGCGCCTACTTCGAGCCTCTGCTAAATTCACGTTCTGCTTTGGAAGCAGATACAGAAAAGAAAGAAATAATACAAAAAACGGCTAGGCGTAATAAGTTCCGAATATGGAGTAGTAACTTGGAATGCCTAAGATAACGTGTAATTCGCTGCAGTAGCGAAGTATGACGAAGTAGGCCGAAAAGCATACTTTCTCAGTAAACGTAGTAAAAGTTGGGAAAACAGACGGAAACGTTTTAGGGAAATACTAGGTAGGCTGTAAGAATTATTATATAGGTCGAACAGCACAGGATATGGCGTAGCTAGCCCACAGCCAGAATGCGACCATGTGCTATTTTCAGAGTATATTGTCTAGTTATTAGAGGTGTTTGCTCCGTTGAAGCCTGGAAGACATGGTGCTAAGCCGCATGGTTGGCACCGGGCATTAAATCGAACGATTTAGCGGCAGAACGGTGGTTGGAAGGTGCGTCGGTCATCTAAAGGGTATAGAAATTGGCTGCCTTATAAGATGCAAGAATTTAGCAGTCAAATAAAATCACAGCTAAGCATTTCACACTGATGCAGTCCTCAGCGTTCTACATCCAACCTATGCAACTGATTTTACTATGAAGAATGCTTTGATGGATCACAGATCATCCCGACTTCGTAATGGTCATTGATTGCACCAAAACCTTGTTTGGGCTCCTGTGTTCATGGATCACTGCATAGCGAAATTACGCGCAACTTGTATCTTGACGCAACAGTTAGGACTGACTTTGCGCGCCACAGTGCCATCATGTTCCTTGGTCTGACTATTACCTGACAATGTGCTCACTCGTATGGACTACATCTTTTGGTTTACTACTTTCATTAACACGAACTGCTTTAACAACCCAAAGAAGCTATGCTTGTATGCGTATTTGAGCACGCCTTTACAGGTGTGTCTCGTTTTAACGAGAATATACCATTATTTATGTTTTTTTATTTTATTGTAAAGCAAAGCCAAGTACGGGTCTGAGCTTCGGTTAGCTCAAAACGCGAAAACGAAGCCCAAGTTGTCTTCCGGATACATACATTGAAAAATCTCTTCTTATAAAAGCCAGAAATAACTGCTTATCAATACTGCGAACTGGCGGATGTCGCGCCACAAACTAACGTCACTGCCTCGTAGATATCCGGAAAATGTTTTCCAACAGGCGGATAGCAATCGCTTATCATCACATTCCTGACGATACTAAACAGTCAACTATATTGCGACACATTCACAAACACAAGCTACACAGGCACCTTCACACACAATGGCTTGGCGGCATCCGGTTTGGTGTTAGCCTGTCAAGGTTGCAGCCACAGGACGCCTGCGCCTACAGAAAGACCAGAGTGGCTGGCGCTGAACCACCCACAGCTCCAAGCCCGTGCCACATATCCTGTATTAACCCGAAGGAAGTAGACCGGGAGGCATATGGATGGGAGCCACGTTTCAGCAATGAAGCTGGCCCCAACCCCTCTACAGTCAAACACAAGCACGTTTTATTTAGGGAATCAAGCGCACACAAGGCGGTGGATGGTCTGTCGTCCGCTCCACACTAGGGTATGGAACCACGTTTTGAGCCCAGCGCGACCATAATCACCGTGCATCCCGTCTTCTCCAGCAACGACCAACTGTCTATTGGAGCCAGTAAGTAAGTGGTAGTGGGTTAAATACAAGTAGGTACCTTGTCAACATGCATGTCAAGTGCAGCCACACCGCGGATGTCAAAAGCAGCCAAGTATTTGAAATGAGCATCAAATAAAACATAGCTTTTAAAGTATAGGGTCATGCCGACTTTTCGCTAAAATAGCATATGAAATAAGTTGGTTAGCAATTAATCCTCGAAAAGCACACATTGTCCACAATTTACCCAAAATTGCAACAAACGCAAGTAACTTAACGAAGATAACTTAAAGCAGTGTATTCAACGTGTGCAAGTTATTAGATTACAATGCAGGTAGGTAGTGCAAACTAAATAAAGTGGAATGAAATTTATCCTGCTTGAGGAGACCAAGGCTAATTGCGTGTTTATTTATCACAATTGTGGTGAAGAAGCATCATGAATACAACTTGAACCTAAGCGTGGGGCATCCTTACACCATTTGTACGGCGGCATCCGTGTCCGGATTTGCCTGTCATCGTGGCCTCCATTGGGACAGCCACTAGATGCCTGCGCCTACAAAGGGGACCATGGGTGGCTTGCACTGCACCACCAACCGTTCCAACCACACACCCATTTCCGGTGAAAATTCGAAGCAATAAGTGTTGGAGGCATTTGGATGGGGCATACACAAGTAAATACGTATATTCACCCAAACACATATGCACTTTTATGCCAAAGATATATTTGTGGACAATTCTGATCACACCTTTTTAGCTTAACATGAACATGCGTGTAAAGGGGTGTCTTGCTTCATTTAGAATAAATGCTTACCTATTTAGTTATTGATCTTAAAGTGACGGAATTGGAAAACTGACCATGGAGTGGAAGTCATGCCACAGAGGATGTGGATAAGGCAGCAGCAATGCTGCATGTCCTCTGGGAAGTGCTTAGTATGTATGGGGGCGTCCAGTTCTGTACAACCACTTCGACAAATCGGGAGCACCACGTCTTCCACTCGGCCAACAATGTGAGAAGTCGTTATTGTACTTGAAAACTTAGACCCAACTGATCGGTGGAACCAGACAATTTGCATCCTGCGATTGTCAAACCAATCGCTGAAACACTCCAATCCCCAGTTTCGGAGCTCTTCAGCACGTAACTTCGGGTAGGCAGGTAAACACAATACTGGAAGGAGGCATCTAGCGGCGATAAATAACGACGACTCCCAATTTGTAACCCACAAATGCAGGCCAGTCAGCCGCACAAGCATGTTGCTCAAATATTTGGGGAAGCTTAGTCGAAGCCGAATTGGTGGGTACCTAGATGCTCAGAACTTGATGGCAGTGAAACAACGCGGCTTTGTCAAAAGCATGCATCACTAAGTTGTTGTGATTTTGGATGTAGTAACACCTTGTCTGGATAACGGGATTTCAGTAGAGGTTTGTTAACTTCAGCACGGCCTTTGATTCGGTATACTAGCGTTTCTTTTTAAGGAGGCTGACCTTGCTTGGGATTCAGCCGCAACTGTTGATTTGGATATCAGCAGTTCTTTTAGAAAGAACCTTCCACGTTGGTGTCGGCGATGCCATCACAATTATGAGCAACGCTCAAAATGACATTCCCTTGGGTCCTGTTTTATGTCCCCTGTCATTAGTTATGTTCATAAATGGCTTGGTATCCCTTCTTGAGGTCCCTTGTTAACCTTTGCCACTGATTTAAAACTGGTTAGCAGGGGTAATAGGGAGGCTTTGTCCAGGGACCTCTGCACTGTAGCAGTGTGATCTGTCTTGTATGGTTTGTCATTTACCACCAGTAGATGTCAAATGTTGACTTATAGTAATAATGGGATTACAGTGCAGGCTTCCACTAGACCCCTGACATTGCAGCGTTTTGATAAAGCACGGAAACTAGGTGTCATAATTACGAATAATTGTAACTCAAATGTCGCACGGTTCAGGCAACTTTCACGGAGTATTTTAAGCGATGCGCTGTTTCACCAACATTCGAATGGCCAGGCAGCATGGTTTGTCGATGTGCCCAAGCGGGCTGTCCACAAACCAAAAGAAGTGGGACGTATAGAGGACGTGGATGAGCGGTTCCTATTACTTTACCCATCAACAACGAACCCACAAGTGTGGACAGAGTTTCTCCAGTACATGTTATGATGAAGCGGAAGCTTCGCATGCCTTTCGAAGCCATCTGACTGCGCTATGACTCTATCTTTATGATAGAAACCGTAGAAGTAAAGAAGAGTTTAACTGGCGGCTTGTAGCAACAAAGCGATCTTTTTATTTGGACTGAAAGTGCTAGTAGGTGACTATCTGCATGGCTACAAGGTAGACGAAAGGACGGTCAAAACATGCGCGGAAAGGTCATGCATAACGTGATCATGAGCGCGCAGATCTAGGCACGGCATGCAAACCAGTTACGGCGAACAGTGTACCAACTAGCACAAGGAAAGCCTACCTACCTTCCGTTTGACTTATTGGTGAAATGCATCAACTTGCCGAAAGAAGCCGTAAACGACTGGTCACAGTCGAGCAAGCAAGCCAGACCACGGACGTTGGAATCAAATTCTCGGGCACTTCTGCCAAGCTGCTGGACTGACCGGAAGAGAACACCGTCCAGACGAATGCAATTTAACCCGGGAACGAGGTCCGTGTTTTTCGCTCTCAATTTGGTCTGGCTTTTAAAGGCGTTTGGTGTCGCTAGATTATATTTTAACGTGATTTTCACTTATACTTCCACGTTAAACTTACAGGTTTTCTGCTGCTATCCTTTCTTTTTCATCACCACTTCTTTTGGACATGATCACTGGACGTCGTCCTAAGGTCTCTATCAAGGGTGTGAGACCAGTGGGGCGTACTCCAGCCAAAGCTAAAACTAGCAGCAGTAACTTAGCGGGCAAAACTATACCATGCACCGTTAAATTAACTGACATCTTTTCCTTGAGTTCTCAATTGGCCGATCTTCAAAACGACGTGGCGAAGCTCAAAATGGTCTTCAACACCATAGAACCTCTTACTGATAGACTGGCAGCCATAGCTACTATGATGCATCCCAAGGACCTTATGGAAGCTAAGCAAGCGGAATTGGCTGGAAGGTTCATTAATACGATTTGCACCGAGGTGATGGATCGAATAAAATGTCTTAATGAGGTAGTGGTTTATAATGTTCCAGACCGCCTGAATCTGCACACCATTCGTAAGATACTGATGAAAGTGTGTGGCTTGGAACACAATCTTCTGAGCTGCACAAGGCTGAGAAAAAAGGTTATGAAAAACCAATGCCCCCTCTTAGTCAAGTTCGATAATGAGAACTCGGCTCTCAAGTTTCTCTCCTATCAAAGGGAATTTAGGACCCGCACCACGTTCCTTGACTTAAAGTTAGTACCAGCAAGAACGGCGTTGCAACGCCGTTACGATAGTCTAAGGGAGAGTTCCGCACATAGCAGATGTGTTCAGACGAATTGTGACAACTGTCCGACGCCAGTGAACCTAAGTGGCTCAGGTACTGTAGACCTTGACATTTCGTCTGATATGGATACTGGATCGCTTGATTGCTTGGAAGAACCTGCAAACCCTGGGGCCAGTACTATCCATAAAGCCACATTATACATAGATCAAATCAGCGAACCCGAGAACAATATAGGAAAACCCTCGGTTAATACTAAGTGCTCAGCTACTGATACAAGTCGATCAGTTACACCGGAAGGGCCAATGATTGACGAACCCCTAACGCAACCTTTAAACAGCCCAGTTAGATCGGACCAGTTAGAAAAATTCTACGACGATCAAAGGGAGCCAAGCAAAACCTACACTCAGAGAACAGAGCCGCCAACGCCTCAAGCCAAAAGACCCCGCATATGGACCACACCACCGAGTTCACCTGAGCCGCTGGGCTCAACGCCACCAACTTTGAAAATAAGGAAATCGGTGACGCTAGCACCATATAATGCTGCGTGCGGGGATGGATTATGCAGCGCACTAGTGTTCAATGTTCCAGACGATATATCAGTGGACGCATTTAGGCGTGCAATCATTGCGGTTAATGGCATCGCAGAGAATGCACTGCAGGTTCAAAGACTGACTAAGCGTGTAACCCAATTTGCGGCTCCCATCAAACTGAACGCCAAAGAGGACGCAGTATTGCGTACTCTCATAGCTAACCGTGAACAACTTCGTAATGCAACAATGCTAAGCCAGCTTACGTTCGGGCCGCTGAAAAGAAGCTTACCTTGGGCTGCGACGAATCCTAACATCAAAACAGGCTTTGGGCAACGAGGGCCCAGCGCATCCAACAGGAAACAACGAGCTACGTCTGACCGCTTAGACAGCATTGTGGCTAACACTACAAAGGCATCCAGTGCTAAACGGGCTTGCAGAGCAAGCACACCTAGTCACTCACCTACGATGGCTATGTCACCCACACAAGCCTTAAATATAGCAAGATCCGTAGAAAACCAGTCGCCGCAGCCGGGCTGGGACAATGTGGAGTGCAGCGTACTTGCATTTAATGTTCCGGATGGCATATCGACGGACGAGCTTAAGAGCATAATCCTTAAGGTTAACGGTATCGCGGAAAATTCGGTACACGTTGAGAGGATGGTCAAAAGGATCAGTAAATTCCCAGCCCCAATCAAACTGAGAACAGACGATAGTAGAATCTTGCGCACTATAATTTTGAATTGTGAACAACTCCGCAATGATACCAAGTCAAGGCAACTTTATTTCGGCCCACCAAGACGGACACTACCGAAGCATACCTCAGATACGTGTAAGACGGCACCGCGCACCACCATCGTAACCAATTCACCTACGGCGAGTGCTACATTTGGTAATCTAAACAGCTCCGAGCAACTTCATGCGCATCCAGGATGTTGTGTACCTGCTACATCCCTCAGACTTTCGCCGCCGGTCCAGATAAAAAGGCCAAATAGTCCATTGCTTCCTACCCCGCAACCTGCGCATTTTTTAGACCAGGTGGGGATGAGCCGCGACAGATTCATCCCGGCACCAAACTCCTCGTCGCCCAACTACCAATTGCAATGTCTTCTCACACACTTACTACAACTACTGCAGATAGCGAAGTAACCATCAACGGCTTCATCTCGTCCTCCGTAAAGCTAGTAGACCCCAAGTGTTCTTTCTCACTTCTACTTATAAATGCTAGATCCCTAAACAATAAAATGCATATCTTGCGTCCTCTGTCTGTCCTCGTCGACCCTGATGCAATATTTGTCACGGAAACATGGTTTTCTCCTTATGCTTCAGAGGAGGACTACTCACTTCCTGACTATCAGCTGTTTATGCAGTCTCGTGTGCATAAACGAGGGGGCGGGTGCGCCATTTATGTTAAAAATACTTACCCAGCAAAATTGTCCGAAATCATGAACGCGGCTGAGACGATGGATTCAGTATGGATAACGGCTGATATCCTAGGATCGACGGTATTATTTGGGTGTGCTTATAGACCACCTGATACCTCAGTTAAGGGTGACAAAGCACTTATGGATACTTTTGCGCAAGCGTCAACTTTTTCCTGCGAATACAAACTGGTTGCAGGAGATTTCAACCTGCCTGAGTTAAACTGGCTCTCACCTGCTGCAACAACGAAGTATGCTGGCCTACTAGCATGTATAAATTTAGGCGGCTGGACGCAACATGTATCTGCTCCAACTAGGGCGGAACGTATTCTTGACCTAATATTTACTCTCGGCATCCCATCAACGCGAGTGGCAGTCGGCCAGGAGTTTCCGGGTAGTGATCACAGATTAGTGCATTGCTCGGTTTACTTAAAGCAACCTAATGCTCACACAACAGAAACAGACACAGTCGTAGTATACCGCCCGATGCAACGCGTCAACTGGACAACCTTTGCTGTACTCGTCCGCTCAAGAAATTGGGATGAATTCTTTATGTCTGATTCTGTGGATCGCTCGGCTGAGCTGTTTTATGAGGAAATACTTCACTGTCTCGACTCCCTAGCTCCCTTGTCACATTTAATAAGGCACTCATCTAAAAGTGTGACCCAAACCAAAATGCATAACAGAATGCGTCAGCTTAGACGATCCTATAACAAAACCTTCAATTTTGCCCACATCATGAGGGCGAACGAGATTGCACATCAGTTTTCTGCCAGAGCTAATCAGCAGCAAACCAACCAAGAAATATCCGCATTAAATAGTGCAAACAAAGCTAAGAATCTCAGCTGGCTGCTGCGCTCTCGGACCCCTAACTATGGACGACAGATCTCTACCCTAAAGATCAGTCCCAACGAAACTTCTAGTGACGCAAGAATTTTATGTGAAGTCTTCAGCTCACATTTTAAAGAATCGCAGTGTTTAGAAATAGGTTCAAACTTCCAGGCCCTGCAAGTACCTGTTAGCCAGTCCGTGTGCTCTGTACAGTTTGACATAAATAATGTGCGTTCTGCGATTTCAACTGCCAAGCCATCCTGGAACTCTGGTCCAGACGGAATACCGTCCAGTCTACTAAAGTATGGTGGTGAAGATATCCCTATTCTTCTTTTGAAACTCTTTACGTTATCAATGCAAAAAGGTCAATGCCCGACCGCTTGGAAACATTCTATCATTATGCCAAGGCATAAGGGCGGAAGCCTACAGGAAGTTGGTAACTATCGCCCTATTAACCACACTTCCATTATCTCGCGGGTGATGGAGAAGTTGATTAAAAAGCCCTCATGACTCATCTTTATGCAGGCGAGCACATAAATGAATCTCAGCACGGGTTTCTAAATGCTCGGTCTTGTGCAACCTGTCAGCTGGACTTCATTAATTCGGTCACCGAGGCCGTTGACTCTTATCTCTCAGTTGTCATTCTTTACCTTGATATGCAAAAGGCGTTTGACAGGGTACCACACATGCGCCTGATGCATAATATAATGGCATACGGGGTAGACAGTCCCGTATTAGACTGGCTGGGTTCCTATCTAATTGGACGTCCGCAGTCTACTAAGGTTGGACAAAGTATATAAACACAGACCGCCGTCCCCAGTGGTGTGGTGCAGTGAAGCGTCGTTGGCCCTACCCTATTTTTGATTTATATCAATTACTTTGCAGGAGTTTGTAACACGGTCGCTCCTTTATCTTTGCTGACGACATAAATGTTATCTACGTCTTTCCCCTGTTAATGAAGTATGCGCAATCAATAGTATTCGTGAGGATCTTAAAGCACTTGAAAAGTGGTGCGAGCACTGGCAAATGAAATACTTCGCACAAAAGTCTAACGACATGACCCACAAATTTACTATACCTGCTAAGTCCCTAACAATAAACGGCATCACCATCAAACAGAACACTATGACAACCGATCTGGGATTGTGCTACTCCATGAGCCTCAACGTTGCAGCGCAAATCCGTTATCAATTGGCAAGGGTAAGAAGATTTTCCTTCCAAATAAGCCGTTCCCAAGATCATTGGATCATTGGATGATAGAGAACAGAAGGAAGATCCTTTGTCAGCTCCTTCACTTCCCGATCACTGCGGAGATGGCGTGGTTCATTGCGGTAGAAGTTTCCGCAGAGGACCACTGTAGCTGCCTTAGAGGCAGCAGCATCCCAGCGCGCTCAGGTGAGAATCTAGCAGTTGTTTGAAACGTTCTTCTGTCTCAGCATCAACAACAGGATCCGGCAACCGGTTCCAGTCATTCACCACGCGAGTTGATAAGGCCAAATTGAGCCGCACACGGAGATTCCTCGGTTTGAACAGTTTCATGCGGTGGCCTCGTGTCGAACTCTCAATGTTGAATTGAAAGAAGTCCTGTAACTCGCAACCCAGTTCTCCTCTGAGAATACGTCGAGTGAAAATCAAATCTCCTCGGTGACGGCGGTAGCCTAGAGAGGACAAGTTCAGTCGTTGAAGTCGGTGTGGATGTGACAGGTCTCGCAACTCAGGGACGGATTTGGATCCACGCCGTTGAACCTTCTCTATCATATCACATTCGGATTTGGTGAGAGGGTAGGCAGCGGGTAGTCCGTATTCGAATATCGAGCGTACATGCGAGTCAAAGCGGAGTCGGAAAAGTCCCGGGGTCAGGAGAGAAAACCCTCTACGTATAGAATGGAACATCCTGTAGGCCGCGGCGACCCTCTTCTGGGTGTCTTGGATAGATTTAAGGTCTGATGACACTATCACTCCAAGATCCCTCTCTTGGGTTGCGCTTCTGAGCAAGGAACCACCAATATGGTAAGTTCCAAATGGGTTTGATGAGCCAACGGGGAGAACAGAGCATTTATCATGGTTTATTGGCAACTGCCACTTAATCGACCAGTCATGGAGTAGATTGAGCGTAGTTTGTAATCGGTCGGCGTCTTCAAGGCTTGATACTTCCATCCATAGCTTTAGGTCGTCAGCGTAGATTAGGCAATCCGTCTGAAGAGTGGATGGTAAGTATTTGATGAAAATATTGAAAAGTACGGGACCGAGGACAGAGCCCTGTGGGACCCCAGTCGTCATGAAAACAGGAGCAGAAAATGTGTCATTCACCTTCACTTGCATAGAGCGGTCGTTTAGGAAGTCAGAAATCCAAGACAGGAGGTTCCCAGAAATACCGATTCCTTGGAGCTTAAACAGGAGCCGTTCATGCGGGACTTTGTCAAAAGCTTTGCTGAAGTCAACAAACACAACGTCCAAGCATTTGCCGGAGTCTAGCGACCTTGCCCAGGTCTCCTTAGCAACGAGAAAGTTCGAGGTACAGGAGCGTGCTTTTCTGAACCCATGCTGGGCAGAAGAAATGACATTCTGTCCCCCAAGATGAAGAGTAACAGCTTGTTTTAGGATCCGTTCCATAACTTTACACACTATTGACGTCAAACAGACTGGACGATAACTGGCTGGATAATGTCGACTTCCTCCTTTGTAAATGGGTTTGACGATACCCACTTTCCAAGCTGAAGGAACACGGCCAGCTTCTAGTGAGCGACGAAAGACTTGACATATGGGTGAAGCTATGTACTCCGCCACAGTCCTGAGGAACAAAGGATGCAATCCATCAGGGCCGGGTGAGCTATACGGATCTAACTGAAGAAGAAGTTTCATCACAGAATCAGTGTTAATATCTACTTGGGCCAACGAAGATGGAAATGTGGATACGGCTCTGTCACTAAATGGCGTTTCTTTCGCGTAAACAGAAGCGTATGGCTTAGCCAAGTGACTAGCTTTCTCAGCGTCCTCGTGAAGTAAAGCTTGATGATCACAGGAACCCAAGCAGGGATGCCATTACCAGCTCTAGTGCTTCTTTTCAAATAAGAGTAGAGCATTTTAGGCGCGATGCTGGAGTGTTTTGCTAGGGATAGCTGGTACCGTTGGCGTTTCTGACGCTTCCTTGAGACACAAACTTTTTTGACTGTATTGTAGTGAGAGAAGTCGAGTTCTGAATGAGATTGCCTATAGCGGTCTCATAATTTACGCCTTCTATTCATGTTTGACCTCAACTCTCGATCCATCCAAGGTGGACCTCTAGCGAAGGGCTTTCGATGGAAGGAAGGAACGACCTGCTCAATTAAGGACGTCTTTTTAGAGAGTACGAGATTCCATGCGTCATCGAGGTGAATGTGTTCAGGGATACCCCATTCCGTAGCGCATGCGGCCGTTTACAAACGGAGTGGGTCGGCACGCCAAAAATTTCGACGGTGACCACCGTGGCTATGGATCGAGAGACGGCGAGTCCAGTGGAATGAAACAACACAATGATGGCTCTTGCCTATGGGTTGAAGAACGGTTCAGTTCGTGACATCTGAATCTGCAGGGGAGAGCACGAGATCCAAGATGTGCGGGGTTTGGTCTGGGAAAATACGAGTAGGCGTCAAGACATGTTGAACGAGGCTGCAATTAAATAACAGAGAAAATTGAAGGTCATTTGACCGCGGATATCTGAGTGTGAAATCAGTCGACAACCTGGTCTGCCATTTGTATATTAGTGCACCCACAAATTTCTGACAGTGTTCCAGGACGTGGTGGGTTTTCACCTGGCAAGCGTCCTCCCTATAAAAAGCCACAAATGTCCGCGTAACAACACTGCGATGTGGCGGATGTGACTCGCCACCGAATAAAGTCACTGCCCAGAACTACCTAATGGCAAGTCGACCAGAATCCTTATTCAATATTGCCCTGACACTTTCAATAATAATTTACACCATGCCTATATGTATCGTTTTCATTACACATGTAGTGCCCTGACTGTTTACACTACGCAGTAAAGAATTTAACGTTTTGACATTCATTGAAGTCTCTATCCCTCATGACTACTTACACAATTTCGGCAGCCTGTACAACCTTCGGCTTACTGCCGACTACACTCATAGCAACGTGTTTGTTGCGAAGCAATATTGCACGTAAATATTGATCATGCCTTGCTTGGTGTGTCTCGACAAATTCGAGAAAAAACTATTTATTTATTTATTTAATACTCCAACTGTGGCCTAACCAGTACTATAGATAGCTGCAAGAAAACTTTGCTTTTGTGTTACTGAGCACCCTACTAAGACGAAACAACTCTTGTCGCGCTTTATTGGCAGCATGGAGACACTGTGCCGAAGGCTTAATTTGTTCACCATGATGAGACCTAGATCGCGGGCTTTATCAGTACACTGCAAGGATAGAAATCACGCAAGAGGCCGCACTGCAATTACGCTAACACTATTGGTCCAATGCTGATATTTATTGGCCTTCAGGGGTAAATCCCATTGGCTCGACTAATGCACCGCAGTGACGATGACCTTAGCCAATGTCGCACGGTTCCTTTACGAACTAGCTCAAGTCATCTGCGAAGATATGGCGGGGATGCTCAGGAAGGCGAGCCAGGTCATTTACAAACATAGGAAACAACCATTTACCAAGCATCAAACCTTGGTACACACCGCAGGAAGCATGGCCCACACTAAAACTACCTTTCCCAACCTTGACAGAATGCCCGTCCAGGTTGTAATTCAGAAGACCACAGTACTAGTTGAGGGTGCAATCCAAACCATGTCAACTTCTCAATTAAAATTGTTGATTTGCGGATTCAAATGTTTTACTGAAGTTGGAATAATGCTCCTCTACCGACATCCTACTATCAAGCCATCGGGTAATTTCATCTAAAAAGCATAATAAATTGACACTACAAGACTTCTTTTTAAGGAAGCTACGCTGATGCGTCCTAAGTAGGTTGGGCTCAGTCAAGTGCTCACAGATCCTATTTCTTAAAAGCTTTTCCAAGCACTTTAGCATGACGCTGATCAAACCAACAGGTATATAATTGAGAGGCACCGACTGTCTACAGCCTGGATACCGTCCTCCATGGTTAAACAGCCAGCCATCTCTCTTAGAGAAGCCTTCGATTGGACCTAACTGTAATGACACGGGATTAGTTTTCGCAACGTTGGCCAGCCTAAGCTCATAGGAGTGCTTCGTCTGCCGCTGTAATTTAATACATATGCTCCGAGGTCTTTTATACTGCAGCTTATGTCGGATGCCCCGAGTTCCGTAGTATTTTCTCCACTCAGCATTGCGCCACCTTATAACTCTGTCAAACCTTTTCCTCCACCATTGGGGTTTTTCGAGGTATCTCTTGGGGCGTAGAGGAGCAAATTAGTTCAGTAACTATATGTAGCCACTTTGGAGTACAAGCCACTTCTGTTCCAAAGTGGTTGGTCCTGTTAAGGAATCCAAGTGAATTGATTGGGTCGTTCCCGCAACTACGTAAAATTACTACGATTTAAATCCTTTCTCATTCGATGGTGCTATGCAAGCCTCGGTGTGTCCAAAGAAAATGTCAAAACACAGTGATCACTCTTACCTATGGGTGGCTCCACGCGTAGGTCAATCAAGTGACCATGTCTGGCAATCACGATATCAAGGGTTGACGGGGTACTCCCAGTACGACTCCTGGTCAAAGCATTGTCGCAGAGCACGAAGGCATTTTTATGTATCCAGTCCACTAGTTCCTTCTTTAGAATATCCACCCAGTTATCAGCAAGCTGCCAACCAGCATGGGAACTTTTAGGTCACAGACGATCAGCAAATTAGGTGCGGCCGTTGCGGCCTGTCTTAGTAACCTACGATTCACAAGTTCACTGAAGAGCAAATACATACTATTGCCTTTGATGTACACAACATCAAGCGAGCAGTTTGCTCCTTGAAAATGTCACCCTACCCACGTACCATGGTGTAACTTCTTCCGTATTAATACTTGGAGGGCCGGATATTCCAGTCCTTCTCCTCAATTGCTTCACAATCTTTATGAAGGGTGAACAATACCCGTCTAAATGGAAACACGCAACCACCATACCACGACACAAACGAGACTGCCGAAAAATATGGACAATTACCGTCCTAATAGCCACAAACCCATTGCGTCGAGACTCATGGAAAATATAATAAAGGAAGGGATGCTTTCTTTTCTCTTGCAACGTAACCTTATCAATAGGTCCCAACACGGGTTTCTGCCTACTACGTCTGGTCAAACTTGCAAGTTTTAATTCTAATACCACGCTACACACTCCATAGACTTGGGTCAAACGCTGGTCATCATCTTCTTCAATATGAAAAAAGCATTTGACCGGGTTCCACAAGATGGTTTGTTGATAAAATTGGCTACATTTGGTGTTGCTGGCCGCCTCCTTTCTTGGTTTTCTTCTTTCCTTTCAAACCGAAAGCAGTCAGTGCTACTGGGCGCTGTTTTGTCTAAGAAGACATCTATTACCAGCGGAGTGTTCCAAGGCGGCGTCCTAGGTCCTTTGCTGTTTTTACTGTGCATCAATGATGTATTCCAAGTCTTCCAACAGGGCACTACATACCTCTTTACTGATGGTATAAAAGTGATTTTCATTTGATCCTAACTGCCTACGCAATGACCTATCCAGCATCCAAAGTCATCTCGGCGCTCTTGAATCATGGTGTGACCTGTGGAAAATAGGCTTCTCACCAACGAAATGTAACATCCTTTCCTACGGGTGCTCTATACCACCCATTCTATTAACTCTTAGCGGAATACCACTAGATAACAACATTACCGTGCGCGATCTCGGTGTGTACTACTCAAGCTCACTGAACTTTGCGGAACAAGCGAGCTATAACTCTGCAAAAGCCAGGTCTATCGTTGGCTATATACTGAAGTCAATATGCCTGTTAGAGTCGCGGCCTATAGTGGAGTACTGCTCAACAGTGGTTACTAATACACGCAAAAGTGATAGGATGGTCTTCGAGAAAGTCCAGCGTTCGTTCACTAAGCTCCTTCTAGGATCAGCTACGTTCAGTTATCAAAGCCGCTGCAAGCAGCTTGGTCTGGATCCACTTTGGCTCCGGAGCCTTAAAACCAACCTAGTTTTTCTATATAAGCTAACCAAAACATCGGACTCAAGTATTGAAAGATATTTTCTACCGCTGGGCAACACACTCTCTCGTCTAAGCAAAAAGCCACGCTCATGCTCACTACTCAAAACCCGTTGCTCCATACGTTTTAACTTCTTCCTCTATAGATATGCGCTTGTGTGGAATAAGTTACCAGAAGCCATCAGAGCATCTGATAGCATCCTGCAATTCTCCGCGGCTATAAATATACTACTAAATGGCCCCACGGTAAAAGACACCTTGGGCACCTGCATCCCTGAGGACGAGATGTGGGAGAACGGCCCCGATCACATACAGAATTCCATACAAGGCCTTAACTGTGCGTGATAATCTCAATGTGGCAAGAGCCTTGTAGCCCTACACACCCAGCACCAATAATGCTTCTTTCAAAATAACACGGTCCTCTCCTTATCACGCTTTTCGCTTTTAATTCAGCTTCTATCGGAGGGTCGATTGTCAGTGCCCTGCTCTGCCTTAGGCACATTTTACTGGCCTGCTTCTCTTCGACCTACTCCAGACTACGGTTCCGACTCTGTAGACTTCTGGCTATGCCCGCTTTTTACGAGATCCTGCTGGTCTTGCTCACCTTTTTCTAACATAGCCACCTCCATCTATAACTTATCCATTTCTGCTGACCACTGAATATTTTGACCGTACCGGTCATCGTTCCGAAGACTGAACACTCTGTTCCCCTCACTAACTGCTTTCCCCACTTTATCAGTAACCCAGAGCTGTGTGCTAACCGAGTTTCTTCTGACCAGTCTCCCACTTTCTGACTGCCTACAGAGTACTGAGCTGTAAACGGTATAGTCTCGGCACAACCAAAACCTTATTTCTCTCACCCCGGGTGCTTACACCTAACTAACTAATTTAAACTCTCCTATACCTGAAACCTCCGTTTATCAGCAGCCATTCTTCGTAGGCTGCAGGCATCTCCGTGCATATCCTGAGCCTGCTAAGAGCCACACTTTTATCCCTCCGATCTTTAACCTATGAGACTGCGTGCGTCACATAGACTTGTTGTCTGTTGACTTAATCAGGTATCCACTAGCAACTATAAGGCTTCACTCAAATGCCACTGCTAGCCTTCGGTACTATCTCACTCTCCCGTAGTATCATTATCAGTTCTTCGTATTAACAACCTCTCCACTGTTCAGCTGCAGCGAGTCATTGCTGGCAGCATACATCTTTGCGCTAGGAGCCACTCCTTATCTCTCAAACACTTACTCTCTTGAATTGTTTGCATCACCTACCTTCGCTGGTTTGTTGACTTATTCTTGCACGGCAGGTATCCAATGGTAATTAGTAGGCCTAATCCGAAGGCGCTTGCTGGCCACTGATACTCTTTTTCTCCTAGCTCCACTATCTATCGCTATTCTTATCTTCCTCACCATTTTGCAGCGATTCGTCTTAGGCTCCATGTCCCTTCTGCGCAGATCTTGAGCTTGCTAAGATACAGTCCTTGGTTCTCCATCGTACATTCCCCTGGAATGTCTATCACTTACCTTGGCTGGTTTGTTGATGCATTCTATGACCCTGCAGACATACACTAGGGATCAAGCGTCTTATTGGAATGGCTACATCTGGCCACTGGTAATCTTTCCTAGAACCACCATCTGCCGAACATCCTAACTTTGGCACCTCTGTTTAGTAAGCAGCTAGTGGCCGTAGGCCCCGTGCCTCTGCGATTATCCTGAGCTTGTGATGAGCCACTCCGTATCTCAATAACCTTTATTCCTTTAGGCTATCTGCATCCAACCTTTCTGCTGCCTTACCTCCAATTGAACTTTAGATTTCTCTCGCGGAATCCTACTTTTCTTATTAGCACCATAGCATAAGTTGATTAGCTGCGCTTCGCTGTGGCAGTCTATACGCTCTGAACTATCTAACAGCCGTGTTGTATGCTTGTGCGTCATCCGTTTGCTGTCCTTTCTTCATGAAGCCTTGCTTAGCTCTCTTCTGTGGAGCAAACTTAACCCAAGTAGTTCTTGCACAGCGCTTCTTTCTAGCCTTTTATCTATCTATTACTCGCTACTTCTATGACCACTACTTATACTAAAGTCCAGCTCTCTCACCGGCTTTTCCCGGCACAGGCTTCCTTGCTAGAGGCACAGCTGTCACCTACTCATCTGCGACTCCAAAATGATTGTTGTTCAGCTCTCTCCCTGGATTCTCCCGGCTCAGGCTTCACTAGTTATACTCCATTGGCTCCCCAGCATGATTTGATTAGCTGCGCGTTGATGCACCTTAGTCTTTTATGCTCTGAACTATTTAACAACTTCAGGGTATGCTTACGCTTCTCGCGTTCGCGGTCCTTCTATCACGAAACCTCTCAGCTTTTTTCTGTCGTGCAAGCATATCCATGTATTCAGCGCAAGCCGCTGCTGTGCCTCACATTTCTAGATCTTCATTTATTCCTTACTCGCTGCATTGTCTTAGGCATTTTTACCTGCAATCCTCCAAGTCTCGGGCTAGCATTCCCTGGCTCTATCCAGCTTGGTACCATTCTCTTAGCACCCTAGCTGCTGTGGTTAGGCCTCAGGTTCTGACAGCCTCAGCAACCTTAAGGTAGGCTTGCATTCTGGCTATTCGCTGCCCTTCCGTCAATTAACTTTGCTTAGCTTTTCAGTTCATCACTCCTCTCATCTGGTCAGTACCCAGACGCCCGTTAACTTCCCATTTATGTGTGTTCATTTCTCACTTACTCGCTGCTATGTTTGCGACACTTACCCATGTATGAGTCCAACAGACTCACTGGCATTTCCTGGGTCAACATCCCATAATACTATTATCTTAGCACCCTAGAATAACCCGTTTCTCGGCACGACGCTAAGTATGCATTTGTTCCGCACGTTCGCTTTCCTTCAACTGATCTTTATTACTTCACTTCTATCGAGCAATCCTTTACCACCTAGTGTTCTGTTCCCGTTTTGCAGCAAAGGTTTTGACACTTACTTAGGTAGGAGGTAAGCTCTGTCACAGGCTTTTCCCATCTCAGTCGGTCATAGCCTATACTCTTAATACTTTCGTGTAGGCTTTCTGGCTTGATTCCTAGAAGCTGTGTACTCAGCTATTGAATTCTGTCTATCAGCTGACTTACCACCACTTGACCTTCGAATCTATTTCAAAGCAAGCCATTTACAACTTCACTTATTATTCTGCGCTCCCTATCGAAGTAGGTTGGATTCCTGCTGGTATTTAAATTCTGCTTTCCGTCTTCCCACGCAATAGTTGCATCATAGCAAACCGATACTGCGTTTTTGCTCAATGGCGCAGCGCGGTATTCCATGTAGATGGTAGCAGCCAACCTATACGGCCATTGCTTTCGTGGAACATTCAAACGACACTTTCAGCACACTCCTGATTGCACGTTGTACATCAGGTGTCGCCACTAAATGTTATACCATAGAACATTAACCATGTTTGTCTCCCCGCCTGTTCTTTGCGCCGTTGTTTGTCCCTCACCTTCCCTTTTCTCCGTGGTCCGGAACGCCTTAGGGATCTGGGATTGGACCGAGAAATAGTTTTTGCCCGGGAAAGGACATAACCCACAAGGAATTACAAAGCACATGGCTGTACCACTAATGGACATAAATGCATCCACTACCACGACCGATGTCCAGTAATGATAGCTGGACACGGGGCATTCACTCTCCGGCGAAGTATACATAAGCCTGAAAAATCCAGACGCAAGAAACTCACGGTTCGCGCACCTGGACACTCACAAAAATGACTCTTCGTGAAGGTCTCACCCTCCATGGACCTCAGCCATTATGGCCGCCCCCACCAAAGATACTTGCTCAGCTAACAGTGGAAATTGGAAGTCAATTGACTGCGGATAACCGAGGGTGAAATCAGTCGGCAAGTTGCTCTACCAGTTTTACATTAGTTTCCAAACGGATTTCTGATAATGTTCCAGGACGTGGTGGGTTTTCGCCTGGCAAGCCTTCTCCCTATAAAAGCCACAAATGTTCGCTTAACAACAATGCGACGTTGCGGATGTGACTCGCTACTAAATAAAGTCACCGCCCACAACTACATACTGGCAAGTCGATTAGAATCATAATTTAATGTTTTCCTGACACGTTCAAGAGTAAGATACTCCCTGCCTACATGTATCGTTTTCACTACACATATACTGCCCAGACTGGTTAAACTACGCACGCTAGAACACAAGGGGGCATCATGCATTGAGGAGTTTATTCCTCATGAATAATTTTCCAATTTCCAAAGCCTGTAAGCATTCCGCTTACTGTCGATTACATACCTAGCATCGTGTTTGTTGCGAAACATAATTGCGTGCAAATGTTGATCATGCCTAGTTTGGTGTGCCTCAACCAATTAGAGATTATGCTATTTATTTATTTATTTAAGAGCCCTGCCCTCTTCTCGCGGGGAGGATGAGCTACGATAAACCCATACTATAATTTTCAACCTACCCCATTCTCTCAGGTAGCAGGATACCACATGAACGTTAGCAGAGCTCATGGTAAATAAAGCCTCGCGGTGTTTATATTAGCGCATTATAAGCAAGAGTGCACCTCCACCAGTCTGATACCCGGGGCGGTCAATCGTGTAGCACGCGAAGTCTATAAGCAGATCACAATAATGCCCTCTGGAGAAATCCTGGGCTCCAACACAGCGGCCACATCAACCTGCGCACAAGGTTTCAATAATTCGCCCCTTTCGTTACGCACCCTAAAGCAATTAGGGTACCACACGCTTAGTCACGCAGTACGCGATTGTTTCCCCTCAGGCTCTAGTTCTATGGACTAACCCGCATATTTTTCCGTTTCGATACCGTCGGCTACCTGAATCGGTGAATCCACTCTGGGCTGCTGTAATGCAGTACGGGATAATCCCTTTCTTTTCTTCTCCCGCCTCGGCTTGCTGGATAAACTCCCGACGGGTTTCCTCCCATTTACCTGAGTAGACCTAACAGCACTGCACTTTGGGTTTTCTGTACGCTCCAAGTTAGTTGCGGCAAGTTTTTAATTTTTCTATCACCTTGTAAAATGCGCATACCAACCATGGACATTAGTGCCACTAATATGGAGCGTAAAGCCTTGGTTGCTTTTGTATGCACCGCCTGGCTTACACTGCCACATCTGCGCTACTTACTTCCGTCATAGTGGTGTGCTTCGCATTTCCATAAAGAGCAAGTTGCTCCACAACCCAATGCAGGCCACGAGGTATTTCACTGACGGCTTGTGAAGGGAGTTGTCCAGACCAGCTGACTGCCCTTGCCACAGGAGAACAGTCACTAGAGTTTTGCTTAGGCGTTTGCGTAACGTGAGGCTAACTATCGCGATTTCCAGCTTGTGAAACTGCAGCCTCGTTAGCAAAGCTGGTACTAGTACCTTCTAATCGGCTCATCCGAGGGGCTTTAGCCTTCGAAATAAGTGTCTGTTGCTTTTTGTTACCGACCATTTGTCGGACTTGCAGCCAACTCAGCCTTGTCAAATAGGTGGTCCCGGTTTACAGGGTTCCTAAAGGCAACTAGTCTAGGTCTTGCATAACCCTTTTGACGAAGCATACCTGTTTCCCTCTAGCTGACAACACGATGTACTCTTTCGATACCGCCGTATAAACGCTTGCCGGCTATGCGACGGATATGGTGCACTCGGCTTCTCTCCAGGCCTCGTCGAGTTGTAGCTTCCATTTTCACTGACTAATCCCTATGGTAGACAAGGGCGTTTCCTTGTCTATCAAAGGAAAAGTTTGCACTCCGAAACTAACATTCCGATAAAGACTGCAACTCATCGGTTTTTGAAAGCAGTCATAATTAGCAAGGTTTGGTCACGAATCAACTTTTTCGCAATGTCTAGTCTATGCACAGGGTTCCTGCTAGCAGCATCATGCACAGCTGAGAAAGGAGTAACTGGATCAACTGTCCGATCGTTTATCAAGCGAGAACAAATGCCGGCTAAGCACCCACAGTGGAAGCAACTCCAGGATAATTGGGGATGTCGGGCATAAGGAGCAATAGAATCCTGGTCTAATCTAGAGCAATTGGTATGGTACTATAACATAGCTGTAGCAATAAATTCCCCCTTTGACCTCAACGCCACAAGTGTGCGCACGGCATTTATAGTCAGCCACCGATGTCCTGACGAATACTACGTAAAGCCTACGTATAAAATTATAAAAGGCTAGTTAGTTTGATAGCATTAATTGATCAAATTAATGCAGGTCTGACGGCGTAAGATGAATAAATAGTCACAGCAAGTTAATACAATAGAATGTATAACAATATTAAATAATACAATAAGCACAGTGAATTAATAGACCGAAAGGAACACAATGCGAAGCAATACTGGAACGAACTCACGAGCTTAACGAATGTCCAAGGTATCTTGGATCAATAACTCATGGACAAGTTGCGTTCGGGTACGCGAGCCAAAGCGCAAGCAGCCATGGTGGAGGACGCTTGTGCATTCCGACGTATTTTCAAGAATCAATATCTGAGCTTTTCAGCCATCAATGAGGATCTGAATCGGTTTCAGGTTGAAACGGCGACATCGTTCATTCGTTGAACCGGTAAAATTGCGAAAGCTTACAAAACGGAGATTGTACAGGTTCTACCGGAAGGATGCCAGTACCGATGTATTCAGTTTGTGTGCGCACGTAGCAAGCGAACGAACGTTGCTGGAAAGCGGTAAGTGTTGTGTATCCGCCTGATACCAATATTGTAACAGATACCGAGGTTACCGTTGTCATGCCCGCTTCTCAGCGGCTTTGAAGGGCGAACGTTACGGGATTGGATGCGCCGGTCTTCGCCATGCGCACAGTTTTCACGTGGGAAAGCCTTGGCTGTATGCCGAAGATCAGCGGTGACAGCGGATCAAAAAAGCATGGTGCCTAACCTGATGAAGACGTGTAATCGGGCGCAGGTGATGCATCCATTGGTGCGTCTTCAATACAACCTTCGATTAACAAGGCGCGGTTTATGTGACAAACAGCAGCGTCATTGCAAAACTTGTCTCACGGAAGTGGAGGTTACGCAGCTATTGCGAACAAGTAGTCTAGTAAAAAGTATGCATTATGGAAGGAGATTCTGTACCTGGTTTTGTCCCCTCGCGCATGCTTTAATTGGTGAGACAATACGGGGAGGTAACCTTGGCGGACACGACATATCAGGTCAATTATGGCGGTTACATCCTATGGCGTTGCAATTTTGTGGACATCAGTGGCCCATGGATTAGTTAATTTTAAATGCTTTGCCCAATGAGACGGAGGCCACTTACCAAGAGGTAGTGGGAATTATGCTGGATTAGGCCCCGGGATGACCGTGCTAGAACGTTGGTCATGGCCAAGTGCGCGACGCAAATGAATGCGTGGCGCAATACCTATCCCGCTGCCGACCTCTTTATCTGCCGGTACACATTATGCTTGACAAGCAGCTGCGTATCCTCACCGGCCCCTCTGGAACAAGAAGGATAAATGGCTCTGTTCAACTTGCTGCGATCGCTGTTGTGTAAGCACGATTGCGCGCACTGTGTTCGGCTTCTGGGCGTATGTAGGTGCTTAACGCGGAATGATTCCGGTACCTCCGTCGCACGCGGATGCCATCGCGGCTTAGCTGGGCGGCGCATTTGATGGGCAACACGGTGCTATTTGAGTGCGACAGCACCAATGGCGTCGAGAAAGTGATTAGGCATTTGAAAGCAACTTGTCGTGAGCGGACCACCCTACTTCTCCGATTTCAATGGATAGTGCAGCGGTGCAGTGGCACATTTTATGACAGGGGAAGCGTTCTTGCAAGAGATAAGCTGGGGGTGTGCGAGGTTGAGCAGCGTGCAAGCAGTGGGCAGTAGGTTTTGAAGAAGAGGTCGGCATACTCCTAATGGCAGTACATGCGGCACAGTCTAAGCCTTCGCATCCGTCTTGGCTAGGGCAAGACGAGCGTCTGAGCATGTAGCATGTGGTCATGGAGAAGGGCAGCGCATATGGAAGTCCGTTTAATCGTCAGTGGCGCATTGTATATGCGCACCTTGTGCAGGTTGTCAGCCTGCATGCATATGAGGATGAGGTTGTTCTTCGTGGTTGCCGTTGGGTGCCGCCAACGGAAAGTGTAGTAGTGGCGTATCTTTCGGAGGACACGAAGAGAACGGCTACAGCGAAGCAGTTGCTATCTCGTAGTGCTGGGGTCATTGACTGGCCGGAAAAATTCGCATCGCTCGTGATATGATTGATGACTTGGAGGCATATTTGTTGAATATGGGCACGGAGGAATTCACCAGCACGATAAGCGTTATGGCATGCTCGCGTGAGCTGCTGGCTAGTCGGTAATGTGGCTGTATTCGCCCGATTAATCACCGTCGCACAACTGCAACGGATATCGTGGGAGGACCTGCCCACGTTCCAAAGAGTGGATGCGTCATCCTTCGATGCTGCTGCAGGGTGGCGTTTCGCAACCTTCCTTCGTCCAGAGGTTTGCACCGAAGATGGACGTTAACCAAGGGGTCCCGAAGGGTAGGCAGGGATTGGTGGTTCGCAGTGTATTGACAACGACGGCAGGCGTCACAAACGGTTATCACATTTAAAACACCTGTGGTGGCGGTTGCGGATAGGAGCAGAATGTCCAGGGGAATAAATTTCATTACCCTGCAAACCAGAATTTCCGCTCGGCACCGCACAACTACGTGACGTACAAGGAGGACGACAGGTGTTGCCACTGCGGACAGTGCTGGTTGCGCTCTGTCAGCAGGAGGATAACGACTCGCCGAGTTTCAAGCATGTGAATTGGATAAATTGCAACGTATTCTCGCGATGGTTTCATCAACGTTGTGAGCGTAACATGGTGAGCCGGCATATATGTGTATAAAATGTGCAGACAAGTTAAACTTGGTGTACATTACACTTCCTTTCGTTAAAGCAGAAAATCGCGGTACACCCAATTTTGCCTCCTTAATATTCATCTTCCGATTTTCCCTTAAAATCTGTAAGTTTGAACGTTAACAAAGTTCTTCACAGAACCGCTCCATTGCATGAAACTTGCTTATACAATGTTACACTGCCATCATTTCTCTTTGCTTGTTCCTTGCTTTCCACTTAAAGCAATGTGCGCTTTGTTCTAAGCAGCGCCACGCATAACGTAGGCCGACAATGGACGCACGGAAACTGGCGTCAACCCGCACATTGCAAGGGTCACAGCTGCCTTCTTTAGCCTGTGGCATCTTTCGCGACAGAAGGAAGTGTCGCTCCACCTGTAAGCCCGTGTATATGAGGCGAAAGTGAAAGCTGCTCTGCTTTATGATAGTGAGACTTGACGCAATCGGTCTATATATCAGAGGAGCCTTCAAGTCTTTGATCATCGTGGTCTGGGCACCCCTGCTTGTGTCGTTTGACAACAGCATCTCCCCAAACCTGATGAGCGTAGGACAGTACTACTTGGTTATACTCACGCTAACTCCCTAGAACAACCGATAACACGGAATAAGTTGCGTTGGCTCTGGCAGGTGCTACCTATATCTGGTCAACACTTACATAGGAGGGCCTTGTTTATTATGGCAGGCGTAGGGTGGCACAGGCTCAAGGTAGACAGAAGTGGACTTGGTTGCGGTAACTGCATTTATTCACGACCGAGCTGGGTACCGTTAGTTCTTCTCGTCGTCCTGGCTGGTGTCCACGTGACCCACCTAGTGTTTGGCTCTAGGCTGTACAAGCTTTGGCTTGCAACGTACACCAGTGGCGAGTCTGCTGCCGCCTTCTAACAGTATTGCCCATTTCATGTGTATTTGGTACTGCGTTAGCTGCGGGGTAATAGCTGCTTCCGACGCCGGACAGTGAAAGCCGCAAGGAAGCTCTCTCGCCGATGCCCACTAACCGTTTCACGATAGCCAGCTTTTTGAGACCGTCCATCGCATATATTAGGTGCGTGCATCGTTACCCTAAACGTTAGCTTGGGCAAAATAATAAAATAAAAATATAATATAATAAGATAAATAAATTATTCTCGTCATCGAAAGTCACAACATCAAGGCGTGATCATGGTAATACAGGCATGTGCGATCGGCGCTCGCACAAATTGGTACCCTTTGACAAATATCAAAGGAAGTTATGTGTGACGCTGTGGGTTACGTGTGAAAGTATGTTTACGTGTGTATTTGAAAGTAGCCACGTTGTGTGACTTTGTGCGTGTTTAGTTCGTTGGCTTCGCCATCAAAAAGGATTCGATGAAAAGCTTCGAAGCGGATGACGTACTTGATGTGTGAATGAACCTCCGGAATACGAAGGGGAGGTGACTTTATTTAGTGGCGCGTCACGTCTGCCAAGGCACAGTGTATTTAAACGGATATATGTGGATTTATAGGAAGAGTGGTTGACAGGCGAAATCCCACGACATCCTGAAACATTGCAGCCGCAACATTAGCTAGGACATGCTTTAAATAAATAAACCCAGCTAGCATCACAGGGAGGTCGTCCAGGGAGACAGCTAGCCAGGTAAGTCCCCCACCTCTCTCTCTTAGTGGTGCTTGTTATGAAAGCGCATCGTGAAAGTTCACACTCATTACGGGGCTGACGAACGATGATAACGTTCGATGGCTTTCCTGGTTGCTAATCTGTTTGGCAGTACGCGGCGTAACCAGAATATGTTTTCCTGGCAAGTGCCGAAGTGATCCCACCTGAAGTAATAAAAAACGGTGGGCCCGCGTTGGTGACTGCGCTGCACCACTTGATGTAACGCCTATGGATTGAGGAGGAGATGGCTCCAGAACTGTAGGATGCCCTTGTGCTAGCACTATCCAAGGGCAGAGGGAGCAGTCGACGTTTTACGAAGTGCCGTGGCATCAAGTTGCTGCGGTGTGTGGGCAAGGTGATTGACCGATTCCTGCTCAACCGTCTCGTCAACCAGGTTGTGCAACCTGACGCGGCGGAGTGGCATTGCGGATTCCGTGCTTGTCGTGGCACTGGACGTGTGGTGCTTGCGGCTCGTCAGTTGCAAACTACGTGCAGAGAATGGCACCAACCGTCGTTATCCCTTTTGTTGACTGCATCAAGGCATTTGATACGGTGAACTGCAAGGCTTCGCCCCTTGTGTAAGGTAACATTGGTAGTCCCAGTAAATTTGTAAAGTGAATTGAATGTCTGCACTATGGTATACAGGCGAGTGTGTAGCTGTGTGGACATACCCGGGGTGAGGTTGCAACTGTTGCTGGTGTGAAGCAAGTCCATGTCTTATCGCCTGCCCTGTCTAATATTAATATTCATGTTATGAGGTCTTGCGCTTTCGCTGCATATTGTGCCTACGGTGTTCGTGTGGAACACCGTATCGTTAGTGGGCTTTTGAATATCCGTCTTTTCGGTGCGATGAACTTTATCTGTGCGACGACTATAGGTATTCTGCTTTTTCCTGACGAATGTGTACTGCCGCCAATCAGTATTGGGGAACACCTGCTTCCCCTGTCTTGGGAGCGTGACGTCCATGGTCGCACGTCCCGGTACTACCTTTTGAAGCATGAGTGAATCCTTGTCATAGGTAATTACCCAGTTCCAAGCTCCCTAAACAATAGCAGCCAAGTGAACATGAGACGCCATCCTCGGCTAGTGCTGCTATTGGCCCTTTCCGCACTTGCTGGTACTATCACATCAAGCAGCAACGTGCGATGGTAATAAATGAAGTACAATTTCCCTACGGACTTCCAAATGACAGCGGCAAACGAAGGCTTCGCTCCCTCCGTTGTTCCACGAAACGCTGCAAACGGCCATGACCGCACCCCTGGTACCACCATTTGCAGCATGTGTGACTCCAAACCACAGATGAGATTGAATTCCAGTGATGACTACCCTTGCAGAGACCCAATGATAGGCGGTGCCCTCAGTCATCTTAGTTAACGCTAACACTGCGTCCCCTCTGACGTACTGCCACTGCAAAATGAGGCAAGATTGATACATAGCCACAGGTACCATCGGATTGCAATGCTTACCCTTTCAAAGCCCCGTGAGCTGCGTCGTCCTATTTACCGCTTCCAACGCGCCTCCTGCAAAGTGTGGCCACTGCAGTATGAGGCAATATTGATACATAGCCAAAAGTACCATAGCATTTCAATGAGCACTACCCTATCACAGCAATGGTAACATGTGTTGCCATCCGCCGTCCCAGCAAAAGCTCTCAACGCGCCTCATAACAAGTACTGCTACTGCAAAATTAGGCAACATTGATACATAGCCATAGGTAAAATTGGAATTCAATAAGCACTTTCCTTCCGACGTCAAGTAACATGGGCCAAGTCAGCGGTCCAAGCCAAACCTGTCACGGTCTCTCCTCCCAGGTAATGCTACTGCAAAATATGCGATATTGATATTTAGCCACAGTTAACATTCGATTGCAATAAGCATTCCTTTGTCAGAGCAGGGTGGCATGCGCCGTCGTAGTGAGGGCTGCCACTTGCCCTACTCCCACGTACAGCCAACGTAATAAGATGCATCTGTGTAACCTAGTCTCAGGTAGCATTTCATTTCGATAAGGACAGCCCTCCCCGCCCCAGTTAACGTTGCCGCTGTCTTCTTTCCAGGTACTGGCACTACGAGAGCGTTCATCAGCGATACATGGGCACGCGCAAGGTTGAAGTTCATTAAAGATCTTCCATTTGACGCCAAAATGCATATGCGCCGACCCCTACCGTCCAGGTTACCATGGCCTCTGGCCCTCCTCGCAAGGACTGGTACCACTATATCAGGCGTTAGGGAATGCTAGTCAAAGGTAACATCCAATTTCAATGCTGACCTGCTTTCAAAGACATGGTAAACATGCGCCGCACCCTGCCGACCTCATTACCGCCCTTCGACACCCTGTGACGTACGTGCATTTGCCGCCTAATGCGATAGCGCAGCGTCCGGTATTCCTTCGCTTTCCAGGCTTGTCGATCACAACAAGACGGAACGCAGTACATACTACCCATCTAGGTTGTCATGCCGTCGTTGCATGGCCTCATCCCGGACAATGCCATACGGTGCGCGTGGTCACAGTGAAGGATAAGAACCTGCTGGGAGATCAAAGGACAGATGAATTCGTGAAAGTATTGTGCTCTCACTTACAGGCTGGCACCAAGCCAGAGGTTACTGATACAGACGTTGAAGCGCGTCAAGGTCATCCTACACTACCTAGCCTGTGGAGCTGCATTGTGCGCGCTAGTGTGTGAGTGTCCATCTCCCGACTAACCAGCGATGCTTATTGATTGGTTCAAGAGCGAGTGCTTAGCTGAAACATGTGGACTGCGTAAAACTAAACACTTGATCTGTGCCCAGTGTGGACTGCCGATGTACTATTGCCATTGCTTCTACTAAACTTCATTTGCAATACTGTTGTTCTGATTTTGGTTGAGTGTAACAGTTACATCAAGGGAGGTGGAGGAACTCCTGAGGATCTGGGGACAGACCTGGAAGTCGAAAACGGAAGAAAATTACCATCTGTTCCACCGACCCTGCCTAGAGAGGGTGATGCGAATAACTCATGATGGCTCTCATTGGGATTCGAAAGAGTCATTGAATTTACTATGCAGGAAAGTGTTTTAGCCTATCATGAGGAAGGACGTCGTGGCATACATCCGGGGATACCCAAACTGCCAAATGAGTCACGACATGGGTGCACGGAAATCACCGATGGCTGGCGACGGAAGTCATTGAGCCCACTTCAGTGTTGAGGACTGGATGTCTTTGGCCTTTACTAGTGAGTCTATCAGGAAACAGGTACGTACTGGTGATGCTCGACCAGTTCACTCGCTGGGTGGAGGCCATGCTAAGTAAGGATCAGACAGGCGAGACCGTGTCGCAAGCATTCAAATCCACCAGCAAGGAATGGAACACCACAATGTGTCTTCACCGAGTTGGAAGCGCGCAAGTCGGTTCTGGACAAGTGGGGCATCCAGAGACGACGTACTTTGACGTGCCACCCACATGCCGGTGGAATGACAGAATGGTTCAATCGGACCATGAATACTTGGATAAACTACACGGTTGACATGGGACGAAGCAATGGCTGAAGTTCTGCTTGCCTATTTGACCAGCATGCAATCGACCACCAGGGTTTCGCTATTCGAACTACAGTTTGGCGGTGAACCACGGATTGCGCTCGATACGTGCTTAGCGAATCCAGGTGAATGGTAACATCCAGCACGCAGTACGAACGATTGCAGGTGACTACTAAAAGGGAACCAAAGCCCGACAAGCACGCAGTAAGAGCAACCACGATGTCAAGCATCAAGCTCACAATGTGATACCGTTCCGGATTGGAGAACAAGTCAAGGAACAGATCTACTCTCGGCCGGGTCATGAAGGGCCAGGTGCGAGCAAGTTCAGGGAACGCTGGAAGGGCCCCTACACCGCACGGAACGGAAAGGAGCGCGCTTCCAAATGGACAGTGTGGGAAAGAAGCGCTGGGTGTACGCCATCCTTCTATGACGATAGTACGCGGGGGAAAAACAACTTCGAGAATAGGCGGGTATAGGGCGGCGGAAGCCAATGATTACTGTTGAAAAGCAAAGACAACATAAAACGGCATAGTAAGGAATTACACGTGCACCATGAATGAGACGAGGAAAGGCAGCACGATCGAGCAGCGGATGGAGCCGACAGCTGATCACGATCGAAGTCTGGTAACTAGCCTGCGCCCAGAACAGCGGAGGAGGCATTGGTCGAGAACGCAGTGAAGTAGGCAAATACGCTGCTAACGAAGCCCACAGGACTGAACGCTGGCCGAGTGATGAAGCCATGGGAAAGCAAACTGCGAGTTTTTGAACGACTCCTGGCTGGCGAGAAGCGTACAAAGGGAAGCGGATATAGCGGATAAAAACCTGTAGGGATTGTTCCAAATCTCAAGCTCGTAGACACATGGAATGGCCCGTCATACACATCCTCATCTGCGTTGCGTCGTGGGAAGAGAACAAGGTTTATGTCTTTATGGGTTTGTGAGTTGTCAGTTGCACCTTTTTGTGGCAATATGCGCTCTGCTTCCGCTCCTGTGTCGTTTGTACTACAGAAGACGCGAAACTGATTGCCGCCGTCTGGTACCCCTGCTTGCAACTCGTTACCGCCGACGCTCTGAGGAGTAACACCGATATTGCAGTTCTGACCGAGAAGTAGAGCGAACCTGAGATTATCAGACCGAATAGGCAAATTCCACCTTCCATTTAGAATGGCTACTCTAACCATGGCCCTGCATACCGATCGAGTTCGTGTTGCTGGATGGCGCATTTTTGTGGGACGAGGTGGATCGGTTTACATGACACAGGCTGGTATTGTTCTAATTGTTCTAATTCTTACTCCGGTAAGCAAAGGATACTTGTAAATGATAAGCAACCCATTCTGTTACTTCCGTCAATTTGAACTTTGAGCCGAAGATGCCAGAGCAAAACTCAGGCGCTATCTGCACTTCAGTCTTGGAGTGTGCTTCTTAAAGCTACTTGGATTTGAACTTCCGATATCCAACCAAGGAAGGGAAGAGCCGTCCAAACGAAATAAGATGTTTTGCACCAGCGCTCCTTCACCTGGTTACTGAAGAACAATTACCTCACACTCTTGGTCGAGAGTAGCGCACTCGTCCACCTCAACTGTTTCATTAACACCCGGAATCATTAATCTCTAGTCTCCCATATATTATTAAGGCTGGTCAGATCTTTGCAATAATCTACCGTCTGAAAACCCGATCAGTGTTCTCTGCAAACAGCCCATGAGTGTTGAGCCCCGGTGACCTAGTAGTCGCCATCGTATTTGAAACTATCAAAGGTCTGGGCAGCTAATGCACTGGTCGTGACCTGCGTTTAATATGTGCCTGAAATAGTACTATAAATGCAGACGCTCCGTCTTAGTACCGTCTCATTTCGAAGGATGTCAGTGATACGGTTGGCTGCAAATGTTTGTAACGTTGTCTGCCGCCATAGAAAAAGTTCCTGTACTTCCACTGTCAAGGTTCTCGAGGATTGGTGAAGTCCTTAGGGAAGTTTTTCTCTGTTTGCCTCCACAGTTCAGGGTAATGAGGCTTGGCGTAATGTGACCGGTCACCGTACGTCACGTGACCGGCTGACTGCTAGCACGCAATCAGGCGCGCCCATGAGTGCATCATCAGCTCACGTGAGTGGAACTATCTGGTGACAAGTCGTGTGCTAACCCGTCGCGGGTGTCAACGTACGAGTTTTGCAATACATTGCCACGGACGTGGCGTATGGTTTTGTGCCAAGTGCACTTTTGAACGAAGACTGCGGAGGGCTACACAACAAGTTGTTCTCCGTTTACATTACTAAGGTGTGTGGGATTTTGAGAGAGTTCATCGCAGCAGTTTCCAAGTGGGATGGCTGCCACGCACCTAGGAAAGCACCAGGCCTTTTTCTCTGCAATTGTGTGGTGCAACTCAAGACGAATCATTCGGTCCCGGCTAACTCATTCTGAGTTGAAGTTGGCCTGCTTGGTTGAATGATGACAGAGCACGTGGACTACACTATATCGTTGACGTGATGAAGTCTTTCGACAAGCATTGCTGCTTCCCGGCTTCATTGTGCGTGACCGAGTCGATACGTCAGTAGTTCCAACGGTCATAACGCAAGCACCCGCCGACACTATCAATCGGTTTATCGAACCCCCTAAGGCCAGTGAGACTCTTTATGGTTCTCAGTCACGTAAGGTGATTTCGACTCATCAGCTTACTGTCTACAGTTCTGATCATCGAAACAGTGCATTGCTGGGTGTCAGTGTATTGAGCAAACGTGCGCTTTCGCACGTTAACTAGATTATGAAGTCAGCTCTCATTGAATCACACAGGTGTCGGTGAGCCTAAGCCCGCTTCAGGTGTGGCTATAAACTGAGTATTTCGAACATAAGCTGATCGAGGTTTGACATCAAACTTCCTGCTACCGTACTGGACAAGCATTCGAAGTTGGATCAGTCACATTATGCATATATCATTTCATGTTGGTCTTTCGGTCAGATGAGCATGTTATCCGACGGAATAAGGCCGCAGTGAGCAAACCGCTGACGGTAAAGCCTCCATAGCTACTGTGCTGTGGAAGTCGTGACATCTGTAGGTCAACCACTGTTTCTTCAGAGTTGATAACTTGCATTGCAGTGGACGATAGGTCTCGCTATTTCCCAGTTAGCTTGCAAGTTGGAACGGTCTACCATCGTCGCCTGTTGCTCAATGGCATGAGCTGCTGGTTAGTTGGTGCAAGATGATAGCGGTCACAAGTTCGGTTCCCTAAACACGACCGAAGGTTGGTTTGCAGAACCACCACCTCGTGGTATCAGATGGGTGGTTCGGGATTATCCCGTTCCAGCGAATGGTTCGGCGGAAGTGTTCCACGATGTGGTGAGTTTTCGCCTGGCAAACTTTCTCCCTATAAAAAGCAACATACGTCCGTTTAACAACACTGTGACGTGGCGGATGTGACTCGCCACTAAATAAAATCACTGCCCCTTGCCTCTCTCTGAGCGGCATTGTAATTCAAGGGTGTGTTACGAACTTGGTTCTTTGCGGTACTAAAATCGTATGAAGCACTTGTTTGATCACCGGCACACAACGGGTCGCGATACCCTCATATCGCCCTGCTGCCTTGTGGGTTAGATCCTTGTTCAAAGGTCCGAGGTGGGACCCTTAAGACAAAGCGCTACTTCGGCCTGGGTAACCGGGTATTATCACTTCCACTGACGAAGCATGGATGCATTACACCATTGCTTTTACTCTTGCTATGTTTACTAGCCATACTGTATCTGCTGCTCAACATCCACTTACAGATTGTCCCAGGTCCCGTTCCTTAACTGCACCTTAGTCTCCCCTGATCACCGTCAACAACAGCTCACTGGTCCCATCTGACAGAGGTCTGAGCCAAACTTTTGGTGTTAGTTACCCGGTGATCACAACGTTATCGCACTCCACCGAAGCAAATATTTCCTTCGACCTGGTTCTCCATTCGGTCTTGCAGCGTACAATGTGCGCACTCGGATGCAGATCGGACGATAAGTATGCCTGTCCCGTACCCTTGAGACACTCTCGGTGGACATCTGTGGCCTTTCCGAAACCAAGTGCCAAGACGCCAGTACAGTTATCACAATGACCTCTCCGGCAAACCCTGAGATCAAATACCACTTACGCCTTTACGGAGACCCAGAGGCCGCAGCTTCTGGTCAAGCTGGTGTTGGAGTTGCAATGAGTGAAAGGGCTGAGATCACCTTGCTTGACTGGATCCCAATCAATAGTCAGCTATGCGCAATCGGACTAGGAGGTTCATGTAAGTTAAGTAAGCATGGAGATGTTACGCGTGCCTTGTTTGTCATTTCCGCCTACGCTTCCACAGACTGCAGTCCGGATACAATCAATAACTGCTTTTGCCAACAAGTACATGATCTTCTGCGTTCTTCAAAAGTCTGACATTGTCATTCTTGTTGGAGCTTTTAACGCACGAGTGGGCAGCCTGCCAGCAAGCGCGCACCATCTTGGGGGTCGTTTTGGCCTCGGTGGCAGCCGATCAGACAATGGAGACGGACTACTGACTCGTTGTCTTGATCAGAGCTTATTTCTTTCCAACACCAGTTTTAGACTTTCGAAAAGACAGATTACTACATGGCGTCAGTCTTCTCAAACACAAGAGTGGTGTGAGCTTGACCACATCGCGATAAGCTACAGATGGCGCGGAAGTGTAACAGACGACCAATCGTACTGGTCAATCTGTCTGGACTCCGATCACGTACTGGTTCGCGGCAAACTCCGCATGCGTTTCGGAGGACCCCCAGACGTACGCACTACCGACCAAACGTCGAAAATCTTCGACATCTTGCGACGTTAGGCAAGTACCAGATTTATCTGTCAACACTGCTTGCTTCATCTTCTGACGGTGGTCTGAAGTAGCAATGGATACGCATCAAAGACGCCTTGATTTCTGCCTGTATTGTCAGTTATAGAGTTGTTTGTCACGAGCCGTAAAGCCGGATCACCATTGCCCCCTTGTTTCTGATAGACAGATGTCGCTTGATCCCAGCTGACACCAGCTGTATTGAGGAACGCTGATCCCTGGATCCAGCGTTGCGTAAGAACTTACAGAAGGATTGTGAGACCTGGTGGTGTGAACTTACTAACGGGATGGAACTTGCTAATCTCGCTGGCAATACCAGACCACTGTTCCACATCATCCGAGTCACTGAACGCTTCCGAACTGCAGTAAGCGAAACAATCTGCGAAGTGGATGACTCCCTGATCACTACTCTTCAACGGCGGCTGCAGCGATGGGCCCAACGGTTTCATTCGCAGTATTCCTAGCCTCCAAGGCAATCTGTTTCCGCTGGGGCGCGCAATGGTGTTGAGCGGACTGTCCCCAATCATTCTCCCTCTCAGCGGGAAATCTGGTGGGAATTCTACTGTCTAAAGCGTTATAAGGCACCAGGGTCTAATGGTCTACTCCCTGCTCTATTTAAAGCTGAGGTATATTCACTGGTTAGAGAAAGCACCGCTTTGTTCTCAGAAGGCTGAGAACAAGAGGAGATCCCATAATCCTAGGAGGAGTAGATATTCGTCCCCGCCTTCAAAAAGGGCCTGCTCACAAATTGCTCGAATTACATTCGCATAAGCTTGGTTCCCGTCGTTTGTAAAATTCTGGCGTCCGTCGTTCTTCGCAGGCTACCCCCAACGCGTGAACTACTACAGCGAGAAGAACAGACTAGGTTCCGCCCAGGTGGCGGCTGCATCGATTAGATTTTCACACTTCGCCAGATTCTCGAGCTCCATCCTGTGTATTAAAAGCCAACGATTGTCGTGTTCCTGGATATCCATGCTGCCTTCAAATCTGTCGACAGGGCTGCATTGTGGTACTGTCTGTTGCGAAATGATGTTTCCGCGAAGTTCGTTTCCGTACTGCGTGCTCTGTGTAGTTCGACCTCGGGTAGAGGTAGGGCTTATGGCAAGCTCTCGCCTTCCATTCTTGTCCCCAATGGTGCTCGACAAGGATGCTCAATCTCTCCATTCCTTTTCAATTTCGCCATTGAGGATGTCCTCAAAAATGCTTAGAAGACTTGCTGTACGCCGGCGTTGAACTGCTCCCAGGTGGTCGGCTCATTGCTTTGGATTACACTGATGATATCACCTTGTTGGGTGATAGTCCGTAGGTCGTCCAACTTTCACTCAACAGCTTAACAATTAAAGCGTCGTAGTATGGCCCACACTTTTCATCATCCAAGTGCAAGGTACTTTTTCAAGACTGGCATACGTTTTTACCTGCACTCACCATCGATGGTGAGACTCCAGATTTTGTACAGAGTGTTGTCTACCTGAGAAGCTGCATAACTGCTGGTGGGGCTGCTGGAAACGACATTTCGATGCTCATCTCAAAAACTCGTCTCGCCTTCTCCAGACTAAGGCATTTAGGGCGCCGCCATAATATTCGTCACCGAGACTTAGCCTACTTATACCGATAACCTGCGCCTACTGTCTGTCTTGGAGAACCATTGCTTGCGATCCATCGCCTGCGTGTAGTGGCTGCACAGCGTAACTAACGTTAAAGTCAGACAGAGTGTCTTGGATGGAGGCACCCACTCCCTCAAGTCGATTGTCAAGCTGCGCTAAATACGACGGCTCGGACACGTACTGCGTATGCACGTTCAGCGTCTTCCATGTCGTGCCTTGTTCGCGATCGTTAGACGGTGTGGTCTACTGCCTAGAACTTGTCGAGGTAGGATAAAAACGCTGACAAAACAGCTGCTTCGGTTGGTTCTTCTCAACTCCCTGGATGGTGTCCCAAAGCTGTTGGATGTCGCTGGATAGAAACGTTGCCAGTCATGGCTCAAAAATAAACTCAGTGGCGAGCGTGTATCACTACCTGTTGCGGTGATTCCCTTTCTTTCCCCAATAAAAAATATCCGAAAAATCTCAAACACTAGGAGTGGGAAAATGGAAATGTAAGTGTAGACGATTGATGTCCGAGGATTAGATGTAATTATCCAGGTATCCATGGAGTAGTGACTTTAGTTTATGGCAAGTCACATTCGCTAGGTCACGGTGGTTATAATCGGACATTTTCAACTTTTATAGAAAGAAGGCTTACCAGACAAAAACCCACCACGTCATGGAACAATGCCGCTCAAACATTCACTGGAACGGGGTACACACGGACCACACAGACGGCACCACGAGGAGGTTGTTCGGCTAGACAGCCGTGCGGTGAACCTTTTACCAAACTAGACCTGAGTGACGCTTACCAGCAGATCGAACTCGACGAGAACTCAAGTGCCTACACCACCATCAACACACATCTTGGGTTATTTCGTTACATACGCATGCGTTTTGGAGTAAACTTTACGCCAGCTATCTCCCAACGTATTATCGATTAGCTGGTGAAAGACATAGCAAATACATGCGCTTAATTGGGTGACATCATGATCGCTGGCCTCACCACTGATGAATACTCACACAACTTGGAAGTAGTTCTGCAAAGATTGTCAGATGCAGCAGTTGTTTAAAAAAAGAAAGTATGGATTCATTGCTCCAACTGTACGTTGCTTTGGATATCGGTTGTCACGAGATGGGCGACGTCCATCAGAAGAAAAGACTAAAGCGGTATTCATTGCACCGGCACCCAACAATGTGGATGGGTTACGGTTGTTTCAGGGAGCCGTCACGCAGTTTCGGCGATTCATACCGTCAGCGACAGCCCATTTTCATCTGCTGCATCAACTCTTATGCAGAAGTAAATCTTGGAATTGGAACAGAGTTCAGGCAAGTGCTTTTAAAGTTAGTAAGAAAATTTAGGCAACCGGCCATTGTTAAAACAGCCAACGGGTAAATCATTGAAGCAGAATCTGAGGGTGGCAGGATTGTCAGACGCCAGTTAGATTACGTGCGAACGAGACTGTCGACCGCAGAAACAACCGATGAATCAGAAGTCCAGACACCACCGAACCAAATGACTGCGTCGGTTTATGCGTCGACGTTGACCAGTGAATCGCTTCTAGGCAAGATAACTCAAACCATGCGGAGGAGTGGTGATACACCGTGCCAAGCCCCTGCCGCGTGCGTACGTACGTGTGTGTGTGTGCTACAGCTATTGGCTACCTGTTATAGCCATTGATTGATGATTTAATGCATCGTCCATGTGAATCACGTAATATACAAATGCCGTGCGATCCGGTTTTGGTGGGCAGTGGTTCTTGCCGTTGAGGTGAATAACCGTCTTACTACATTGTTCTGTTTCCTCATTCCGTCTCGGCGTAGCACTTACTAATATGTCACTGTTCATAGGTGCACAACATATGTTTGAGTTTACTTAGGAACAACCATCACGGTAGATCCAAGACCATTTGCAGTTCCAACTAGTTGATCACCAATGAATTTCGTGTAAAAGTTCCGGTTTTGACCAATGCAGATAAGTTGAATTCCGCACTGGATTGACAGAAGCCATTGTGTTGGGGATGGCCTGTGATTCCCAAAACGTATCTCCACTGATGGTGAAATGTAACATTACCACAGCATGCCTAAAGTAGAAAAGATCTTCGAAGCATCGAATGCGTGCATTCTCATCCCCATCGAATTTGTGCATCAACAATGAAGTGAAAACAAGTGTTTTATGGGACAATCGTGAACTGATTTGAGTTTTTCATCACACGGTGCCGCAACCAACGGTGTATACTAATCAAGTGTTTAGGATGACTTAGTTAAACGGTTGTGAGAGAAATATTGTGTAGTCCCAAAATCAACTGAACTATTGTTCGACTCGGATCCCGTGTTTTTATGAAGTACCTCGACGATATTTTGATATGGATATATAAGGTGATCCCCTGGAAGAATGATGCCATCGCCCGATTATCCGGCGTTTTGGGAAAATAGTCGCGGTATTGACAAATGATGAGCATGCTAGTGGGATATATGTTTAGGAGTTCCTAAAAGAAAGCAAAGCAGTCATAACTGGTCGAAACTTTGCTGGATGCTCCAAGTTACAGTGTGGAGGCATTTTTGTCCCGTAGATTTAATGTGGGGAACTATGAGTTCTCAAACTTAGGACATCTAGACCGCAAGGCAGCAGACATTGTTAGCAACACCCGGAACGCTCAGCAGGAGAACCAAAGGCAAACTGTTTTCGGTCACAGCTTGGCCTTCCGAAACCACCGTTCATCGCTACCTGCGTTAATCCAGAGTGGTCCCGAAGCTCCTACAACTGGTGGCACACGAATTGATTGGTGAAGATTTTTTAAACAACTGAAGAATCGCAATTTTATTGCTCATTGTTTTGTACCTGATTCAGCCAGCAGAGTCTACATAAATCATTCGCAACGGCTCTACAAGTAAAGGCTCTATTTACAGATCTCAGGAAAAGTACAACTAACTGTTGTTTTAAAACCTCACCTGCTTACTCCATCGATCGCCTGGCCGACCACACTGCGGCATGCGATTCCATTAGCCCCAACTGTCAGTCCCATCACATCCTTTCCGTTTTCGTATTTTTACTATGTTTTTGCCATAAGTTCTGTACGGCTTTTTGTTGCGCGTAGGCTTGGTGTCTCTGGATGAGGCTTCAGGTACCCTTTCTTGTTGCTGCTGCCGATCCTCGTTTTGCAGAGTTCGTCCATCACGGGCTCTCCTAATTTGCACTCGATTCCGTCTAATTATATTGCTCCCTATCCTGACTTCGTAGGTCTATTCACCCCTGCTAACTTCAGTCATTCTCCTCCGCCAACGTTCTCCCGAAGCTGGTATTGGTTGCACCCGCACTTCTTTTCCTACAGCTAAGGGTGGGAGGCATCTCGATCCAGGAGCATAGTACTTCGTTTGTTTTAGCATGCTCTTCCGTAGTCGGTTGTGCACAGAACCGTCCGGTCCTATCTCGGGCTGTAGCAGCATTGTAGCGGCCGGTAGCAGCGTTCTTCTTCCGCTACTGAATAGTCGCTGCAGCGGACTTATTCCGATGTGGGTGGACGGCATGTTTCTTCGTGCCAACAGTATTGTGTAGGAATCGTCCTGGGTCTCCTTGGCTTTGGTAAGTGCTTTCTTCGCCTCCTTCACTGCTGACTCAGCCTTCCCATTTGATTAGCTGTGGTACGGGCTGATGAGCCGATGCCGAAAATCCCACTTTTTGCTAAAAGCGCGGAATTCTGTACTACTGTTGCGGCCCGTTGTCCGAAATCACCACATCGAGGATTCCAAATCGAGGGATGTGACACTGTAACTTGTTCACTACGGCTTTCGCGCAGATTGACGTAAGGGCAGCAATCTCGAAGTAGTCACTGAAATAGTCGACCACAATCAAATAGCTCTTCCCATCGTGAACAAAGATGTCTAATGCGACCATCTGCCAGGGCCAGTACGGAACGTCACGAAGCATCATTAGATCCTTCTGCTGGCGCACATCGTGTGCTCTGCATGTTAAACAGTTTGATACGTCAGCACTTATTTGGCTAGTCGTTCCTGGCCAGAACATCAGGTAATGTGCTCTTGCCACGCAATTGTTGACTCCCAAATGTGGATAGTGTACCCTCTGCAGCACGGAACGTTACAATGCATTCGGAACGACTATTCTGTTGCCCCTGAATATTAATCCGTCTTGGGTGATGAGTTCGTCGCGAAAAGGAAAGAAAGGAGTTAACACTTTGGGTAATTTATTCTTGTCTTCGGGCCATCCGTCTATTATCGTCTGCCTCAGTAGCCTGAAAGGTAAGTCCTCCTCCGTGCACCGTTGGAGCTGCTGCAGACGTACCTTAGTGGCAGCGATCAGCTGTGTTGCGGGGACAAAATCCGGGTCTTCTTCCAGTTGCTGTGTGTATGATAGCTGCGTCCTTGACAATATGTCCGCCGTGTACATCTGGGTTCCTGGTCGGTAGAATATCTCCCAGTCATACTTCTGCAGACGAATGAGCATCCTTTGCAGGCGGCATGGAGCGACATTGGGGGGCTTACTAGCGATGGATACAAGTGGCTTGTGGTCAGTGAATACAGTTGTTTTGTGGCCGAACGTGTTGTATACGTAAGGTCAAAACGCACGAGCAAGTTAAAAGGTCATTCTGATAAACGGACTGCTGTAATCTGATCAATGTCTAACTGGGTGAGTACATAAAAGTGTCACAAGGAGAATGATGAACCAATAGGGAAGCAGAGAATTGGACGCTTTGTGTGTGTGTGTCTGGGGTTGTGTACACCTGTCTGTTTAGACTAGGTCAAGAATGCTGACAGAATACACAACATAACCTCTCCGCCTAATCGTTTGATACGTCAAATCCATATCGATTCGGTCGTGTTTGTTCTCGGTCTGTCCTGCGGAGCTGCGGGCTTTGCGTGGTTTCGTCCGTGAAGGTTGGTGGCATATGCTCCGTTCGTCTGATACTTGTGAATCATCTCCGGGCGTTGACTGTGCGGCCATCCTCCAACCGGTAAGTCCCTGGCCCACATGCACGCGTTATTCTTATCGGATCTGATAACGTGGGCTGTCCTTTTGATGCAGTGTTGACCTTCACGCGCACGTATGTTCCGGGCTGGAGCGGAGTAGTATGCTGCCGGTAAGTGGTCTGATATCGATGGCGACGATCTAACTCGTCGGAATTATTGGTTGCAGGAATAGAAAGTGCGGCATTCAATTTTGTCCGAAGCTCACGCCCAAGCATGAGTTTAGCTGGCGTTTTGTCTGTAGCTCGGTGGTGTGCGGTTCGGTAAGAAAATAGTGCTTGTGGTACTGCATCCTCCCAACCTGTACCAGATAAGCGAATAGTTTGAATACTCTCTTTCAAGGATCAATTGAACCGCTCTACCATGCCATTTGCCACTGGATTGTACGGCGTTATACGTGAGTGCCGGATAGCGTGAAGTTGAAGGAACGAATGAAACTCGTGGCTTGTAAACTGCGGCCCGTTGTCCGTCACTATCTCCTCTGGTAATCCGAAACTGGAAAACATATATTTCAGCCATCGAATAATGCTGGCAGTAGTCACCTCTCCACACAAATGAACTTCCGGCCACTTACTGTAAAAGCAGGTCGCCACCAAACAGTTCCTTTGATGCTGAGGCGCTGAGCTAAATGGACCCATGATGTCAACAGCTATCTTGGCCCACGGTCGCATAGGTAGTTTAGGCTCTGGACAATTGGAACGATAGTTAGACACAGTACTTGTGTTGTCAATGAAAAATACATTTTCAGAGGACTGTAACTGTTGATTAGAAACGGAATCTGTAGGATTCAACTGAGAAATGCGTGCTGAACGACAACAACGAGCAAAATGTCCACGCTTACCGCACTTTTTACAATCCATTTCTAATGCAGGGCACTTGGTAAAATTGGCTTTATGCTGTAGGCTGCCGCAGCGGAAGCATTTCTGTGGGGATTGGAATTCGGTTGGCGAGCGACGTATCTTGGCAAACTCCTGTATGTTTACGTGGGTGGCGAAACATCGCAACTGTTCAGCCGTACATGTTTTGAGGCGAGCTAATTCCACAGCCTTATCCCAAGTCAATTTGGAAGCGTCTTCGGAAAGTAGGCATTCCCGAATTCGGTTGTTGGTGATACCACTAATCAACGGCTGCACTAGCATTACGCTCTCGATTCTATTTTTCGGTATGGTTGAATACTCGCAGGGTCGTACACCGCGAATCAGGCGATCAACGAAACCGTCTAGAGTTTCCGATGGTTCCTGTGTAAGTCGGCCGAATTTGAGGCGAGCCATGAAGAGATTTGTACGCTGTCCCCATGACTTGTCCAGCACCTCTAGCGCTTTCGTTGAGGTATCTTGTGACTGCAGCTCCAAAGCATCAAATTGACGTTGTCCCTCATCACCGAGTAGGTGTCTGAGTAGCTTCAGTTTCTGGCCTTCAGTGTAGTTGGCAGCCGCAGGTAGTAGGTCAAGATAATTTGTAAACGAGGTTTTCCACTGGGCCCATGCACTTTGGGTAGGACGTAAGGTCGGATCAGACCAGTAAACTGTAGGAGGATGTAATTCCATGGCGTAGGTTCGTAAGGCGCGATGCCAGTGTTGTATACGTAAGGTCAAAACGCACGAGCAAGTTAAAAGGTCATTCTGATAAACGGACTGCTGTACTCTGATCAATGTCTAACCGGGTGAGTACATATAAGTGTCACAAGGAGAATGATGAACCAATAGGGAAGCAGAGAATTGGACGCTTTGTGTGTGTGTGTCTGGGGTTGTGTACACCTGTCTGTTTAGACTAGGTCAAGAATGCTGACAGAATACACAACAGAACGGATAATGGTTTAAGCGTTCTACGGCGTAAAGCAGTGCCAGCATTTCCTTTTTCAATTTGTGGGTAACGGCGCGGGGCCTCCGTGAGCGTGCGACCGCAAAAATCGGCAAACTTATCGTTTTGCATAAGCACAGCTCCAATGCCATATTAGCTACTGTCACACTGAATCTCGAGTGGAAGCGACGGATCCATGTAGGCAAGGACAGACGCTTTTGTAAGTAATTCCTTGATCTATTTAAAGGCATTTTCTTGTTCAGAGCCCCAGTGCCAAGCTTCACCCTTATGGGTCAACCTCCGAACCAGTATCATTACATCGGCTAGCTGTGGAAGGAAACGGCTAAAGTTGTTGACCATTCTGTTTAGCCTACTAACCGCATTTGCCTCTGTGGGGGACACATGTCGTTCATGGCTCTGATATTTTCGGTATCCGGTTTCAACCCTGTTGAACTCTGCAGGTGCGCATGAAATGTCACCCATTTTGCGCAGCTCAAAGTTCTCAAGCTTTAGTTTGATATTTCGTTCACTACACCGTTGTAGAAACCGGAGAACGTGACGATCATGTTCCTCTCGATTCGCACCAAAAACTGGCACGTCATCTGCTACACAAGACTCCGGGTAGATTGTCCGATGCTTGCAGATGCCGCTGCTGAAAGATCTCACTGCATACAAACGGGCAAACGAAACCACCTAAAATGTTCAAAGGCGTTCCAAATGTAGTCAGACAGCTAGATTCTTCGTCAAGTGTCACTTGCCAGAAGGCTGAAACAAGGTCGACTTTCGTGAACATTTTTACCTTTGATAACTCTGGTAGCATATCGTCTATTGTCGGTAGGGTATAGTACTCTCTTCTGAACGAGGCATTGAGCGGCTTAGGATTGATGCACACACGAGAATCCCCGGATTTCTTAGTGACGATTGCCATTTGGCTTACTCAACCTCTCGGCTCATCAATTACGACGCCCAAACTGGACAAAAGCTTCAGTTCTTCCAACAGTCTTTCGCGCAATGCTATGGGCACCTTTCTAACTAGAAGTGCTACTGGTTTGGCAGATTCGTTTGACGATACATAAGCGCATTCATTGCATTTCCCAATAACCTCATCTAACACGACAAGATACAAATCAATAATGTCTGCAGTAGCCTGACAAGAGTAAACAAAACGCTCATGGTTAAATGAAACAAAACCAAGTCGCTAGATGGAATCCATGTCCAAGATGAGCATAAAATCTGCTGACACAACCAGAAACGCAAACTGGTTTTCCCGTTCCGTCCTTAGGGTTGACAGCGGTCTCGACAGCCTTTCCTTTCGGTTGTAATCTCGAGGCCGTTCCAGATTTTGTGGCAACTACATGCTTCAGTACATTTTATTCCCGCACAATGTCTCTCGGGTATTATGTTGACGGTGGCTCCCGCATCGAGCTGAAAGCGAACTGGACGACCTTGAATTAACAGTGTGGCAAAAATACACTTCCGCCTTCCACAATGCTCCATGTTGTTTATTGAGAGCTCTTGTGTGTCTTGTTGACTTCCTTGTCTGCCGCATTGTTGTTGGCCGATCTGCAACAACGAGCGAAATGGTTTTTCTTTGTACACTTCATACTGGTCTTGTCCCAAGCTGGACAACATGTCTTTCACCTTGGATGCTTCCGACCATAAATTGACAGCTGGCCTTCTGCTACTCAGATGAAAAAGATAGAGCTTCCTTGGTGTTCGATATTTTACAAAGTCCTTCTGTCATGTTCACCCGCAAATTCTGGAACTGCCGCGACGTTGCAGTTTCGCTAAGGCACATATTCACACACAGATTTAGGGACAGGTTTTTCTGCCTCACAAGGCGTCGAGTGAGATCGTCATTTCCTATGCCGATTACGATGCGGTCGCGTACCAGAGAGTCCCGCATAAAGTTACAGAGAATGCACGTTCGCGCCAGAGCTTTCAATTCTGTAATGTAACTCTCGACCGACTCATCCGGTAAGCGATTGCGACCAAAAAACAGATATATTTGGTACGTTTCATTTGCTTGACCTTCGCAATAATCTCCAAATCTCTTGATTATCTCCGAATCGTCCGACTCCTGATCCTCCGCAACACCGCGATGCAGAGTCTCAAGTACTGATCTGGGTTCGTCGCCAATACAGAGTCTGAACGTAGCAAGTTGATAAGGCATCGGATAGGAATCCAACTGAGTCAGCTTGACGAACCCCGTCCACTACGTTTTTCACCTGCTCCAGATGTCAGGCAGCGGGCTTTCCCTCATCTGTAGAGCAGTCGGCAGAAGGATCGTCGGCTGTCCGCTAAAAGCGAGTGGGGTTTGGCGTGTCAGCTTCTTCTCCTCTGTCACCATGTTATGTGACTGATTCACCAAGCCGCGTCTACAGAAACAACTGGCACCGGCTCTACATACAAACGCTCTATTTAAAGGTCTCAGGAAAAGCACAACTAACTGATTTTAAAAAATTCACCTGCTTATTTGATCTATCGTCTGATCTACCACCATGCGAAAGGCGATTCCATTAGCCCCAACTGTCAGCCCCATCACACCCATCCTGCGATACAATATTTGATGGCTGAATGAGGTTGTTACTGGAGACGATACGTGCGTGCTCAATGTCAACCATACCAGGCGGCACCAGTGGATCCTGGTGCAAGTCCCGAAAGACGAACTGCTTGACAAAACGTGATGCAATCGGTCTAGTAGAAGGGCCGCTTCATCATCCATTAGGAGCTGTTGCTTGACTATCCCATGGCCACCTCCGATGTCTACTGCCAACCACTGCAAAAGATCACCGACGAACACTGAAAAATTGTCCAAGTGTGGTTCAGCTAGTTCAATGAGTGTGGTATCGACAGAGTGTCTGAGCCTTGACGCCACATGCTGATAACAATGGATGTTATAGTGCTCCAATAGTGTTGCATGGTTAAGGTAAATTTTGACCGAAAATATGTCATTAAACTTGTCATTTATTTCGGGAAAACTGATTGCTTACTTTAGTCCAAACCCTGCTCATTTTTGCACGTCAGTTCAGGAACCAATGCGGCTCCACACGCAATGCATTGGAAATTATTGAGAATACCTGTAGCTCGGCGTGTGGATGAGAGGATTGTCCTGTTCTCCGAGCCGGGCATTTCTGTTGCAGAGGTTTCGTTACCAAACTAGGCAGTATCTTCAGTGCGGCTATTCAGTCCTGATTCGCGGAGTCTCGCAAACCAATGCCAGATGCAAGTGACGATGCGATTATAACGAAATCGGCCTGAACCTTATACCACGCCATTTTTATTGTCCCACTACAAATTGTTTGGTACCCTGGAACAGGAACTTGGAGTCTTGCATTACAAAACGAGCGGCTCGCTGTTAAGCAGAACAAGAACTGTGCAGCGACACAACAGTATTTATTGCTGAGCGATGCTTTATTTTATACTACATATTACTATTCTCTGTGTCGTGTCTCACTGAATTCCTCGCTGGCCATGCGCTTGAATCCATTCATTAACGCTCCTCAATTCCATGTCGTTCATCTCACCACAACCCGTTCGCGACGACGAAGTTGATCGTCTCTGCGGGCCGTCTCTCAGTGTCTGTGTACCGGTTGCCGTTTGGCAGGCAATTTGCGGTCTGTGGCCTTGACACTGGCGTTCTCATGCTGACTTCCGGCGATGCTGACTGTCTTCGTGTCTGACATGTTCCTTCGCGCGCCCAAATAACGGTCTTGTGCCCATGGACGGTTCGTGCCTCTGATTGGTCATCTAGTGCTTTAACGGACACACGAAGTGCTGCAACTTCGGTTTGCTTGTTAGTCTCCCAGACGGCCTGTGCTGATGACTGGCAGCTAAGCGTATCGACTTCCCCACCGCCTGTGTCACTGAGTGGCTGCATAGTGTGTCGGCCTCTGTCCCAAGAAATTCTGCATATGTAGTTGATTGACCGCTAACTGCATCAACTTCTGTCACACGAATTTCCGCGATACTGAGGAAGGGAAGCAAGTTTCCCGAAATTTATTCAGGCATATTAAAATGTTTGGTATGCTGAATCATCGTAGGTGTTAAGGCAAGGCTGCGATATGTGCACACAAGTAAAAGGCGAATGTAGCTACAAGTAATTATAGTCTTCACTTCATTTAATATGCCAAATTTTGTTCTAGCTGTCCCGGATGAACTCCAATACCATTCATAAGCTGTATTGATATCCACCTCAACCACGAGCTGTTTCCCTTAGTCTGTAGGAGTAGTATGTACTAGTCCGAGATAGTGCGCTTGCACGAATGCGAATACCAAAACACAGGAAGAGTGAACACAACGGACTGTATTCGAGGAGGGCTACAAACAGACGAAAACGAATGAGGCGACGAGAGCGAACGTTACTGTTGCGGCTTACCGTGAGCACAAGTAATGAGCAGGACGTAAGTAAACATGATCGTAGGGTCAGCTTTAAAAGAAAATTAAATAGGTACGAATGAGAAACAATCCATTTGTAGTTAAAATGATAAGAGATATCCTTTTGGTTGCGACAAATATTCCTCCCATTTACAGATGCTACGAACCGATAGAATAGTTTATTTTGTTGTCGTTCGCATGCTAACGATTTCGCTCGCATTTCATTCTAACAGAGCAAGACAGCACCGACAGTGCCGTTGCCAATTCGAAATAAAATCCCCTCCGTTGCATGTTATCGCGGGGTTCATGATTGTTAACTCACTGCGTATCCTCGGAAGTAGCTCACCAATAGTAGTACTTTATATGAGATCACTCGGCTGTTAGAAATCTTACGTGCCCGAAGAATACCTCGTGATGGAGGCTGATTTCAAAGTCAACCGAGGCGACGTTTGAGATTGTGAGTCGCAATGCAAGACAAATGGCGGGTGCTACCGAACCCGAAAACTGAAATACCTCGTAATTCTCTTAGAACGTGTCTAGTTTCCACCTCGGGGATAAGCGCCAGTTAGGCACCAACTCCGAATGGTGGCCCCAAACAGAAAGTCAGTGACTGTTTCCACTGCGTTGCGACCCAGTTGTTTGCTAATGGGCTAAAGGGAGACAACAAGGCATACTACATCATTTAGTTAAGTGAACAACCACAGGCTTACTGGTGATATAATTGGCCTTGCACAAACTATCAATTACGCAATGTACGCTACGTTTCAGGAATGTTAACTTCCAATATGTTCCTATAAGTTTATTACTGAACACGCAAAAGAAATGATAGCAAGCACGTTATAAGCGGTTGATGAAAAGGATGGACCGATTTGCAATCCAGGTTTACCCCTTGAATGAAAAACGTCATATACAAGTGGTCGTTCTTCCTTTTCATCTTTTGAAGAATATCACTCTCCCCTAATTTCGAACGCCGTTTGTATAACTAAACAAACCTACTTGCTCCGCCACCATTCATAATTTGTGTGAACAACATCGAGATGTCATCAAAAATCGCCAACTGTTTAGATAGTTCAATGAGATAAGAGGTAGTTAGAAACCTCGACCAGGTGAATTTCAACATCCGACAAGTCTCAATTAGAGAAGCCAGTGCACTCATGAGGACACCCACAGGACTAAGTCCTCATCGTTACGATCAGTGATTTGTCGACAACGTTTAAACCTGTGTACGGCAGTCTATTTTGTCATCTCTAAAACATAAATGCTCATTGGCTTTGCCTAGAAGGAAAGGCATCAAACAACCTTGCCGTTAGCGCAGCTTTTTTCTCTTTGAAAATTTTAGCAGGCGATCGCTTTTTCCACCTAAATCAGTCTACACCCATCACATGCAAGATAACGGAAACAATTGAATTATGCGTTACATCACTAGCATTGCGTGACATGACTTCCGTTCTTCCAGTGTCGGCAACACGAAAACCAACTTTGTGCTCCACAAATCTCACGTAATCGTGGTAGACGGACTTACATGATTGTACCGTGGATAGTACGGTGAGTCTACACATGCGCGGATCGCGTTGATATCACATAGGTTTGAAAGTATGTCTTTCACACAGATCATCTCACGGGACTTATCAAGACTAGATTGGCTTTATCCCCAGTACACTATAGTTCCTTCGTTAAACACTTGTCTTATTCACAGCGTCTTTCTACCTCATTTTCTCCGCCTGTGTCCTATAGTACCATCGGCTCCTCCCCCTGCTCTTCAAAGCTGATATGGTAATGCTTTATTCACTGTATATTCAATAACTACACTTGTTTGTAGACTTTTGAAAGACACACACTTCACCCAACATCCCGTGTAGAACTATACATCCAACTTCGAGAATCAGCGGTACAACTGTTAATGTATTAGTTGAAACATGTTAATAATAGTCTAGGACATCGCGAATAACCAGCGGTGTTTTCCAGGAAAGTGTGCTTGGGCCGTTACTTTTCCCGATATACATAAACAACATAGGCGACCCCATCAAACACGACGTTCATTTCTGTTTGCAGATGGTATCAAACTGGTCTACTTATTTCAACCAGGCCCACAACAGCTGTGCTTAGAAAGCATACGCGATAAGATATCCGCACTGAATGTATCTAGTGAACGCCTGCCAATGAAACTCTTCAAAAGAGAACCTCAGGTACTTGGGTACAGATGCCGCATCCCGGAATGCTTTATCACTATCTGTTGCTATCTGTTGACCTCACAAGCTGCGTGTTTCAAAATCCGGTCGATCTGCTTCTTAGTGAGATATGCCAGTCTGTAAACCGGCTACAAATATGGGTGCGACGAGTGTCAAGCATGTCACATTCCGATCTTCTCTAGAGACATTCCTCACAATTCTGGATGCGTTAAAGACACTAGGATAGCAGCAATCTCCAAAACATTGACGGAATCTGGCCTAAACAACATGTGAACAGCTAGCCACAAGCCTACATTTACTTAGCCTTTCTCCATCACCACCAATACACTGAAACATGTGCCTGTGCCGCCTAGCAAATTTGAAAACAGTCTGCTGAACTAACGCACTGGGATCGATCGGGTCGCTGAGCTGTGAGAAAGTTCATGATCTAAATTGTTACCTATTTATTATGTTTTAATTCAAGTCAAGACAGTATAAGCTTTATGTATCCAAACGGGTGTATTTTCAGCAGTTTGCATAATCAGCTATAAATTTGCTAAAGGGTTGCCATTGAAAATCTTTAGTTCAAAACGATAAGAAAATCAAGAGGGTTCACTGTCATAGATCGATCGAGCCACGATCACAGAAGGTTGAACTAAATATTGGAGATGTGTACGCATTCAAAGCGGAGAAGGTTTCATTAACACCTTCATTTAGAGTACCTTTCAAATGGGTAAATTTTTGTGTCCAATACTCGAATATTCCTCCGGTCCGGCGTTCTGTACTTTTCCGTGTCCAAATACTATGACGGACCGCAATAGGCCCTTAGATCTACAACACAAAATAAAATCCTACTAGAGGGCTCGATGCTCAACCGCCTAGTAAGAGGCTGACGTAAGGAAGCAGCTAAGGAAATGCGGAAGAGGGAAGGATATGTGTTGGAGAGGAATAAAAGGTTAAGGGTAACAGGAAGCAAATCCGATCGACCTCTTACCCGTTAACGTGTTATCGTGACGCCCGCAGACCCGTTGAATTATCTCCACTCTTAGCAGGCGCTGTCCTCAGCGCCCATAATGGGCCAAACTGGCATCAACTTATGTACGTGCAAAAGATATTGATGGGAGTATATTAGGCTCGGGCGATCAACGACCAGCAGTAGGATGGCAGCAAAAATTCACTATTGCATCAAAGGTTACAATCTAGCTTCGTGGACTGCTATCGTGAACTAGCAGGTTCGCCAAATATGTACTATGCATTCAGAAGGCTCTCAAGATAAACTGCTAGGCACAAACGATGTGGGTTATAACAGCCCTGGCAGAGATAGTCATTTGTAAAGAAAAGTACCGCAGACTGTTGAAGAGATATTCTTGGAACAATCGCGGAAAACGGCAACAAGGTGAAAAGAAAAGCGGTGGTTAACGAACAGGAACAAACGAAGGGGTACAGCCGGCTGCGGACTCCAAGGAGTTCGCGCGAAATCTAGTCAACTAGATGAAACACAGCCCAGGTCGGAGGAGGAGGAGGACAAAAACAACACTAAACGTCTGTGCCCTCAACTGTTAACTTTCGCGACCACGTTTTCTGAAGAAGCGTCCTGAAATGGTAGGTAACATAATTAGTTCAGCGCGCAATACAACAGCCAAAATGTTATTACAAAATTCCCCCCTTCCTAATAGGAGCTGTCCTCAGCGCCTGCTACTGGCCTTGCAGGCTTCAGCCTGTTGAGATGCACAACCTGGTCTCATGATTCGGTAGGTGATGTACGACAAAACATCCGGTACTACATACGACCCTTTCCATGTGGGGTAAAACCACTGGCACTTCTGTAGGTATCACCAGTGATTTAAGCCAAACTGATTCACCGCGTTTGAACGAGCTTCCGAAAGACTTGCGATGCAAGTACGCCTTCTATTGGCGCTGGGAGGTTTCGTCGAAGCCATTCGTTCTGCTTGATGGTTGGCGGCATCCGGTTTCGGATTTGCCTGTCACTGTGGCCAGCCACAGGACGCCTGCGCCTACAGAGGGACCATGGGTGGCTTGCGCTGCACCACCCACAGCTCCAACCACACACCCCATATCCAGTGTAAACCCGAAGGAATAAGGCCGGGAGGCATGTGGATGGGACGCACGTTTCATCAACGGAGCCGGCCCACACTCCTTCACAGGCAAACACAAGCACACTGTATTTGGGGAATCAAGCGCACACAAGGCGGTGGCTGGACCGTAGTCCGCTCCACACTGAGTGTACGGAACCACTCTTCGAGTCTAGCACGGCCACAAGGACCGTGCACCTCGTCCCCTCCAGCAACGACCAACTGTCTCCTGGAGCCAGTATGGACGAGGTAGTGGATAATGGACAAGTAGGCACCTTGTCAACATGCACATCAAGCGCAGTCACATCGAGGATATCAAGCAACAGCCAATCACTTGAAACGATAAAATGAAATGAAATAAATCCAATAATGTATACAGATACGGTGGCATAACCCTTCACTAAATTAGCATATGAAGTAATTTGGTTAGCAATGAATCCGCGATAAGGAAAAAGAATGTCCACAAGTTACTCAAAAATGCTACAAACGCAACAAAACTACCGAAGATAAGCGCAATTAGCGTAAACAACGTGGCAAGCTAATAGAAGAAATATCCAGATAGTCAAAACAAACCGGGAGGCATGCGGATGGGAACCACGTTTCATCAACGGAGCCGGCCCACACTCCTTCACAGGCAAACACAAGCACACTGTATTTGGGAATCAAGCGCACACAAGGCGGTGGCTGGACCGTAGCGCTCCACACTGAGTGCATGGAACCACTCTTTGATCCCAACACGGCCAAAAGAACCGTGCACCCCGTCCCCTCCAGCAACGACCAACTGTCTCCTGGAGCCAGTATGGACGAGGTAGTGGGTAGTAGACAGGTAGGCACCTGTCAACAGGCACATCAAGCGCATCCACACCCATGTGCCCAAGGTGCTTGCGCGGTAACTTGAATTTCGCAGCATTGTCAATGTTAAAATGCTGCAGCAAGTATAACAAGAATGTCAGTGTAGCTCCGTAAAAGTAGTATTCCACTACATTCATTCTTGGTCTGTGTTGTGGAGTATTAGATTCTGGAGATGCCGAAATCGTTAGTCATGAGTAATTAAATTAACTCCGTCGCCAAATTTCTACGCCCCGATTGAAATCAGAAACAAGCAACAAGCAATGGATCCATATGGTAAGACCAATTAGGCATGCATCCGTACAAGCATTTGGTGGGTAAACCGACAGCAGTATGCACAGAGTTCCAAGTCGGTGTCTTGATCAGACGCATGAGCCAACGAGCGTCGTGAAGGTAACGGATGAATCCCACGCAGGTATGGATGCACACACAAACACACGCACGCAAACACGCGTGCACTGATCGGTCGGTCGAGGTAACACAAAGGATGCGTCAGAGGATTTTAAATGAAAGTTAACTGGTTAACTAACAGCTGACTGAAGAGGACTGAGGGAATGTGCAGCCCTGACGAGCTCCAATAGGGTGATCCGATCGTCAGCCACTTTTCCCTATCGGTTCTGGATTGTGGCGTTTATGAGCCGCTGGGATGAATCAGTTACATTGAGTTGTTTGTAGATAAATACAACTTTACGCGGGGGCATCCGGCGTTCTCCTGGGTCATATAGTTCAAAAGGCGACGCGCACTCTAACTCTGCGTCCCCTCTGAGTTTGTATGCTCTGTGATTTTAAAGCACACCATTAAAGACAATTTAACACTACCTGTCTCAACTTGCAATCAATGACGAAACACTCATTGCAAATGGTAGTTAGGAGCAGAAACGTTATGGTGTTAACGTTGTCGGAATTGACCTTAACGGACTGGCGGAACAAGACTTGTTCGAATTGATCTAACCACAAAGCTGCATGAACGCGGTAAATCTGTGAGGCTAGGTTAGATCTGCTAAGCAGTGGTAGATTACTTGGTGGCTGTATTTTTCCGCCTGTGCCTCGCTAGATGTGCCTTGACAGTCGCCATGAACGAAGTGAATCAACCTCACTCATTTCTCACAGCACTGAACTTCTTGTCATGTAAGCTCAGATGGATGGCATGCATAATTTAGGGCATTATCTTGGCTTACGGTTCGGGATGGAAACTTGTGCTACCCATGTAGTTGACTTGCGTTGTTATCTTGTGCCCATTATATAACCTATAAAATGACATGTATTTCAGCACAAATATGGATGTTATGATGGTTAGGGGAAATAAACGTTATCCTGAACCCAAACTGACCGTTCGGTCATTGGCTAGGAGCGACCCAAATCAGCATGACGTTGGCTTTCGATCTGGGGCAGTTAGATCTATTTTCAAATAATAATATCAAAAGAGGAAGATTGTGGGATGACAATGTCATTTTATGCATATGCGTCGGTCAAGTACATACAACTAACAATGGATGCAAAACAATGTAACATGAAGTCAAGTATTGCTCAAGCGTTTTCCACTTGTTGCGCTGTATGCTGTCAAGGTAGACTTAGCGTCAATGTCAGCTGTTTTGGAAACAGTGATGGTCGCTGTCGATCGATAACCATGGCCTCGAGTACCGTGATAAGGGTGATCGGATTTTCCTGAATAGCACGTTTAACTGCCACCCGCGTTCGTGCGACACGGGAACAGGACACATTGCCAACTGTCCAATAGTAAATGTTGGTTGGCCGAACTTTCGCTCACCCAGTCACAGGGGTGTGGCGTGCGTATTTCAGGGGTGCGCTGTGGGACAGAGCGATTGGTGAATAGACAAACCATCGGCGCTCTGCGCTGATTGATGAGTGCATGAGCAGCACAGCCGCAGCCGAACTGCTAGTCCTAGTACGATGGATGGACAGACAGACCAAACTTTCGGCGTTCTGCACTGATTGAGAAATTTGTGGCCAGCACGGCCGCAGCACATGGAATGGTCTTGTCATGGTGATGGGTGCGCGGTGCCCTGAAAGGTTAATAAGCAAGCCAGAGCGATCCCAGTTATATTATTATTGACGTGCTATTTTGGCAGTGGAGAAGAACCGCCAGGCCCGAGGCTGTTGCTGTCTCAGTTGATGGCGAAACACAATCTTGTCGAAAGCTGTTATGGCCTCATAACTAGCTTCCACCAAACCGATATTTACTATTGGATCGTTGGCAATGTGTCCTGTTCCTGTGTTGCACGAACGCGTGTGGCAGTCAAAGATGCTATTCATGAAAATCCGACCACATTTATCAAAGGTACGGTAGTTTGAGCTATGAGGCCTTTGACTGCACATGAGGACTGAATGACTCATCCGGGTGTACCTGGTGACCGTTGCTCATCAAAGCCTCGTAATTGCGGATAAGAATTTTCTCAGTACACCCAGTGCAGTCGTCGCATGCCCCATGCGTTTGCGGAGCCACTTTAGAATATGTTCACTGATACGTACAACTAGATGTCAATCAGTGAGCCCAACATAGCTGTCTCGCAGCTGTAGGTGAATTTGTATACACAACGGGATGTACCCTTACTCAACACCGGTGTCTTCACTGAACACTTAAGCATTGGTCTTGTCGCTACGAGCAAGCCTTGCTCTGCTGCATTATATGTCGTCTTCAGTAAGTCATTTCTCCTTTTGGAGGTCAATTGCATGGTGTCACATTTGAAAGGCAACTCAGCAGAAAGCTGTTTCTTTCAAATCGTTATCTCACGATCACTTATCAGCGACTCACTGAAGAGGTTTACGAGCAGCGATGGCTAACCATTAGATTTTAGCACCTCAAACAGCAGTTCTTTTTATGCTTCCAGTGTGTCTATGTTGCTAACAAACAGTCGGCTTTGATGTAGCAGAGTTTTGTCAGTGTTCAATGCCAGAAGTCTAAGGGATATTGATAACTCGGCACAAAATGCACTCTAACCAGACAGCCGGTCAAGAGGAGATCGAAGATAATGACTTCTTTCCGTATCGACATACGTTATATAATGCATGGGCATATTCATGGGATGGTTTCAGTGGATCTCAGCCAAGCGACTGAGGTGAATTAGCACCACTCAATTTACTAAGCGACACATGTGTGACCGCCACTTTCCGAACGTGGTCTTCACCCAATTTAGACAGAATTAGAGGCTGCGTTCCGCTGGTGTCATGTGAGCGGGATTATTTAGCTCGCTGCAGACAACTGTAACTTTCGATGGAAGTGTAAGGTGGCGGAAGACAATGACTACTAGTGAACAAAAAAGAAAACATAAACCGGCATAGTAAGGAAGTACAATTGCACAATGAATGGGATGAAGCAAGGCAGTACGAGCCTTGCGGATCAAGCCGACGGCGCATCACGAACGAAGTCTGGTAACGAGCCTGGGCCCAGAACATCGGAGGATGCATTGGTCGAGAACGCAGTGAAGTAGACAAATACGCTGCTAGCAAAGCCCACAGGACTGAACGCTGGCCGAGTGCTGCAGCCATGGGAAAGCAAACTGCGAGTTTTTGAACGACTCCTGGCTCGTCAGATTCGGATATAGCGAAGCGGAGATACGGGATGAAAACACGGAGGGATTGTTCCAAAGCCCAAGCTCTTAGACACATGGAATGGCCAATCACACAAATCGTCATCCGCGTAGCGTCGTGGGAAGAGAACAAGGTTCATATCTTCATGGGTTTGTGAGTTGTCAGTTGCAGCTTTTTGTGGCAATATACGCTCTACTTCCGCTTCCGTGTAGTATTGCATACTCTGCTTCCGCTGCTGGGTCGTTCGTGCTACACTGGGGCTGTGATCAATTAGGATGAAGCTGACCTGGCCAGCGCAATTCGCACACGGAGACGTGGAGACATTGCTCTATGTGGTAGAGGCTATCGCCGCATGCAACAGGATCAACTGTGACGCGAAGTTTCCAAATGTTTTGGGCACGCTGTTGTAGGGAAGTAGGAAGGTGCTGTACTTGCTTACTCGGAAGGGCAAATCTGGCTGATCGTTCGATGAGCTGAGGGCTGCCTTGTGTGCAGAATTTGGGAAAGAAGACGATAGACAGCGAGCACTGGAGCAAGTTCACTTAGTCAGATGGGAGGAACAGGACGATTTGGTGTTTTTCTAGCAGCTGAACGGACATCTGGCGACTGGGCTCTTTGAGTTGAAGGGTAACGCGAGAGAATGGCTACTCAAACAGCAATATGTGCGAAGCTTGCTGTATCCACTCCTTGACACGGTAAAATTGGTAGCGATGATTGGAGAGAGCACTGCGGAGGAGCTGGTAACGGTTGCCCAGAATTTTTCGGAGCGAGTGACTGTGAGGAGAGTTTAGCATTCCGAGTTGGAACACAGAGTAAACCAACTGTCCGGAATAGTGCCGAAGCTGTTGTCGAGGGAGACTCCGAGATCGATTTCACAACGCAATGGACATGGAAGAAGGAACAATTGCCACTGTTTCCGATGCAGTCAGGTAGGTCATGTGGCTAGATCTTGCACCAACTGCAGTTTGCATCATTGTTTCTCTCTATCCTGGCCGAGTAGGTGGCGGGTACCTGTCTTCAAGTTAATTATTGAAGGTGCTTCGGGACAGGCCATAGTGCACACGGGAGGGAAAGTGTTTCTTACGAACAGCTTCGAAGGAGTTCCAGTAGCAATCCTTGATCGTGATGCAGACTGTCGGTGCATATCGATTGACGGTGACAGGCACACAGCTATCGCTAATCAGTATAGGAGAAACACGCATCAGCAATGTTATGTTTACTGTGGAAGAAACAACCAAAACAATTATCGGCAATGACTTATTCAAACGGATCGGTGCCAAAATTATTCTGAGAAACGACTTGGTGATCGTCGTCAGCGAGAAGATTGTGATGAAAACTGATAGAGCTGACCGAGACTGATTGGCAGAACACTTAAATACGGAGTGTACTGAACAAGTATGCCCACCTATTCACGGACGCAGATGATGATTACGGATTCTGCAAATGAACGGAACATCGAATACCATTAATCCCTGGAGGGCATTATAATCCTATCTTCAGAAGAATACCGCAGAATACGCTGACGGAGATACGGAAATAGGTAGCAGAAATGGAAGCGAATGCAATCATCAGGCGAACACATAGTCCATATTCATCACCCGTGTTACTGACGAAAAAGGCCGACGGTATCTATGGATTTTGTATGGCTTTCAGAGCACTGAACAGAGTGACAATGAAGGATGCGTTTCCAATGCTCCAGACGGAAGAAAGTTGCTCCAGCCTCCACAGCGTCAAGCAGATATTTTTGTTAGATCTCTGATCGGGATATTGGCAGCTGCCCATCGTAGTGGAAGATGGCCACAAACACGGTTTTCAGTATGGATGGCCAGCAGTACTAGTTTCTAAGAATGCCGTTCGGAAGATGCAACGTCCCAGCTACATTCAGATGCCTATTGCTCGTGGTCATAGCGAATCTACAAGACACGCTTGTCTATAGTGATGAAATCATCGCCTTCTCTGAGACAAACTGGAACATGGTACCGAACTTGCAGCAGTATTACACAGACTAGAAGAGTGTGGTCAGAAAGTCAGTCGCAAGTGGTCGCATGAGATCGCAGATTGCTCGGAAGTCGATCGTATGTTTGTGCCGCATTTTAAGCAATGGTCAAGTCCATACGCTTCCAGAGAAAAGCGAACGATCAAGAGCTTCGCACTGGCAAAATTCAAGCTCCGTTCGTTCCTGGGAGTGATGGCTTATAAATAGAAGTTTGTGCCCCATTTTATAGAGAGGGTCAGCCCGTCATTAAATCCGTTTCATGAAGACGAACCACTTTTGTAGACAGCCGAAATGGATCACGTTTTTAACCCACTAAAGGCATGCATAGCAGAAGCCGCAACATGTCTACAGATACCCGATCCTCATGAGAGATTCACTGCTGCAGTCCATGCAAGCAATGTGACAATCGGTGCGGTATTATCCCAACCAGTTGGGGGTGGAATATATGAGTAGAGA
>OX104059.1:74899955-74967820 GCA_944474145.2 Dicrocoelium dendriticum | reverse complement strand
GTACACTATCCACATTTGGGAGTCAACAATTGCGTGGCAAGAGCACATTACCTGATGTTCTGGCCAGGAACGACTAGCCAAATAAGTGCTTACGTATCAAACTGTTTAACATGCAGGGCACACGATGTGCGCCAGCCGAAGGATCTAATGATGCTTCGTGACGTTCCGGATAGGCCCTGGCAGATGGTCGCACTGGACATTTTTGTTCACGACGAGAAGAGCTATTTGATTGTGGTCGACTATTTCAGTGACTACTTCGAGATTGATGCCCTGACGTCAATCTGCGCACACGCTGTAGTGAACAAGTTACGGTGTCACTTCGTTCGGTATGGAATACCCGAGGTAATGATTTCCGACAACGGGCCGCAATTCAGTAGTGCAGAATTCCGCGCTTTTAGCAAGAAGTGGGATTTTCGGCATCGGCTCATCAGCCCGTACCACAGCCAATCAAATGGGAAGGCTGAGTCAGCAGTGAAGGAGGCGAAGAAAGTACTTACCAAAGCCAAGGAGACCCACGAGGATCCCTACATAATGCTGTTGGAGCGAAGAAACACGCCGTCTACCGAGATCGGAGTAAGTCCGTTGCAGCGACTATTCAGTTGCAGAACTAGAACGCTGCTACCGGTCGCCACGATGCTGCTACAGCCCGAGATAGCACCGGACGCTTCTGTGCACAACCGACTACGGAAGAGAATGCTAAAACAAAAGAAGTACTATGATCGTGGATCGAGATGCCTCCCACCCTTAATCATAGGACAAGAAATGTGGGTGCAACTAATACCAGATTCGAAAGAATGTTGGCGGAGGGGAATGACTGAAGTTAGCAGGGGTGAAAGGACATACGAAGTCAGGAGAGGGAGCAATATAATTAGACGGAATCGAGTGCAAATTAGGAGAGCCCGTGATGGACGAACTCTACAAAACGAGGATCGGCAGCAGCAACAAGAAAGGGTACCTGAAGCCTCATCCAGAGACACCAAGCCTACGCGCAACAAAAAGCCGTACGGAACTTATGGCAAAAACATAGTAAAAATACGAAAACGGAAAGGATGTGATGGGACTGACAGTTGGGGCTAATGGAATCGCATGCCGCAGTGTGGTCGGCCAGGCGATCGATGGAGTAAGCAGGTGAGGTTTTAAAAGAACAGTTAGTTGTACTTTTCCTGAGACCTGTAAATAGAGCCTTTACTTGTAGAGCCGTTGCGAATGATTTATGTAGACTCTGCTGGCTGAATCAGGTACAAAACAATGAGCAATAAAATTGCGATTCTTCAGTTGTTTAAAAAATCTTCACCAATCAATTCGTGTGTCACCAGTTGTAGGAGCTTCGGGACCACTCTGGATTAACGCAGGTAGCGATGAACGGTGGTTTCGGAAGGCCAAGCTGCGACCGAAAACAGTTTGCCTTTGGTTCTCCTGCTGAGCGTTCCGGGTGTTGCTAACAATGTCTGCTGCCTTGCGGTCTAGATGTCTTAAGTTTGAGAACTCATAGTTCCGCAGATTAAACCTACGGGACAAAAATGCCACCACACTCTAACTTGGAGCATCCACCCAAGTTTCGACCAGTCTTGACTGCTTTACTTCCTTTTAGGAACTCCTACAACATGCACCCAACTAGCATGCTGATCATTTGCCAATACCGCAACAATTTTCCCAAAAAGGCCGGATAATTGGGCAATGAGGTTATTCTTCCAGGGGATCACCTTATTTATCCACATCAAAGTATCGTCGAGATACTTCCGAAAAACTAGGGATCCGTGTCGAACAATACTTCAGTTGATTTTGGGACTACCAAATTTTTCTTTCACAACTTTCGCACTAAATCATACAGAACACTTGAGTAGTATACATCGTTGGTTGCGGCACCGTGTGAGGAAAAACTCAAATCAGTCCACGAATGTCCCATAAAACGCTTGTTTACACTGCATTGTTGATGCAAATTCGATGGGGATGAGAATGCACGCATTCGATGCTTCGAAGATCTTTTCTACTATGGGCATGCTGTGGTAATGTTACATTTCACCACCAGTGGAGATACGTTCTGGGAATCACAGGCCTTCCGCAACACAATGGCTTCTGTCAATCCAGTGCGGAATTCAACTTACCTGGGTTTGTCAAAACCGGAAATTTGACACGAAATTCATGGGTCATGCACTAGTTGGAACTGCAAGTGGGCTTGGATCTACCGTGATGGTTGTTCCTAAGTAAACGCAAACATGTGTTGTGCACCTATGAAGAGTGACATATTAGTAAATGCTACGCCGAGACGGAATGAGGAAACAGAACAATGTGGTAAGACGGTTATTCACCTCAACGGCAAGAACACAGTACCCCAAAACCGGATCGCACGGCATTTGTATATTACGTGATTCACATGGACGATGCATTAAATCATCAATCAATGGCTATAACAGGTAGCCAATAGCTGTAGCACACACACACACGTACGTACGCACGCGGCAGGGGCTTGGCAGGGTGTATCACCACTCCTCCGCATGGTTTGAGTTATCTTGCCTAGAAGCGATTCACTGGTCAACGTCGACGCATAAACCGACGCAGAGTCATTTGGTTCGGTGGTGTCTGGACTTCTGATTCATCGGTTGTTTCTGCGGTCGACAGTCTCGTTCGCACGTAATCTAACTGGCGTCTGACAATCCTGCCACCCTCAGATTCTGCTTCAATGATTTACCCGTTGGCTGTTTTAACAATGGCCGGTTGCCTAAATTTTCTTACTAACTTTAAAAGCACTTGCCTGAACTCTGTTCCAATTCCAAGATTTACTTCTGCATAAGAGTTGATGCAGCAGATGAAAATGGGCTGTCGCTGACGGTATGAATCGCCGAAACTGCGTGACGGCTCCCTGAAACAACCGTAACCCATCCACATTGTTGGGTGCCGGTGCAATGAATACCGCTTTAGTCTTTTCTTCTGATGGACGTCGCCCATCTCGTGACAACCGATATCGAAAGCAACGTACAGTTGGAGCAATGAATCCATACTTTCTTTTTTTAAACAACTGCTGCATCTGACAATCTTTGCAGAACTACTTCCAAGTTGTGTGAGTATTCATCAGTGGTGAGGCCAGCGATCATGATGTCACCCAATTAAGCGCATGTATTTGCTATGTCTTTCACCAGCTAATACGTTGGGAGATAGCTGGCGTAAAGTTTACTCCAAAACGCATGCGTATGTAACGAAATAACCCAAGATGTGTGTTGATGGTGGTGTAGGCACTTGAGTTCTCGTCGAGTTCGATCTGCTGGTAAGCGTCACTCAGGTCTAGTTTGGTAAAAGGTTCACCGCACGGCTGTCTAGCCGAACAACCTCCTCGTGGTGCCGTCTGTGTGGTCCGTGTGTACCCCGTTCCAGTGAATGTTTGAGCGGCATTGTTCCATGACGTGGTGGGTTTTTGTCTGGTAAGCCTTCTTTCTATAAAAGTTGAAAATGTCCGATTATAACCACCGTGACCTAGCGAATGTGACTTGTCATAAACTAAAGTCACTACTCCATGGATACCTGGATAATTACATCTAATCCTCGGACATCAATCGTCTACACTTACATTTCCATTTTCCCACTCCTAGTGTTTGAGATTTTTCGGATATTTTTTATTGGGGAAAGAAAGGGAATCACCGCAACAGGTAGTGATACACGCTCGCCACTGAGTTTATTTTTGAGCCATGACTGGCAACGTTTCTATCCAGCGACATCCAACAGCTTTGGGACACCATCCAGGGAGTTGAGAAGAACCAACCGAAGCAGCTGTTTTGTCAGCGTTTTTATCCTACCTCGACAAGTTCTAGGCAGTAGACCACACCGCCTCCTCCGAACCCTGTCTAACGATCGCGAACAAGGCACGACATGGAAGACGCTGAACGTGCATACGCAGTACGTGTCCGAGCCGTCGTATTTAGCGCAGCTTGACAATCGACTTGAGGGAGTGGGTGCCTCCATCCAAGACACTCTGTCTGACTTTAACGTTAGTTACGCTGTGCAGCCACTACACGCAGGCGATGGATCGCAAGCAATGGTTCTCCAAGACAGACAGTAGGCGCAGGTTATCGGTATAAGTAGGCTAAGTCTCGGTGACGAATATTATGGCGGCGCCCTAAATGCCTTAGTCTGGAGAAGGCGAGACGAGTTTTTGAGATGAGCATCGAAATATCGTTTCCAGCAGCCCCACCAGCAGTTATGCAGCTTCTCAGGTAGACAACACTCTGTACAAAATCTGGAGTCTCACCATCGATGGTGAGTGCAGGTAAAAACGTATGCCAGTCTTGAAAAAGTACCTTGCACTTGGATGATGAAAAGTGTGGGCCATACTACGACGCTTTAATTGTTAAGCTGTTGAGTGAAAGTTGGACGACCTACGGACTATCACCCAACAAGGTGATATCATCAGTGTAATCCAAAGCAATGAGCCGACCACCTGGGAGCAGTTCAACGCCGGCGTACAGCAAGTCTTCTAAGCATTTTTGAGGACATCCTCAATGGCGAAATTGAAAAGGAATGGAGAGATTGGGCATCCTTGTCGAGCACCATTGGGGACAAGAATGGAAGGCGAGAGCTTGCCATAAGCCCTACCTCTACCCGAGGTCGAACTACACAGAGCACGCAGTACGGAAACGAACTTCGCGGAAACATCATTTCGCAACAGACAGTACCACAATGCAGCCCTGTCGACAGATTTGAAGGCAGCATGGATATCCAGGAACACGACAATCGTTGACTTTTAATACACAGGATGGAGCTCGAGAATCTGGCGAAGTGTGAAAATCTAATCGATGCAGCCGCCACCTGGGCGGAACCTAGTCTGTTCTTCTCGCTGTAGTAGTTCACGCGTTGGGGGTAGCCTGCGAAGAACGACGGACGCCAGAATTTTACAACCGACGGGAACCAAGCTTATACGAATGTAATTCGAGCAATTTGTGAGCAGGCTTTTTTTGAAGGCGGGGACGAATATCGACTCCTCCTAGGATTATGGGATCTCCTCTTGTTCTCAGCCTTCTGAGAACAAAGCGGTGCTTTCTCTAACCAGTGAATATACCTCAGCTTTAAATAGAGCAGGGAGTAGACCATTAGACCCTGGTGCCTTATAACGCTTTAGACAGTAGAATTCCCACCAGATTTCCCGCTGAGAGGGAGAATGAGTGGGGACAGTCCGCTCAACACCACTGCGCCCCAGGGGAAACAGATGGACTTGGAGGCTAGGAATACTGCCAGCGAAACTGTTGGGCCCATCACTCTAGCCGTCGTTGAAGAGCGGTGATCAGGGAGTCAACCTCTTCGCAGCTTGTTTCGCTTACTCCAGATCGGAAGCCTTCAGTGACTCGGATGATATGGAACAGTTGTTTGGTATTGTCAGCGCGATTAGCAAGTTCCATCCCGTTAGCACTTTCACACCACTAGGTCTCACAGTCCTTCTGTAAGTTCCTACGCACCGCTGGATCCAGGGATCGGCGTTCCTGAATACAGCTGGTGTCGGCTGGGATCAAGTGACATCTGTCTATCAGCAACAAGGGGGCAATGGTGATCCGGCTTTACGGCTCGTGACAAACAACTCTATAACTGACAATACAGGCAGAAATCAAGGCATCTTTGATGCGTATCCATTGATAATTCAGACCACCGTCAACGGAGGATCGAAGTCCAGACAGATTGACCAGTAAGATTGGTAGTCTGTTATGCTTCCGCGCCATCTGTAGCTTATCGCAATGTGTTCAAGCTCGCACCAAGCTTGCGTTTGAGAAGACCGACGCCATGTAGCAATCTGTCTTTTCGAAAGTCGAAAACTGGTGCTGGAAAGAAATAAGCTCTGATCAGGACAACGAGTCAGTAGTCAGTCTCCATTGTCTGATCGGTTGCTACCGACGCCAAAAGGACCCCCAAGATGGTGCGTGCTTGCTCGCAGGCTGCCCACTCGTGCGTTGAAATCTCCAGCAAGAATGACAATGTCAGACTTTTGAAGAACGCAGAAGATCATGTATTTGTTGGCGAAAGCAGTTATTGATTGTATCCGGACTGCAGTCTGTGGAAGCGTAGGCGGAAATGACAAACAAGGCATGCGTAACATCTCCATGCTTACTTAACTTACATGAACCTCCTAGTCCGATTGCGCATAGCTGACTATTGATTGGGATCCAGTCAAGCAAGGTGATCTCAGCCCTGTCACTCAGTGCAACTCCAGCACCAGCTTGACCAGAAGCTGCGGCCTCTGGGTCTCCGTAAAGGCGTAAGTGGTATTTGATCTCAGGGTTTGCCGGAGAGGTCATTGTGATAACTGTACTGGCGTCTTGGCACTTGGTTTCGGAAAGGCCACAGATGTCCACCGAGAGTGTCTCAAAGGTACGGGACAGGCATACTTATCGTCCGATCTGCATCCGAGTGCGCACATTGTACGCTGCAAGGACGAATGGAGAACCAGGTCGAAGGAAATATTTGCTTCGGTGGAGTGCGATAACGTTGTGATCACCGGGTAACTAACACCAAAAGTTTGGCTCAGACCTCTGTCAGATGGGAGCAGTGAGCTGTTGTTGACGGTGATCAGGGAAGACTAAGGTGCAGTTAAGGAACGGGACCTGGGACGATCTGTAAGAGGATGTTGAGCAACAGAGACAGTATGGCTAGTAAACATAGCAAGAGTAAAAACAGTAGTGTAATCCATCCATGCTTCGTCAGTGGAAGTGATAATACCCGGTTACCCAGGCCGAAGCAGCGCGTTGTCTTAGGGGCCCCACCTCGAGCCTTTGAACAAGGATCTAACCTACAAAGCAGCAGGGCGATATGAGGGTATCGCGACCCGTTGGGTGCCGGTGATCAAACAAGTGATTCATACACTTTTAGTACCGCAAAGAACCAGGTTCGTAACACACCCCTGAATTACAAAGCCGCTCAGAGAGAGGCAAGGGGCGGGGATTTTATTTAGTGGCGAGTCACATCCGCCACATCACAGTGTTGTTGAATGGACGTGTGTGGCTTTCTATAGGGAGAAAGCTTGCCAGGCGAAAACTCATCACATCCTGGAACACTTCCGCCGAACCATTCGCTGGAACGGGATAATCCCGATCCACCCAGCTGGTACCACGAGGAGGTGGTTCTGCAAATCATCTTTCGGTCGTGTTTAGGGAACCGAACTTGTGACCGCTATCACCTTGCACCAACTAGCCAACAGCTTATGTCATTGAGCAACAGGCGAAAATGATAGACCGTCACAACTTGCAAGCTAACTGGGATATAGCGAGACTTACCCTCCACTGCAATGCAGGTTATCCACTCTGAAGAAACAATGGTTGGACTCCAGATGTCTCGACTTCAACAACATAGTTAGAATCCGTGATCCTCAGCAGCTTGCACCAACTAGCCAGTATCACATGCCAATGACGCGCGAGTGAGTGTGGCAGATCGTCACAATTTGCAAGCTAACTGGGATATAGCGAGACCTATCCTCCACTGCAACGCAAGTTATCAACTCTGAAGAGGCAGTGGTTGACCTACAGATGTCACGACTTCCACAACACAGTAGCTATGGAGACTTTACCATGTCACCGGTTTGCTCACTGCGACCTTATTCCGTCAGATAACACGCTCATCTGACCGAAATACCAACATGGAGTGATGTATGCATAACGTGCTCTATCCAAATTCGAACGATTATCCAATACGGTAGCAGGTTTGATGTCAAACCCCGATCAGCTTATGTTCGAAATACTCAGTTTATAGCCACACCTGAAGTGAGCTTAGGCACACCGACACCAGTGTGATTCAATGAGAGCTGACTTCATAAGCTAGTTAACGTGCGAAAGCACACGTTTGCTAAATACACTGACACCCAACAATGCACTGCTTCGCCGAGGAGTCGTAATCACCTTACGTGACTGAGAGCCAAAAAGAGTCTTACTGGCCTTAGGGGGTTCGATAAACCGATTGATCGTGTCGGCGGGTGCTTGCATTATGACCGTTGGAACCACTGGTGTATCGACTCGGTCACGCACACTAAAGCCGGGAAAGCAGCAATGCTTGTCGAAAGGCTTCATCACGTCAACGATATGGAGTAGTCCACGTGCTCTGTCATTATTCAACCAAACAGGCCAACTTCAACTCAGAATGAGTTAGCCGGGACCAAATAATTCGTCCTGAGTTGCACCACACAATTACAGAGAAAACGGCCTGGTGCTCTCCTGGGTGCGTGGCAGCCATCCGACTTGGAAAATGTTGCGATGAACTCTCTCAAAATCCCCCACATATTCGTAATCTAAACGGATAACAACCTATTGTGTAGCCCTCCGCAGGCTTCGTTCAGAAGTCCACTTGGCACAAAACGATACGCCACGTCCGTAGCAATGTATCGCAAAACTCGTTGGTTGACACCTGCGACAGGTTAGCACACGACCTTTCACCTCCAGGTAGTTCCACTCAAGTGATGTCGTGAGCTGATGCACTCATGGACGGGCCTGATTGTGTGCTAGCAGTCAGCCGGTCACGTGACGTACAGCGACAGGTCACATTACGCCAAGCCTCGTTACCCTGAACTGTGGAGGCAAACAGATAAAAACTTCCCCAAGGACTTCACCAATCCTCGAGACCATTGACAATGGAATTACAGTAAGTGCTCCTATGGCGGCAGACAAAGTTACAAACATTTGCAGCCAACCATATCATTGACATCCTTCAAACTGAGACGGTACTACGACGGAGCGTCTGCATTTATGGTACTATTTCAGGCACATATTAAACCCAGGTCACGACCAGTGCATTCACTGCCCAGACGTTTGACAGTTTCGAATACGACGGCGAGTACTAAGTCCCCGAGGCTCAACACTCATGGGCTGTTTGCAGAGAACATTGATCGGGCTTTCAGATGGTAGAGTATCGCAAAGATCCGACTAGCCTTAATAAGTGGGAGACTAGAGATTAATGATTCCGAGCGTTAATGAAACAGTTGATGTGGACGAGTGCACTAATCTCAACCAAGAGTGTGAGGTAATTGTTCTTCAGTAACCAGGTGAAGGAGCGCTGGTGCAAAACATCTTATTTCGTTTGAACGGCTCTTCTCCTCGTTGGTTGGATACCAGAACTTCAAATCCAAGTAGCTTTAAGGAGCGCACTCCAAGACTGAAGTGCAGATAGCTCCTGGGTTTTGCTCTGGCACCTTCGGCTCAAAGTTCAAATTGACGGAAGTAACAGAATGGGTTGCTTATCATTTACAAGTATCTTTTGCTTACCGGAGTAAGAATTAGAACAATTAGACCAATACCAGCCTGTGTCATGTAACCTGATCCACCTCGTCCCACAAAAATGCGCCATCCAGCAGCACGAACTCGATCGGTATGCAGGGCCATGGTTAGAGTAGCCATTCTAAATGGAAGGTGCAATTTGCCTATTCTGTCTGATAATCTCAGCTTCGCTCTACTTCTCGGTCAGAACTGCAATATCGGTGTTACTTCTCAGCGCGTCTGCAGTAACGAGTTACAAGCAGGGGCACCAGACGGCGGCAATCAGTTTCGCGTCTTCTGTAGCGCAAACGACACGGGTGCGGAAGCAGAGCGTATATTGCCACAAAAAGTGCAACTGACAACTCACAAACCCATAAAGATATGAACCATATTTCTTTCCCACGACGCAACGCGGATGACGATTTGTGTGACGGGCCATTCCATGTGTCTACGAGCTTGAAATTTGGAACAATCCCTACAGGTTTTTATCCGCTATATCCGCTTCCCTTTGTACGCTTCTGGCCAACCAGGAGTCGTTCAAAAACTCGCAGTTTGCTTTCCCGTGACTGCATCTCTCGGCCAGCGTTCAGACCTGTGGGCTTCGCCAGCTGCGTATTTTTCTACTTCACTGCGTTCTCGACCAATGCCTCCTCCGCTGTTCTCGGCGCAGGCTAGTTACCAGACTTCGCTCGTGATCCGCTGTCCGCTCCATCCGCAAGGCTCGTACTGCCTTGCCTCATCCCATTCATTGCGCACTTTAGTAATTCCTTACTATGCCGTTTCATGGTGTCTTTGCTTTTCAAGAGTAGCCATTGGCTTCCGCCTCCCTATACCCGCCTATTCTCGAAGTTGTTTTTCCCCCTCGTACTATGGTCATAGAAGGGCGGCGTATACCCAGCGCTTCTTTCCTCCATTGTCGATTTAGAAGCTCGCTCCTTTCCGTTCCGTATGGTGTTTGGGCCCTTCCAGCGTTCCCGGAACTTGCTCGCAGCTGGTCCTTCATGAACTGGCCCATAGTTGGTGCGTTCCTTGACTTGTTCTCCAATCCGGAACGGTATCACCTTGTGAGCTTCATGCATGGCGTCGTAGTTTCTCTTATCGCGTTCTTGTCAGGCTCTGGTTCCTCTTTTAGCTGTCACCTGCAATCGTTCGTGATGCCGTGCTGGATGTTACCATTCACCTGGTTTCGCTAAGCACGTATCGAGCGCAATCCGTGGTTCTCCGCCAAACTGTAGTTCGTATAGCGAAACCTTGGTGGTTGACTGCATGCTGGTCAAATTGGCAAGCAGAACTTCATCCATTGCTTCGTCCCATATCAACCGTGTAGTTTATTCACGTATTCATGGTCCGATTGAACCATTCTGTCATTCCGCTGGCCTGTGGGTGCACGGCAGAGTACATCGTCTCTGGATGCCCCACTTGTCCAAAACCGACTTGAGCGCTTCCGACTCGGTGAGGACACATTGTGGTGTTCCATTCCTTGCTGACACATTGAATTCGAGTGCTTGCGACACAGTCTCGCCTGTCTGATCCTTACGTAGCATGGCTCCCACCCAGCGAGTGAACTGGTTGATCATCACTAGAACGCACCTGTTTCCTGATCGACTCACTAGTAAAGACCCGAAGACATCCAGCCCTCAACACTGAAGTGGCTCATTGACTTCCGTCGACAGCATCGGTGATCTCCGTGCATCCATGTCGCGACTCATTTGGCAGTTTGGGTATCCCCAGATGTATGCCGCGACGTCCTTCCTCATGGTAGTCCAAGCACTTTCCTCCATAGCAATTCAATGACTCTTTCGAATCCCAATGGGCGCCATCATGAGTTATTCGCATCACCCTCTCTCGCAGGGTTAGTGGAACAAATGGTAGCTTTCTTCCGTCTGACGCCACCATCACCTCAGCGTTTTCGACTCCCACTCTGTCCCCAGATCCTCAGGTATTCCTCCACCTCCCCTGATGTAATCTCTGGCATGGTGCCAGCCTGTAAGTGAGAGCACAGTACTTTCACGAATTCATCTGTCCTTTGATCTCCCAGCAGGTTCCTATCTTCCACTGGGACGGCAAGCACGGTATGGCATTGTCCGGGATGAGGTCATCCAACGACGGGCATGACAACCTAGATGGGTAGTATGTACTGCGTTCCGTCTTGTTGTGACCGATTCATCACATGTTCCTCCTAACTTATGCTTCATTGGCTGGCTGAAACAGAGCAACTCACTTCTCATGGGTTGTGTAAAGACTGACAGTTACAATGGATATATTGTGTGTTACCTCTGCGTTTACCTCTGAATTGAGTACCGATACACATCCTGTTTCTTCTGTTGCCGTCTTGATACAACAAGTCTACGTGCTCAGTGGTGCAGTTAACCTTTTGCAGATGGTATGCCTACCGCGCAAGGCATCCTCGTCGGTCTTCCGCTGTCAAAAACCTTGAAAGCGACTTGTGGTCAGCAAAGACCCGGAATTCAGTCGCCAGGAATTGAGTTCTCCACTTATCCAAGGCCCAAAGGATGGTCAGACATTCTTTCTACGTCATGGAATACTTCTGCTCCGCCACCGTCAGTACTCTACTCATATATTCCACCCCCACTTGGTTGGGATAATACCGCACCGATTGTCACACTGCTTGCATCGACTGCAACAGTGAATCTCTCCTGAGGATTGGGTATCTGTAAACATGTTGCGGCTGCTGCTATGCATGCCATTGGTTGGCTAAAAACGTTATCCATTTCGGCTGTCAACAAAAGCGGTTCGTCTTAGTGAAAAGGCTTTAACAACGGGCTGATCCTCTCTACAAAATGGGGCACAAACTTCGAATCATAAGCCACCACTCCCAGGAACGAACGGAGCTGGTGCTTGGATTTTGGCACTACGAAGCTCTTGATCGTTTCGCGTTTCTCTGGAAGCGTATGGACTTGACCATTGCCTAAAATGTGGCACAAACATACGATCGACTTCCGAGCAATCTGCGATCTCATGTGACCTCTTGCGACTGATTTTCAGACCACCCTCTTCTAGTCTGTGTAGTACTGCTGCAAGTTTGGTACCATGTTCGTGTTTGTCTCAGAGAAGGCGATGATTCCATCACTATAGACAACCATGCCTTGTATATTTGTTACGACCATCAGCAATAGGCGTCTGAATGTAGCTGGGACGTTGCGTCATCCAAACGGCATCCCTGGAATCTCGTACTTCTGGCCATTCACACTGAAATCCGTATTTGTGGCGATCTTTCTCTGCTTGACTCTGTGGAGGCTGGAGAAAATTTCTTCCGTCTGGAGCATTGGAAACGCATCCTTCATTGTCGCTCTGTTCAGTGCTCTGAAAGCAATACAAAATCCATAGGTACCGTCGGTCATTTTCGTCAGTAACACGGGTGATGAATATGGACTGTGTGTTCGCCTGATGATTACATTCGCTTCAATCTCTGCTAACTATTACTTATGAGTAGAAGGATTTTAGTGAGTATTTTTGTTCGTCGCAATCAGCCGACAATTCGGATAAGTCCACTACCTATCCGGAAAAGCACCAGACGGCCGTTTCGCCCTATTGGGGCTCGTCAGTGGTGCGCATCCTTCGGTCCTCTACGGAGGATCGAACCCATGACTGCTAGTGGCTTGCGCCAACTAGCCCGTTGCGTTATGCAACTGAGCCATAGAGGACGGTAGCCGACCAGCACGAATTGTTAGTTAATTGCGATATAGCCCGACGCATCCTCCACTGCCATGCAGGCACCTGCCATGCAGATGACAGCGGTTGGCCTTCCAGTGTCAGGACTTCCCGGCTACGGCAGCTATGAATCGACATAGCATTTATGGAATCCGTAAGGGCAAATTTGTACTACTTATGAGTAGAAGGATTTTAGTGAGTATTTTTGTTCGTCGCAATCAGCCGACAATTCGGATAAGTCCACTACCTATCCGGAAAAGCACCAGACGGCCGTTTCGCCCTATTGGGGCTCGTCAGTGGTGCGCATCCTTCGGTCCTCTACGGAGGATCGAACCCATGACTGCTAGTGGCTTGCGCCAACTAGCCCGTTGCGTTATGCAACTGAGCCATGGAGGACGGTAGCCGACCAGCACGAATTGTTAGTTAATTGCGATATAGCCCGACGCATCCTCCACTGCCATGCAGGCACCTGCCATGCAGATGACAGCGGTTGGCCTTCCAGTGTCAGGACTTCCCGGCTACGGCAGCTATGAATCGACATAGCATTTATGGAATCCGTAAGGGCAAATTTGTACTACTTATGAGTAGAAGGATTTTAGTGAGTATTTTTGTTCGTCGCAATCAGCCGACAATTCGGATAAGTCCACTACCTATCCGGAAAAGCACCAGACGGCCGTTTCGCCCTATTGGGGCTCGTCAGTGGTGCGCATCCTTCGGTCCTCTACGGAGGATCGAACCCATGACTGCTAGTGGCTTGCGCCAACTAGCCCGTTGCGTTATGCAACTGAGCCATGGAGGACGGTAGCCGACCATCACGAATTGTTAGTTAATTGCGATATAGCCCGACGCATCGCAATTAACTAACAATTCGTGCTGGTCGGCTACCGTCCTCCATGGCTCAGTTGCATAACGCAACGGGCTAGTTGGCGCAAGCCACTAGCAGTCATGGGTTCGATCCTCCGTAGAGGACCGAAGGATGCGCACCACTGACGAGCCCCAATAGGGCGAAACGGCCGTCTGGTGCTTTTCCGGATAGGTAGTGGACTTATCCGAATTGTCGGCTGATTGCGACGAACAAAAATACTCACTAAAATCCTTCTACTCATAAGTAGTACAAATTTGCCCTTACGGATTCCATAAATGCTATGTCGATTCATAGCTGCCGTAGCCGGGAAGTCCTGACACTGGAAGGCCAACCGCTGTCATCTGCATGGCAGGTGCCTGCATGGCAGTGGAGGATGCGTCGGGCTATATCGCAATTAACTAACAATTCGTGCTGGTCGGCTACCGTCCTCCATGGCTCAGTTGCATAACGCAACGGGCTAGTTGGCGCAAGCCACTAGCAGTCATGGGTTCGATCCTCCGTAGAGGACCGAAGGATGCGCACCACTGACGAGCCCCAATAGGGCGAAACGGCCGTCTGGTGCTTTTCCGGATAGGTAGTGGACTTATCCGAATTGTCGGCTGATTGCGACGAACAAAAATACTCACTAAAATCCTTCTACTCATAAGTAGTACAAATTTGCCCTTACGGATTCCATAAATGCTATGTCGATTCATAGCTGCCGTAGCCGGGAAGTCCTGACACTGGAAGGCCAACCGCTGTCATCTGCATGGCAGGTGCCTGCATGGCAGTGGAGGATGCGTCGGGCTATATCGCAATTAACTAACAATTCGTGCTGGTCGGCTACCGTCCTCCATGGCTCAGTTGCATAACGCAACGGGCTAGTTGGCGCAAGCCACTAGCAGTCATGGGTTCGATCCTCCGTAGAGGACCGAAGGATGCGCACCACTGACGAGCCCCAATAGGGCGAAACGGCCGTCTGGTGCTTTTCCGGATAGGTAGTGGACTTATCCGAATTGTCGGCTGATTGCGACGAACAAAAATACTCACTAAAATCCTTCTACTCATAAGTAGTACAAATTTTGCCCTTACGGATTCTATAAATGCTATGTCGATTCATAGCTGCCGTAGCCGGGAAGTCCTGACACTGGAAGGCCAACCGCTGTCATCTGCATGGCAGGTGCCTGCATGGCAGTGGAGGATGCGTCGGGCTATATCGCAATTAACTAACAATTCGTGCTGGTCGGCTACCGTCCTCCATGGCTCAGTTGCATAACGCAACGGGCTAGTTGGCGCAAGCCACTAGCAGTCATGGGTTCGATCCTCCGTAGAGGACCGAAGGATGCGCACCACTGACGAGCCCCAATAGGGCGAAACGGCCGTCTGGTGCTTTTCCGGATAGGTAGTGGACTTATCCGAATTGTCTGCTAACTATTTCCGTATCTCCGTCAGCGTATTCTGCTGAAGATAGGATTATACTGACCTCCAGGGATTAATGGTATTCGATGTTCTGTCCAGTTGCAGAATACGTACTCGTCATCTGCGTCCGTGAATAGGTGGACATACTTGTTCAGCACACTCCGTATTTAAGCCTTCTGCCAAGCAGGCTCGGTCAAATCTGCCAGTTTTCATCTCAGTCTTCTCGTTGACGACCATTAGCAAGTCGTTTCTCAGATAAATTTTGGCACCGAGCAGTGTGAATAGGTCATTGCCGAGGATTGTTTTGGTTGTTTCCTCCACGTTGAACATATCATTGCTGATGCGCGTTTCTCCTATCCTGATTAGCAACAGCTGTGTGCCCGTCACCGTCAATTGATGTCCACCGATTGTCTGCATAACGATCCAGGATTGCTACTGGAACTCTTTCGAAACTGTTCGTAAGAAATACTTTCCCTCCCTTGTCTACTATGGTCCGTTCCGACGCACCTTCAATAGTTAACTTGAAGACAGGTACCCGCCACCTACTCGGCCAGGATAGAGAGAAACAATGATGCAAAGTGCAGTTGGTGCAAGATCTAGCCACATGAGCTACCTGAATGCATCGGAAACAGTGGCGACTGTTCCTTCTTCCATGTTTATTGCGTTGTGAAACCGCGCTCGGAGTCTCCCTCGACAACAGCTTCTCCACCGTTCCGGATATTTGATTTAATCTGTGTTCCAACTCGGAATGCTGAACTCTCCTCACTGTCACTCGCTCCGAAAAATTCTGGGCAACTGTCGCCAACTCCTCCGCAGTGCTCTCTCTAATCATCGCTACCAATTTTACCTTGTCAAGGAGTGGATACAGCAAGCTTCGCACATATTGCTGTTTGAGTAGCCATTCTGTCGCGTTACCCTTCAACTCAAGGAGCCCAGTCGTCAGGTGTCTGTTCAGCTGCTAGAAAAACACCAAATCGTCCTGTTCCTCCCATCTGACTGAGTGAACTTGCTCCAGTGCTCGCTGTCTATCGTCTTCTTTCCCAAATTCTGCACACAAGGCAGCCCTCAGCTCATCGAACGATCAGCCGGATTTGACCTTCCGAGTAAGCAAGTACAGCACCTTCCTTCTTCCCTACAACAGCGTGCCCAAAACATTTGGAAACTTCGCGTCACAATTGATCCTGTTGCATGCGGCGATAGCCTCAACCACATCGAGCAATGTCTCCACGTCTCCGTGTGCGAATTGCGCTGGCTAGGTCAGCTTCATCCTAATTGATCACAGCCCCAGTGTAGCACGAACGACCCAGCAGCGGAAGCAGAGTATGCAATACTACATGGAAGCGGAATTAGAGCGGATATTGCCACAAAAAGCTGCAACTGACAACTCACAAACCCATGAAGATATGAACCTTGTTCTCTTCCCAAGAAGCTATGCGGATGACGATTTGTGTGATTGGCCATTCCATGTGTCTACGAGCTTGGGTTTTGGAACAATCCCTCCGTGTTTTCATCCCGTATCTCCGCTTCGCTACATCCGAATCTGACGAGCCAGGAGTCGTTCAAAAACTCGCAGTTTGCTTTCCCATGGCTGCAGCACTCGGCCAGCGTTCAGTCCTGTGGGCTTCGCCAGCTGCGTATTTTTCTACTTCACTGCGTTCTCGACCAATGCATCCTCCGATGTTCTGGGCGCAGGCTCGTTACCAGACTTCGTCCATGATCCGCTGTCGGCTCGATCCGCAAGGCTCTTACTGCCTTGCCTCATCCCATCCATTGCGCACTTTTGTAATTCCTTACTATGCCGTTTTGTGTTGTCTTTCCTGTTCACGAACAGTCATTGGCTTCCGCCACCTTACACTTCGATCGAAAGTAACATTTCTCTGTAGCGTGCTAAATATTCCCGCTCACATCACACCAGCGGAATGCAGCTTCGAATTCTGTCGAAAGTGTGGGAAGACCACGTTCGAACAGTGGCGGTCACGCATGTATCGATTAGTAAATCTAGTGGTGCTAATTTACCTCAGTCGCTTGGCTGAGATCCACTGAAATCATTCCATGAATAAGCCCATGCATTATATAACGTATGTCGATACGTAAATAAGTCATTAACTTCGATCCCCTCTTGACTGGCTATCTGATTATAGTGCATTTTGTGCCGAGTTATCAATATCTATGCGACTTCTGGCATTGAACACTGACAGAAATCTGCTTCGTCAAAGCCGACTGTTTGTTAACAACATAGACACACTGGAAGCATAGAAAGCATTGCTGTTTGAGGTGCTAAAATATAATGGTTAGCCATCGCTGCTCATAAAGCGCTTCAGTGAGTCGCTGAAACGTGATCGAGTGATAACGCTTTGAAAGAAACAGTTTTCTATTGAGTTGCCTTTCAAATTTGACACCATGAAAGTAACCTCCAAAGGGAGTAATGACTTAATGAAGAAGACATACAATGCAGCAGAGCAAGGCTTGTTCGTAGCCACAAGACCAATGCCTAAGTGTTCAGGGAAGCCACCGGTGTTGAGTAAGGGTACATCCCGTTGAGCATACAAATTCACCTACAGCTGCGAGACAGGTATGTTGGGCTCACTGATGGACGTCTAGTTGTACGTATCAGTGAATATATTCTAAAGTGACTCTGCAAACGCATGGGGCATGCGACGACTGCACTGGGTGTACTGAGAAAAACCTTATACGCAATTACGAGGCTTTGATGAGCACCGGTCACCAGGTATACGCGGATGAATCATTCAGAGTCCTCATGCGCAGTTAAAGACCTCATAGCTCAAACTACCGTACCTTTGATAAATGTGGTCGGATTTTCATGAATAGCACCTTTAACTGCCACATGCGTTCGTGTGACACGGGAACAGGACACCTTGCCAACCGTCCAATAGTAAATGTCGGTTTGGTGGAAGCTAGTTATAAGGCCATAACAGCTTTCGTCAAGACTGTGTTTCGCCATCAACTGAGACAGCAACAGCTTCGAGCCCGGCTGTTCTTCTCCATTGCTAAAAAAGCACGCCAATAATACTATAACTGGGATTGCTCTAGCTTACTTATTAACCTGGCTGGGTGCCGCATACCCATCACCATGACAAGACTATTCCATGGGCTGCGGTCGTGTTGGCCACGAATTTCTCAATCAATGCAGAACGCCGAAAGGTTAGTCTGTCTATCCATCCATCGTACTAGGACCAGCATTGCGGCTGTGGCTAGGCTGCTCATCTTTCATCAATCAGCGCAGAACGCCGATGGTTTATCTATTCACCAATCGCTCTGTCTCGCAGCGCACCCCTGAAATACGCACGCCACACCCCTGTGACTGGGTGAGCGAAAGTTCGGCCAACCGACATTTACTACTGGATTGGCAATGTGTCCTGTTGCCGTGTCGCACGAACGCGTGTGGCAGTTAAACGTGCTATTCAGGAAAATCCGATCACCCTTATCACGGTACTCGAGGCCATGGTTATCGATCGACAGAGCCCATCACTGTTTCCAAAACAGTTGACATTGACGTTAAACCTACCTTGACAGCATGCACCGCAACAAGTGGAAAACGCTTGAGCAATACTTGACTTCATGTTACATTGTTTTGCATATCTAGCGAGGCAAACGCGGAAAAATACAGTCACCAAGTGATTTGCCACTGCTTAGCAGAGCTAATCAGGCCTCACAGATTTACCGCGTTCATACAGCTTTGTGGTTAGATCAATTCGAACAAGTCTTGTTCCGCCAGTCCATTAAGGTCAATTCCGACAACGTTAACACTATAACCTTTCTGCCCGTAACTACCATTTGCAATGAGTATTTCGTGATTGATTGCAAGTTGAGACAGGTAGTGTTGAATTGTCTTTAATAGTGTGCTTTAAAGTCCCAGAACATACAAACTCAGAGGGGACACAGAGTTAGAGCGTGCGTCGCCTTTTGAACTATATGACCCAGGAGAACGCCGGATGACCCCACGTAGAGTGGCATTTATCTACAAACAACTCAATTTAACTGATTCGTCTCAGCGGCTCATAAACGCCACAACCTAACACCAATAGGGAGAAGTAGCCGACGATCGGTTCACCCTATTGGAGCTCGTCAGGGCTGCACATTCCCTCAGTCCTCTTCAGTCAGCTGTTAGTTAACCAGTTAACTTTCATTTAAAATCCTCTGACGCATCCTATGTGTTACCTCGACCGACCGATCAGTGCACGCGTGTTTGCGTGCGTGTGCTTGTGTGTGCATCAATACCTGCGTGGGATTCATCCCTTACCTTCACGATGCTCGTTGGCTCATGCTGTCTGATCAAGACACCGACTTGGAACCCTGTACATACTGCTGTCGGTTTACCCGCCAAATGCTTGTACGGATGCATGCCTAATTGGTCTTACGATATAGTTCCATTGCTCGTTGCTTGTTTCTGACCTCAATCGGGGGGTAGCAATTTGGCGACGGAGTTAATTAAACTACTCATGACTAACGATTTCGACATCGCCAGCATTTACAACTCCACAACAACAGCACAAGGATGGATGCAGTGAAAGGTTATTTTTACGGGCTACACTGACATTCTTGTTATACTTGCTGCAACGTCAACAGTGACGATGCTGCGAACCTCAAATTACCGCGCCAGTACCTTGCGCACAGGGGTCAGAAACATTTCAGTGAAACAAAACATGAAACAAAACCTACCAGCTGCGTTCTCCAGTCTCGATCGACTGTGGGCTGAACAGCAACGTGTGTTTACGGCGGGTTACATGTTTACCACTATGTGACAACAGCCGAGTGAGTATATGAACGAGTATATTTTTCATCTCATTACGGCCCTCCCCTAGTATGCATAGAGTAGAATGCGACCAATTCATTTCGAAGAAACAATGCTCGTTCAAACATTAACTGTTGGCATCCTTGATGAAGAAGCACGACAGCGGTTGCTGTCAGGCGAAATAAAGCTCGTGACCTGGGAGAAAGTTCGCGAGATAGTTCGCCAGCTTGTCAACCTCGTTCGGGAACTCGCGGCATTTTCTTCGGCGGACCAGGCTTTATCGAAGGATGTTAACAGTGTATCTCAGATCAATCGTGACTGTACATTGCCTCACGCCATACAACAAAGCGGTTTCCGTTGATACCTTTGTGGTAAGCGTTACTCGAGTCCGAGTGTGTCAGCACATTTATTCCTCGTGTACATTTTGTGGAAAGAAGGAATACGTACAAAAAGTATGCCTTTCCAAATGAACAGTGTAAAAAGAACAATGTATTTATACGGGTTAGGAAGCCTTACCTTAAAAGTCCCGTTGGATAGTTGGTGAGGATATCAACATGACAATAATGATGATAAGGATGGTACAATGGTTAATAATTGAAATATGAAAATGAGGACTTATCGTTTTCTCCGCTGTACTCCTGCGCTCCTCTTAGATTTACAGCACCCACAGTTAATAAAAAATAATTCCATGGTAAACTCCAGGTGCAGGATGGAGACGTAGTGTTAAGTGACAAAGTTTAATTGGATGAGTGTATGGTCCAACCGTCTTTTAAATACTGTTAGTGTCGGTGCAGAGACGACCGTTTCTGGGAGAGCATTCCACGGGTGACAGACACGAATGGAAAAGAAATTTCTGCGGCACTTCAGACGACTGTATTTTCCTGCGCGTTTTAATGTGTGGCCCCTCAGGTTTGTATTCCTGCACACATGATTTGGGTCTCGCAGAATCAAGTATGCCATAATCAGATCTCCTCGTAGTCTGCGATAGCTTCCACTGAACAATCCCAATCGTTCCAACCTCTCCTGGTATGAAAGATTGTGAATTCCAATTACATTCTTAGATGTCCGAAGTTGTGGCTGCTCCAGTGCATTAAGGTTGTGTTTCAGCCATGGATGTCAAGCTTGAATTGCGTATTCGACATGGGGGCGAGAATGCGCACTGAGCATTTGTCGAAAAATTAAGCTGTTTATTTGTCCAAACTGCCTTGGCAACAGTCCGACGTGTTGTTTCCGGTCTTCGAGGTCTTTTTGGATGGTTTGGAGCAACCCAAGTCATCTTGAACCAGGACACCCAAGTCACGTTCGAGTTGATTGTTGTAGTATATTCGTTCCGAGCCGGTATGAGTAGCTGCCCTGATGTCAGATGGAAAGCACCTTGCATTTACTGACTTTGAAATGCAGTAAGTTTTGCGTTGACCATTGATAAACCGTATCTAGGTCAATCTGTAGCAGATACTGGTCGGCGTCCGCCTAGGTCCTGCGCCAGATCTTGATACCGTCGGCAAACATTAGGAAGTTTGAAGCGATTCCCTGTGCAAGGTCATTAATAAATACAAAAAAGTGGACCTAGAACCGAGCCTTGGGGGACACCATACTCGACTTGTATGAGATCTGATAAAGAGCTCCGAACTCTGACCACCAATTTTAGCTGAAGTAGCAATTTGGCAATCCAGCTTAAAAGAGCGTCGCCGATCCTGTAATGCTGGAGCTTGGAGAGTAGTGTCCGATGGTCCACACGATCAAGTCTTCGAAAAATCCAGGTAGATCGCATCACCGTTTGTTCCAGGGTCAGCTGACTCAGTCCAACTACTGCGTGCAATTAGTAAATTAGTTGTACATGACCGCTGTCGACGGAAACCGTGCTGCTCAGGCGTGATGATGTTGCAGTTTTCCAGATAGCACACCAGTGCATCGGCAAATATGGATTCCATGACATTTGATAATACTAGAAGTAGGGATACTGGGCGGTAGTTAGAGGGATCAGTTCTGTTTCCACGTTTGTGAATCGGGGTTATTATTCCAAGCTTCCACATGGCGGGAACTTGGTTCTGTCTAAGCAGCGCTGGAAAAACTGAGCTAAAGTTCCTGCCAGTTGGCTTGTTGCTGCTTCCAATGCCTCTGGACGAATGGCATCGACACCCGGCGAGCTGTGTTTGCGTGGAGACGTCAGCATTTTAATACAGTCTCCGCGATAAAATGATATGTATTAGTCCTAGTGACGAGACGACAAAGACTAAAAGATCGCTCGGTGACAAGACCCACTGAAACGTGGGGGCATATTGCATTTGCAGCGTGTTTGTTGCTTCCACAGCCGTACTTATTGGACCATCGGCCATCTTGAGTGGAGAAAATCCTTGCCTCACATTCTGTAGGCTATTGATATGTTTGTACAGCAGTTTGCAGTTAGCAATAAAGGTTTTTGCAATGTTCTGCTGATAGGCGGCTTTGTTTTCTCTTAGCAGTTGTGTGCAGTGGTAACGTGGGCTATGTAGTTGTCCCAGGTTTAATGCCTTCACGGGAGTTAAACTCGAAGTGGTGAATCACGTTGTTGAGGAGTTGAGTCAGGACTGAATCAACACCACAACAGTCTTTACTCAAAATGTGTCGGCGGAACAACTTTTGTTGTCTTTTTAAGTAAACAATCAGTCTGTAGATCTCGAATCGGATACTGTTTCGGCAATAACGTTCATACGATCGGATGCCTTATCGAAGCTGTCAAAACTAGACCCACCAAACTAGAACTAAGATCTTACACCGGGCAGACGGCGAATGTCATACTGGCCATATGTGTGCATGTATCTGGCGAGTCAGATCCAAACATACTTGGTCGCGGCGGGATAAAGCGCCTGCCTGACGCTATACCGAACATCAACTCAGTTGAAGCCCAGCTGCAAATATCCGCTATTTTTTCGAAACTAGCAGTCCTGTTTGACCAAAGCACGCCTGGGAGATAGAGAATAACAGTGCACATCTGGTGTTTAAAGCAAAACGCCAAAATTTGGAAGGTACACATTGCGCCTAATGCACTTAGGAGCCAACTCGAAGCGGATCTACTCAGGCTCCAGGAACAGGGTACGATTGGACGCGTTCAGTACTCAGACTGGTCAGCGGCCATCGTGTCCGTAGTGAAGAGTGATGGGACTAGCAACATCTGTGGAGAGTGCAAAGTTGCGGTCAAGCAGGCAAAACGGCTTGACCGGTGCCCGCTGCCAAGGATAGAAGATATGTACGTGTCAATCTCTGGTGATGAGTAGTTTTACCAAATTGGACTTGATCCATGCGTAGCAACAGATTGAACTCGGCGAAGAATCACGGGATTACAGAGCGAACCACTGCTGGACTACTGCACACTCTGGATGTAATTCTTAAAAGGCTATCAGTCTCTGGGTTGATAATGAAAAATAAGAAGTGTAAGCTTCTTGTCTCATGTGTGCAATAGCTTGGTTGTAGACAGTCAAGCGATGTGTTTTATCTGTTTGAAGGAAAAGCGGGAATGCTGCTCAATGCCTTAGCTCCCAAAAAGGTGAACGAACTAGGATCTTTCCTATGAGCAGTCATTCAGTTCTCTCGGTTCACACCATCAGCATCAAACCATCTGAATCCACTTCATTATCTTTTACGCAAGAACCAATCGTGAAAATGGAACGCGGTTCACCAGAATCTTTTCAACGCAGTAAAGAACCTCTTGTCATCAGCTGATGTGTCTCTGCATTGTGCTTCACCAAAGCCGATTGTCCTCTGCTGTGATGCTTCACTTTACAGTCTTGGGACTGTTTTGCTACCCAAACTACCTGATGATTCGCAGAGACCTGTCGCTTGGGCTTCACAAACCTTAGCTGCAGTCGAAAGGAACTAATCTCAATGAACAATGATTTATAATGGGTAAAAAAGTAGGTGCTTGACATGTCCCTTAGGGTGTTTAGCGTTAAAAAAACATAGATCAAGGGATAATGGAGTCATCAGTTCGGGCGATTACAGATTCAACTGCACTGTCGTATAAAGGGTTTGAAATTATGACGTACGCACACAAAGCAGTAAGGGGAGTGGTTATTGATCACATAATAGGTGACAAAAATATAAAGAAGCTAGCAAGGACAACGCTTACTCGTGTGCAACTATCTTGGGTCGACAGGATACAGAAATCCAGCTTCTATAGTAGTAGCCTTTATCAAATTTCGTGCAAGGCGTTTGTAGTGACTCATTCTCGAGTAGCGTTATGGCACTATACACTGTCTGTTGTGCAGTAGTGCCAGCATCTGGTGGTCATGAGCTGTAGCACGTAGTGTAAGTGTTACAATCGTCAAGGCGATTTTTAAAAAGGGATACGGTGGGTGCATTAATTACATGTTTCGGGAGGGCGTTCCAAGGCTGTGACACTCGAAGGGAGAAACAGTTTCGCCAACATTCCAGGCGGCTGTACTGCGTGACTAACTTAAACTGGTGACCTCTTAGCGAGGTGTTTTGACTGAGTATCAGAAGGGAATGGCATGGGTGGTTGGGGTCTCTCAGGATTAGGTACACCATTATGAGATCGCCCCTTAGACGCCGATAACGTGCACTGTACATTTTGAGGGCCTTCAGCCTGAGTGGGTAGGAGAGTCTGGTCAAACCTTTGACGCTCTTCGTTGCCCTAGGTTATGCAGTATCGAGCGCGTTGACATAGTGCTTGAGAAAGGGTTGCCACGCCTTAATAGCGTATTCCGCGTGCGGCCTCACGTAGGCACTAAGCATTTTTGGAAAGATCGAAGGGTCAAACATCCCGAAAGCTCTGCGAAGAAGGCCGAGGTACTGGTTTGCTTTCTTAGCTGCCTTTTCAGCCTGCCTCAAACAACCGAAATCATCTTGAATTATCACGCCAAAATCGCACTCGTGAGAAGCCCGCTGTAGAATTTGTAGTCCTAGGCGGTAGTTGTACATACACTTGTGCCGTATGCTGAGAACTTTGCACTTGGTGAGGTTGAAGTGCGGCATGTTCTCGATGGACCATGTGTACGCTTTGTCCAGGTCCTCCTGTAACACTGTGTGATCCTCCACGGCAGCCATAGTACACCATACCTTTAGGTCATCAGCAACTAGCAAACAGTTAGAAGATAGCACGCTCGCGAGATCATTTATGAAAACCAGGAACAGGCGGGATCCAAGTACCGAGCCTTGAGGTACGCCGCACTGAACTTTGATGGATTCCGACAAGTTACTTCTAACCCTCACATTCAGGTGACGTTGCACGAGAAAGTCTCCTATCCAGCCCAGAACAGGATCGACGATTCCATATTTCTGGAGTTCCATCGCAATGAGGCTGGACCTTTCCGTGGTGCGATGGTTTGCGTGCCTCAGAGATCCATTGAGCTATGCTGGGTGGTGCATTTTTTGCACCTTCAGAGCCACTCATACCAGATTGGTCAATGGTTAGAGGCCAGACAAACTCAGCCTCCTGGTCCTCCAGGTTGGGGGTTGGAATGGGGGGTGGCTCCTCATTTCATAAAACGGGCTCTGTAGTCCAGTGCCAAAACCCGCTGCCTTGCGGTAAGGTTTTTGAACCAAAGGCTTTGCTTGAGGACCCTAATCGTTCTCCTGTCTAGGCCTGGGCAACCTGACAGTATTCTGCCCAAGCAATACAATGAACCTTTCCTACAATACTTTCTTGATGCTCTGGCCGTCGTAGAGGATAATAAACGGCGCCCTATCTGCTGCATCGAGCAGGGTGGATAGGGGTTTGGATGCTACTGCTCAGACCTTCCCGTCTTCTTATACCCCTTCTTGCGCTTTTTCATCCTTATCGTCCCGATCCAACTTTACTTATATCCCCCCCATTTTCAATCCCCCAATTCTTGGCCCTCCCCCAGCTTACTACAATAGTCGCTTGTCTTCTAATTTCAAATCAGACACAACCGAACTGCGTCGCTCCAATCCAGTTGACAAGTCCATGTTCAACCAAGCGGACAACGTCAGTTCATCCGTTTCCCTTTAGAGTCCTCGTGTCTCGTTAAGATTGACATGCCTCAACGTGCGCACTTTGCTGCAGATTGGCCAACAGGCAGAACTTGCCCGCACACTAGAGACCCTATCGATCGATATTTGCTGTTTATCAGAAACCCGCCTGCAAGGTTCGAGCTCCGTGCTTACCCTGGGATCCCCCACATGCGACATTGGCGGCACATTCTCATTGCGCCTATCTGGCGATGATGCAGCTTCAAATGCCGGTCAGGCTGGCGTCGGCATTGTTTTGAGTCCCCGGGCTGAAGCTGCCCTGCTTGATTGGATCCCAGTAAACAGTAAAATGTGCGCCGTTAGATTAGCTGGCTCGTTCCGTGCTTCGAAGTCGCGCGGGGCCAAACGGTGTCTGTTTGTCATTGCGGCCTACGCCCCTACAAACTGTAGCACTGATTCGGTAAAAGATGATTTCTATCAGCAACTTCACGAGTTCCTTCGTTACAGAAGAAACACGGATACTGTGGTGTTGACTGGCGATCTAAACGCCCAAGTCGGAAAATTGTCCTCTGATGAGCTTCATCTGGGCGGCCAACATGGTGTAGGCTCCCGTAATGATAATGGTGAGCGATTGCTCCAGCTGTGTGAAGATGCTCGCCTGTTTCTCACGAGCACTAACTTTCGACACAGCACCCGCAGAAGTGTGACTTGGCGGCCACCAGCCTCGGGCCAGCCATGGACGCAAATCGATCATATCGCGATCAGTTACCGCTGGAGAGGCTGTGTCCAAAACTGTCGCTCGATTTGGAGCACGAGCGTGGACTCTGACCACGCACTTGTATGTGCCGACCTCCTGGAGCGTTTCGGTGGACGTCCGCGACGTCGATGTGAACGGATTGACACTAGTCAGCTGGCGAAGCCAGATGTTCTGAATGTGTACCAAGATGCGCTGACATCTGGGCTGAGTAAGCGTCCACTAAACACCGTCGAAGATCACTGGTCGCATACTCATCAAGCGTTGCTATTAGCAGGCATGTCTTCATGTGGCAAAACAAATTGCAAAAGCGGACATTGGGTCTCTACACAGTCTCTGGAAGTTATGGATGCTTGCCGACGTATTCCGGCTGGAAGCGAATAAGGTGAGGGTCGCAAACGTCTCAGGGCAAAACTACGGGCTAGCCTGAAGAAGGACCGCGAAACCTGGTGGTCTCATCGTGCCTCTGAGATGGAAACAGCCGCTACCATTGGTAATCATCGTAAGTTATACCTTCTGATACGGGAAACAGGCAGCAGGAGACCTGGTGTTAGCGAGACTATACGCGACGAGAGTGGGCAGATGATCCACAGCCTGTCAAAACGCTTGGAGCGTTGGGCTGAACACTTTGCGAGGCAATTTAACCAACCGGAGTTATCGCTTTCTTCGGGCATTGAGCGCCCTTCTCCTTGGGTCATCTCCTTGGATCCGCCCTCACGCGCAGAAGTCGAACGTGAGATCAGGCTGTTGAAATTGCATAAGGCCGCAGGAGCAGATACAATTCCTCCAGCCCTCTTCAAATTCGGTGGACCTGCTCTAGTAGATGATCTACACGAGTTGCTAGTAAAACTTTGGGAGCAGGAGACAGTCCCGACAGACTGGAACCGCTCCGTCATTGTCGCAATTTTCAAGGGAGGCTCCCGTTTAGAATGTGGCAATCATAGAGAGATCAGTCTGATTTCGATTGCCTCTAAACTGCTTGCCTCTCACATTCTCTACAGAGTGACTAGCACACGTGAAAGCCAGATTCGTGAAGAGCAAGCCGGGTTTCGTCGAGATCGGGGCTGCGTCGACAACATTTTCACATTGCGTCAAGTGTTGGAGCACCGCCATGTTTATTGGCGACCCACCGTTGTCGTGTTTCTTGACATAAAAGGTGCTTTCGACTCAGTCGATCGATGTGCCCTTTGGGACTGTCTGTTGAGGAAAGGTGTGCCTGATAAATATGTAAACATTATCAAAGCGCTGTACGCACATAGTTCGGGCAGGGTTAGGGTTTATGGCAAACTCTCGCCATCCTTCAGTATCACCAGCGGTATGAGACAAGGATGCCAGCTGTCACCTTTCCTCTTCAACGTCGCTATTGATGAAGTCATGGAAACAGCGTTCGCTGGACACGACCTAGAAGGTGTAGAGCTACTCCCTGGTGAGCGACTTCTTGACTTGGAGTATGCAGACGATATTGCCCTAATCTGTGACAGCTCCCAAACATGCCAAACAGCACTGAACGGATTAGCACTGACTGTCAATCGTTTTGGGCTATGCTTTGCTCCATCGAAATGCAAAGTACTTCTCCAAGATTGGCAGGGACCCAACCCTGCGCTAAGGCTTGATGGTGATCTGCTAGAAGTCGTTCAGGAATATAAGTACCTGGGCAGCTATATTAGCACCCGTGGGATTGAAGATGAGGTTACGAACCGTATAGCAAAAGCTCGAGGTGCTTTTGCCAATCTCCGCCACCTGTGGCGCAGACGTGACATTACTCTCGCCCTCAAGGGCAGAATTTACAACGCAGCCGTCCGTTCAACTCTCCTATATGGCTGTGAAACCTGGCCCATCAGGTGGACAGCCATGAAGAGACTCGTCACATTCGATCATCGCTGCCTTCTCAGCTTAGCTCATGTCTGGTGGGAACACCGCGTGAGCAATGAGCGTGTTCGGCGTCGTGTATTTGTTGCAGGAATAGCGAGTGAACCGCTCAGCACGATTATATCACGCACTAGGCTGCGATGGCTGGGCCACGTGTTGCGCATGCCAGCACACCGACTCCCACGACGTGCATTGTTTGCGCGTTGTGGGTGCGGTTGGAAGAGGAGGAGGGGAGGCCAAGTGATGACTTTGGTCGAGAGAAATGAAAACCCTCACTTCGAAGTTGGCGTCGGTTGGTGCATGCCGACTGCCTGGCTGAGGTCCTAAGGACGGTGAACACGTTTGGTTGGACACACTTGCTGATATGGCTTGGAGCCCTCCCCAATGGCGTTTGTGTTATGAGTTCCTTTGTCCATCCCCCTCCTGTTTAGCATCTCTCTCCAAACACGATCTCAATCGTTAGGCATAATATGACTTTCTTTTACGGCAGCCAGCTGTTAGCTCTCCGGAACGATGTACATCCGTTACTGGGGACTCAGCGGGCGTGCCACTGTTTTTTTCTTTTCTTGCCTTTTGTATTGCGGCACAATAGCTGAGGTGTTTTGCACCTCCAGCTAACGTGTAATGATGAGGATGATGATATTGCTGGAGTTTGTGGAGGAGAATGCGATGGTCTATACGGTCGAATGCCTTTGAGAAATCCAAGTAGGCCGCGTCGACTCCTACACCAGCGTCCACAGATTCCGTCCAGCTTGCACGAGCAATCAACAGATTAGCGGTACAGGAGCGACTTCGGCGAAATCCGTACTGCTCCGGAAAGAGAATTTGGTTGTTCTCCGGGTGCCCCATCAAAGCCACAGCTACAATAGACTCCATAACCTTGGAGATTACAGGAAGTAGTGTTATCGGGCGATAATTTGCTGGTGCAGCACGACGGCTACTTTTGTAGATTGGCGTGATGATTCCGTGCTTCCCCCTCGTGGGGACGTGCATCTCGTTCAGACGTCATTGAAAGCAAATTGCTACTGGTCCTGCCAAACTAATGGCAGCAACTTTTAACGCCTTCGGACGAATGCCGTGCGCACCCGGGGAGATGAACTCGCGCAGAGACATCAGCCTCTTCAGTACAGCTGCGGAGGTGAACCATATGTGATTTAGCCCTGATGGCAGCATTATCTGCTTAGGTAGGATGTATGATGATTGCGCGCTTTGGAAGGTACGGCCATATTGTTGTCCATGAAGGTTGGCCGCATCTTGTGCGGTTTGGGCTAACCCGCATGCTGTGTGCAGAGCAGGAATACCGCGGTTAACACGGCGCAAATTGTTTACGTCTCTGTATAGCAGTTCGGGTTTGGAGCAGAACCTTTCCACTAGACCTTGTTGATTCTTCAGTTTATCCTCCCGGACGAGTTTGACGCAGTGGTTCCTTTGTATTGTGTAAACCTCCCAGGTATGTTCTTTCGGGGAGGCTATATAGGTGTGCCATGCCGAGTCCCTTAACGCCATGCACTTACGTGTCCTGCTGCTTACGAAGGACTTCATCCTTTTGGTCCGGTAGCATTTGGTTTCAGATGTCCGTGCCACGAGCTTGGTGAATATGTTGACGAATTCACCGCAGGCCACCTCAGGCGTTAATTCAGCTAAGAACGACCAACTGGTTGCATCAATGTGGGCGAACAGGTCGTCATATTTGGTTACGACACGATATTCCTCGGTGTTATATATGACGGAAAGCCTCTGTTATGATTCCGTAGAAGCCTGATAAGATTGTCACTGGTACAATTGGAGTACGCCTACGGAAAGGAACGCTGGCCAATCGAACGGATTTGCGTTGACCTGACGACGTTAGCTTAGCCCGAGGTATGTGCTAGTGAGACGGAAATTGAGCGAGCGTGAGAACGATCCTAGCCGCACGTATTCGGGTAGAGGCTGAGCCCTTGGAACGGACGCACACGAGAGGAGGTTAAGATAGACGCGCGCTAGTGACATAGACGCGAAGGATGCCCGGCTAACGACGAACATAAAAGCACGTGACCGACCGACTCCCACTAAGGGGAAGAGGAAAAAAGGCAAGTGGTCCTCTGAAGGCTCTTAGGACCAACAAAGGGCGAATCCCAGCCAATGCAATGGGTTATTAAGTTAGGGGAAATTTCTACCACGACGAGGTGGTATTTCGTAAAAGACCATTGTCAAAAGGTGCGCAGTTGGGCCGCGTCTCGGAGTGGCTGAACGCTGCTGCGTTGTGGAGAGGAATTGGACCTCGCTTTCCACAGCCATTCTGCCGGGGTTTCTGGCGCGTTTTTGCAGGAATATTTGACGGGCCAGCAACACTCGGCATGCTCTTTAGGATAATCCTCGTAGCACTAGCGTCGCATGATCACTGCGGCCCAAAGGAGTATCGGTTATCACTCTCCCGACCATCAATCCTTCATTGGTGAATATTCGGTCCAATATTGATGGCCTGTCAGTTCCCCTGAACCTGGTGGGCGTAGTGACTTGGCCATAAAGCAGGAAGTCTGAAACCAAATCTTGCAAATCTGCTTAGAATTGCTGTCCTGGTGTGGCCTGGGATTTGAGAGCATGTAAGTTGAAGTCACCGCTGACTAGAAGGTGACTGTACTTCCTGTTTAACACTTGCCTCAATGCAGCCATCAAATTGCAGTCCATCTCAGGAGTAGACGATGATAGGCGGCAAACAACAACCAATAGGCCAAGATCGTTCCCTCTCAGCCGGAAATTACACAAAATGGCATCAGGTACGTCGGTTTCCGAATCGTTTATGGGTTCGCATTGCATGTTGTTACGAAAGTAGAGGGCTACCCCACCACCTTTGCTACTTCCATCCTTCCGGACAACAGCTATGCCCGTTAGCGCGATTTCAGCATCCGTTATCTCGCAGCGCAACCACGTTTCGGTGACAGCGATGAGGTCCCAAGCTGCCGACGCGTGTAGAAGTCTTAATTCAGATAATTTGCTGAGTAGACCTTGGGCAGGTGTGTACATGCATGAGAGCTTCTCGGAGACCAAGAGTCTGTTAGATTGGATGGATGAAGCAAGTGGGTTTACGCCGACCAATAAAGGGTCGGCGACTAATCGATTTTTGCCTGGGTTGCAGACTTTCGAGAAGTATTGGATATATAAGCAGGTATCAGATACTCCGGATCCCGGTGGTTGCCCGTGCTCTGCTGTGCCCCTCCGGATAGTATGGCTACTCTTGAAACCGTCCCCGACTCGGGTCCTGCAGTTGGCGTTTTCATTAACTGTTGTGTCTCTACTGAATTGTCATTAGAAGGTGCTGGTCTTCCCGCTGTTTTCAGACGAATTTCTGTTGGCAATCTGCAACAGAATTTAGTCCAGTGCTTTAGTAGAGTTTTGCCGTTAGTTCTGACTGTAACACAAGTTTTAACAGCCTGGGACCGCACCCCTTATGGTTTGGTGCTATGGGTATCTTTGTCAACGACGTGCCCACGACATTTTCGAGAGAAAGAGCCTCCCGGATGTAGTGCCATTGCTCGCGGTCGTGCATCTGAGCATTGTCGGAAGAGGAATCAGTAAGCTCAGGAACACCGTGAGCAATCACTGTTTTCTTATCTTGACTTTTTCTGTACCTATCTTTGTTAGCGGGACTCACTGAACGTTCTTTCCACGGGATTTCAGTTAGTATGCGCACTCCACTTGAGTCGTTGCGGAGACGATTCGCAGACAGCAGAACGACCTCAGTCTCGTCCGCGGAGTTTAGTGTTACCCGAAGTAACCGGGGTTCGCCGTAGTGCAACGCGTTTGGGTGGCGCGAGGTTCTTTTTAATGTCGTGGGATTAGCATGGACTCCGATCGACGTATAGATGGAACCCCACTGATTTCGATCGTCCGTCAACTTACCCTTAATTTTATTAGATTTGGATTCGGGGATATTTGTGCATACAATATTTTGGGCACCATGGTTGCGCCTGGTGGCTACTGGTTTTGGATTTGGAGGCTTAGTATCCGGTGTTTTTGGTGAATTTCTGAACAGCACTGATGGGTGCAATCCGTGCTGTGCCACTTTAGTTTTCTCTAGTCAGGGCACAAAGGTTACCGGGGTTTTCTTGGCAGCAAGCGATGCGTACGTTGCCGGGTTGTTCACTATGGCTAGTTGGCTGTAGCTTACGGTCTCGTGTGTGGCGAACAGACTTCTAGGTGCAGCACACATTACAGAAGTTGAGGCAGGCGCGCTGCAGGCAACTTTTATACTTATAGGGGGGAGAGAGAATGGAGTTGATACTACTGGGGGTTGAGTCGTTGGGGTTGGGTTGGGACGCCTGGCTCGCTTCTTCGGCCTGAATGGGGAATTCGGAGTGTTATTTTCACTCATAAGTGTAGGTCCGTTTCCTCCCATGGGTGTAATTCTGGCGCTCACCAGTTGCTCGACCGCTTCGGTTAGTCTTTCACACCTCTTCAGTAGCACAGATAGACAGCTAACAAATGAAATAGACTTGCATACTTGGCAGGATCAAAACGCCTCTGTGGTGTTTGCTTTCGTCGACTCCTTCCCAAGACAGGTAGTGTGATAGGATTTCAAACACATGGTACACACCAGACCACTTTTTACCACTTTAGCACAGGATTCGCATTTGCTCTTCATACGAGGCATGTTCTCAGTAGGGGTGCTGTTTTAAGGGGTAGCAAGAGGACAGAGATACTGACGCACCATTGCGTGGCTATCGGCGCTGGTTTGAGGTCGGCAGGTTCAGGCGTGTCGCGGCCAGCTGAGTCACACGTTCCTTAGGGTAGCTAGGCGACGTGCGTGCTATCGATCCAGCCTGTAAGTGGGTAGGCAGCGATGAGCGTACGGTTAAGGCAAAGCAGGATGACTTGGAAAATACTGTCTAATGACGACAGTGGCTGTTGCAAGGGTGGATCAAATTGACGACTGTCGCTTTGTACAGCGAATTGAAGGACTGGTAGTAAGCTGATCGGGTGACTCTCAAACAGATCTTTAAACTAAGACCACAAGAGTTCTGGTGCGACGACAGGAAAAATAAATCCTCCGATAAGGTTCAAATACGGTTGACTTCGAAATTGCAAGAGCACAATTTTGCTGGTGATCCGTGAATGATAGATCCAATAGATGAACAGTGGTAGGAAGAGCTCGCGGAGCCAAATCCAATGATAGCACGTAGGTCACTGTGAGAATAAATCCAAAGATTGAGAGGCGAATAACGCAGGAGGACATTTTTTTGCGACCGCTCGGGAGCCGGCACACAGTTCCATTGCGAGGCAGTTACTGTTATTTTCGGTACCAACCGATTCCACCGATAGTTGCGCTTCCAGGATTTCGTGCTCCTCGCTGACCACGAGACCCTCATTTTGCTGTTGAAACGCGAAAAAGGAATTCAACAAATGGCTTCGACCAGAACGATCCGTTGCTCCTGCATTCTGTCCGCCTACGCATGCCAAATCCGGTATATCCCTTGCCGATAGACGCTACCGCCACTATCCTTAGTCGATTTCACCTACCGGATGTGTCTTCGGAGTCATTTACTCCACAGGAGCTGGTAATGCTAATTCAGTTGTTCAACAATATCCCCGTCACATCCACAGCTATACGTCAGGAGACCAACTGAGATTCGTTATTAGCGCATGGAAAGCGTCGCTTTCAGGCTGGATAGCCTAGAAACACCCCTGCAGAACTTACGCCTTTTCGCAATAGGATGACTGAACTTAGCCACCAAAACAAATGTTTGCTGTGAGGTGCCCACATCGTGGTCCCCAAAAGATTGCGGCCAGTCATCCAGAAAGGTCTTCACTATACACACACAGGAGTTAATAAAATGAAAGCATTTGCAAGTTTCTATGTATGGTGGTCCGAATTAGATAGTGATATTACGTGAAAAGATGACTGATGCATATTCCGCCAAGAATCTCGAAACGCGACCACTCGGGTACCGTTGCAGTCTTGGAAATGGCCAGCAGCGCCCTGGAAAGGTGTTCGCCTGGTGTTTTCGGTCCATTTGAAAGCCAGATGATCCGATTCTCAGTTGACGCTCACTGTACGTGGACTGACGCCCACATTCTGACCACACAGGGACATCGGCCGGCACAATAATCAAACTGCGCGCTACATTCGCAATCTTTGGACTTTTCTAAACATTCCAGTTGGACAACGGATCTGCGTTTACCAGCGTCGAGGTTTCCACCTTCCTCGCTTCAAATGGAATTCGACACATAACTGAAGCGTACGGTGAAAAATATGCAGCTTAAACAAGCGAATGCGCCACTGCTTGTACTTCTGGATCGTGCTCTTCTCTGCTTGTCGCAATATAGTGAACGGTACCACCGGAAGAACTACTGCGGAGTTAATATTCGGTCGTCGTTTGCGTACGTGACTAGACTTATTACACAGTACTCTAGGACCTGAAGTCCTCGAGAGGCGAGAATGAGTGAAATCACGTTTTGATGCTTGCAGTAAAGACAGACTGATGATAGAGTCAGACCCAATTCTACATAAGTTTGTCTACAGAACCCGGATAACAGCCAGTTGTTGTGAAGTCAATTAATGGGCAGATCGCACAGGCGACGACTGAAGACGGCAAATTAGTGAGACGTCCCCTGGATCACATGCGTCCAAGACCGTCAACTTCCGAATCAATCTATGAACCAAACACCCAACCTTCAGTTCTACGACTTGCTTGTGAGTGACACCTTTCCGAAGGCGTGGGTCAATCTGCGACCGTCGACCGATCGACCGATTTCAGTCTGGATAATTGGAACCATAGGGGGAAGTAGTGTGTTATCTATACCGTTTCCCGGCCATGTTGTCCTCTTGGGCAACAGAAATAATCTGAGGGGGCATTCAACATGAGTCTACTCAATTAATTTGTTCCGTGCGTACGCCATTCACTCGTGCAGGTGTGTAGGTGTACGCGTATAGCCCGTCGACTTCAGCCAATTGGACATCAGACGCACTGTCATAGGGGTGCAGGGGGGAAGCTTCAGCTCCTCCGCACGGAACAAATTAATTGAGTAGACTCATGTTGAATGCCCCCTCAGATTGTTTCTGTTGCCCAAGAGGACAACTTGGCCGGAAAATGGTGTAGATCGATCACGCAGTGCATGCGTGCGTGCGGAGGTTTGTGCGTACATCCATTTGTGTGTGGGATTTCACCCATATCTTCACTGCGCTCATTGGCCCACTCCGACTCGGAACTGAGTGCATAGTGCTGTCTGCTTACCCCAAAATGCTTGTACGCGTGGATTGCTAAGTGGACTTCCATTGCTTCGTATTGTTTCTGATTTCACTCGGGGTGTAACATCCTACTACTCATCCGTAATATAAGCGACCTAGTTGGAGTATCAATGTAATTGGGAGAGATATATGGGGTTCAGATGAGTACCTGAAAAATTAAAGAGCCGCGTTGTATAGAAGAGAGAGAGAGAGAGAGAGAGAGAGAGAGAGAAGAGAACACCGGTGTCGACACCAGTTGACACTACTGTCTGATCTGGTAACGAAACATCAGCAACTAAAGCGACAACCTCAAATCGCAACTAAAAGTCACCATCCACATCCCGAACTCTAAGTTTTCTCGATACCTGTGACGTATGGCTCCAATGTCCTCTGTCATTTGAACTGAATTTATCAAATGTGAACTGTTGGCTTCAAGGAATAACCTAGGTTCAAGTTCGAGTGGACTGGAACAGTAGGATAAATTCCAGTGAATGTTCCTTCTGTGGCGCCTCGTTGATCCAGAGTATTATTCGTCCGCGATAACTGGAGTATAGAAGAGTCGGAAGGGTACGCACGAATCACAGCGCGGTCAACCAATTAATACCCACGCGAGCTGTATTGGCAGTCTTCGCCGCACCTGTCACTTGGAATAAGAAACAGAAGTACGAAAGTCATAAGAGCGTTAAGAACGAAAACGTAATAATTTTAATAATTCAGTAAGGCGAATAAACTGGGATGTGAAGGGGAAAGTTAAGAACTGAAGGCTAAGAGCATCAAATTGGTGTTCGAACACTTTCGCCGTTGGTGCCGATCCCACGTTCTCCGGCAGTGTATTCCAGAAAACCACCACTCGGCGTGATAAACGAAAGTCCGCCCGGACTCCATCCGATGGAGGTTTGTGTGGCTTCATCGAGTGACTTTGGAGAGATGGAAGCCGAGCTAGTTGGAAAAGCCCAGATTAATGGTGTCCGCTTTTACCGGTAAGCATGCGACAAGTCAAGATACGGTCGCCTTGATGGCGACGATAGTGCAATAAGACCATTCCCAGATCAAGTAGTCTTTCTGGGTAAGAAAGATGTCGTAGTCCATGAATCATTTTGGTTTCAACTCTCATCACTCTACACTGACACGCTGTCCCTGACTAAGCAAGGTGGATAAGGCTGGATGCAGTATTCCAAGTATGGCCTGACAAAGGCTGGTCCCGAATGCCCTACGGATCATCCACACTGTTCTAAAACCCTTGTACGTAGCTTTCTACCACTTCTCACTGGATGTAAGTACTGAAGACAACGTGATCCCTAGATCAGGCAGTTGGAAAACCTGCTGTAGTTCATTCCTGTCAAGCAGGTAACGCGGTTGGGAGCCATTTGACCCTAATCGTAAAATGGAACACTTGGCATAGTTTATGGGTAACTGCCACAGAGCAGCCGAGTCCCAAATTTTATCGAAGGCTCGTTGCAGAGTCTGGGGTTCATCGAGGTCGGACACTGTGTGCTAAAACTTTAGGTCATCTACAAACATGTGAGATGGTACCCCCAGCAGTTTGGGCAGCTCATTGACGTACAGAGAAAATAACAATGGGCCAAGCAACTAACCCTGCGGGACCCCACTGATGACTGACTGACGAAAAGACAGACTAGGCCATACAAGAACACACATCTCTCTCCATTCCAGAAACGTGGTGATCCATTTTAGTGAACGCCCTGATATTCCATAGGACCGAAGCTTCAAGGAGAAGCGAGAATCTGGTACAGTATCGAACGCCTTGGAAAAGTCAATTAACATTACATCTACTGCATGACCCCGATCCAAGGCATTCGCCCAACATTCGTCTGCAACTAACAAATTAGTCATGCAGGAATGACCCTTGCGAAAGCCGTGTTGAAGTGGACTGAGCAGGCCAAACTCCCGAAGGTGGTTTTCAAGCATATCCTTGACCAACTTCTCTAATAACTTGACCAGTACCCTTGTCAAACTTACCGGTCTGTAATTGGCATGGCGATGCTTGTTGCCCTTTTTGAACATCGGGAAAACGATAGCATCCTTGAAGTCCTTGGGAAAGAAGCATCTGAGATGAGATAACTGAAACAAACGTGTCACTGGGCCACATAGCTCGTTTGCGAATTCGTACAAAAGCTTTGGGTGAATATCATCCATCCCAGTGGATTTAGCAGGATTTAGCCACTGAAGAAGATGGAGAAGTTGTGTCTCCGAAATTGAGATATCAGTTAAACAGAAGTCCTATGGGACTCTCATCGCTAAATCAACATGCAACAACTGCTCATCCCAAACTAAAATCCCGGCATACTGCACACTGAGTACACAAGCTTTTCGGAATCAATGTTTGCAGTGGCGCCGTCGCTGCTTACTAACACTGGGATAGGTGAGTCGACCTTACTACGTCTTTTGACGTAGGCGAAGAATCGTTTAGGGTTTTTGGAGGCTGAGTTAGCCAGCTCCATCTCATAGCTAAGTCTAGTAGCTAGTAAATGATTCTTGAAAGCAGTTCGCGCTTCATGGTAACGCCGAAAAGTAACTTTCCGAGAAAACTGCCCGGTAGATCCGCCAGCTTCTCGCCCGTCTGTTCAGTAGCTGGTGTGCGAGCGAATTCAACCATGGTGGATTTGCTTTGGCAAATTTCTTCGCTGAAAAAGAGATGGGGTGAGATATAGCAGAGAGGAAAGACTTAAAGGTATCCGAAGTCGTCTGTGCATCATCCCCCGGCAAGTTGATGCATGGGCAACTTACTGCCTTGTATCTAATAGACTACAAGTCGGCGAAAATTTTACTTGGATTAGTGCTGACCTCAAGGTGTAGTTGAATGTCAAACAGACTAAATTTTGCATCGGCACAAATCGTATTTGGGTAAGTGCGAAACGACCGCACATGACCAGGAGCAGTGGAGCTATATTCGCGTGACTCTGTCTTTGGAAAACGGCCTAGCACAATCGATATCGAGGTTCCGCAGATCTTTAAGCTACAAGTAATGTGCTCGGAGGACTGTGAAGGTGATGCTCCAATCCAGACAGATGCTGGTATGCGGTTCTCACTAGAGTATCTTCTGAGCTCCGGAACGAAGTGGCGTTCCCCCAGCAAACACACGACTTAAGTCAATAAACGGAACACGATGCGACAGCGGTCCGAGTAACGTTACTCGTCCCGTAGAAGAAACTGGTGGTCACACCCGCTACGTTATTTGCAGGGAAGAGCGATTAGCAAATTACGGAATTGCTGGATCTGATACGAATGAATTTGTTGCTACCCCATCCAAAAGAACTATTAGTGGCCGATCTTGTACCGGTCGGCACAACATAACACCCAAAACGCACGTCCTCCAACCCACTAATGAGATCATAGAAACTTTCCTGTATGTACACCAATGAACACGTTTGCTGAACTCCGGCTACTTCCAGCAGCATTCACCTGGGACCTTAGCTTCTAAGTGAAACGGTTGCAAGCAGATATTACCGATACCGTAGTCGCGATACATGATATGTTCCATACACAGAACGATCTCCCTAGCAAGGGAAGTGTGCCATAATAGACTACTGCAGTGACCTGCAGTGCGAACGGGTGGACGATCCGGAAACCCAGATAAAAGTCTCGCTCTCGTGCCGTCTGCGGCTGAGAAACAAAGACACCTGCTTTTTCGGGGGGGGGGGGGAGTCATTTATCCTCGCCCATTGTCTACTGCAGGGATGGACCCACTTGAGATTAACATTAAGAATGGTCCTGTACCGACAATATATACTTCATCTTAGTTGACTTCATTGTTCCCGAGCTGGAACTTCCGGCATCCCCCAGCGAGCAATCAAAGTTTGATCTGCAAACCACTATTGCAATCGTTCTGCTTTTCATTTGTATTGGTTCCCCCTTCTCAGAGTGGGAAATAAACCATCTGTACTTGATGTATTTTGCCTACGAACTAAGAGCTCGTGAGGGATAAACCAATTATGGAGAGCCTTCTGGGGTGGAATGATCACATAACAATATTTTAGGACTATATGTATTATGCGGAGCGTCCATATGAACACAATGGTTTGTTCTGTACAATCACACATTAGGAGATACTAACAGAACTCGTCGGAGCAGATACCTTGAGGTTTTCGTATGACTGTTCCATTAATGGTGCACGGATGGATTCTGTTAGTGTCTTTACTGATCTGATCACATTCGCATTGGAAAACGGATACCTTCGTTCCGCGACTGCTCCATCACACATTTGAGGAAGAACTGGAAATTCCTGGAAGTGAGCGACGCAGCGTAACATGTGTACGGAGAGAACCTTAGCCTTGACAACTGGAGCAACTTTGTAGTGCATCACAATCACTGTACCACACTTGTCCGTGAGAACAAATTAGTACACCGGCAATGTCTGGGGTTTGCGGTAATAACAACCTTTTGCACAAACATATGAACAGTCTCCGGAAAGTGAAAGGTGGTATTGGAAAACGAAGTTGCAGCCATTCAAAACTCACCCCTATCGAATGCCTACTTCTAGGTTGGTCAATCTCACCGCCCGGCATGAAGCATCAGTGTACCGGTCCCCTCGTCCATTTGCTGTTCCGAAGCTACGTACCCTTAATGTATGACTCATTGTCCCATTTCCAGTTCACATGCACGTCCTACCTCCAATGCACAAGTGCCCCTATTGAGATTGGCTGTTCCCATTGGTTTGCTCGATTTGGGTGACGGTCACATGTTGTACAGCTAGTGTATTAGACCTAACCTTAGCACGTCTCTATCGGCGGACGCATACTAATGGCTCATTTTGATTCTTACCATAAGCCCTACGTCACTCATTTTGATTCCATTGCGTTTTTCGCACGCCTGAACTCATGGGTCGCTCGTGGATCTGAGCGCGAATTGTTGGCATATTTTTGAGTTTGGAAATCGTTAAGGTAATGTCTATTTTGATACGATGAATTTGTACAAATAGCACCGTTATCTCAGGTCCAGACTTGGTTTTTGTTGTATATTTCGGTGGGATATGCTGGCTTAAGTTCCAACCGTTTTGTGGCGTTACAGTGCTTAACGATCCCTGAATTTGGAGCAAGTGATCAACGTTTCTTTGCTTTGGAAAGCTCTGCCCCGTCGGATTACACGCTGCCAAGGAATAAGGAACCATCTGAGAATGCTAAAGAAGACATGAATGAAGCCCGACAAGTTGAAAATTCACCTATCGTTGATGACATGGTTTCTTACTCTGAATCGTGCAGTAGTTGTAGGCGTAGTGCCCGTGCAGCTTTAAGGCTAGCGGAACTTAAACAACAACAACAACAACAGCAGCAGCAGCAGCAGCAGCAACAACAACAACAACAACCACCACCACAACAACAACAACAACAAAAAACAGCAGCAGCAACAACAGCAGCAACGACAACAAGAAGAAGCTGAAATTGAGTTAGACATAGCTAAGTTGCGGCTAGGATGGAAGAGAGTCCTGATTGCCCCGATCATCACGCTGCCTTCAGTTACGTACCTAATGTCAGGATGGATCGAATGCAATAGTTTTGAATGATTGTCAAGAGACCATGCCACCGATGATTAACTCCAAGCCATATCCCCAACCGCTCCCAGGAGTTTGTAGTACGTTATTAGATTTGCCGAAGGTTTAGTTAGAATATTATGATGGTAATCCGGCATCTTACTGGAGGTTCATTAAGCAGTTTGAAAATTTTGTCCAAAGGCGCGTGAGTGAAGGTGGGAAGTGGTTGCTCTATGTAGTTTATTTTTGAAAGGGTCCTGCAAAGGAGGCTATAATCGATTGTGTAATGTTGCCCCCCGAACATGCCTATCGCAAGGCGAGATCCATCCTCCGCGAAATTTCTGGCTAGGACCATATTGTTGCTCGATCGTTAATCGAACGTCTGCTTACTGGTTTGTGACGACCTGATGGGGATCATGACCCCCTGTCGCGTTTCTCCATAAAAGTAGATAATTGTTATGTGACCCACTCTCCGATGAACTATCTTACCGATTTAAACTCAGTAGCTACGATCGAGCGAATAGTCAGTGTTCTCCCAAACGCACTGCAAACCAGACGGGCGAGGATAGCTGACAATTGTTTAAGATGGAAGTAAAATTGTTTTTAAAGACTTTGTAGACTTCGTCGCCACTGAAGCTCATGTTGCTCGTATTAGGTTTGGGCAGATACCGACCGCAACTACGCCACGACAGCTGAATGCCGCTCCGCCGTGACGATTATTTGGGGACAAAGGAAACGATCGCAATTTCGCCCTATACACCACGTTAGAAACACCCAAGCAATCACTGTGTTTGGCTTGTGGCGACAATCATAGTACGTCATCGTGCCCTAAGTTTGCAGCCCTGAAGGTAGCCAGACACTTGGATCGGGTTAGAGACAAGGGCGGCTGTTACAATTGTCTAGACTGGTCATCGCGCCGCCAGACGCCTGGTCAGGAAGGGTTGCAGCCTGCCCACTTGCAAGAGGCGACATCACTCGCTGTAACATAACGAGTCCATGCAGTGGACTCCCAAGATGAAACCGAGCAACTGCCACAATACTTACAACACACTAGGAACGTCCTCGTTCGTAGTGCTGATTTTACCAACAAATACGATGTAGCGCGGCGCAGGTTGGATTATTTGAATCAACGGTTACTGAGTAATCTTTCATTACGAACAGTACAGCTCGGTTTTTAGGAAGAATACGAGAAGGGGCATCTTGTGTGCAGTTTCTTCTATTTGTGACCCCTTGAGTCTAATCACCTCGTTAGTTATGCCAGCTAAGTTATTACTATGAAGGCTTCGTCGAGGCAAACTACTTTTGGATGACCTGGTCACTGGTGAATACAGTGACACCTGGAGTTCCCGCCAAGGGCAAATGAAAGGTGAAATGAAATTAAGTCGAGTAGGCCAAAACCAACCGTACAAACTGCGGAAAAGAAACAGCTATTTATCCAACTCCCCTTTAAAGGTGACATACCGGCGGAAATATGCACACGACGACTGATAAAGACTTGCCGGAAGACTTTTAATGCAGCTCAACTGCGGATCGTTCTTACAAGCAGTTCGCTCTCTGTTCCTAGGTTCAAAGACAAGATGCCTGATCAACGCCAATCAATGGTAGTCTACCGGTTTACCTGCTCCTGTGGGGCTAGGTATATTGGGCGCACGACCAGACATTTGGAAAAGCGAATCAAGGAACATTTACCAACGTCACTCGCCACCCAACGAGAGAAAACTCAGTTGAGTGGCATAACCAACCATCTGATCTGCACCAATCATCTGATTGATAAGCGCAAGTCTTTTGAGATCCTCTATCGAGTTCCATCACAGCCACATCATCGGTTAGGAGCTCGGCTACTCGCTACCGCTGAAACAGTATGCATTAGGTTGACAAAACCAAACCTATGCATTCAGAAGCAACATGTACAAGCCTTACAACTACCCTGGCCAACCAGTAATAGAGATGAATCGGACTTCACTCATTGGTATCACATGCCTTCAGTCACCTGACCACCTGACACGTTACGTTAAGCACTTAAAATGTTTTGTTTAATCAATAGTTACTCTTTGTTTTCCCCTATGAACTCCGCTTCTCAACGTATATTTCTGTACCAAGTCTGATGATGAATAAATCGAAAACAATTGTTCGCTTTAAGGGTACCGCTTGCGTTTCTTCTTACAATATATAATAAAAATGGGCATACTACACGATATGAAATGAAAGCGTTATATGTCCTGAAGATTCCTCGATGCGCTCGTAGGCTTGGGGAGACAGAAGAGTGGCAACAACTGCACATCTTTTGTGATGCATCCGAAGCTGGATATGGTGCGGTTGCTTATGCTAGATTGCACGCTGAAGACACCTCACACTGCTCTGTTATATGCGAAGTCGATAGGCACCATATATTTACCATGCTTGAAGAGCTGGTTCCTTGAGCCATATTTCCTGAAAGGTGGCGATGATGAGTGGCCCGGGTTTTGCTCGAGTTCTGAGCCAGCTGACGTAGAATTGAAGCGTTCCGCTTCTCAGGTTTTTGTGACATCAAGGGTAAGTCCGTCGTCTGTTCTTATCAGTAGATATTCCGACTGGACAAGTTACTGAAGTTAGTGGTGTGATTGTCTCGACTCAGACAGCAATTTGACCCCCTGCAGTCGACCAACAACCCGGTATGAACACGACAAAGCAGCGTACGATGTCGTCCAAATCGTCCAACTCAAAGCTTATGGAACGGAGCTAGAACGGCTCGGAAAGGTGAATGCAGACCCAGTGGCTTCTAAGGCAGAGATACTGCGGGACCCTTTGGCACGTCTTCCCCCAATACTACGAGGTGGCTTACTCTGTGTCATGTGGTCGATGGGGACTGTTGACCACTGCATAACTTCCGAAGACGGGCTTCTAAGGACTGCGGTTGTTAGAACAAAGAATGAGTTAATCAAAAGATGTGCGAAAGATTTGCTTATTGAAAGGAAGTGACATGGGTGGGGATGTAGTCCCGGCTGTTGGCTCTCCGCAGGTAGGAGGCGGGTCTTCGAGATACCGCTCTAGGAAGGACCACTGTGAGTCCAACAGCCGAAGTTAGAGGTCTCAAGCGTACTGAGTTCGTCCTTTGACCTCCCAGCGTGGATGGAGCCAGTGTAGGGCGGTCCAGAGCAGAAACCTTCAACAGCCTTGATTCCATTGTTTATTTAGTACGCCTGAACTCACGGGTCGCTCGTAGATCTGAGCGCGAATTGTTGGCATATTTTTGAGTTTGGAAATCGTGAAGTTATTTTCTATTTTGCTACAATGAATTTGCACAAACAGCCACGTTATCTCAGGTGCACACTTGATTTTTTGTTGAATATTCCGGTAGGATACGTGTGGCTTAACTTTCAAACGCGTTGCAGCGTTATAGGGGTTCCCCACTAATATCAGCCAACGGATATGCTCAAAACACCGAGGATGTGGCCAACGCTGTACTGCTGCAATGTGATCCAGTATTCTGATGCGGCACCAGCATGCGTCACATGCCAGTCTCATTCCACAGACGCCAACATCTACATACGTCACCGTTAGTTCAGCGACTGTTTTGAGGAAGCTGCTATCGATGCGCACCTATGGTTGCCCAAGGGTCGGAAACCTACACCCGAAAAGAGTAGGTGATAGGTGCAAGGATAGTTCAGTCAGTAACCCCATTTTTCATTATCATTATCAACAGAGGTACATCAGCCATTTAAACTGATGCTTTGCTGTCATTCTTTCAAAGCTGTTTTCATGAACAACAGGTTCGTAACGTGTGGAATCAGGTTGTCAGTGGACCGATTTATTGGGGTGGTAGCTGTTCAGAGCCCGCCAACTATCGCCCAGTGATTCTCCTTCCAGTTTTCCTCAAAGGTGATGGAGTCGATCATCGCTGCATCACTAATGGAATATTTAAAAAGAACTAAAATGATAGCGCCGGAGCAATAAGGATTCTGTCAATGTCGGGCAAGAACTACTCACCTAGTGATTGCGTCTGGCAGCTGAAACGAAACAGTGGATAATGGGACCGGAAACCTTATTATCTATCTATACCTTTCTAAATTCTTTGAACACTTGGATCACCGGATCTTTAGAACTAGTAAATACTAGTCAGAGATAATATTTGTAATCGGGCGCGGATAGCAGAAAGCAAATGCAGTCGGACACAGTGGACTATATTTGAAGGGCTACAAAAAGACGTGGACAGTTGAAGCGAGACAGGAGCGAAGGTTGGCACGCTAACTTACAGAGCAGTCGAGTGTCGAGCCGGATGTAGGCCAACATGGCCGTAGCGTAAGGGGGATTAAACAAGCAAGAATAATGTACACTTGCTCAGCAATGAAACTGTACGTAATAGATAGTAGTTATATGTTAGGGCACTGCAGAGCTCCCCTCCTAGAAAGCTGAACAACAGAAGTTTTCGCTGTCTAAAATGATTGATGAATCAAGGTTCGTCGGGCCAAATCGTGCCGAGTAACTGTGTGAGCGCTTGTGTCCAATGAGGGTTCGCCGGAAATCGGAGCCCGCTGTGCCGTTTGTTATTTATTATTTATGCATTGCGGGGCAGGGTGCATTTCGGCGAGCCGTTGGAGCAAGCTTGTCGAACTTCGAAAAAACTGGCTAACCCAGAAAAAAGGCTGACAGGACCTCAACCTCCACTGCTGCCAGACTGTGTGCTTGGGATTAGCCCCTCTCTCCCCCCGCCGCACCACGCCCCGCGCCAGAACGACCCTCGTCCCACGAAGAAACGTCCCGCGTTCGCATCCGAATTCACGTTGACTGCGGTGATCCTCGAAAAGGTTACTCGTGAGGGCTAGTCGATCGAAGGGGGTTATGGCTTGTATGGACGAAAAAGGAAAAGGCATACAAAACACGCCAAAGAGAACGAGCGAATGGCCTGCACGTAAATTGTTTAGCTCTTACGCTTTGTAGATTTTTTAGGACGTTTTCCGGAAGTTGTTGTTTTCCAGATTCTTCAATTAGTCAACTAACCAAAAACGAGGCAAATATATACAATGTTTACAAAACAAACTTGTTTACACTGTACATAGTCGGAAAAGTGTAAGGGCTTACGAACTTCCCGACCACGGCAGTTGATCGTGGAAGGCGACAGGCTAGGTTCGAAAGATATCGCGACGGCTGATGCCTGTAAACCGGGATCGTGGGCTGATTCAACGACACTAGGTTGCTGAAAATTAGTGCGGTTAGTTATCACGTCGCACGAGGCATTGCTAAGCGATAGAGGCCAGGTGATTTCTTCCATAAAGGCTGGTTTAGACGGTCGATGGTGACGATTTCGCATTAGCTTCCGCGGTCTTCCCTGTTTCGTTGATTACTCGGAAGAGTTCGATGTACCGTGACTGCAAAAGCTGTGGAACACCGTGTGCGTGAAGCAGTAGGTGTGAGAAAGTAGACAGTTTTCGGAGTACGTACGCCGGTGTTTTCAGCAATCATGAAGTGGCTGGGCACAGCTCACGTGTCCGGTGAGCCAACCGATCAGTGTAACTTCCGTAGTCGAACGAGGAAGTGGACGGTGCTGGTGCTACCAGCTGTCCGGTCAACCGCAGCGCGCAACCGTAGACTAGCTGCGGTGGTGTTAAGTCGAAATACGTTTTAACTGTGTTCCTATGGAAAGAGAGGACAAGGGGAAGAGCTTCGCACTATGGTTTGCGTGCGCTCGGAGTGTTGCCTGCAGTTGGCGGTGAAATTGCTCCACCACGCCGTTCGCGGCCGAATGATACGTCGTCGTCTGGACGGGGTGACAGCCTAAATCTTTAAACAACGTTGCGAAACTGGAAGAGAAATGTCATCCTCCATCGGTTGTCACGATGGCGGGACAGCTGTACAGAGCTACCCAGCGCTCTAAAAATGCCTTTGCTACCGTTTCCGAAGAGCAGTTCGAAATCGGAATAGCTTTTGGCCAACTGGTAAATTGGTCGATGCAAGTCAGCAGGTATACCGAGCGTTTCGAAGCCGGCAGAGGACCTACGCGGTCGATGTGCACGTGGTGAAAACTTGCGTCTGGCGTCGGAAATGTGTACTGGGCTTCTCCTGTGCTCTTGCACCGTCGTGCGCTAACACGGAAGGCAAGCGACTGCCAAAGTACGGACGTCACGACTGGCATTGCGGCAAACGAATCGTGTGGTTATAAGTTTAACTGATGCATGAACACCTAGGTGAGACAAGTCGTGTAACGTGTCGAACACGGTCAGTCGGAATTCGCGTGGGATGACTTGGGGGAGCGCCGGCCCCAGAGATAAGACGTAGGTTACTGTTCCGTCTGATGATGTCAGCGGAACGGGTTGTATATCCAGTGAGAGGGAAATGCGCGGTAGACCAACCTAAGGATCATTGTGTTGTGCTGCGACCATGGCTGCTAGGCCGATAGCAATACCAGCGTCAGCGGAGATCACTTGGATTCGAGAAAGTGCGTCAGCAAAGGTGTCGAGCACATCCGAACTATATCGGTCGTAAACTGAGCGACTTAGTCTAGGTGGTGCGACTCTAGCAGAGTATCTGTCGATTGTCCATCGGAGCACGTAAGTCAAGGGTTTGTGGTCAGGGAAGACAACAGAAGTGCGGCCTTTTAATACATGTCGTAAAATGACGTACGGGTAAATAAATGGTTAGTAGTTCTCTACCGAAAGTAAGGTAACGAGATTCGGCAGGTTGCAGGCATTTGAAGAAGAACGCCAGCGGTTGCCAGGCGTCACCTATCTGTGGCTGTGAAACGGCGCCAATTGTTACGTCAGAATCACCCGTACTGAATGACATTGGAGGTACTGATTCGTGATACGTTAAAGAAGCTATGTTGGCGATAGGTTGTTTAAAGCCTTAAATGCAACGCGTGCTGTAACAGAAAATTTGAATAGCTTACGTTTCCTTCTGAGAAGGCCTGTGAGGGGTTGCATAATCGATGCGCAACTAGATATGAACCGGCGACAAAGATGACGAGGCCGTTAGAGCGTCTTAGTTGTTTGAAAGTATGAGGCTCCTGATAGTGGTGATAGCCTTAATTTTATCTTGTAGTGGCGCGACGCCTCCAGGATAGTTGATAAACAGCAAGATTGGCGGAATCGATACCAAACGAACACGTTTCTGCTTTGATCGTTAGGCTGGGTTGAGATAAACCGTCAAAAAGCGTTCATACGTGGCGCGAGTGCTTCTCACTTGAGGAGCTCGCGATTTTGATGTCGTCAAGGTATGTGTAAGCGAAATCTAAGGCACGACAAACTTGGTCTAGTAAACGTTGGAATTTTTGTGCAGCATTCTTAAATGCCATGCGCAGAAATTCGAACGAACCAAATTGAGTCGTCACAGCAGTTTTAGCGATTTCCTCCTCGGCTACCGGGATTTGGTTGTATGCATGTACCAAGTCGATTTTGCAGAAAATGTTCTCACCTACCAGACTGGCGGTGAGATCCACGATATGTGGGGTCGGATAACGATCGGGCGTGTTAACCGTATTCAAGGCACGATAGTCGCCGCAAGGACGCCAGTTCCCCATGGTCTTCTTCGGAACCACATGGACAGATGATGCCCATGGACTGTTGGATGGTCGGATGGTATCGAGCTGAAGCATATAGTCGAATTCAGCACTTATGGCACGCAACTTGTCTGAGACGAGTCATTTTGGCCTGGCACCCGTTAGCGGACCGCTAGTGACAGTGTGATGAGCGACTGTTGTCGCGACTGACAGAAGCTCTGCAGCTGGTTGTACCAGTCGTGGGTACTCAGGCCGTAAGTTCGCATAATCTGTAGGCACGTCGGCCATTCGAAGAACGGGACAGAAAGCCGGGATGTCTAAACTATCGTCTTCAATCCCTAGCTTATTCCGGTCGTTTAAACGCCTGTGTCGACCAGCATCAACAAGCAGTCCACAATGGCGCAGGAAATCGACACCGATGATTGCGAAGGGTACAGACGCGAACGTAAAATCCACTGAAAATCTCGGCGGAGATTTAATTCTAGGCACATCATGCGGTGACCGTATAAAGCTATCGTAGCACTGTTGGCCGTACGCAAGTTGGGGTGGGATTTGAATGCTTGTCGATTGTGTTTGCAGGGATGACGCTCACTTCCGCTCTCGCTGCGATGCAGAAAATGATGGAAGCACATCCATACTTAAGGTAAAATAGGCGATCTGTTTTGTTATTGATGGATGCGTAGTTTGTGCTACTGCACGGACTATTCGGCTTCTTTGAGGTGGCTGAGTCGTGTCTAATACAGGGAGCCTGGCAACGCCTAGCTTTTCCACCATATTGACGGTGGTAGCAACGCAATTCTTGGATGGGCTTGGTATTATCGGATTGAGGTGTTAAGGAAGTATTGCTTTTTGTGTCGAAGGAGACGTACTCGGTGCACGCACAGACGGTGGCGAAAACGTGGTCAGCGTTTGACCGTGGCGTGCGCTACTTTGAAGCCTTCATTGCTACTAGCATATTTCTAGGTGGCGCAATCTCCTAGTCTCGAGGGTCAGTTCGGCTTGACGACTCGGGGCAAGTGTGACACTCGTTTTTCATCCCTGTAAATACGCTACAGACACTAGCGATTGTCTGCTGTGAAAGACGTGCGAACACGGTGTCTGATATCGTGGCTAGTTCTTTTAGTGGGTTATCTTGAAACATAGACGGCAGTACTGGCAATGGCTCTGGAAAACGTGCAAAACCATAGTTCTTTTATCCCTCACTCGATCAAAAATAAGGGACCAGCAACGTTGATTGTCAACGAGCATGTACGCTAAGCAGTCAGGCAGTGACGATATCACCACGACTGGTGACGAAACGTCTGCAGTACAATTACGCAGCTCGCAGAACAAACGAAAACCATCATGGTTATCATTTGGGGCGCTACATATCCTTCTACAAAACCTGCATACATACGAGAATTGTAACCCTATCCCTGGATGGATCGGAAATTTTCTTCAGCGACAGCCTCGGTTTCGGTTTCGGGGCTCACTGTCCGATCAAATTGCAGAGAACTGCGATTTTCCAAAGGGGTAGTGTTGTGGCCACGCTTATATTTGGTCTTCCTGAATGACTTGCGCGTGTTTTCGAGCCACATTTCTTGCTTTTCATCGGTTACTTATACATATGGCGGGTACTGGGCAATCAGGAAGATCACGATCCGCTTTAACAAGGCCTAGACCGTGCTTTTGCATAGTGAACGGCAAATGTACTTCTGTTCAACTCAATAAAGATAAAATCATGTAGTTATGCCACAAGCACCACAAAACAGGCTGAGGGACCACATACTAAAGGAAATCTTACGGGAGCGCGACCTTGAGTTTATGATGCGAGACGACCTCAGCTGTTCGTAGCGGCCTTGAAGGTGTCCAAAACCGGAAACCAGCACCTCGGGCTGATAAGAAGGGCGTTTTGGCGGTTCGACCATTCTATCTCCGCTCAAATGCTCAATTCATGTCTGAGGCGCCATGTGGATTATGCGCTTTAGATTTGACTTCCAGAATGAAACACTATCTGCCAGCAGTGCAAATCTCACAGCGAAGCGGACTAAAACACAGGAATAGTGTGATGGGAGTGTTCTCTCAAATCAAAGTGATGGATCAAACGGGCGAGCCAGACAGCCAATGGGAGATGGGCGTAAGGAATTTGATTGCTGGACACTGATTGGCCGACGTTCGGGTGGCATAATCACTGTTTGTTTAACTTGGTCAAAGGAGGAACCTAATCGACTCAGAAGAGTCGTTAGTAATGGAGGTGAACGGACAGTTGACATTGAGGAGTTGGGTTTGCCAAACATGTTGTATTGTTTGGTGAGTTGACTTTGCCAAATAAACGCTAGCCCCTGAAGGGTACGTTCCGGAACATGGTGTCGGAGAAAACCAAGACGAATCCCGCTAGTGGCACACGGATTTTGAGTGGATGACCAGCGGCTATTTAAATGTCTTCGCATTGAACATGGATGAGCATAAGTTGGCAATTAATGTGCTTCTATGGAGGAGCACGTGGATAGATTTCTGCACACTAGCTCGTTTGGACGAGCAACCGGTGGCGTATCGCTTGACCATGCTTCCACACGCAGCCGGGAATGACATACGCCGCGTGCTAAAACCATTGCGCCAAGAGCAAGACCGCAATGTTTTGTAGGCAATCATTGAGAATTGCAGTGAAGTTTTCAAAGGTTAAGCTAATGAAATCGATCAGTGTGACCTTTCACCGTGAAGCAGACGCCCAATTAAATCCATTGGTATGTACATGACTAAACTAAAGATTTTGGCCCGGTATCACAACTTTTCCAAATCTACGGCAGACAGTTTCATGCTGGACTAGGTAGTTCTAGGAATCAATGCCGAATGCATGATAAAGCTGCTCTTGCGATCACGGAACTTATCGTTCCAACAGTACATCGACTTTGGCAACAGTGAGTCTCCGATCACAATGGAACAATGCTTTTATACGGGTAAAAATGCTAATGCTTAACAGGTCCCGTAGGATGGTTATGGTGCAAATACAAAATATAAAATATTGCTACCAACACAGGGTTTACACAGTGACACACTGCAGAATGTAAATCCAAGATAAATCCATGAGAAATGACGGCAAGTTGGATGTTGGTAAAAATCGTGTCTCCTCCTGGTGTACACATACAAGAGGTAAAAGAAATGGAACGAAATCTGGGATTTGGCCGTCAATGAAATCGCTTACAGACACTTGTGTTTATCCATGGGTAATGGGTCATGTAAGATGGTGCAGCGAAATAAGTGCACGGTCAACCCTGGATTTGAACTCTGCCAGCGTGGGAGAACATATGACAGATTCCGGTAGGGCATTCCACATTCTGTAAACGCGTACGGAAAATAAATTCCGACGGTATTCTAAACGACTGTGCTGCTGTCCCAGCTTGAGATGGCAGCCTCTCAAACTGCTGTTGTGACTGAGCTCTAGCAAATGGCGTCACGTGTAGTTGGTATCCCACAAAATCTGGTAAGCCAAAAGGAGGTCTCCGCGCTATCGCTGATGTTGTTCGCTGAAGACATCGAGCAGTTGCAGCCTTCGTTCATACGGCAAAGTATACAGACCCCTGACGTTTTTGTTTGCCCGGCATTGGGTTATATTCAAGGCGGTGCGATCTCACCTCAGCCATGGCTGCCAGATCTGTGTTGCGTATTCCACATGTGGCCGTATGTATGAGCCGAGGATTTGTGGAGAAATCTAAGGGTCAGTTTGTTTTAATGCACGCTTCAAGATGCCCACATGTTGGATGCGCCTCCTTGACGCCGTTTCGGTCTAATCCGAACATCCAAGGTCAACCTGGACAAAGACTCCCAGATCCTTCGCGCCAGCAGACTTTTGAAGCTCCTGGTAGCCAAGTTTGTAGAAATACATTAACTTGTGCCGTAGATGCAGCACTCTACATTTGTCTACATTGAATCGAAGTAGATTCTGGATTGACCAAGCGTATACCCTGTCCAGATCTGCTTGAAGTACTGTGATATCATGTGGTTTATTGTTTTCCTCCCACACCTTGATCTTATCGGCATACAGAAGGCAGTTCGAGTTTATGAGGCCTGTAATATCGTTAATACACGTCAAAAATACTCGCGGTCCTAGTATCGACACCAGTGGTACTCCGCATTCAACTCGGATGGGATTTGACAGCGATTCACCCACTCGTACTTCCAGGCACCGGTGTAGAAGAAAGCTTCTGATCATCCTAGGAGAGGATCACTTATACCAAAGTTCTGGAGTTTGAGGAGCAGAATGTTATGGTCTTACCGGTCGAACACCTTTGAGAAGTCAGAGAAGACTACATCAACTCCTGTGCCAGTGTATATACTGCTTCAGTCCAGCTGGATCGTGCTAGTAGTAGATTTGCATTACACGATCGATTTCATCGGAAGTCATGCTATTCCGGTGCGAGGTATTTAAATCCATCCAAGTAGGCGGTTAGCGCATCAGAAATAATAACTTCCATGACCTTTGTAAGATTATGCGCCTGTAGTTGGCTAGATTAGAACTACTAGCTCCCTTGTAAAGAGTGGTAATCGTCCCGTATTTCCACATGTCAGGAAGCTACATTTCGTCAAAACAGTTTTGGAAGAATCGAGTCAAATGCTCAGCTAGCAAGTTCGTGTGTGTATTATCAACTCCAGTAGAAGTGTGCTTACGTATACTCAACAACCTTTTTAGTACAGCTCCTGCTGTGAAGGATATGTGAGTTTTGGGGGTGAAACAACCAAATGTCGTAGGGCTATGTGGCCAGTAATCACGCTGAAATGTTGTAGCATATTGTAGGCGCAGGGTATTTGCGCCTCCTTCAGTGTCCGTGTACGTCCGTACGCTGTATGAAGACGACGCATTCCCCGTTTCACTTTATGTAGACTATTGACGTGTCCATACAGAAGGTTGTGGTTTGAGACCATATCCACTGCTAACTTCTGCTGGTGCTCCCTTCTCTCCTCGCTAACAAGCTGAGTACAGTGGTTACGTTGGGTCGCATAGGCCATCCAGTTCTCAGTGCTTGGGGACAGCTTGGAGATATGTCAGGCTGTTTTGCACCCCTATACACTTGCGTGTCCTGCTTCGCAGAAACGAGACCACGTTTCTCTGGCGGAAGATTTTAGTCACTGACGCTTCAGCCACCAGGGAGTTAAACTGGCTGGAGAAATGTTCGCATGCACTAGCTGGTGCCTCATCTGCCAGAAAGGTCCAGTTCATGGTCTCACCTAATCGAGCTAATAGGTCGTAGCGTATAATCGTTTTTGTTGCATCGGCAATTTCCACGGGATATTCTGCGTAGCAAATTTATTCGAAGAGTATTAGTGCATGATCGCTGCGGCCCAATGGGACGTCGACGATCACCCTCGAAACCATTAATTCTTCCTTGGTGAACATCCGATCCAGTATCGAAGACTTATCTTTTTCTCGGAGTCGGGTGGGAGTGTTAATGTGAACATACAGCGGGTAACTGGATACAAACTCTTGTAGATCGGCCTTAAACTGTTCTCCGTGAGCTGCTTGGGATTCTAGAGTGTGGATGTTGAAACCGCCAGTAATGCGAATGTGACTGTAAGTTGTACTTACCATCTTTCTTATTGCGGATGCCAGATATAAGTCCATAACGGGCGTGAAGGAAGGAGAGCGGTAAATGGCCACCACTAATCAAGTGCGGTCGCCTTTTAAACATAGACGACACGAGAGGGAATCTTGTACCTTGCTGACCGGATCCTCTATGAGTTCATCTTGGACGTGGTTGCGGTAGTACAGAGTTACCCCACAAGTTTGCTGGATCGGTCGTGTCGAACAATGGACATGCCTGGCAGTGCGATCTCCATGTCAAAATGTCAAGGCGTAATCATATCTCCGTTATAGTGATTAGGTTGCAGGCTTTTGATGCTGGACGCAACCGCATTTTGGAAAGTTTACTCAGTAAGCCATGTGCATTAGTGTACATACAAGAAACCCTCTCGGTTCTCAAAAACTGTTGACTAGAAGCACATGAATGATGTGGATTTGAGCCGACCGATGAGAGGCCGGCACTAATTTTCTTTTGGGTTAATTGCCAAATCTCGATGGGAATGCAACTTGTTTTTGGTCTCAATTGAAACTGCGGTATGTAGTCTATTGACAGCCTTCTCGATAGCTATGGGTCTTAGCGCACAGGTTTCTGAATCGCTGTTGTGGTTCTATTGAGTTGCGGGTGGTGTCGTTTCCGCTAGAACATCGAGTGGCTGCGGCTGTCTAACTGCTGTCTCTAATCGTAGTTCCGAAGGAAGTTTGTTGCGCAGTAACTGCTAGCTACAAAGTAAATTCACGGCCATCTGTTGCGACTGCCCCGTTAGTTTCAGTATCCCCGGGCTATTGACTTTGTCGTTTGGCGACACGTGTAACCGTCTAATCAACAAGAGAGCTTCACGGATATAATAGCATTCTTCCAGGTCATGAGCGTGGGTTTTTTCGTATAAAAACTAACAAGTAAAAATCGTAAATGACGCGAACATATGTGCTGTTTCCGGGAGCAAAGCTAACAAGTCCAAAAACGTGTGAAAGGATATCTGCAACGTTTGCGCTGCGCGACATTCAGGCAGTCGCGAACAGTTTACGGTGTGGGGACGGGAATGTGTCAAATGTGAAATAAAACTGCCCGTTGCAGTTAATCAGTAAATGGGGTGCGCTCGTTCGTGAGAAATCTCTCACAGATGTAGAACATTCAATTGGCAAAATCCCTTGGAAGGGGACACAAAAATTTGTCTATCAAAGGCAGAATGCTACGACTCCAGTTAGACACGGGTGCTGCTGTCAGCATTTTAGCCAAGGAACACTGTCGCGGAGTGTGTATGCGATCTGATCAAGCTTGCATGAGCATGTGGAATGGCTCCAGACTTCATGCGAAAGGCTGAGCTACAATCGAAGTGGTTAATTCACATCGGCTGGAGTTTGTGGTCGTGGAAGAGGAGCTCACTCCGATTCCGTTTCTTAGTGTTGTAATTTTCGTCATGATCGTTTCATGTATGCTTGCCAATGAGAAACCGATGTTGGTCACTAGTATCCCAGGTTTGGGAAAATTCGAGCAAACCGTCCACTTGCCGCTAGATTCTTTAATACGACCGACTACGCGGTCGACTAAGAGAGTTCAGTTTTATAGTTTCTCCGCTGAATTGAGCAAATTACTGAGGGATGTTGTAAGTCCCAATGTTGACGAGCTAGGCAACTGTTTAGCCACGTCGCAATCATTACGAAGAAGACGGGCGAACTATGCATCTTTTTATTGATCCTAAATCCTTTATTGAGGCCGTGCGTAGAGAGCATTATGCGCTACCGACCGTGGAAGGCATATCTTCAGTTTTGACAAAACTAAGCAATTCATGGAGACATATCTGCGTTCTGCATTCTGGCACGTGGCAGAAGGAGAGCATGACCCTAATCTCCACCGTTTCCTGCAGCATTGGGTGCAAAAGAACATTAAGCTTAGACGTGAGACAATTGAGCTTCGGAAAGACTAGGTGCTCTTGCATGGGCATGTGATAACTGCCAAATGAGTAAGGGTCGAGCATGGAAAAATTAATGCAATACATGAGGTACCGCCCTTTAGCAACGTAAAGTGAATGCGTGGATTAAATGTTATGAAGAGTTATTAAGGCTGTTTTATGCCAAGACTCGCTGATATCCTGACAACGATCAGAAGTGTTATAATTGTGGTTAATGGGCTTAGAGCCGTCAGAATAAAGACCTTCCCCGCACCGGACCTTGTATGGACCAGATCTCAAGCCACATGAAAAAGGCAAGACAGCCAACAATTTAGGTTAAGGTGAGAGTGTGTTGAACAGGCGGCGTCCTGATGCAAATGAACCACAGTGGACCGTTCGATGTGAGTGAGGTTCACAGTCAGAGGTGTGGGACGACATTGTACATTTCAGGCACCAGATGGCCTGGTGTAACACCACGGATCAGTTTACTTGTTCGCATAGATCGCTGAGTGACTCCGGGGCATGGCTCTATTCACGTTTCCGTCGGCTCACTAAGCCCCAAAGTTTTTGGTAGTTCACACGTGTCCAGCAATATATCGCACGGCAACTCGAAAGTAGCACTGATTGTTTGTTCGATCCGTCGTGTGCGTAACTGATTAACGTGCCGTATGAGAGACAACAGTCCAACAGCGCAGTGCCTTCCCTTTTTCATACCAGTGCAGATTGCCGGGTTTGGTGGTTCGGCCATGTATCCAACGCGTACACCGGCTCCCCTGGTAGAAAATTTCTGCTCACGCCTGACCCTAATGGCCGCTGCGTCAACTGCAAGACGTTTCTCACGCCCGAACATGGCTTCCGCTGGGGATCTGCCGCCTAGTACAGCGGCATTAGGCGTAGACTGATAAGTTAACAGAAACAGCTGTATGATCTCCTCTGTCGGTCCTATCCCCCGGCAGTTTTACAAGTGAACGTTTGAAGCTACCCACGAATCTTTCTGCTTTCCCGTTGGACTGTGGATGCCCCGGAAGCCACTGACAGTGCTTGATACCATCATGCCGACAGAAAGCACCAAAATCGTAGGAGATATATTGCGAACCGTTATCGGAAACCAGGGTGCTTGGTAAACAGAACTATGCAAATAACTGTCGTAGTTTTCATACTGTGGTCGCTGTCGTGGTTGTGTTCACTAAGTATACTTCCGGCCACTTGGTATACACATCAAGCACAAGCAGAAACACTGGTCTTGCACAGGACCAGCGAAATCAACCTGAATTCTCTCCCAAGACTGGCATCCAGATTTGAATGATTTTACTTGAAGTTCGCTACTGATGCACAATTGCTACATGTGACGACACAATCATGGACAGGGTTGGCAATAAAAGGCAAGTATACGTAATTTCTGACTAAATCTTTCATCCGTGATATTCCAGGGTGATGTAGGTGCAAATGTCTTAATACCGTTGCCAGCAGGAACTTCGGAACAACCACGCACTCACCGAACATAACGCAATCATCAACCAGCGCTAACGAGTTACGTCGACAATAAATTGTTTGAGGTGTGTGTTAGTAATCCGGCCTGGCCATTTGGTGTGTAAAAAACGAATAACGTCTTGCAAAATAGGGTCGAGTTTGATGTGCTCCTGAATGTCCGCAGAAGTAATCGGGAGAGCTTTGATTGAATTACCCAGAAGCTTAGTTGTTGTGGAGTTCACTGCGTTGGGCAAATTGATTGCAAACGTTTCACCACCATTCGAGGTGGCATCTTCAGTGCGGGATTGATAACAGTTAAGTAGCAGTAGCTGGTAGAAAACAAACCCAGTAATGTAATCAAGTTGCTCAGCTCGGAGAACTCCACAGCAACTGAGCAAGCCTCCCGAGCTATCAATACTCCAAATCATTTCTTACACAGAAGCTGTTTCACATTCGATTCAAACGCAACTGACAAGATCACCTGGTCTTCTTCTATGCTTGGCTGCTTTGCGATAAGTCGAAACAGTGCATAGGCATAGCTGAAATCTGCCGTAGGCGTCTGAGCAACAGTGTCGCCCAGCGTTGGAGGCGATTCGCCGTGTACATAGATATCCTTTCTTTGAACCGAAAATGACTAGTAATGGTTCATGATCAGTCTGTTTCGAAAATAATTACATGAGCTCTTTTTTAATGGCAACCAGATTAAACCATAAGGTATAATAATAATAATAACATTAATATAATAATCGCATTATAGTAACAAGTGGTCGAAATACCACTTACAGAGGTTGTACACATATATGACTGGATTTCATGATTGACATGGTGAACGTCCAAGCTTAGAAAAACGGTTGACTTAGAGTGGTGGTCGGTTACAGAGGTGGTCAGTTTCGTTGCTGAATTGTGTCACTGCATTGTTTATACCAGTTGAGAGAATGCAGAAAGTTGTTGTGGAGTTCTCCGAGCTGGGCAACTTGGTTGCAAACATTTCGCCACCATTCGAGGTGGCATCTTCAGTGCGGGATTGATAGCAGTAAAGTAGCAGTAGCTGATAGAAAGCAAACCCAATAATGGATGCTGTCAGCAGCCACTCCGTTCCTTATATAGGCATACGTGGCTATCAATTTTGCCTCGTTCTCATTAGTGAATGCTTGTGTTCAGCGGTTGTGCTCGAGTCCTTGTCATTGGCTGCGGAAATGTTGCGACGTGGTTGGGAATATCGCACCTGGATTGGTGCAACGGGTGTGGGTGAGTAGTCTGGGCTAATATTGACCATGCTGTTCATTGTCCGTGTGTTGGATTAGCTTCTTTCGGACAACTGTTTTTTATCCTCTTGAACTCTCTCTGTCTCAGCGGTTGATATATTGGCTCGAGGTCGATATGCATGCTGATTGAGTTCGTGGTTGAGAACCAGGCTTCGAGAAACGCCCTCCCTTTTTGTGCTTCCACTTCGGTCAAGATCTCTACTTTGTTCCAGTCGAAGCTGTGTCCCTCTTCATCCACATGTGTTGAAACCAATGAGTTTGCGTAATGGTTCTTGCACGCTCTTTGGTGTTCATGTATCCTGGTGGACAGCTTCCTTCCTGTTTGTCCCACATAGTGCTTTTCACAGTTTACGCAGTTTATTCTATATATGACATTCTGTCGTTCTAGTGCCTCTCGCTTTCCTTTTGGTTTTGACAATGTTTTCCTCAGAGTGGCTTGTGGGCTACCATGATATGATGTTGGTTGAACAATCTGGCAGTCATTTCAGACACGTTCTTTATGTACGGCAGAACTATACGTTTCGCCATAGCTGACGTAGGTTCGGTTTTTGAGGGCTTGCGATTTAGGCATCTTCGGAGGAAACTGCGTGGGTATCCGTTGCGTTCAAATGACTTGAATAAGTGTTTTTCTTCTGCTCGTTTCGCTTCTGTCGTACTGCAGTGAGTTTCTATTCTATGGAACAGTGTCCGCACACAGCATATTTTGTGACATCCTGGGTGGTTGCTGTTGAAATTCAAAATCTGATCGGTGTGTGTGCTTTTTCTGTAAACTGAGGTTTGCAATTCGCCGTCCATTGTCCTGGCTACCAGCACATCCAAGAAAGGAAGTTTGTTTTCCTTCTCTGATTCCATGGTAAACTGTATGCCGTCCATAGCGTTGTTAAGCAGTTGTTGTGCAACCGATACTTGACTACGTTTGAGTATCACAAACGTGTCATCGACGTAGCGAACCCAGAGTTTCGGATTAATCATTGGCAGTAGATCATCTTCCAATTTTTGCATGACAATCTCTGCGATGAGTCCGGACACAGGTGATCCCATCGGTGCACCTTTCACTTGTTTATACATTTTCCCGTTGAACGCGAAGTAAGTTGAGAGACATAAGTTGAGAAGTTCGCATACGCTTCTGGTCGTCATGTTCCCAATCTTCCCTCCGCTGTTGTCCAGACGTTCTACGATGATTTCTTTGGCCAGCTGTAAGTTGACGGAAGTGAATAGGGCGGTTACATCGAAGGACACCATGTATTCGTAGGTCTTTGAGCTTTGTCAAGAATTGTTGGGCATTGTTTATGGAATGTTGCGATTTACTGATTAGGTGCTTGAGGCGCCTCCATAGTTTCTTTGCCAGATGGTAGGTGGGCGTGCCTGGAAGTGACACAATTGGTCTTGAGGGTGCTCCGTCCTTGTGTACTTTAGGTAGTCCATAGAATTGTGCAATGTTCGAGTCGCGAGCCCTCATTTTTTCTCGTTCCACTTCCGATATTTCGTTCGACTTCTTAAGCTTCGCCAACACTCTGTTTATTTTGTTGGTTAGTTGCGACGTTGGGTCATTCTCAATGCATTGGTAGGTTGTAGTATCGTTCAGGAGCTGTTGTGCTTTCTCGGTGTAATCTGCTTTGTCCATAATTACTGTCATCCGTCCTTTATCAGCAGGTAGGATAACAATTGCTTCGTCAGACTTCAGAGCTTTTATTGCTTCTTTCTCTTGTCGGGATAGAGGGTTGCATTGCTTTAAATGCGTCATGGCTGGGACGACTGTGTATCTGATTTGTTTCTGCGTAGAAAGTGTTTCTGTGCAGAAAGTTTGCAGCATACCTATAGCACGAGCACTGACAAGAAGATTCGCAAATGTCAGTGTGTATGAATGAGTTACTTTGAGAATATGGATTGCAAAAATGTATGAGCTGTCACATGCAGGCACATCTCGCTGGATGATGTCCCTCATTAGTAAGCAATTTCGTCAGCTTAAACGGAGCGGTAGAATTGGATGGGTTTGGTCATAATTTCGAAACCGGAAGTAAACGCGGAATATCGTGGTGTTTCGAGGTCATTCACACTTGTTGCAATCTGTTAGCTCACATAAAACAGAAAAAAGGCGATTCCATTACATGCTAATGTTGGGACCCAATTGAGATTGTGTGTCGAGGTCCAAACACAAGGAAAGTTTTCCAAAACCCAACAGTGGGGTTCTAACGGCTGTATTAAGCATTATTAGGTACAGTATTAGTACCGCTCTCTTAGCTGTTTCACAGCATAAGTACTGGACGGACAGCGAAACCAAGATTTTTAACGACTAGAACGGAACGGAAATGCTATAGAGGACAACATGTAAGGGGCGAAGTGTGTCATCCAACTGTCTTATTAACATTATCAGTGAAAGGGTGGAAACGACCGATTCGGGAATTGCGTTCTGTAGATGGTAAACACAAATGAAGTGCCCAGTACTGAAGCTGATGTTGCATTCATGATGCTTCTTCACCGCAGTTGAACTAAACCAACTTACACTTAAACTAGGTCTTTCTAAGCTGGATACATTTCATTCCAATTTATTTGGTTTGTTCTGCCTACCTGAATAATCTTCTATTAACTGGCCACGTTGCTTATATTAATCGTGGTTATCTTCGTTAACTTTATTGCAGTTGTAACATTTTTGAGTAACTTCTGGACATTTTGTACTTATCGCGGATTCGTTGCTAACCAACTTACTTCATATGCTAATTTAGGGAAGAGTTATATCTGCATAGCCGTATTCTTTAACAGATATATTTTATTTGATAATGTCATTTCAAATGATTGGCTGTTGTTTGACATCCCCGGTGTGGCTGCGCTTGATGTGCAACTTGACAAGGTGCTTACCTGTCTATTACCCACTACCTCTTCCATACTGGGGACAGTTTGGTCGTTGCTGGAGGGGCGGGGTGCACGGTCCTTGTGGCCGCGCTAGGCTCGAAGAATGGTTCCATGAATTCAGTGTGGAGCGGACTACGGTCCAGCCACCGCCTTTTGTACGGTTGATTCCCCCAATACAGTGTGCTTGTGTTTGCCTGTGAAGGAGTGTGGGCCAGCTCCGTTGATGAAACGTGGCTCCCATCCACATGCCTCCCGGTCTTATTCCTTCGGGTTTACCCTGGATATGAGGTGTGTGATTGGAGCTGTGGGTGGTGCAGCGCAAGCCATCCATGGTCCCACTGTAGACGCAGGTGTCCTGTGGCCGACCAGAGTGATAGGCAAATCGGAAACCTGATACCGCCAACCATACACAAATGGAAAATCTTTTTTTCACGTCACTCCAAACCGTTGTAATGTTCCGGCAGTTTCAGTGCCTTTTTTAATTGGTGTTACCACGAAGTGCACGAAGCGGCATCCATGACTTTAACTGCGCAGGAACAATTAGGCCAATGTTAACTCACATGGTATTTGACGATATTGACTAGTGATCACTTCTGAACGTTTTAATCTCTTTTCACACCAAAGATAACGCATTCTAATGACTTAAGTGTAACTAGTCCAGATAAACAACATGGCAAGTGTTTAGGAATTGAATCAATCCGCGGTATCTAGAGTAAAGATGCTTTCTTTATGAGATAGGCAACGGCTAATTTAAAGGCCCAGCCGCTATTAATGAGTACCAAAAGTACGTACTCCTATAACGTAGCACACACTGGACTAACATGGGCCGGATAAAGAACTCTGAATTTTGGCACTAATCGTCGTTGCAGAAATAAGTTGGCGATCCATTTCAACAGTGGGTCACCGACTTTATAACGCTGCAGCTTGCAAAGGATGACCTGATGATTTGGACTGTCGAATACATTCAAAAACCCAGGTAGATTACATATACATCTTTTCTAGCGTCGTCTAACTCGATCCAGCTACTGTGTTATTAGTACCTTCTTGTGCAGGTGACTGGAGTGATCCCTTGTGTAGTCGCATAATACAAGGGTTGATGTACTGCCTGGTGAAAAACTTAATAATCTTGGTTATGCGGACTATGTTGTCTTGTTATTTGACGATTATGTCGTAGCACAGTCTTTATAGAATGAGCCAATCATTTGGTATGCGCTTCGCACCATCAGAGTGCAAAGTGTCACAGGACCACTATCCACTTTAAAACAATTTAACTTTGATAGCGAGAAACACGAGTTAGTTGATCAAGTCACTTATATTGACAGCTGCATCAGTAACAACGGGTGCATACGCACTGAAGTCACTTTAAGTATTGCGAAATATAGTACTACCCTCTTGCATCTGCCGCATCTGTGGCGTCAGAAAGTGGTTTTAGTTGATCTGAAGAAAGTGTTTACAGAGCCACAGTGAGGGCTGTCTTGCTCTATGGAAGCAATAATTGGCTCCTTCCGTCTTAGAATTTGATGCGCCTTCACAACATTGATCATCGCTGTCTGAGAAAATTTACTGATCTCGGATGACCTCGGATGGTACCAGCATGTCCGCAACAAGGTTGTGCGTAAGCGAGTACTAAACAGTGATAAACAGGCTCGTTCCTTAGAGTTTCAGATAGCACTGATTAAGTTGCGTTGGTTTGGGCACGTACTGCGTATGCCCGATCATTGCTTACCGAGGAGGCTGTTGTTCTGTTTGCTGGCTGTAGGGTGGATCAAGGCTGGAGGTAGGAAAAACTTAACTTGGCAACGGGAAATAAAACCAGTGATAACCAAACCGAATGCCCCCAGATGTTGTCTGGGAAACGTTCATAAGAACGTTTAGCACACTGGCAACACACGCATCGGAAGAGAAGTCCCACCAACCTAAAAAGAAATAAGTCATTTCTGAGGAGCAGAGCATGGAAACGCGTGTCCCTGAGGGACTTGGCATGGCGAGTTCACAAGGACTGCCCGAATGCAGAAACCTGGAATGCATACGTGACACATGGTAAGTTCTGTATGAAATTGATCTGTGAGGACAAGGTCACGCATCAGCAGGTGAATAAAGCGATGCTGCACGAACCGCAAACTTCTGTACAGGTACGTTAACAGCATTCGAAAGGCGAAGCTGACGCAATAATTACTTATTATTAGTCCTGAGATTCACAAAGACTCAGTTCAAGTAACACTTGCCGAGCAGTGTTCTAATCGAATCCTGGAACCGTTAGATACACAACACGTTGCAAATAAACACCACTGTATTCAAAGTAATGCAAGTGTCAATAGGTGGAAAGCAACACCTAGTCCATACTGCGTCGAATAAAAACAAACGTGGTTATGATTTGCTGTGGTGCGTTTTATACCTCGTTATCATAGCAATGGATGAAATTCGAGGGTAGGAAATTGGTATGAATTAATAGGAAAACTAACCGGCAGCTAGCTAGACCTTTCTCAAATGTGTGTCATTGTTCTGAGGGCCAGCCCTGTCCTCTGCACATCATAACATGCAAGAAAGTGGAGGATGAGCCGCGCTATATCGCAGTTAGATATCAGTTATGGCAGTCCGCTGCCGTCGCGCATGGCTCAGTGAAATAAGTGGCTGACTCGCAAGAGTAAGATCGTGGGTTCGAATCCGGCAGGATTCGGTGGGTGCGCGCTACTGACGAGTCCCAATCGAACGAAACGGCCGTTTAGCGCTTTCCTGGATGTGTGGTGGCTGTCTGTGTCTAACTGCGACGAATGCACACAAAAACCTAATAACCCCCCTACTACTTACAAAGAACAATAAACTATTCGAACGCCCGAAAAACTCAAGACCAAACCAAATGGAGAGAACTGGAAGCCAAACGAACTTTTCTCACCGAGACACAACAAAATACAGACAGGTTGAGAAAAGCAGTGTGCTTAAAAATGCTATACCTCACAATAGTCATATTTGTCGCACTCAACGCCTGCGTCCGATCTCCATATTACTCGACTTTATACATGGTGGAAAATTCTGTCACTATTCAGCTATTCTAAATAAGAGTAGTAGGGGGAGTTGAATGGTATGGGTAGAAATTCGTCACATCTTGGCTCACTGAGACAACCGCCACACGCCCGGAAAAGCAATGTACGCGCGTTTCATTCTTTCGGGAGTCATCAGCAGTGCGCACCCCATCGGACCCTTGGTAGGGCTTGAACCCGCAACTCGACGGTTGCCAGTTCGTGGTTGAGACCACTGAGCTACGGGGGACGAATCTCTACCTACACCATTCAACTCCCCTTACTACTCTTCTCTAATCAGTACGCAGACCAAACTGCTTATAATGCCATAAGTTAATTGGCGGCTTAAGTTTGGTAAGCTCGTCGTTTTGTGAGGGGGATACCCTGTCCTCTGCACGGCAGTAACGTGTAAGTCAGTGGATAGTGAGCTGCGCTATATCACATCCAGTAACTTATTCACGATGGTCCTTGCCGTCCCCCGTAGCTCAGTGGTCTCAACCACGGACTGGCAACAGTCGAGTTGCGGGTTCGAGCCCTACCAGTGTCCGATGGAATGCGCACTGCTGATGATTTCCGAAAGGATGAAACTCGCGTACAGTGCTTTTCCGGGCGTGGGGCGGCTGTCTGAGTGAGTCTAGATGTGACGAATTTCTACGTATACTATTCTAAATAAACGTTCTACCGTGTTCCTCCGATAGGATTAAGCGCATTAAGTACAGGGACTCGGTTACCAGAGAAAAAATCACACCACCACCACCACCACATGCACTTCTCCACAGTTTCCACGTATAATCGGAAGATAGGATCATGCCAAAAGATCCCATGCGGACAATCTAGCAGATGGGTGAAATTAGTTCATAAATTGTAATTACAGAAATCAGGGTAAGCGAACATATGTTTTCGATAATTCATCTTCAGACTTATACAATTATATGTAAATCAAAATGTGCAGACAGACATTACAAGTCCTTACTGCTGGAGCGAGTTAATTGGATGTTGACAGCGCTGTCTGTTAAGCCACGACAATCGACCGCGTGTGACCTCGTGGGTTGGAGGTCACCGGCCGTTGGGGGTCAGGGCAGTCCTAAGCCTTTAGTTAGCTTCTTCTGAACACAGCTCCGGTTCATACAGCCGGATCACAATTGTTTCAGCGGCTTCTAGTAGTCACTTGCGGTAGTTCGAGCGGTGCTTTGGGGCCTGATAGATAAGTTTGAATGAATCAGTGAACTTCGTGGCGTGCTCTGTATCGGCTAGGTGCGCGGCTATTGAAGAGTTCGCTGTATTTCCACTTCCAGTTCTAAGCCCGACCGGGTGGTGTTCCTTCATTCTCTCAGAGAGACGCCGTGTCGTACGACCAATGTATTCCGCTTCACAGGAGCATGAAAACGAGTAGATACACGTTGAGTTGATGTGGACAGGCCTCTTATCCCTTAAGTTTAGTCCCATCATCGGAATGCTAGTGAACTGGATTTGCATCTGCGCTGCTGGATAGGTGCGTCTGAGTGCAAACGAAAGACGACGAGATAGAAGTTCCGTCGCAACCTCGCCTTTGTATGGCAGCTGTAGGAAGAGGAATTACAGAAATCCCAGGGACTCTGAAGACGTTGATAGATGAAACTATAATAGGGATAGTCAATCAGACTTTGATGCCCAACAGGAACCGTAAAATCTACTCAGAGGCATTTAAGTATATTATTTACATTAACCTACAACTCCAACGTTAGTTCTTAAGACAAAGACTGTAGAGACACTCATTTTAGAAGTTGTCGCTCAGTAAATAACTGCCAATCAAAAAACCACCAAAGCAGTTAGCCACACATGCTTACGTGAGTTTAGCAATCAGTTGTGCCGGAAGATCGAAACGACTTCCATCAACCCGAGAAGAAACAGTCGGCCATCAGACTCCGCTTGTCAATTTAGACCTTCTCCATGTGTTGGAAGAAAAATCTCCACAGCGCACACCTTTTAAGGTAAGGTGCAGTAACGCATAAGTAACCACGCACGTTAATATTTCAGCAACAAAATACGATTACATGTTTCCGGGACTATATCAATTCCTATGCACGATAAGATATACTCAAAAACCCTCGTCAATCTCCATAGCTGACGTCTCGCCGACATCATATTGAGTCCACTCTAGTTAGAGATACGTGCAGTGGTACTGCCTCTGACAGCACCGAAGCGATTTCCTCTCTACCAAACTTTACGCATTTGACCTTGCTCTTCACCTGTACTTCACCTTCCGTTTCCCATTCAAGGACTGCTACCACTGCGCACTGTTTCTAACCCTTGTACCCTACATCTTAGCCACTCCGGAACGCGTAATCATGTCCAATTGGGAAGTTGCGAGCATGGACGGCCTTGAGAGTGGCTGTCCAAATCACTTGTTTCGCTCTGAGTGAGACTCTCTCGTATGGTCATGGAAACATAGGCTCCTAGCTGACGGGAAAACCGTTAAGTCCTTATTTCTCTATCGGTTCATCCAACGCTCTACACTATTATTGGGCTTACTGATGCGTAAGTAGAGATCTGTTGGCGTTTAAAAGAATAGGATTCGCTGTCCTGCACCTAGTTTCTCTTACCTCACCATACTTATATCCACTCTCTCTCTCTCAGGTATGCTTTCTCTATTTCTGCTCGCTACCACAAGCGCAGTTCGTATCTCATCTTTAATACCTGAAGTCGTCCGCATTGAAGTATAACACCAATCATCCGCCTTATAGCTCAGTGAAGAAAAGTCATCATAGAAGACTAATGTACGTGAAGGATCCAGTGCAATCCTCGATGCACTGCGTAACCATGCATACGGTATTGCACCGCCTACGGTAAAACAATGTATATACTAAACTCCAAAAGGCAATGATTCAAACATGAAGAATATTCGACTTCAATCAGTACCATTAGGATTATATATTACAATGCACTCAAAGATGTTCCACCGGCTATCAAGAACTTTCGAAGTGTATATATTTGCAGCGGTCTACGAATAGACATAAAGCCAGCAGAAACCATGGGATACAGAAATAGTAAAAGAAAAGACAACACAAAACATCAAAGTAAATGGTTCCGTCAGAGGGCGAGATACTACCCGGTTGCCCAAGCCGAAGTAGGGAGTGGACTTAGGGGACACCACCCCGAGCACTTGGCTGAATAGCCTGCCCGCAAGGCAGCGGAGCGAATTTAGCGAATCACGTCTATTGGGAGTT
>OX104059.1:74871046-74899457 GCA_944474145.2 Dicrocoelium dendriticum | reverse complement strand
CGTCACTAACCCTTTTATCATTTGCTGGGATAACATTAAGCAACTGTCGAAGCGCCATCAACCTTTGAACACGGTAGCCAGTGCATTATGCACTGCTGTCGAGATGTTGCAAACCACCAGCCAAAAACGTCGGCATCGACCCAATCTGAGCTGGCCTTTGTCGAAATCGACGAGGGTCATTAACATATTTCAAGGACACATGCACCGCAATGCGTCCTCACGTCGTATTCACACCCCCAGACATGCGTGCATGAGTAAATACAGTAGACGTACATGCCATTGGTGGGTCGGCAAATTAGTGCGTTCCAATCTACCCCTGACCAGCGCGGCGACTGAGCAAAAACGAAAGACTCTTCTCAAATGCACTGTACCATGCTGCAACCTGGAACATTAATTCCATCAACTTCATTATTGCGGTTGCAACATTTGAACTCAGTTTAGCCCGGCCAGTCACATCGCTCACATACCGTTAGCCTCTAGGACATTCCGGTTTGTAATATGTGGCACCTTCGGTGTGCGACGCCCATGTATGTCCCCCCACCCCGTCCTTTGACAAGTGCATTCAGGCGAATCGCGAGGACTAAGGCTGGTTAGAAAGATTTTCAAGGGAAGGTTGGACTAGGTAAATGAAATTGGGTTGAAAATACGCAGCGTATTGGGGCCGGACACCAAGTAAGGTGAACGACGTTGAGCCAGTCCAGAATAACACAGTCACCGCTGGCCGGGTTAAACTACGGTCAAATGTTGCAACCGAAATAATGACAAAACTGCACACGTCGCTAATGGAGACACTGCGTCCCGTGTGCAGTGTAGACAATTGTCGGTACTCCTGTAAATGCAACAACATATTCACAGTGAACCCAAGGATCAAGGGTGCGAGCTAGGGACTACACTACATAGTGAATGTGAACGGCAGTAGTATTATTTACGTATCCTTAAGCGTCGAAGATATCTTCAGAGTGGGTAGTTTATAGCGTTCTGATGTTCGCATGGTTGCAGCCTGAAAACCCTATTGTGAGAAATCTGCGGTTTCGCAAGCTACATTTCCTGAGTTCAGATAGATGACAGTGATGGCTCTAAAATTTCGCTTGTCTATATCTGATGTTCTGTCAGTACCACGTTTAACAACGTAGAATCATTTCCACGCCAACTACACCCCCATTTGTTTACGCACGCTATTGGGTCAAACGAGAGATCATCCGAACAACCAAGGCGGTATCCAGGTCGTACTGGATAGCTATTCGGGCCTTTCTGGTAGGCAAATTAAATTGGGCTTGCTGTAAGAATGGTTGCTTTTAAATCTAAAGTGCAGCTTCCGAACCGGCTGATGTGGGTTCCGAACTTGACAGACCAACTTCCAATCGGGTAACAAATTAACGCTCCAGTGCACTCAAATACAGCGGACAAACATCGCACAGAGTCGGTTTCTATTAAAGACGCGATTCATTCGTTCAGATTCAATGACATCTTGTCTGGCAATGGACGTGTTTGCGAAAGCGCATCTATCAGTTCCTCTCACACTTGGAAAAGCCTGATATGACGTGCGCAGTAATTTCCTATTCACTACTATTCAACTACTCACGCTGATATCCCATACTGTGATATATCTGGCGGTTGCTTCACCCAGCAAGCTTACTTGGTCTTACAAAGAGCTTTCTAAACATCCTAGTTTTCCGAACAAAGACACTGTATCTACATTATCTCAGGCTGATCATGAAAGAGTACGGCGCAGCGAATACCAGCACGAAAAGGACCATAAGCTGAAAATATCATTCGGGCATGGCTCACTGGAAGCCGGTCCCGTGTCACTTCCTTGCGCTAGACATCATATATCGCTTCAACCCCGTACGAACACACAAACTTACGTAATTGCAAAAATATTTTGAAAACACTGGGAATACTCACACGTTCCTACGCGCTGCCAGTAACGTGCTAAACAACCAGATACGTAAAAAATAGGCCAGCAACGTGATCAAAACATGCCATTTTTTCTAGACAATTAGTAAAATGTACACACATATGTCGAATAGCATTACGATATCCCACAACGTTGATATCCTTGGTGGCTGCTTGGCAATGTGTTCAAGGAATGCAACCTCCATTTTATCTGCGTCATGAGTTTCTGGGTATCCCCGGCCAGAAGTTCCTCGTAGTGCACTCTCATCTCATTCTTCACTGGCCTTCACCACCTGCCAAACATTCTCGATCGGATTGAGGAGCGGAGAGTATGGGCTTAATCTCAATATGGTTACTCCATCGGATCCATCTACTGACGACAGTTCTTCTAGTCCTGTGTGACATGGTGCATTATCACACACCACGACAACCTGCCGGAGCTCCATCTCCAGTTTCAGGTTGTCTAAATAGCCTCGCAGCCATTGGAGAGATAGGAAACCTGTGAATGAGCCTCTCCAGGTGGTCATCGACACTCCCCTCCATCGTGAGTGCACCGATCCAATTCAAATTGAGGCCTCTACGGCCTCAGGTCCTCACTCCTCTGGGCGTCGGACCACGAATACGTTTGCAGTAAAGGTTGAAGTTCGCTTCATCAATCCAAATGAAGAACTTGTCATCGCTCTCAAGTTAGAGAAACTGCTGAACGAATTCCCTGCGTATCCCTTTATTTCGCTCATTGTTCATTCCCTCGGGAACCTGATAGATGTTCTTCATAATTATCAATCGACCATCTAGGTGCGTGCGATTGTTGACTTCCAAATGTCCTTTTCCATTTCTGTTCGTACTCGTACTCGCATTTCCCGTAGCGTAAAAGTTGAGTCCCTTGTAATCCAATCCAGGATGTCATCTACGTCTTCCTCCGACAAAATCCGCTTACGACCGCGCGCCGGCGTAGTACTCGGCTCCTGATCAAGTGAACGAGAAATCCAGGAGTAGGCTGTTTGATATTTGACGTTGTTCACAGTTGCCACAAGCTGCCAGTCATCACCGTTGACGAAAGCGCCCAAAACTCGGTCACGAATATCTGATGAGATACTCTGTCGAACGCGAGAAGGCATGCCGACGACGTTAGAATCATAGACATGGTTTCGGTCATGCGCTTATGTTCCAGCTGTTCATTGCTCTCAGATCAATTGTGATCCATCGTTTCGGATGTGAGGGGGGCGCGTACAAGCCGTTGCACTGTCTAAGGTTCATTCACAAGTCTCAACCAGTCAACGGGCAGCGTGCTCACCTCCCCAGACTAACGCACCGAACCTTGGCATCCGGCCAATGCGAACACACTTAAGGTCAGAGGATTGGCTCTGAACGGCTGGCCAATCGCACAGGGTTTTGCAACATTTTAGACTTCCTTTGCAAAGTTTTGAACTTTCTTTGCAAAATTTTGGACCTTTTATGTAACTTTGCGGGGAAAGGCGACTATAGCAGAGTATTCGTCGGTTGTCCATCCCAGCACGTAAGTTCAGCGTTTGTGGTCGGTGAAGACAACAGAAGTGCGGCCTTTTAATACATGTCGTAAAATGACGTACGGGTAAATAATTGGATAATAGTTCTCTACCAAAAGTACTGTAACGAGATTCGGCAGGTTGCAGGCGTTTGAAGAAGAACGCCAGCGGTTTCTAAGCGTCACCTATCTACGGCTGTGAAACGGCGCCAATTGTTACGTCAGAATCGCCCGTACTGAATGACATTGGAGGTGCTGGGTCGTGATAAGCTATAGAAGCTATGTTGGTGATAGCTTGTTTAAGGCCTTGTATGCGACGCGTGCTGCAGTAGAAAATTCGAATTGCCTAAGTTTTCTCCGGAGGAGGCCTGTGAGGGGTTGCATAATCGATGCGCGATTAGATATGCAACGGCGACAAAAGTTGACGGGGCCGTCAAAGCGTCTTAGTTGTTTGAAAGTGTGAGGCGACGAATAGTGGTGATAGCCTTAATTTTATCCTGTAGTGGCGCGACGCCTGCAGGATAGATGATAAACAGGAAAATTGACTGAATCGGTACCAAACGATCACGTTTCTGCTTTGATCGTTAGGCCGTGTTGAAATAAACTGTCAAAAAGCGTTCATACGTGGCGCAAGTGCTCCTCACTTGAGGAGCTCGCGATTGTGATGTCATCAAGATATGCGTAAGCGAAATCTAAGGCACGACAAACTTGGTCGAGTAAACGTTGCAAATTTTGTGCGGCCTTCTTAAATGCCATGCGCAGAAATTCGAACAAACCGAATTGAGCCATCACAGCAGTTTTAGCGAGGCCCTCCTAGACTACCGGGATTTGGTTGTATGCATATACCAACTCGCTTTTGCAGAAGATGATCTTATCTACCAGACTGGCGGTGAGATCCACGATATGTGGGATCGGATAACGATCGGGCGTGTTAACCGTATTCAAGGCACGATAGTCGCCGCAAGGACACCAGTCTCACATGGTCTTCTTCGGAACGACATGGACAGATGATGCCCATGGACTGTTGGATGGTCCGATGATATCGAGCTGAAGCGTATAGTCAAATTCAGCACTATGGCACGCAACTTGTCTGAGACGAGTCGTTTTGGCCTTGCACTCGTTAGCGGACCGCGAGTGACAATGTGATGAGCGACTGTTGTCGTGACTGAAAGAAGCTCTGCAGCTACATGTACCAGTTGCGGGTACTCAGGCAGTAGGTTGGCATAATCTGAAGGTACGTCGGCCATTCGAAGAACGCGACAGATAGTCGGGGTGTCTAAACCATCGTCTTCAATCCCTAGCTTATTACGGTCGTTTAAAAGCCTGTGCCGACCAGCATCAACAAGCAGTCCACAATGGCGCAGGAAATCGATACTGATGATTACGAAGGATACAGACGCGACGGTGCAAATCCACTGAAAATCTCGGCGGAGATTTAACTCCAAGCACATCATGCGGTGACCATATAAAGCTATCGTAGCACTGTTGGCCGCGCGCAAGTTGACATGGGCTTTGAATGCATGTCTATCGCTTTTACAGGGATGACGCTCACTTCCGCTCCCGCTGCCACGCAGAAAGTGATGGAAGAACGTCCATAATTAACATGAAATAGGCGATCTGTTTTATTATTGATCGATGCGTAGTCTGTGCTACCTTGCGAACTATTCGGCTTCGTTGAGGTGGCTGAAGCGTGTCTAATACAGGGAGCCTGGCAACACCTAGCTTTTCCACCATATTGATGGTGATAGCAACGTAATTCTTGGATGGACTTGGTATTATCTGATTGAGGTGTTAAGGGAGTATTGCTTTTTGTGTCGAGCGAGACGTACTCGGTGCACACACAGACGATGGCGAAAACGTGGTCAGCGTTTGACCGTGGCACACGCTAGTTTGAAGCCTTCATTGCCACTACCATATTTCTAGGTGGCGTAATCTTCTAGTCCCGAGGGTCAGTTCCGCTTGACGACTCAGGCCAAGTGTGACATTCATTTTTCATCCCTGTAGATACGCTACCGACACTAGCGATTGTCTGCTGTGAAAGATGTGCGAACGCGGTGTCTGACGGTAGTACTGGCAATGGCTCTGGAAAACGTGCAAAACCATAGTTCTTTTATCCCTCACTCGATCAAAAATAAGGGACCAGCAACGTTGATTGTCAACGGGCATTTACGCTAAGCCGTGAGGCAGTGACGATATCACCACGACTGGTGAGGAAACGTCTGCAATACAACTACTCAGCTCACAGAACTAACGAAAACCATCATAGTTATCATTTGGGGCGCTGCATATCTTTCTACCAAACCTGCATCCATACGAAATTGTAAGCCTATCCCTGGATGGATCGGAAATTTTCTTCAGCAACAGCCTCGGTTGCGGTTTCGGGGCTCACTGTACGATCAGATTGCGGAGAACTGCGGTGTTTTGGCCACGCTTATGCTTGGTCCTCCTGAATGACTTTGCGCGTGTTTTCGAGCCAAATTTCCTGCTTTCCATCGGTGATGTGAACATATGGCGGGCACTCGGTAATCAGGAAGATCACCATCCGCTCTAACAAGGCCTAGACCGTGCTTTTGCATAGTGAACGGCAAATCTACTTCTGTTCAACGCAATAAGGATAAAATTATGTAGTTATGCCACAAGCACCACAAAACAGCCTGAGGGACCACATACTAAAGGAAATCTTACAGGAGCGCGACCTTGGGTTTATGATGCGAGACGACCTCAGCTGTTCGTAGCGGCCCTTGAAGGTGTCCAAAACCGGAAACCAACACGTCGATCTGATAAGAAGGGTGGTTTGGCGGTTCGACCATTCTATCTCCGCACAAATGCTCAATTCATGTCTGAGGCGCTATGCGGCTTATGCGCTTTAGGTTTGACATCCAGAATGAAACATTATCTGCCAGCAGTGCGGATTCCGCAGCGAAGGAACTAAAACACATGAATAGTGTGATGGGAGTGTTCTTTCAAATCAAATTGATGGATCAAACGGGCTAGCCAGACAGCCAATGGGAGATGGGAGTAAGGAATTTGATCGCTGGACACTGATTGGCCGATGTTCGGGTGGAATACTCACTGTTTGTTTAACTTGTTCAAAGGAGGAACCTAATCGACTCAGAAGGGTCGTTAGTAATGGAGGTGAACGGACAGTTGACATTGAGGAGTTCGGTTTGCCAAACGTGTTGTATTGTTTGCTGAGCTAACTTTTCCAAATAAACGCTTGCCCCTGAAGGGTAAGTTCCGCAACATGGTGTCGGAGAAAACCAAGACGAATCCCGCTAGTGGCACTCGGATGTTGAGTGGATGACCAGCGGCTATTTAAATGTCTTTCGCATTGAACATGGATGAGCGTAACTTGGCAACTAATGTGCGTTTATGGAGGAGCAAATGGATAGATTTCTACACACTAGCTCGTTTGGACGAGCAACCGGTGGCGTATCGCTTGGCCATGTTTCCACACGCAGTCGGGAACGACATACGCCGCGTGCTAAAACCATTGCGCCAAGACAAAGATCACAATGTTTTGCATACAATCATTGAGAATTGCAGTGAAATTTTCAAAGGTTATACAAAGGAATCTGTCAGTGTTACCTTTCACCGTGAAGCAGACGCCCAGTTAAATCCATTGGTATGTACATGACTAAATTAAAGATGTTGGCCCGGTATTATAAATTTTGCAAATTTACGGCAGACAGTCTCTTGCTGGACCAGATAGTTCTAGGAATCAATGCCGAATGCATGGCAAAGCTGCTTTTGAGGTAAAGTAACTTATAGTTCCAACAGTACATCGACTTTGGCAACATTGAGTCTGCGATCACAATGGAACAATGCTTTTATACAGGTACAAAAGCTAATGCTTAGCAGGTCCCGTAGGATGGTTTTGGTGCAAATACAAAATATAAAAATGTGTTAGCAACACTGGGTTTACACAGCGACACACTGCAGAATGTAAATCCATGTTTAATCCATGAGAAATGACGACAAATGGGATGTTGGTAAAAATCGTGTCTCCTTCTGATGTACGCATATAGGAGGTAAAAAACGTGGAACGAAATCTGGGATTTGACCGTCAGTGAAATTGCTTACAGACACATGTGTTTAACCATGGGTACTGGGTCATGTAAGATGGTGCAGCGAAATAAGTGCACGGTCAACCCTGGATTTGAACTCTGCCAGCTTGGGAGCACATATGACAGGTTCCGGTAGGGCATTCCACGTACGGCAAACGCATACGGAAAAGAAATTCCGACTGTATTCTAAACGACTGTGCTGCTGTGCCAGCTTGAGATAGTAGTCTCTCAAATTGCTGTTGTGACTGAGCTCTAGCAAATGGCGGTACGTGTGGTTGGGATCTCTCAAAATCTGGTAAGTCAAAATGAGGTCCCCGCGCAATCGCCGATATTGTCCGCTGAAGACCCCGAGCACTCGAAGCCTTCGTTCATACGGCAAATTATACAGACCCTTGACGTTTTTGGTTGCCCGGCGTTGGGGTATCTCCAAGGCGGTGAGATCTCTCCTCAGCCATGGCTGCCAGACCTGTATTGCGTATTCCACATGTGGCCGTATGTATGAGCCGAGAAGTTGTGGAAAAATCGAAGGGTCGAATCGTCCGAATGCACGCTTCAGGAGGCCCACGTGTTGGATGCCCCTCCTTGACGCCGTTTCAGTCTGATTCGAACATCCAAGGTCAACCTGGACAAAACTCCCAGATCCTTCTCGCCAGAAGACGTTTGAAGCTCCTGGTTGCCGAGTTTGTAGGAATGCACCAACTTGTGCCGTAGATGCAGCACTCTACATTTGTCCACATTGAATCGAAGTAGATTCTGGATTGACCACGCGTATACCCTATCCAGATCAGCTTGAAGTACTGTGATATCATCTGGTGTATTGATTGCCCTCCACACCTTGATGTCATCGGCATACAGAAGGCAGTTCGAGCTTATGAGACCTGTGATATCGTTAATACATGTCAAAAAGAATCGCGGTCCTAGTACCAACACCCGTGTTACTCCGCATTCAACTCGGATGGGATCTGACAGCGATTCACGCACACGTACTTCCAGGCACCGGTGTAGAAGAAAGCTTCTGATCATCCTAGGAGAGGATCACTAATACCAAAGTTCTGGAGTTTGAAGAGCAGAATGTTATGGTTTAACCGGTCGAACGCCTTTGAGAAGTCAAGGAAGACTACATCAACTCCTGTGCCATTGTCCACTACTTCAGTCCAGCTACATCGTGCTAGTAGTAGATTTGTAGTGCACGATCGATTTCATCGGAAGCCATGCTATTCCGGTGCGAGGTCTTTAAATCCTTCCAAGTAGGCGGTTAGCGCATCAGAAATAATAGCTTCCGTGCTATTTGTAAGGTTATGGGCCTGTAGTTGGCTGGATTAGAACGACTACCTCCCTTGTAAAGAGTAGTAATCGTCCCATATTTCCACATATCAGGAACGTACATTTCGTCAAAACAGTGTTGGAAGAATCGAGACAAAGGCTCAGCTAAACTTTGGCCCACCGCGGCTAGCGATTTTGTGTGTGGATTATCAACTCCGGTAGAGCTCTGCTTGCGCATACTCAACATCTTTTTTAGTACAACTTCTGCTGTGAAGGATATGTGAGTTTTGGGGGTCAAACAACCAAATGTCATATGGCTATGTGGCCAGTGATCATGCTGAAATGTTGTAGTATATTGTAGGCGCAGGGTATTTGCGCCTCCTTCGGTGTCCGTGTACGTCCGTCCGCTGTATGAAGAGGAGACATTCCCCGTTTCACTTTACGTAGACTGTTGACGTGTCCGTACAGAAGCTTGTGGTTTGAGGCCATACGCACTGCTAACTTTGTTATAGCGGAGGTGAGCATACTCCACCACTCCCCGTGGTTTTGGGAGTTTTATTCCACACCCCTATTCACCCCTGTTAGGGAGCTGGCTACTTAACCCTCAGTTTCATGAATTATTTTAGTTGCCTATTTCTTTGTTTGCGCAGTTACCTGCTTCTCTGCTACATTTTGGACACGCCGTTTTCCTCAGCCTCATTCGCAATCGCTCACAGCAAATTTCAGCTGTCTCATTCTGTGGACATTCTGATTGGTTTCTCTTGCTCAGCGTTCCTTAGCATTTTCACGTGGATGTATTATTCAGCCGACACATATTTATTATACCTGTTTTATTTTCCTGGTTTGTATCATTCTCACTATCAACTGTTCTGGCATTTGTTTAAACGCATCACTTCTCCACACTGATTGGACGCTTCTCATCGTTTTTAATGGTCGCTCACCAGAAGGTTACCCCCAGGGATTAACTCCGCAGACACTATTTTCGTTGCCGCACTTCATTGGTTCGTAATTTTCGCGATTCTCATTTGCTTGTTCCATTTTGTGTTTTCTCCATGCCTGTTGGATCTCATGCGTTTAGTAGTTTGGATTCGCCCTTGTTTGTAAAGCTATATAAGTGGTGCCGTGCTGTGATAGAAAATCTGTTCATCCCGGCTCATCTTGGACTTCTTCTTGCGGTCGTGGGGTGAAGGCGTACTGGGCGTCACAACAAACTTCTGCTGGTGCGCCCTTCTATCCTCATGAACAAGCTGAGTACAGTGGTTACGTTGGGTCGTATAGGCCATCCAGTTCTCAGTGCTTGGGGCGAGTTTGTAGATACGCCAGACTGTTTCGCACCGCTATACACTTGCTTGTCCTGCTTCACAGAAAGGAGACCACGTTTCTCTGGCTGAAGGTCTTAGTCGCCGAAGCTTCGGCCCCCAGAGAGTCCTACTGGCTGGCGAAATGTTCCCATACACTAGCTGGTGCCTCATCTGCCAAAATGGTCCAGTTGGCTGTCTCAACTAGTCGAGCTAATATGTCGTAGCGTATAGTCTTTTTTGTTGCATCGGCAATTTCCACGGGATGTTCTGCATAGCAAATGTATTCGAAGATTATTACTGCATAATCGCTGCGGCCCAATGGGATGTCGACGATCACTCTCTCAACCATTAATTCTTCCTTGTTGAATATCCGATCCAGTATGGAAGGCTTATCTTTTTCTGGGAATCGGGTGGGAGTGTTGATGTAGCCATATAGCGGGTAACTGGATACAAACTCTTGTAGATCGGCTTTAAACTGTTCTCTGAAACTTGCCTGGGATTCTAGAGTGTGGATGTTGAAACCGCCAGTAATGAGAATGTGACTGTAAGTTGTGCTTACCACTCACCTTATTGCGGATGCCAGACATAAGTCCATAACGGGCGTGGAGGAAGGAGGGCGGTAAATGACCACCACTAAGCAAGTGTCCTCGCCTTTTAAACATAGACGGCACGAGAGGGAATCTTGTACCTTGCCGACCGGATCCTCTCTGAGCTCCCTTTGGAGGTGGTTGCGGAAGTACAGAGCCACCCCATAAGTTTGCTGGATCGGTCGTGTCGAACAATGGACATGCCTGGCAGTGCGATCTCCATGTCACATGTCAGGGCGTAACCATGTCTCCGTTATAATGATGAGGTTGCAGGCTTTTGATCCTGGACGCAGCTGCATTTCGGAAAGTTTACTCAGTAAGCCTTGTGCGTTGGTGTACATACAACAAACCTTTTCGGTTGTCAAAAGCTGTTGACTAGAAGCACATGAATGGTGTGGATTTGTGCCGACCGATGAGAGGCCGGCATCTAATCGTTTTTTGGGTCAATTGCCAAATCTCGATGGGAATGCAACTTGTTTTTGGTCTCACTTGTACCTGCGGTAAGTAGTCTATTGACATCCTTCTAGATAGCTATGGGACTTAGCGCACAGGTTTCTGAACCGCTGTTGTGGTTCTATGGAGTAGCGGATGGTGTCGCTTCCGCTAGAACATCGAGTGGCTGCGGCTGTCTAACTGCTGTCTCTAGTCGTAGTTCCGAAGGAAGTTTGTTGCGCAGTAACTGCCAGCAACGGAGTAAGTTCACGGCCATCTGTTGTGACTGCACCGTTAGTTTCAGTATCCTCGGGCCATTGACTTTGTAGTTTGGCGACACGTGTAACCGTGTAATCAACTAGAGAGCTTCACGGATGTAACGCCATTCTTCCAGGTCCTGAGCGTGGGTTTCTTCATATCAATACTAACAAATAAAACTCGCAACTGACGCGAAAGCATGTGCCGGTTCCGGGAGCAAAGTTAACAAGTCCAGTTAACATTCAGGCAGCCGTGAACAGTTTACGGTGTGGGGACGGGAATGTGTCAAATGTGAAATACAACCGCTCGTTGCAGTTAATCAGTAAATTGGGTGCGCTCGTTCGTGTTAACGCTCTCACAGACGTAGAAAATTCAATTGGCGAAAAGTCTTGGAAGGGAGCACAAGAATTTGTCTATGTAACTCTTCTGATCGAAGACAGAATCGTACGATTCCAGTTAGACACGGGTGCTACTGTCAACATTCTTGCCAGGAAGCACTGACGCGGAGTGTGCATCCGATCTGATCAAGCTTGCATGCGCATGTGGAATGGCTCCAGACTTCATGCGAAAGGCTGAGCTACAATCGAAGTGGTTAATTCACATCGGCTGGAGTTTTTGGTCGTTCAAGTTCAAGTTCAAGTGGGACTGGAACGATAGGATGAATCCCGTAAGTATTCCTTCTTGAGCGGGTCGTTGATCCACCGTTTCTTGGTGTTGTAATTTTCGTCATGATCGTTTCGTGCATGCTTGCCAAAGAGAAACCGATGTTGGTCCCTAGTATCCCAGGTTTGGGAAAATTCGAGCGAACCGCCCAATTGCCATTAGATGCTTTAATACGACCGACTGCGCCGCCGCCTAGGAGAGTTCAGTTTTATAGTTTCTTCGCTGAATTGAGCAAATTACTGAGGGATGGTATAGCTTCAAATGTTGGCGAGCCAGCGAACTGGTTAGCCCGGTCGCAATCATTACGAAGAAGACGGGCGAACTGCGCTTTTTTATTGATCCTTAATCTTTTATTGAGGCCCTGCGTAGAGAGCATTATGTGCTACTGACCCTGAAAGACATTTTGTCACATTTGGCAAAACTAAGCACTTCATGGAGGCACATCTGCTTTCCGCATTCTGGCACGTGGTTCTAAACGAAGAATCCAAATTCTTTCCAAGCTTTGCCACACCATTCGGTCGTTATCCGTTTTCCGAAAACGGTTGGTACAAGCGGCGTAACATATGTGGCAGACAATATCCTGCTGGCTCGGCAGAAGGAGAGCATGACCCTAATCTCCACCGTTTCCTGCAGCGTTGTGTACAAAAGAACATTAAGCTCAGGCGTGAGACAATTGAGCTTCGGAAAGACTAGGTACTCCTGCATGATCATGTGATAACTGCCAAATGAGTAAGGGTCGAGCATAGAAAAAAGATGCAATACATGAGATACCGCCCCTCAGCAATGTGAAGGGAATGCGTGGATTAAACGTTATGGAGTTATTAGAGCTGATTTATGCCAAGACTCGCCGATATCATGACGCCGATCAGAAGTGGTATACTTGTGGTTAATGGGGGCTTAGAGCCGTCAGAATAAAGACCTTCCCGCACCGGACAGTGTATGGACCAGATCTCAAGTCACATGAAACAGGCAAGACAGCCAACAATTTAGGTTAAGGTGAGAGTGTGTGTTGGACATGCGGCGGCCTGATGCATATGAACCACAGTCGACCATTCGGTGAGAGTGAAGTTCACAGTCAGTGTGTGGGACGACATGGTACTTTTGAGGCACCGGATGGCCTGGTGTAACACAACCCCCTTTGAAAACAAGTTCTACAGACTCATACAAATAAAATGCTGGGTTCACGTGAAAACGTCAGATCGGTTTACTTGTTCGCACAGATCTCCGAGTGACTCCGGGGCATGGCTCTGTGCAAGTTTCCGTCGGCTCACAAAGCCCCAAAATTTTTGGCTGTTCAAAGGTGTTCAGCAATATATTGCACGGCAGCTCGAAGTAGCAGTGATTGTTTGTTCGATCCGTCGTGTGCATAACTGATTAACGTGCCGTATGAGAGACAACGGTCCAACAGCGCAGTGCCTTCTCTTTTTCGTACCAGTGCAGGTTGCCGGGTTTGGTGGTTCGGCCTTGCATCCAACGCGTACACCGGCTCCCCTGGTAGAAAACTCTGCTCACGCCTGACGCTAATGGCCGTTGCGTCAATTGCAAGACGTATCTCACGCCCGAACATGGTTTCCGCTGGGGATCTGCCACCTGGTACAGCGGGGTTAGGCGTAGCCCGATAAGTTAACAGAAACAGCTGTATGATCTCCTTTGTCGGTCCTACCCCCAGCAGTTTTAGAAGTGAACGTTTGAAGCTATGCACGAATCTTTCTGCTTGCCCGTTGGACTGTGGATGCCCCGGAGGCCACTGGCAATGCTTGATACCATTACGCCGACAGAAAGCACCAAATTCGTCGGAGATAAATTGCGAACCGTTATCGGAAACCAAGGAGTTTGGTGAAGCGAACTGTGCAAATAACTGTCGTAGTTTTCATATTGTGACCGCTGTCGTGGTTGTGTTCATCAGGTATACGTCCGGCCACTTGGTATACGCATCAAGCACAATCAAAAAACACTGGTCTTGCACAGGACCAGCGAAAGCAACGTGAATTATCTCCCAAGGCTGGCATCCAGAGTTGGATGATTTTACTTGAAGTTGCGCTACTGATGCACAATTGCTACATGTGACGACACACTCATGAACAGGGTTGGTAATAAAAGGCCAGTATACGTAATTTCTGACTAAAGCTTTCATCCGTGATATTCCGGAGTGATGTAGGTGCAAATATCTTAATACTCTTGTCTGCAGGAACTTCAGAACAACCACGCGCTCACCGAACATAACGCATTCATCAACCAGTGCTAAAAAGTTATGCCGACAATAAAATTGTTTAAGGTGTGTGTCGGTAATGCGGCATGGCCACTTGGTGTGTAAAAAACGAATAACGTTTTGCAAAATAGGGTCGAGTTTGGTGTGCTGCTGAATGTCCACAGAAGTAATCGGGAGAGCTCTGATTGAATTACACAGAAGCTCAGTTGTTGTGGAGTTCTCCGAGCTGGGCAAGTTGATTGTAAACGTTTCGCCATCATTCGAGGTGACCTCTTCAATGCAGTTAAGTTGCAGTAGCTGGCAGAAAGCAAACCCAATAATGCAATCAAGTTGCCCAGCACGGAGAACTCCACAACAACTGAGCAAGCCTAAGGAGCTACCAATATTCCAAATCATTTCTTACACAGAAGCTGTTTCACGTCCGATTCAAACGCAACTGACGAGATCACCTGGTCTTCTTCTATGCTTGGCTGTTTTGGGATAAGTCGAGACAGTGCATAGGCGTAGCTGAAATCTGCCGTACGCGCATGAGCTATGGGAAGATTATATCCGAGCAACTGTGTCGCCCAGCGTTGGGGGCGATTCGCCGTGTACACAGATATCGCTTTTTTAAAACGAAAATGCCCAGTAATGGTTCACGGTCAGTCTGTTTCGAATATAATTACATGAGCACTTTTTTAGTGGCAACCATAAGGTAAAATAATAATAACAAAATATAATAATCGCAATATAGTAACAAGTGGTCGACATACAGCTCACAGAGTTTATATATATATATATATATATAAATATATATAAATATATATATATATATATATATATATATATATATATATATATATATATATATATATGGTTAGCGGCATCCGGTTTCGGATTTGCCTGTCACTGTGGCCAGCCACAGGATGCCTGCGCCTACAGAGGGACCATGGGTGGCTTGCGCTGCACCAGCCACAGCTCCAACCACATACGCCATATCCAGTGTAAACCCGAAGGAATAAGACCGGGAGGCATGCGGATGAGAACCATGTTTCATCAACGGAGTCGGCCCACACTCCTTCACAGGCAAACACAAGCACACTGTATTTGGGAATCAATCGCACACAAGGCGGTGGCTGGACCGTAGTCCGCTCCACACTGACTGCATGGAACCACTCTTTGATCCTAACACGGCCAAAAGGACCGTGCACCCCGTCCCCTCCAGCAACGACCAACTGTCTCCTGGAGCCAGTATGGACGAGGTAGTGGGTAATAGACAGGTAGGCACCTTGTCAACATGCACATCAAGCGCATCCACACCGGGGATATCAAACAACAGCCAAACACTTGAGAGAGAAAGAGAGAGAAAGAAAAAGAGAGAGAAAGAAAAAGAGAAAGAGAGAAAACTCGATTAATGCATAAGGAAACGGTGATATAACCTTAATTAAATAGCATATGTAATAAGTTGATTACAAACAAATCCTAGCTAAGTGCACGAGGTCAGGAAGTGTAGTTCACGGAATGCCACGAACGCAAAAATGTTATGGAAATCGGATACAGTTGTCTTAGGCGATGTGTGCAAGTTAGTGAAATAGAGTACAGGGAGATATTTATATGAGAAAGAAAAGCATTAAGGCACAAACTGTAAACCCACCACCTGAAATAAAGAGACTTAGCATGCAAGCACGCGGTTAGTAAATCGAATTCAGCGTGCCTACAAACACTGCGCCCGTGCTGCCTACGTTCACTGCTGGACCCGTCGTCGCTTCGGCAGTGGTCCCGAGTGACCTCTCTCATGGCTCACTAGGCCTGCCTGACTAAGGCACTCGCGACCGCATGTTCTACAGCACCATGCGCTCGATGTCGATGGAGTACAATTCATTGGTGCTTGCCGCTTCCGCACTTGCCGCTTCTTCTCTGCATGCATGAGAGCTTTCTCCCGCACTTCAGCAACTGCCTTCGTGATTAGATCGCGCCATGAACCACGATCAACCGCCTTCGATTCCCATGATATATATATATATATATATATATATATATATATATATATATATATATATATATATATATATATATATGACTGAATTTCATGATTGACATGGTGAACGTTCAAGCTTAGAAAAACGGTTGACTTACAGTGGTGGTCGGTTTCAGTGATGGTCGATTTCGTTGCTTCATTGCATCGCTGCATTGTTTATGCCAGTTGAGAGAATGCAGAAAATCTGCAGCATACCTATAGCACGAGCACTGACAAGGAGATTCGCAAATGTCAATGTGTACGAATAAGTTACTTTAAGAATATGGATTGAAAAAGCGCACGAGCTGTCACTTGCAGGCACATCTGGCCGGATGATACCTCGCATCAGTAAGCAATTTCGTCAACTTCAACAGAGCAGTAGAATTGGACGGGTTTGGTCATAATTTCTAAACCGGAATTAAACGCGGAATATCGTGGTGTTTCGAGGTTATTCACCCTTGCTACACTCTGTTAGCTCAGATAAAACAGAAAAAAGGCGATTCCATTATATGTTAATGTTGGGACATAACTGAGATTGCGTGTCGCTGCCCCAACCCAAAGAAGGTTTTCCAAAACCCAACATTGGAGTTCTAACGGCTGTATTAAACATTATTAGATACAGTATTAGTACTGCACTCTTAGCTGTTTCACAGGACAAGTATTGGACGGACAGCAAAACCAAGATTTGTAACGACTAGAACGGAACGGAAACGCTATAGAGGACAAAATGTAAGTGGCGAAGTGTATAATCCAACTGTCTTATTAACATTATCAGTGCCAGTGTGGAAACGACCGATTCGGGAATTGCGTTCCATAGATGGTATACACAAATGAAGTGCTCAGTGCTGAGGCTGGTGTTGCATTCTTGATGCTTCTTCACCGCAGTTGGGCTAAGCCAACTTACACTTAAACTAGGTCTTTTTAAGCTGGATACATTTCATTCCACTTTATTTGGTTTGTCCTGCCTACCTGAATAATCTTCTATTAAAAGGCCACGTTGCTTACGCTAATTGTGGTTATCTTCGTTAACTTTATTGCATTTGTAACCTTTGTAAGTAACTTCTGGACATTTTGTACTTATTGCGGATGCGTTGTTAACCAACTTACCTCATATGCTAATTTAGGGTAGATTTATGTCTGCATAGCCGTATTCTTTACCAGATATATTTTATTTCATAATGTCATTTCAAATGGTTGGCTGTTGTCTGACATTCCCGCTGTGACTGCGCTTGATGTGTATATTGACAAGGTGCCTACCGGTTTATTACCCACTACCTCATCCATACTGGCTCCAGGAGACAGTTGGTCGTTGCTGGAGGGGACGAGGTGAACCGTCCTTCTGGTCGTACTAGGCTCGAAGAATGGTTCCATGCACTCAGTGTGGAGCGGACTACGGTCCAGCCACCGCCTTTTGTGCGGCTGATTCCCCAAATACAGCGTGCTTGTGTTTGCCTGTGAAGGAATGTAGGCCGACTCCGTTGATGAAGCGTGGCTCCCATCCACATGCCTCCCGGTCCTATTCCTTCGGGTTTACACTGGATATGGGGTGTGTGGTTGGAGCTGTGGCTGGTGCAGCGCAAGCCACCCATGGTCCCTCTGTAGGCGCAGGCATCCTGTGGCTTGCCACAGTGACAGGCAAATCCGAAACCGGATGCCGCCAACCATACACAAATGGAAAATATTTTTTCACATCACTCCAGACCGTTGTAATGTTCCGGCAGTTTCAGTGCCTTATTTAATTGGTGTTACCACTGGGCTTGCGAACGAAGCGGCATACATGGTTTGAACTACGCAGGAACAATTAAGCCAATGTTAACTTGCCTGGCAGTTGACGATATCGACCACTGATCACTTCTAAACGTATTACTCTCTTTTCTCACGAAAGATTACCCCTTTTAATGACTTAATTAGAAATAGTCCAGATAAACAACATGGCAAGTGTTTAGGAATTGAATCAATTCGCGGTAGATAGAGTAAAGGTGATTTCTTTATGAGATACGCAACGGCTAATTTAAAGGCCCAGTCGCTATTAATGAGTACCAAAGATACGTGCTCCTGTAACGTAGCACTGAGGCGCACCACATTGGACTAATATGGGCCGGATAAAGAACTCTGAATTTTGGCACTAATTGTCGTTGCAGGAATAAGTTGGCGATCCAATTCAACAGTGGGTCTCCGACTTTATAACGCTGCAGCTTGCAAAGGAAGGCCTTGATGATTTGGATTGTCGAATACATTCAAAAACCCAGGTAAATTACAAATACATCTTTTCTAGCGTCGTTTAACTCGATCCAGCTACGGTGTTATTAGTAACTTCTTGTGCAGGTGAATGGAGTGATCCCTTGTGTAATCGCACAATGCAGGGGTTGATATACTGCCTGGTGAAAAACTTGATAATCTTGATTATGCGGACTATATTGTCTTGTTATTTGACGATTATATCGTAGCACAGTCTTTCTAGAATGAGCCAATCATTTGGTATGCGCTTCGCACCATCAAAGTGTCAAGTGTCACAGAACCACTATCCACTTCAAAACAATTTAACTTTGATAGCGAGAAATACGAGTTAGCTGATCAAGTCACTTATACTGATAGCTGCATCAGTAACAATGGGCGCATAAGCACTGAAGTCACTTTAAGTATTGCGAAATATCGTAATACTACCTTCCTGCATCTGAGACATCTGTGGCGTCAGAAAGTGGATGCCGTTGATCTGAAGAAAGTGTTTACAGAGCCACAGTGAGGGCCGTTTTACTCTATGGAAGCAAGAACTGACTCCTTCCGTCTTAGGATTTGATGCGTCTTCACATCATTGATCATCGCTGTCTGCGAAAATTTACTGGCGTCGGATGGCACCAGCATGTCTGCAACAATGTTGTGCGTAAGCGAGTACTAAACAGTGAGAAACAAGCTCGTTCTTTAGAGCTTCAGATAGCACTGAATAAGTTGTACTGGCTTGGGTACGTACTGCGTATGCCCGGTCACCGCTTACCTAGGAGGCTGTTGTTTTGTTTGTTGGCGCAAAGGTTGGAGGTGGGAAAAGTTAACTTGGCAGCGAGAAATAAAACCAGTGATAACCAAACCGAATGCCCCCAGATGTTGTCTGGGAAACGTTCATAAGAACGTTTAGCACACTGGCAACACACGCATCGGAAGAGAAGTCCCACCAACCTAAAAAGAAATAAGTCATTTCTGAGGAGCAGAGCATGGAAACGCGTGTCCCTGAGGGACTTGGCATGGCGAGTTCACAAGGACTGCCCGAATGCAGAAACCTGGAATGCATACGTGACACATGGTAAGTTCTGTATGAAATTGATCTGTGAGGACAAGGTCACGCATCAGCAGGTTAATAAAGCGATGCTGCACGAACCGCAAACTTCTGTACAGGTACGTTAACAGCATTCGAAAGGCGAAGCGGGGATTCCAGCACTAGTCACGACTGATGGACGCACGTGGCCAGCAATGGAAGCAGCCAATCTCCTACGGCTTCATTGCTCCCAAACTTTCTATAAGTTAACGAGCCCAAATATTCTCCATGCTTCAATTACTCCACCGTCGGATTTAGACAACATTACCGTCACTGCGGAAGCTGTGTTGAAGAAGTTGCTATTCTTGCGTATCCACAGTTCTCTTGGAGTCGATAACATCTGGCCTTAGGCTTTGCAGGCATTAGCTAGTGATCTAGCGGAACCATTGGTCGTTTTCTATCAGCGATGTCTAAGGGAGAACCATATTCCACCAGTATGGAAGCGAGGAGTCATCATTCCTATACATAAAGGAGGTGGCCGCACTGAGCTTACCAACTTCCGTCCAATAAAGCTACTCCTGTGATACCCGAAGTTATGGACCAATCATCGCAGATGCGCTGATGCAGTACCATCTTGGAAGCCACAACTTAATGGCCACAGAGCAACATGGCTCTCGTCAACAGTGTTCAAGTACTACTAACCTATTAATTGCATGTAATAGCTGAACTGAAGCCGTTGTTGATGAATCTGGAGTCGATGCCGTGTACCTAGACTTCTCAAAGACGTTTGATCGCCTAGACCCTCAAATTCTCCTTCAGGAGCTTCAGAACTAGGGCACTGTCGACCCAAGGCTGAGTTAGATAGACGATTTTCTACACGAATGACGCTTGGAGGTGAGAGTCCGGGAAAATCTGTCCGACGCAATCGATGTAGTGTGTGGTGTACCACAAGACTCAGTGCTTGGACCTTGTTTATTCTTGGTGTTCATTTGGCGAGATCAATTGCTTCCGATTTCCTATTTTTCGCTGATGATACCAAGGTATGGCGAAGGATCAGAGGACCGGACGACCACGAACGGCTCCAGTGTGATGTTAACATGGTATCGAACTGGTAAGTTAAAAGCGCCCTACCATTCAACATAGAAAAATGTTGCATTGTGTAATCACCCCATAGACATGACTACACGTATTTGCTTGGGGCACACGGATTGCACACCGACTCCGGGGGATATGGTCTTGGTGTGCTAATACAGAGTGACCTCAACTGTTCAAAACAGGCCGGAGTAGCACGTCACCATGCTGCGAAGGGTATTCGGCAGATTTGACCCATCAATTCTTACTTGCGTCCACACGTTGAATACGCTATCCAAGCTTGGCAATCTTGGTTGAAGCGCGACCTGAGGCATTATAGGCACCACAACAAAGAGCTTAATTTGCTAAGAATTTTCACCGGACACTACAGAATGCAGCGCGCCGATCTCGTTAGCGTAGAAAATACTGAGTGCCCCCAACCACGTATGCCGCCAATTCCTGAAACATAACCACAACACGCAGCTCAGGGATTAATGCTTGAACTTGTGGGAACGATATAGCCGTCTAGTGTCGATGTAATTATTTTTTCCCTTAGGTTTGCCAACCCTGGCACGCACTCCCAAACTCAGTCGTATCCTACTCTATGTTGGAGGTTTTCAAAAAACAATTAGATGTTGACCTTCGCTACCAGCACTTTGTTATCTAATCTATGCTAATGTGCATTACGCCAATCATGCCTTTCTACAGGATTTATGTATCAAATGGACCCGTTAGCGACCATATGTTACTTTAATCGCGCCTTAGATCAACGACCACTGCACCCTGTGTATTACTGTAGGCCTACAGTCGAACTATTTTAATTTTACACTGACGTTCTTTTCAAAACATTCACCTAGGTAAACGTTCGGTAGATGACCCACATATATTTCGGTTTCATCGTACTCACCCCAACCATCCTACGAGACGTGTCAAGGACTTGCTTTTATCCAGTGATACATCATTGTTAATGCTTCATTCTACTTTTGGTTGTCTCACCTTCCAGAGTGGAGTTTACGTAACCCGCCTTGTGGTTGGCTCGAGACGTTAGAGGACATTGCTCACAGTCGACACCAGTGGCGTAGCTACTGTTGTTTCCTAGTCGGATTGCCTGTCCAGCGTGTTTGTTGCGGTGTTACCTGCGGGGTAATGGCTACTTGTGATGTGGGGCAGTGTGAGCCGCAAGGGAACTTTTTCTGATGACGCCTATACACGATGGGCAACTGTTTGTGACAGTACATTTTGGACAAGATGTAGGCGCTTTAACTCTGAATGTTTGCTTATGGTACTAAGGTTTTATGCTAACTCTCACTTCTATCCCTTTTATTATTCTTTGTTCCATAGGTCATCATGATTGTAGCACAGCGCCGTATCAGTTCAAATGACTGATGTACTACTGTTGCTCATAATGCTGATGAGGAAGCCGTGCGGACATGGGGAAATAATGGTGCAGCTTTCAGATTGGCCACCAACGCATTGGTACTGAGAGATTCCATTATGCTGGACAGAGCTAGTAAGAGCAATTTTGGACGGTAGTTCGAAGATTCGACTATGCTTGCTCCTACGTAGATTGGAGTGTGTATTCCAGCCCTCCTCATGATACAAACCTGGTTATGAGCTAAGCACCACTGGAACGACTGAGTCAAATATTACGGTAGTTCCCTTGCCTCATCTCCCAGTCCTTTGGTAAGAATAATATCGACACGAGAGAAACTGCGCCTGCACCGAGATGCCAACTTTCTTCGTAAAGCTTCAGCAAATCCTGATAGTAAGGCAACAGTCACAGAAAGATCTCCTGGGGACAGGGGCCGCTGAAAAGTGGAAATACCTTGAATCTTTAGCGCTTTTGTTGATTCGGTCGCCGTTCTTGTTGGATCATCAGCTATCCGGAGCAGACAAAATCCATGCCTCATCTTTCGAAGACCACTGATATGTTTATACACTCGCTTATGGTTCAGCACGTGCCCCATGCCGAGACTGCAGTTGCATTCTTGATACTTCTTCACCGCAGTTGGGCTAAACCAACTCACACAAACTAGGTCTTTTTAAACCGGATAAATTTCATTCCACTTTATTTGGTTTGTTCTGCCTACTTGAATAATCTGCTATTAATTGGCCACGTTGCTGACGCCAATTGCGCTTATCTTCGACAACTGTTTGCGTTTGTAGCATTTTAAGTAACTTATGGGCATTTCTTACTTATCGCGGATTGGTTGCTGACCAACTTCCTTGATATGGTAATTTAGGGGAGAGTTATGCCACCGTAACTGTATGCATTATTGGATTTGTTTTATTTCATCTTGTCGTTCCAGGTTATTAGCTGTTGCTTGAAATCCTGGGTGTGGCTGCGCTTGATGTGCATGTTGATAAGGTGCCTACCCGTCTCTTACCCACTACCTCGTTCATACTGGCTCCAGGAGACAGTTGGTCGTTGCTGGAGGGGACGGGGTGCACGGTCCTTGTGGTCGTGCTAGGCTTCAAGGGTGGTTCCTTGTGCTCTGCGTAGAGCGGACCACGGTGCAGCCACCGCCTTGTGTGCGATTGATTCCCAAATACAGTGCGCTTGTGTTTGCCTGTGAAGGATTGTGGGCCGGCTCCGCTGATGAAACGTGGCTTCCATCCTTATGCCTCCCGGTCTTATTCCTTCGGATTTATACTGGATATGGCGTATGTGGTTGGAGCTGTGGGTGGTGCAGCGCAAGCCACCCATGGTCCCTATTTAGGCGCAGTCGTTCTGTGGCTGGCCACAGTGACAGGCAAATCTGAAACCGGATGCCGAGAACCATACTTCACCATAAACACAGGCAAGATTATTTCTAGTTTTCACCAGGAATGGAGTGCGTGTGCCTGCCCCATATCCAGGTTGCAGATAACTTGTTGGAGACAGCATAGCAAACTTTCTACCTTGAGTGCGTAAAATCAAACGACCTGAAGAGGACGAGCGACCTGCGCATCCGAATATCTAAGGCGGCTGCTGCGTTCGGTAGACTGGAATACCGAGTTTGGAAGAATGGCCAGGTTTCGACGAAACTCTCCGTTTTTCCATATGACGGCGAAACCTGAACGCTGTGCTGTACTGACGTCCGTTATCTGGAGTGCTTCTCTCAACAGTGTTTAAGTCGGATTCCACGCATCGGCACGGGTGACCGAGTTGCCGATACAGAACTCATACGCCGCGGTATTGTTTATATAGCGCGCTGTTGCGGCATCTGAAGTGGCTGGGATGCATCAACCACATGGACTCAACGCGGCTACCCAAACAGGTGCTATATCGACAACTACGTGTAGGGGAGCGGAACGTAGAGAAATATAAGTTGCATTACCTGAAAATGATCAAGGTGAGTTTATCATGTACTAATGTTGATTTCAGGTCATGGGACTCAAAGTCCACACTAATCGGCGCCAGTGGCGTGACCATATCAAGAGGGCGGTTGCTCAGGTGCAGAAGAAAGCACTGTTGTACGCTGAAGAGATATGTCGGTTGAGGAAATGACACGCGTCGACTGATTCTAGATCATCGAGGTCAAACGCACGGTGCTGCAGCACATGCAGTCGCGACTGCCTGAGCCAAGCGGGTTTGGTAAGCCATCAGCCTTTCCACGTGGGGCCATGGTCCAAAAGACGACGAGCCAACTGATTAGCTAAGCCTAATCAGCGCAACGATTGGTAGACGCGCTGCATAGATGCACATTTCCGTTTATTGTCACTGTATTTGAACTTATTTACTTCACACTAACCTGTTAAACCTTGGCTTTTTAACCTGTATTATACCATTGTTCCATTATTTGTTTCTCATACGCTATCCAAACTGAACTCATCAGTCCTGAGGGGCAGGTGTGCTCGCGGTATACTTAGTCTACGCTCGACTGGTGGTGGTCACGCGGCATCGAAGCGCCGTTACGGCGTACAGCTGACGCATTAATTACTTATTATTAGTCCTGAGATTCACAAAGACTCAGTTCAAGTAACACTTGCCGAGCAGTGTTCTAATCGGATCCTGGAACCGTTAGATACACAACACGTTGCAAATAAACACCACTGTATTCAAAGTAATGCAAGTGTCAATAGGTGGAAAGCAACACCTAGTCCATACTGCGTCGAATAAAAACAAACGTGGTTATGATTTGCTGTGGTGCGTTTTATACCTCGTTATCATAGCAATGGATGAAATTCGAGGGTAGGAAATTGGTATGAATTAATAGGAAAACTAACCGGCAGCTAGCTAGACCTTTCTCAAATGTGTGTCATTGTTCTGAGGGCCAGCCCTGTCCTCTGCACATCATAACATGCAAGAAAGTGGAGGATGAGCCGCGCTATATCACAGTTAGGTATCAGTTATGGCAGTCCGCTGCCGTCGCGCATGGCTCAGTGAAATAAGTGACTGACTCGCAAGAGTAAGATCGTGGGTTCGAATCCGGCAGGATTCGGTGGGTGCGCGCTACTGACGAGTCCCAATCGAACGAAACGGCCGTCTAGCGCTTTCCTGGATGTGTGGTGGCTGTCTGTGTCTAACCGCGACGAATGCACACAAAAATCTAATAACCCCCCTTACTACTTACAAAGAACAATAAACTATTCGAACGCCCGAAAAACTCAAGACCAAACCAAATGGAGAGAACCGGAAGCCAAACGAACGTTTCTCACCGAGACACAACAAAATACCGACAGGTTGAGAAAGGCAGTGTACTTAAAAATGCTATACCTCACAATAGTCATATTAGTCGCACTCAACGCCTGCGTCCGCTCTCCATATGACTCGATTTTATACATGGTGGAAAATTCTGTCACTATTCAGCTATTCTAAATAAGTAGTAGGGTGAGTTGAATGGTATGGGCAGAAATTCGTCAAACGTTGGCTCACTCAGACAGCCGCCACACGCCCGGAAAAGCAATGTACGCGCGTTTCATTCTTTCGGGAGTCATCAGCAGTGCGCACTCCATTGGAACCTTGGTAGGGCTCGAACCCGCAACTCGACTGTTGCCAGTTCGTGGTTAAGACCACTGAGCTACGTGGGACGAATCTCTACCTACACCACTCAACTCTCCCTACTACTCTTCTCTAATCAGTACGCAGGCCAAGCTGCTTATAAGTCTATAAGTTAATTGGCGGCTTAAGTTTGGTAAGCTCGTCGTTTTGTGAGGGGGCTACTCTGTCCTCTGCACGGCAGTAACGTGCAAGTCAGTGGATAGTGAGCGGCGCTATATCACATCCAGTAACTTATTCACGATGGTCGTTGCCGTCCCCCGTAGTTTAGTGGTCTCAACCACGGACTGGCAACAGTCGAGTTGCGGGTTCGAGCCCTACCAGCGTCCGATGGAATGCACACTGCTGATGATTTCCGAAAGGATAGAACGCGCGTACAGTGCTTTTCCGGGCGTGGGGCGGCTGTCTGAGTGAGTCTAGATGTGATGAATTTCTACCTATACTATTCTAAATAAACGTTCTACCGTGTTCCTCCGATAGGATTAAGCGCACTAAGTACAGGGACTCGGTTACCAGGGAAAAGATCACACCACCACCACCACCACATGAAATTCTCCACAGTTTCCACGTATAATCGGAAGACAGGATCATGCCACAAGATCCCATGTGGACAATCTAGCAGATAGGTGAAATTAGTTCATAAATAGCAATTACAGAAATCAGGGTAAGCGAACATATGTTTTCGATAATTCATCTTCAGACTTATACAATTATATGCAAATCAAAATGTGCAGACAGAAATTACAAGTCCTTACTGCTGGAGCGAGTTAATTGGATGTTGACAGCGCTGTCTGTTAAGCCACGACAATCGACCGCGTGTGACCTCGTGGGTTGGAGGTCACCGGCCGTTGGGGGTTAGGGCAGTCCCAAGACTTTAGTTAGCTTCTTCTGAACACAGCTCCGGTTCATACAGCCGGATCGCAATTGCTTCAGCGGCTTCTAGTAGTCGCTTGCGGAAGTAGTTCGAGTGGTGCTTTGGGGCCTGATAGATAAGTTTGAACGAATCAGTGAACTTCGTGGCGTGCCCTGTATTGGCTAGGTGCGCTGCTATTGAAGAGTGCGCTGTATTTCCACTTCCAATTCTAAGCCCGATGCGATGGTGTTTCTTCATTCTCTCAGATAGACGCCGTGTCGTACGACCAATTTATTCCGCTTCACAGGAGCATGTAAATGAGTAGATACACATTGAGTTGGTGTGGACCGGCCTCCTCCCTTGAGTTTACTCTCACCATCGGAATGCTAGTGAACTGGATTTCCATCTGCGCTGCTGGATAGGTGCGTCTGAGTGCAAACGAAAGACGACAAGATAGAAGTTCCGTCGCAACCTCACCCTTGTATGGCAGCTGTAGGAAGAGGAATTACAGAAATCCTGGGGACTCTGAAAACGTTGAGAGACGAAATTATAATAAGGTTAGTCAATCAGACTTTGATGCTCAACAGGAACCGTAAAATCTAGTCAGCGAGGTATTTAAGTATATTATTTACATTAACCTACAACTCCAACGTTAGTTGTTAAGACAACGACTGTAGAGTCACTCATTTTAGAAGTTGCCACTCAGTAACTAACTGCCAATCAAAAAACCACCAAAGCAGTTAGTCATACATGCTTATGCGAGCTTAGCCATCAGTCGTGCCGGAAGATCGAAACGACTTCCACCAACCCGAAAAGAAACAGTTGGCCATCAGACTCCGCGTGTCAATTTAAACCTTCTCCATGTGTTCGGTAAGGTGCAGTAACGCATAACTAGCCACGCAGGTTAATATTTCAGGAGCAAAATACGATTACATGCTTCTGAGACTGCTTCAATTCCTATGCACAATAAGCGATACTCAAAAACCCTCGTAGATCTCCATAGCTGACGTCTCACCGACATCATAATTGAGTCCACTCTAGTTAGAGATACGTGCAGTGGTACTGCCTCTGACAGCACCGAAGCGATTTCCTCTCTACCAAACATTACGCATGTGACCTTGCTCCTCACCTGTACTTCAGCTTACGTTTCCCATTCAAAGATTGCTATCACTGTGCACTGTTTCTAACCCTGGTGGGAAATCATTCCCTTGTACCCTAAATCTCAGCCACTACTGAACGCTTAATCATGTCCAATTGAGAACTTGCGAGCATGGACGGCCTTGAGAGCGGCGGTCCCTATCACTTGTTTCGCTCTGAGTGAGGCTCTGTCGTATGAACATAGAAACATAGGCTCCTAGCTGACTGGAAAATCGATAACTGCTTATTTCTCTATTGGTTCATCCAATACTTCACATTATTATTGAGCTTACTGATGCGCAAGTAGAGATCTGTTGTCACTTAAAAAGATAGGAGTCGCTGTCCTGCACCTAGTTTAACTCACCTTACCAAACTTATATCCTCTCTCTCTCTCTCTCTCAAGTAGGCTTTCTCTGTTTCTTCTAGCTACCACAAGCGCAGTTTGTACCTCATCTTTAATCTCTCAAGTCGTCCGCATTGAAGCATAACACCGATCATCAACCTTGTAGCTCAGCGAACAAAAGTCATCGTAGAAGACTAATGTACGTGAAGGACCCAGTGAAATCCTTGATGCACTGCGTAGCCATGCATAAGGTATTCCACTCCAAGGGGCAATGATTCAAACATGAAAAATATCCAACTTTCAATCAGTACCGTTAGGATTATATATTACAATGCACTCGAGGATGTTCCACCGGCTGTCAAGTACTTTCGAGGTGTATATATTTGCAACGATCTACGAATAGACATAAAACCATCAGAAACCATGGGGTACAGAAATAGTATAAGCAAACACACAAAACATCACAGTCCATGGTTTCGTCAGAGGGCGATACTACCCGGTTGACCATGCCCAAGTAGGGCGTTGACTTAGGGGACACCTCCCCGAGCCTTTGGCTGAATAGCCTGCCCACAAGGCAGCGGAGTGAATTCAGGGAATCACGCC
>OX104059.1:74847132-74870546 GCA_944474145.2 Dicrocoelium dendriticum | reverse complement strand
CAAAAATAGCTCCCAAATTTTGCACCGCTTGGAAAATACGCCAAAAGAAGAATAATGGTGCACAATTCACACAAATAAAACGCTGCTAACACAGTAATCTGAGGCAAAAGTAGTATCCAGCACACGTTGATCCAAAAATCCGCGGCGTCCGTGGGTCTAATACGTCTGGCTGCTGAGAGGTTTCAAATTAGCACAACTCCTCCCGTTTATTTAGCAGACTGCAGACGTTAACAAACGCTACGCGCAGGCCGCGGTAGAAGCCGTTGGACACGCCTGAAAACAGGGAGATCCATAATCAACGCAATCGAATGCAAGGTTGGTGAAGCCGCTGTACCATCTGGGGACTAATATTACGTCCATAAGACTTACTTACATCAGACACTACTTTGGCGCATGAGTTTTGTTACGAACCCCCGTTCCCCAGGGCACTACCAGCTAACTACTTAAGCCGGTTCATTTGAACTGCCCTTCTTTGGTCTACCTGAGCAGGCTGCTAACTTGACTCCAGTTTCACCTCTTTTTTGCATACATTTCACACGTTCATCTTACGTCTTTGCCGAAGCACTTCTCTCACTCCGTCATTCCGACAGTCAAACTGTCTATTGTTTGTTTTCCATATCTGCTACATCTGTTATCACATTTAGACCAAATTTTGTATAATTTGTCATGGTCCTTTGCTCCGGGTTACTCTTAGGGCACGGGGTTTCTGCGTCATGTTCACTTAAAAACCAGCCAAATCACGAAGAAACATGGATGATAACTTCACTCGTTATTTCATCCCAAACCAACTCTTGTCTCCTTATGAGAGCTATGACTTTTATCAGGGCCTACACAATTTGCGCCCTTATTCTTAACGCCTCCATCGCCATCCAAGTTAGCCACGCGTATTCTTCGCCCCGGCGGGATTTAGCGTCCTTTACACGATATTCTACCGGTGGCGTGAATACACTTTCCGTGAAACACCGCCACACCATTCAGTCGAGTAGATGAGACTGGTCCACCTTATCTAACCAAATGCTTTTGGTGATTTCACTATCACGCATACCACAACAACCTGCTTATAATTAATCGGATGAGCGGACAGTCGATGCTAATGGAATGTGAGTCTAGATCACGTGATACGTACGGAGGTGCGGTTGCGCCATCACGGATTATCGATTGGTCTGCGTGACCACCACTCACTGCACCCACCACCTGGCCAGTCAGTTTGTTGTGTGAATTGCATGCTTCTTCTACCTTCCTTTTGGCTTAGAGATCATGCTTGAATGACTTGTCCGTTGGTCAAAGTGCTACGCCGCTAACTCGGTGTTTGTTTGTTTTCATCTCGTAAGGAGCATTCGCATTAACAATTTACTCCGTCCTCTAATTGGCTGGCTAGCATCCTGCTCAGATGACTCACTGTTCAGGCACAAAACTACGAATTGACCGTCTGATTTCTACTTCGCTGGGATTTCTTTGCTCACGTTTCAAACAGCGTCACACATTCAGGCGGCAAGCTGCAGCCGTTCGTTCAACCCTCTTATACGGTTGTGAAACCTGGCCCATCAGTTCGACACATAAAGAGGCTGGTCGTGTTCGATCATCGCTGCCTTCGCGGCATAGCTCATGTCTGGTGGGAGCACCGCTGTGAGCAATGAGCGTGTTCGACGTCGCGTATTTGGTGCAGGAAGAGCGAGTGAACCGCTCAGCACCATTATATCACACACCAGGCTCCGATGGCTGGGCCACATGTTGCGCATGCCAGCACACCGACTCCCGCGACGTGCGTTGTTTGCGCACCGGGGATGCGGTTGGAAGAGGAGGACGGGAGGCCAAGCGATGACTTGGTCGAGAGAAATGAAAACCCTCACTTCGAAGTTCGCGTCGGTTGGTGCATCCCGGTTGCCTGGCTGGAGTCCGAAGAACAGTGAATATGTGTGGTTGGGCACACTTGCTGATATGGCTTGGAGCCGACCCTAATGGCGTTTATGTTGCGAGTTCCTTTGTCCACCCCCCCCTCCTTCTTAGCATCCCCTCCAATCACGATCTCATTCGTTAGGCGAAATATAGCTCACTTTTTTCGGCACGATAGCCGGCTGTTAGCTCTCCGGAACGATGTACATCCGTTACTGGGGACTCAGCCGGCGTGCCCTCTCTTTCATTTTTTCTTATCTTTTGTATTACGGCACAATAGCTGACGTGTTATCCGCCTGCAGCTAATGTGTATACTGATGATGATGATAAGCTGCGTTAGGCCTTTACAACCCTAAGCTAGCCTGTGATTCGATGTACGGGGTATAGTAATGGTACCCCTTAGCGTCGTAAGACTTAGCGAAGAAATTTTGCACTGATCCCTCTGCTTTGCTTTCCCTGAAGCCATGCTTTGGATATTCTCTTGGACCAGGGCTGTCTTGCCTCCTCATCGCTAAATCAACCCTTCGCGTTCAAATGGCTTACTCTATCAAAGCTATGCAGCAAAACGGCGGTCTTTAGTCCGCTTAGCGCTTCAATATATATTGCTCGATCCACCCAGCTGGGATCGGCCTTACAAGGAAATGGCATGGAATTTTATTAGTGTGAATGAAGTTTATCACCTCTCAGATGGCCATCACATGTTTGGTGAAGCTCTGGACAATCGCTGGGTCCTCCCTTTGGGATTGGAACACTCCACACTACTCTTCCTGGTCCATAATTATGGCAACTGAGGCACGGGAGCGGAAACGGCAGTCTAAGGACTTCCATTCTTCTACACAACGGTAACGTACTAGTTTATGGAGATTGGGTCGCGCCATATCACATCTGGTAACGGTTATGTTGGTCGTTGCCGTTCCTCGGGACCCAGCAGTCCTACCCCCTTGATTGTAACAGTAAAGATGCGGGTTCCAACCCACATAGGATAGCTAGGATGATGAGTTAAATAAATAGCGGGGGAAGTCGTGGCAGCATGGGCAACATCAACCAGTCAGCAGAGCGGCATAGGCTGGCGATTCATCTCTGCGCTGCCAATAATCACAACTATTATATCGGTGACCCGCTCGGAAAATTTTCCAACTAGATGCGATAGCGTCTGGTCAAACAAACACAAGGAATCAGTGTCGTTACTTGGAAAGCACTGTTAAATCTGCCTTGATGGATTCTGAAGACGATTTTGGGGTTTGTCAATCCCATTTCAGCCTTTTTACTAACGCATATCCTAGACAAAGGGTCTGGGTATCAGAACACGGTTCCATACTTTAGGTTGGCCTCTATCTGCTTACCTGATTCGCCCTCCACATACATCTGCTCACGCCGACTATGCTGACCAGAATTCGTGATAGATGCGTTGTGAATCTCCTGCTGGATGACCGGCTAGCATTCTGTGTATGGGGGCGGAATCGGATCCCCCTCATAGGACATCGTTGAACGGAATGATATGGAGCGCCCCACTCTTCGATGTGTATTCCACACCTTCGAACGGAGTGGCCATTCACCACTTATCACCGTCGCTGAAGAGCTACCTGAATTGGGTGATCGGTTTGTTTATTCGAGTACTTGTATCACCCCATTTCTCTGCTCAAATTACCGAAGAGTTCACGATTTGCATCCGCAAGGTCTCTGGGACCTATGGGAGCGTCAATTCTATGAAGACGGCGATTCATCCACATCAGAATTGAGCACACCCTGCGGCCTGCGTTTCTGCATGTCTAAAATACATTATTACAGCTTCTTAAAAAAGTTAGCAGGAGTATATATGTTCTTAGTCACAAAGACCCACCAGGTATCGCTTATACCTGATGGGATGGCACTGGTCCCGAAAAACGGAGTTTATTGTTGCAATGAACGTAATTGGAGATCGAAGATATCATAAAAATGAGCTTCATTTCCCATTTGTGTCTCTAATAATGGTCTAAAAGCCCTAAATCGAATTCGAATTGGCTAGTCTTACCTCAGTACGGTTACCTACTCCCCTTACGAAATCCCACGTTGCAGGCACTGACTTGCTGACTGCCTATACTGGCGCTGATGCGTTTCGAGAACTGCAACTATCAGGGTCACTCAGTCTGTGTGGATGTCTTCTGCTCCCACTTGCCAGATGTCTTTTGTCCTTCTCGAAATAAATCATCGAACTGTTTTCTCCATATGAACGTGGCCATAATTGTGCTCCGATCGAAATTTTCGAGACAGTACTCACTGCTTAACAGTCTAAAGAGGCCGAGGCGGCTGTCCAGTGAGACACTAGACCTTGAAAGTTGTCTACCGTGACTCCATGTACGCAAGTCCAAGTGGTCTGAGTCCGGCGTCCGGTCTATAAGATCAGACTGAAAAGTACAACCAAGTGGTAAGTGTAACAATCCACGCAGTTGGGTCCTGCACTCCCTGATTGGTGCATGGGCGATAGAAACAAAGTTCCCTCTGTATTGCCCTGTCATAGGATCCGATGGGTGTGAGCGGTGCATGAGCGCAATTGTAGGTGCGTGCCGAATTACGTGACACGCCTTGGTTTCCAGTGGGATTCAGAGTAAAGGCGCTGAGACAGCTTGCAGGGGCTGCACAGCGCGTGTTTCGATGATCAACCTCAACCATGGGGTGTCGAATCCACCCAGTTTAAAGCAAGGTTATAACTCGGGAAATCAATCATTGCAGTGCCCAATCGTCTGTCATCTCTGTTCTGCAGTCCCAAGTGACAGTGAATTCTGCCTCAAGCTAATTCGTCTTCCACGCCCTGATCCCTGAGGCAAACGACACGCACGTGCAAACCCCACCCAGAGTCGAGTAGCCTAGGCATGCCAAACTGAGGACTCTTCAGATGCCACGTGGATCACATTTGTGGACATGAGGACCACATTGGTCTAACCAAAGGCACCAATCAAACTCACTTGTGGTTGTGAGTGGGGTAGGTGAGCGGGCGATGCAAGGGGAACGGTGACGCAGAAGCGTAGCCAGAGGGGAGGTCGGGGAAGGGCGGTCCGTCCCGGGCGACATGTAGTAGGGAGGCGGCCATGTTTAGTACCGTTGACTGTTCGTTACAAAATATAAAAAATCAAATTTCCCAGATAGGCTGTGGTTGAATATTTTAACGTTACTGTATGGACCAATGACAACATTTGCGCTTTGTGTCACATCTTTGCATAATTTCTTTCTAGCGATCCCCTTATTTCACCCGCTGTGGTCTCACTTTCAACCACATTTACCTCAGTGGCTCAAGCAATCATCCATTTGACCCTGGTAGGGCTCGAACCCGCAACTCGACTGTTGCCAGTCCGTGGTTGAGGCCACTGAGCTACGGGGGGACGTCAACGACCATCGTGAATTAGTTACTAGATGTGATATAACGCCGCTCACTATCCACTGACTTACACGTTACTGCCGTGCAGAGGACAGGGTAGCCCCCCTCACCAAGCGACTAGCTTAACAAACTTAAGCCGCCAATTATCTTATGGCATTATAAGCAGTTTGGTCTGTGTACTGATTACAGAAGAGTAGTAGGGGGAGTTGAATGGTATAGGTAGAAAATCGTCACATCTTGGCTCACTCAGACAGCCGCCAAATGCCCGGAAAAGCACTGTACGCGCGTTTCATCCTTTCGGGAATCGTCAGCAGTGCACATTCCATCAGACCCTTGGTAGGGCTCGAAACCCGCAACTCGACTGTTGCCAGTCCGTGGTTGAGACCACTGCTTATAATGCCGTAGGTTAATTGTCAGCTTAAGTTCGGTAAGCTTGTCCCTTCGAGAGGGGGCTACCCAGTCCTCTGCAAGGCAGTAACTTGTAAGTCCGTGGATAGTGAGCAGCGCTATGTCACATATAGTAACTAATTCACGATGGTCGTTACCGTCCCCCGTAGCTCAGTGGTCTCAACCACGGACTAGAAACATTCGTGTTTCGGGTTCGAGCCCTACCGGGGTCCGATGGAATGCGCACTGTTGACGATTCCCGAAAGGATGAGACGCGCGCACAGTGCTTTTCCGGGCGTGTGACGGCTGTCTGAGTGAGTCTATATGTGACGAATTTCGACCTATACTATTCAACTCCCCCTACTACTCCTCTGTAATCATCCATCTCATCGAAAACTGATGTGCACTTTACCCTGCGCCAATTGTGTGACCTTCATGTGGCTACTATGCCCACAGTCAAGGCGAACATTTCACCACTGCCCCGGGCGGCAACAGCGGTTGCTACGCCGTTGCGTTGACGATGGTACCAAGTCCAACGATTTCTAAGCGGCTGAATATTACCTGGAGGTTGTCAAGTACTTCCGTTAGAATTGAGTATCCTGTGCGTTCCAGAATGAATACAAATTCGTCAGTGAGTGCTCTTAAGTAGCTTCTTTTCGGGAATAGTGCGTTTACTCACTTATAGTTATTTGGCATTGGTCTTAACACCCATCACAATGGGATTACCGAACGTAGCCCCTGTTTATCACAACAGTTTACAACATTCGCGAAAGACTGATATACCTCGGTATCGTAGTTCAAGAAATTGCTGGACAAATGCTTTGCCGATATGAAATATCGGGAATGCTCACCGAAACTATCGGTCATTGTACCTGAGGGACTTCAGATGTGACTACACAGATATCTCTTCTCACTGCTTCCTTACAGTAATCAGTACTCAGCTAAGTCACAAAGGCACCAAAGCGCAGTTTTCCTAACTCACTTCATCTTGGCCATGAGAACCATATAGCGAGTTCCGCTTTGGCCCCCTATCTCATGTCTTCCATGGTTAGAATGCTTACCTAAACGTCCTACTGGGTTCAAGTGACCCAGTTAGCACTTCTGTTACACAGGGCTGGCTGAAGTGCTATTTAAACTCCTCCTTATCAGTTGTTCTCAGACCTAATTTTACTTATATGGCATTGCTTGAACGGTTGCATTGAATGAGCTGAATTAACCATCTGACGCTCACAATGGCTCTTGCCATTTCTGGACATTCACCGGCGCTCTTCGTCCGTTCTGAGCTTCATAGTTCGACAACCTTTCACAATGATTTCAGCATCTTGAACCTGATAACAAGACGAAATCCCTAATCGATCTCCTTGGAGATCTAGAAACCTTTCTGTACACTGCGGACCACGGCTACATAAACATGATAACTAACGATGAGGAGAACAGTGTTGCAACACTAAGTAGAACATCGAAGGCCGGTTGGCTGAGAACGAGAGTAAATTGAAATTGGATCGAAAGTCAACCGTAAATGTATGAGATGCCATGTACTGTAATAGAATAAGTATACTCTCAACGAGGTGCTACACGACCCAGTGTAGCTGGGCCGAACATAGAGAACCGAGGAAATTCATCTTTATGTTTCAAACATTGTGTTACAATACCAAATGTAATTTTGAATTTTCTGGAAGAGCGCTGATAGCTATCAATGCTGCGCAGCCAAAATACAGCATTGAGCGCAGATTCCCCAATGGGATATTTTTGTATAAAGCTCAGCATTTCAAAGCATCCATTGATTTTGCCGTTTCCTTGAGCTTTCACAACATACTACCTTCCTCACCTTTCGGCAAAGAATTCCTCTTTTTAGTTATCTTCTTCGACTTCGCTAAGCGTGCAATCATTGTTATCATCAAACAGGTTTAACGGTGTGAGGATAAGCATATTTAAATAGTTAAGAAAAGGTGAATTAAGTCTCTAGAAAATTGCAGTGTCAAACTGATTAACATGGGTGTTATTTGTTCCTGCGGAAGCTGCCGGGGCCATAGTAAAGCCATAGCCTTGATACACTGTGCACACACGACGTATCGGACAACAGGCAGGAAGTGCAGATTCATCCAGACAGAGTATTACAAAAGGGAGAAAAATAACACGGATTAGGGGAGTGAATAGCAACCTGCACCTAGAAAATGTGATTTGAAACATTTTTAACATTTGTGTGGAACAATACTTTTAACAGTAGAAAGAAGCACTGCGAACAGACAACAAGATAACGCTTCATCGATTAGCGGCTAACCTGGGAACTGTCCCCATTACAAGTGATTTAAGTCAACTGCATGGGCGACCTGCTTCACACAGATGGCGAGATGTGCTAACAGGAGGAAGATACGATTGTGTACGTAATTTGGATTGTTTAGTGATGGGACATTAAAGATTCAACCTGTAAGTAGGTCCACGTCTTGCAGGTTATATATATATACAAATATATATCATCGTCACCATTATACACGTCAGCTAGAGGTGGGAAACACTTCAGCTACTGTGCCGCAATACATAAATGAAAAAGGAAAATAATTACAAAAGTTGCATGCCATCTGAGCCACCAGCAACGGATAGGCATCGTTCCGGTAAGCTACCAGCCAGCTACTAGGCAAAAAGAAAAATTATCTTTTACGCGAAGAAATGAGATCGTAGGTGGAGGGGGAAACTAAAAGGGATGGGGAGGGACAAAGAAACTCACAGCAGGAACGCCACTGAGGTCGGCTCCTTGCCATGTCAGCAAGTGCATCCAGCCAAACGTATTCACCGTCTTTTGGACCCCAACCAGGGAGCCGTGACGCTCCAACCGAGGCCAGCTACGAAGTGAGGGCCTTCATTTTTCTGGACCAAGTCATCGCTTGGCCACCCCTCCTCTTGTTCCATCCACATCCCCGGTGAGTAAACAACGCACGTCGTGGAAGTCAATAGGCTGGCATGCGCAACACCTTGGTCGAGCCATCGGAGTCTGGTGCGTGAAATGACGGTGCTGAGCGGTTCAGTTCCTTTTCCTGTGCCCTAAACAAGGCGTCGAACACGCTCGTTACTCACACGGTGTTCCCACCAGGTGTGAGCCAAACTAGGAAGGCACCGATGATCGAACGTAACTAACCTCTTCATGTCCGCCGATCTCAGGGGCCAGGTACAGACATATATATATATATATATATATATATATATATATATATATATATATATATATATATATATATATATACTCCACATGCAACCAGTTGTGATGATAAACTTTTTGACATATTCACTGCGTGGTAGCCATGTCCCGCAATTCATACGGCAATGCTGGCTGCAGCTCAAGTGTTATCAGGTGAAATTTCTAAACGAGAGAAAATCAATTTTGTTACAATCGCTACACATACCTTCATCATGCTTGTCAGACGCGCGCCTTTCGGTCTCGTAGCGTTTTTAATCGTGCATCAGTTTGATGTAATTGCCAGTATTGATCATCTTACATGCTTCACACATGATGCACACTCCTAAGGAATTTTTTTGATTTCACACATTACTAGGAGAATTTAATGTGTTCTAAGCCGACTCATTTCGGCCATGGAGCCACTGCGCATCCGGAAAACGGTAGACAACTGTTTCTCGCTCTAGGTGCTCATCAGCAATGTTCTTTCTGTTATAAAAGTCTTGGTTGTTTCGATTCCTAATCGGAGCGGATGAAACGCTTTTCACCGATAGTGCCAGTTTGATTCGGGTAGTTACCGCATAATTGACCCAGCCACCAGACTTGTACACGCGAGTTGGAACTGGAAACGAGGCGTGTTATTTCGCAAGACTGCATCGAGGCCCAAAAAAGAAAGACTTACCGATGGCAAGAGTTGGTTTACTGATGCATGCCTTCTAAACCTTCGTATTTATAACTCAATAGCATAGGGACGTTGGGCATAAACTGTGGAGGAAACTGGATGTTGGTAAGTCTCAAAAGTAGCTGCTTAGTGATAACGTTCTGATGAAAACTCATTTGTGGTCAAGGTGGCAGCCTCACTGGTTCGAGCCAAGGTGGGATCTGCGCAGTTTGTGTTGACACATAACAGTGGTTTCAGTGAAGTGGGCTCAGCTGTTACGTGCGCAATTTGAGTCGACGCATGGTGACGGTGCTGCATAGGTGAGCTCAGGCGAACTTCGCGCAAGTTTCGCGGAGCTATGCGAGCTTACGGAAACTGAACAAGACTGCTTTGTAGTCAGCAACTTCTGCCTCTAGGCGATGGAGATCGTAGTGACTTATTTCACAACGAACACTAGCTGTTGTATCACGGCCCATCTTCCATCGATATGTACGCTATTGCTACGAAAGTGCATTTGGCCTTGGAGACGCGGCACGAACTAGCGTGCCTCACTGGCTGAACTAGCTTGGCATTATTACTCGTGAGTAGCAGGATTTTAGTTGTAATTTTAAGGTATTCATTCCAGTAGTTCACAAGCCACATAGCACAGCTAGTCCGGAAAAGCACCAGGTGCGTTTCGCCCTATTAGGCGTCGTCAATAGTGCGCATTCACTTGGCCCCCTTCTGGTGATCGAACCCATGGACGCTAGAAGCAGATGCCGACTAGCCAGTAGCTTAAACCACTGAACCATGAGGGACGCTGGCTGGGCTACAAAATTTGCAAGCTAACTGGAATATAGCACCGTCTATCTTCCACTGACATTGGCTAGCCTTCGAAGTGATGTCCTCTCGCTAGACGATATATCCATAGCATTTGAAACTAGAAAAGACTGCTTATTTTATCTTACTCGTAACTAGGGGACCGAGGGAATGCGCATCACTGCCAATTCCTTATAGGGCGAAACGCGTCTGGTGCATTTTCCGGACTAGGTTCTGCTATGTAACTTGTGAACCACTGGGATGAATGCCCTGAAAGTACAACTGAAATTCTGCTACGCGCGCGTAATATAAAATAACTGGCCTTTCTTACTTTCAACTGCTATGGACATAGCGTCCAGCGAGAGGACATCACTTCGCAGGCTGGCCACTGTCAGTGACGGGGTAAGATAGGGAATGCTATGTCCTAATTAGTATGCGAATTATGTAGCCCAGCCACCGTCCCCATGGTTCAGTGGTTTGAGCTGCTGGCTACTTGGCATCTGCTTCTGGCGGTCATGGGTTCAATCCCCAGTAGGAGACCGAGGGAATGCGCATCACTGAGGAGTCCCAATAGGGCGAAACGCGTCTCGCTTTTCCGGACTAGGCTCTGCTATGTAGCTTGTGAACTACTGGGATGAATACCTTCAAATTAGCTTGGCATTAACTTCCTCAAAATTCTTTATCTAGTTCAACTACTTGTTTATGATTAGTATTTAAACGCAAGAGCTTATAACGCTACCTCATACGACGGCCAATCACGGGAAGCCGTAGTTTTCATGGCCAACCCTACGTTAAGCACGGCAGTAACATGCAACCTTCACCCCGCGATGTTTCTTCATTGTCAGAAATCGACATCATTTTATCCAGTGCTCGGTTTCGACGAACAGGCTCTCGAAAGGGCTCTACCCAACAAGTCAACCTGCAATCCTTATTGTGAATCCGAACTCCCGCGCTGTCTAATCGCCTCACCGACACTTGATTTTTTGGGACTAGTGATGCGGTTTCTTTGGAAGAGCTTGCGAGAATCGCCTACTGATCCCGCCTCCTTCATTCCGCTAGCCCTACTGGTCCACCAGTCTTCCTTGTCAGCGCACAGGATCCGCTTTAGTTCGCGCCTGATAGTCCGTCTGGCTACATTGTGTTCACTGCCAACCTGGAGTTTCCTTCTGAACTCCATCAGATTCACAGGCTTCCCAGATATCCAGCGACTGATACAGTGACGATTGATAGTGCCGCAAGCAGATGCTCCTGCGTCGTGCATGGCGGCTGAGATCCTATTCCAATTAAGCTCAGTGTCTTTAAGACGAGAGCGTAACTACGGTAGGCATGGCATCCTGGTTGACTTGCTTGACCGAGAGCTGCGATAACCTCCCAGATACTAATCGTGGGAGGCACTTGACATGCCTCCCAGTAAAGTTCATGGAAAAAGACCTAGTACCAAACCATGATCAGTATCGACGTCGGTATTCCAAAGCGAACGATAATCCAGCATAGAACCACGCCACCTGCAAATGGTAGCCACGTGATCTATTTGGGTCCATTGCTGGCCAGCTATAGGGGGAACGCCAAGTGGCCCTTTGGCGCCCGCTGTATCTAAAAGTGGTGCTGCTTAGAGACAACCGGTGCTCCGTGCACAATTGCACCAAACGTTCGTCGCTGTCTGTGCGATCGGAGTTAACTCCATACATACCACCTAGCTGAGTGTATTCATTTTCCCTGCAACAACGTCGTTAGTTGGACTGATAAAACCACGAAGATACGTTTTCAGAACCTGGTAGAACGTGTCCTTGACAACATCAGGACCGTAGTCCGTGGGGCATTAGCGGAGACTACAAACAAACAATGTCTAATATCGCTTCGTGAATCAATCATAGTTGATACCGTCAAATGGGCTTCTCATGATAAGACAATCAATCAATGGTGACTCAAGCCTGGAGCTGAGAACGATGCCCACCGCATCTTGACCAGTGGTTGCTGAATCGGCGTCCAGATGCGTACACCCGATAGCAACTGGACGCGTCGGGCGCTGTAAATGCAACAACCCCTTTAGGGTCATCGATCCTAGTTTCAGATACGCAACTCGCGTCAATAGGTAGTGTGTCAAACCTACGTATGAGTGCAGCCTGTTGACCTATTTGTCAGAGTGCAAACGTTGGACGCCGCCAGGGAAACGAGACAACGTGGTCTTAAAAGGGACTGTCTCCTGTAGGGTTTTGTTGGATGGTGCGGGAAGATAGCTGCAGTTGGTAGAACTGCAGTGGCGTGGTGGCTGTGGGACTTTTAGAAGCAGGGTTAACAAAGGGGGTCGGGAGGAGAGTAAGAGATACAGGTGGAGAGAAAAGGAGGCACCGGTAGTAGTTTATACGCCCTGCTGTATGTAGCAGATATAGTAACCCTTTTCTAGCTTTGCGACGACCGATGTAGGATGTGATTGACGTTTGAGGAAGTAGTCATGGTTGTACGTGGGCTGAGCTACTGCCAAGGGGCCTAAATCTAAACACACAGACGATGAAGGTCCTCAACCGAAGCCTTTGGCTGAAAGTGACGAGTATTTGGTTCCACAGAAATGGACGCCATCCCATTTCCAAGCCCCACCTTGGAGATTTAGGAGCTGAGTTTCGTCAACTGGTGGGAGTGGCTCTTCAGGTATTCTGGGGCACCACGCAGTACAGGTCAATACACAAACCTTTGCACAACGTTCCATTTCGACCATTGACCATACTCTATTTCATCAGTGGTGTGCCGCTAATGCTTATGACCTGGAAGTCCTGAATCCTAGCACAAAATGCATCGTGTGTACTCCTATGTTTAAGTTTAGCAAGCGCAGAACCCCAAGCAGGAGTTCATAGACTGCATTTCCTACGACAAGGTCAACCATGGCCTCTCTCGAGTTTTGAGTTATTCCCGATTCGGAAAATATAGCCGACAAACTCTCTTTATTATCTCGTCTGGACCAGTCACCACAATTACTCCGACGACGACGACAGCCGAGCAGTGCAGATAACGTCAGTTATACTAATGTTTTCTTAGCTGCATAGGCAGTTGTCTCTGGCACATTGACCGAAGTTGCGGCATTAGAATCGATAAACACCTCCCCACTTAATTACACAAGAAGGTGTAATCTTTTAGCGTATGACCCGGTGAATCATGGAGCTGAACTGCCTGAGTTATCACGGTGTATCTGCTGTATATTGACCACCAAGTTAGCCTCGACGAGCCATTCACCTCCCTTATGCACGGTCAAGTGCTCCACATTCCCGCATTACTGGAGACCATTGCTATCGGTCGGGAGCCGCCGCCGTACTGTGTATGCAAGTGAATGATTGCGACTTTGATTGCACCGTGGTGACTGAAACTGCATCGGTTAGCCACTAATAAATCACACACGTGACCTTGGTTTCCGGAATATCATTGGAACATCATTGACTACGCCACATTGCAGCAAACGTCTTGGAATTCTTTTCGTTGAAATCATACAAAGGATTCATTTGTATCTGCAGCCTTGTTGAAAGCCTGAGGCGCGCGATGCTGCTGTTGTTACTTCACTTTGATTATCCGCTTATCTCGTACTTTCCATTATTGTAACCCGATACTTGTGACCGCATTGCCTGAGTGATACCTTGTCTTCGCCACACAGTCCGACTGATGCAGAGTATTCATTGATCTTAGCATCGTCATTTAAAGTTTACATCTGCACAGTCTCTCTATCTTTGTAGTCGTTTTTAGCTTGTCTATCCATTTGGTAACCCCCACTTCCCACTCTCCATGTCCAGATCCCGGAACTTTCTACAAATCGATTGAAGGGACATCGGTTTTGCCACCGACCCAGTGTTCTATTCTTCTGGCAGAATTGCGGAATGCTGATCGGCTTTGGGATCATGTTACTGATTGCATTTTTCGAAGAGGACCTCAAGAATGGCTTGTGACCTATTCTTCGTACGCGCGAAACCATTTTTACCACCTCCAGCAGACTCTAGGCATCCGTGATTAACGCTACGGAGAACAGGAGATTTGACTATATAACCAACATCCTTACGCCTACTTGTTTCTTTGCCCCTAACGTTAACACTTTTAATGTCAGATCATTGCTTCGTTTTCCAGGTCACTTTGTGCCGCATTGTTTTGGAGGACTGTAGATTTCCCCCAACCTTTGTGTTCATTTCTTCTGGTTCACTTTTGAACGGTGTATGGTCTTATTTGGTCCCCACCTACATACACGCTATTCGCCCCTCGATTTTCCATCGGATGTCTCCTTGTGGGCTGTCTGCCTCAGTGACACTCCCCTCCCCGGTCCATCCGCCTCTTCCCCCCAGCGTCGTCCAACATGCCATTGTCGCCTCGTCCTCTTCGCAGGTTGTACATTGAATTTGATAGATTCTGACGGTTTTAACTCGAAATTACCTTTCCAGTTAGCTCATGGCTCTTCAGGTCGGTGTCCGCTAGTCGCTGGCTATGTGCTTCATCCCTAGGTCACAACCCCCATCTATGTTCTCCGCTCTTTTCAGATCGAACGAATTCGTCTTGTTAAAGGGGGGTGCGGATAAAAACGCTCCATCATCTACCAACTAATAAAACATTACTTGACGTTGTCCCCTTCGTTTTCTTGCGTCGGTTGGGAATCACTCCCCAGACAGTTGCTGGCAATAGTCTTCGCGGTACAGAAATTCCATGTTATACGGAAGGAAGTTCACCTTCCTTACTGATCATCAACCACTGCTAGCAATTTTTGGATCAAAGTCAGGCATACCCGTTTATACCGCAAACAGGCTGCAACGTTGGGCTATCACGTTGATTGGCTACGATTTTAAACTTAAGTACGTTTCCACAAAGAACATAGGCCAGGCTGACGCACTTTCACGGTTGTTAGAAAATCACCAACCTCAGAGAGAGGACTCCATCATCGCAACCATATCCTTAGAATCAGAAGTAAACCAAGTGCTGATAGAGACTCTTCGCAAGCTTCCGATTACCTTTGAAATGGTTCGTGCCGCATCAACCCACGATCCAATCATACAACAGGCAATAAAATACCGCACAACACAGTGGCCCAAAGATAACCTTACAGGGGAGTTACACAACTTGTCCTTAAGAAAAGATGAACTATCCGTCGTTAATGAATTTTTGCTCCTAGCTGATCGAGTTGTCATTCCGGTGGAACTTCGCCAGCGTATTTTACGGCAATTTCATCGTGGTCATCCCGGTATTAGCAGAATGTAAATGATCGCCCGAAGTTCCTTTATTGGCCAAACATCGAGCGCTTGGTGAAGACATGTTCACAATGCGCGCTTGTCAGTAAATCACCGCGGAAAACCGAATTAGCTTCCTGGCCATTGCCGACTAAACCCTGGCAACGCATACATGCTGATCTGTTTGGCCATGTCAATGGACAGCAATTCCTCATCGTTGTAGATTCTTACAGTAAATGGCCTGAGGTTTTCCCGATGGAGCATGCAGCCAGTGGCGCCACCATTAAAGTACTCAGAACACTATTCAGCCACCATGGGATACTGGAAATTTTAGTCACCGACAATGGTTCTCAATTTACTTCCTACCAGTTTTCCGAATACTGTTCGCAGGTTGGTATGACACATTTACGCACACCCCCGTTCCATCCCCAATCAAACGGATAAGCTGAACGTTTCGTTGATACCTCCAAGCGTACGTTACTTAAAATGCGGGGTGAGGGGACTACGCAGGAGATATTAGATATTTTCCTACTTATGTACAGATCAACCCCAAACCCTCAAATGCCAAACAACGCGTCACCCTCAGAGGCTCTAATGGAAAGGAAAATCCGCACGGTTAATTCGTTGCTACCGCCGAAGAGCACTAGTCCACAAGACAGAAATATAAAGATGGAGAAGTATAATAATCAGCGAAATAGAACTCAAGGACGGCATTTTCATGCGGGGCAGAAAGTCTTGGTCAGAGATTATCGCACAGGTAAACCTCTTTAGACAACGGGTACGATTCAGAACCAAATAGGAAGAGTTATCTATAAAATCAGGGTAGGTGATTTTATTTGGACTAGGCATGCAAATCAGTTGAGATCTACCAATATCCAACAGAGTACAGTTGATCGAATTCTGCCGCTTGATTTTCTCTTAAACACTTTCGATATACCCCCTAGAACGCCACGCGTGCCTGACGAGGAATGTGTGACAGTCCCGGAGGAAAAGAGTTTGCAACCAAGACGTACTGATCGCATCCGGAAGCCAACTATGCGACTACAGGTGAACCCATAAAAACGCTCGTATGACCAACAATTTCTTTTCGCAGGGGGGATGTAGAGTCGCAGCTATGCAAAGGCGGAATGTCCAAAAAGTATAACTTGGCTGGCGAATTGCTTGGACTTTTTTGTAACTGTGCACATTCCGGAACATGAGGCAAGTGTGTTTATTTTGTCACAATGAACCATGTTTTGTACCAGAACAATTCTTGTTCGCAATCCGAGCACTGTTAGGTGTTATGGTACACTTGCTCCTTCCACCTGTTCTTACAACCACACAAACACGCAAATACCTCCTGGGTCCTACTTAAATGAATGAGCAACCGACAGTGAAGGACTGTTTTAGTGCCTCCTTCCTCCCCGTTCCGTGTATGTGTGTGCTGTGTCAATAAAACTCATTGGTGTGGCAGTCCTTCTGTGTTCTGAAGTGGGATCAACTGTGGGATCAGACTTGCCCCCAGAGGTTATAACAGTTGCAATTGAAGAAGGAAGCATAAGCAGTACGCTGGCAAGTCGTGCGAACGCATGGCTACCACGCGACCGTTGTCAGTCGCATGCGGTCTTGAATGCTGCAAGATCGCTCGAGCCGGTGACCTTTGGATTACAAGGTAGGCACGGGAACCATTCGCCCACAACTAAACCAGTCGCACGGTCGCTTTGCATTCGGATAACTACTAGCCGACATCCCGAAAACAGTACACTCCATGATCCCGGTGACTAAAGAGATAGAGGTCCAAACTAACCTCATTATGGTCTCGGGTTCGAAACGCGTCATGGAGTGCAGTGTTCTTGAGCGGGCAACACCCACTGTTCATCTACTTCAACAGTTACCGTATCAGTGATAGGCTTGGTCATAGTTCACTTCAATGAGAATCGTGGTCTACATTGAGATTGGGTGTCACAATCCACAACGAGTACTACAAAATTACTCCAATCACTGGACAACCTTTTCGTTCTTTCAACCTTCGTCAGCAATGTGTATTCCAACTGATTCATTGGAGGCTAGAAAGCGCAACCCCTCTTTCAGGAGTGATGTTACTCCTACTGACTCGCACATTGCTGAAGCTTCGCCGTCGTCGTTGAGTCATAGCCCCGTTTGTGTTGTTACCCATGGTTGGGCAGCGTGTGTGTTTCAATCACTCCGTGATCTCTTTCAGCTTTGTTCTGTGACAGCAACCTGTGTGTGTCAGGTGCACAGCAGAAAAGCTACGTGGCTAGCTATCGCCGCTAACTGTTCCAATCCGATTATGTCATTGATTCGCATCTCATGTTGGTTGTTAGCCCTTAAAAAGTCCAGTACGCAACGATATCGAATGTCGACATTAAAGTCAACAGTAAATTACGATCAAATCAAGTCATTAGGGTGGATACAGAGTCACAGGTAACAAGCTGATCAAGAATGATCGCTAATTTTTGCATTGCAGCACGCAGTCCCATTTTGGGCTAAAACTCCAAGCCCCAACAATGAGCCCTGATCACTTCGACCACCGGGACCATATCTAAAATGGTGGTGTCTTCGGCGCTGTTCGCTGCCAGCAAAGAACGATGGACGTCAAAATTGAGTTTGGAGTATCCGCAATGTGTTCGGATTGCAACACACCATCTTTATTGTGACTTCGACTTACTTTGAAGTAGAATTCGGTCATTTCCACCAACAAAACCGTGTCCTAAGTGGACGGGTTTCGCATTTGCTCTCTCCCCACACGGAAGCCAAACGAGGATGAAACTGGTCTTGCGGTGTCTGTGTTTGGATAGAGCAACCCGTAGACACTAGGGACGGTTTTGCCTTTGTTTTGTTTCTCCAGGTTAGAGAAACTGGAGTACATTTTGTGGTCCAAGTTCGGATTGAGTGTTAAAAGCCAACTACTTAGCGATGTTCCTCCAACGACTCAACAAAGAATTCCTAACCTCGTTGCAAAGCGTTGCTCGCGAAGCCGAGTGAAGAAGGATTCATCCGTCACCTGCTATGCATCGTTTTCTGCTCCCAGCCTGGAGTACCTCTACCTCAGGAGTTCGAACAGTGCTTATACCGGTGGTGGAATTCCGTGCTGGGAGGGGACGAACTGAGGACTTCTCGGTTTCAAACCTCAGTTTTTGTTGAGATGTGATGGAAATGGTGTAGAAGGCAGTTAGAATGCAAATTAAAGCAATGCCACAATGAGCAATGATATATTACAGGTAAAAACAAACGAATGCTTTACAAGTCCCGTAGGATGGTTGAAGTGAAAGTACACATAAGTGCAAATCGTCAATTTCAGCGTCTAGCGATTCAGGTGCCCCTTATTCATATAAACATTTTAGAATGTGTACTGAATTGTTACTGTAGAGTAATATGGGAAATAATATACGGAAGGTATGTTTTAAGAACAAAAGAGACGACAACGCTTACTCGTGCGCCTCTTTCTTGGACTGAGGTAATTGATGAATGCAGTTGTAATATGTCCGAAACTATATTCCACAACAGCAGTGTGTAAGTAGTGAAGCACAAAAGCTGAGAATGAGCACCGTTTGTTCGCGTTTGTTTGACGTGGACATCTCTGATTATATAGCGTAATGTAGGTGGATAAGCGAATCATCCAGACGTCTTTTGAATACCGTTAGCGTGGGGGAAGAAACAACGTATGTGGGAAGAGCGTTCCAGTGTTCGCACACACGAAGGGAAAAGAAATTCCGGCGGCATTCCAACCGGCTGTATTGTGTGTCCAGCGTTAGATAGTGTCCTCTGAGTGTAGTATTGCTATTCAGCTTTAGTAGGTGACGACAAGAATGGTTTGGATTCCTCAGGATCATATAAGTCATTAGCAAGTCACCACGCAGGCGTCGATATTGTCCACTGTAGACCCCGAGGGTATTCAGCCTCAATCGGTAAGGGAGAGGAAACAGGCCCTTTACGTTCTTGGTCGCCCTTCGTTGTGGCAGTTCAAGAGCGGTAAGGTCTTGCTTTTTCCATGGCTGCCGCGTGTGGATGGCGTACTCAAAATGAGTCCGAATGTAGGCGTTGAGCAGCTGAGACAAGATGGAAGGATCAAACCGCCGGAATGCCCTCCGCAAAATGCTGAGGTGTTGGTTAGCTTTTTTGGAGGCTTTCTCGGAAAAAGGAGATTAAACTAACCGGTTTGGAATACTAATAACTAGATGCAACAATCGAACTGCGTAAATGCCACTGATTTCGAAGCTACATCATGACGATAGAGTCTCCAATACCCAATTCACTCGGTCAATTACACTCTATGCTTCTTTGCCACATCCCCAACTGTCCACCTGGACATGTATAGCCGAACCAGTTGCAGTGACAGTATATAGTGCACACCGCGAAAGGCTGTTAGTGTGTATACGGCGAACATGACTTAACCAATGCGTAAATGGTCCAAGTTTAGCAGACATTCTCCAATGAGAGACACTGGTGGATTTCTTTCCCAACACCAACTAGCAGATATGTGCTTCATCTGTGCATCGTAAAATTATCGCGTGTAGTGCTTATTCAGACTACAAAGCAGTTCGGTTGAGCAGGAAAACCACTGTAAGGAAGTATCGGTCATACGTGAAGGTGGCGGTTAAGATTATGTTGGAGATGAGATCGGTTGGGGCGGGGATACCAATGTGGCCTTTTGCGACGTACCTGCCATGATGTCTTATCGGCATTTTTAATTTGCTACACCTGCGCATTTGGAATTGTACTTGGCTATCTGTCATGTATTATGTTTATTTTTCATTTACCTCATCAAACCAGAAATTTTTCCGTAGATTCAAGTAAACACTCCCATAAGTAGTTCCGTATATCACGGTAGTAGTTGATAAGGGAGAAGTTGTGGCTAATACTTCACTTTTAGCTGCGCGTCTAAGGCTGCCTGTTATTCCGACGCTCGTGAGAGAATTAATAATGCCTCAGCGTTAGCTTATTTAGTAGTACGAATTCTTTGCGGTAAACCAGATTAAAAGAGACAACCGGCATGCGATGAGCCCGTAGTGCCTCAGCTTGTAGTTGGATGTGCCAGTGTTTTTGATGGAGGGGTCAGCGCACATCACTAAGGTTCCAGTTCGGTGAGGTTATAGCACTTTTGTTAATAGTATTACAAAGAAACTCTAGGTCCGGTGATGTGCTTGAGCTGGTTTGTTCTGAGAAGTTGAAACCATAAAGATACCATTGTCATCATCCTCATGAATACACGATAACCGAGGGTGCGGAACACACCAAAGCTAAAGTACCGCAATACAACAAATATGAGATGAAAGCCTATAGAACGACAAAACTATAAAAGTGATATACTACGAAACATCATATTACGCATTAGGTATGAGGTTGGGGTTAGAGGCGCGGGATGATAAAACTCAGAACACGAACGTCATTGAGGTCGGCACTTCGCCGTGTCAACAAGTGTATCCAACCAAACATGTACATCGTCCTTCGGACCCAAACCCAGCAGTCGCGAGACACCAACCGACGCCGACTTTGAAGTGAGAATTTTTATTCATCTTGACTAAGTCATTAATCGGCCTTCCCTCTTCTTCTTCTTCTATCCACACCACGGAGTCGGCGTGTTGACATGATTAGCCTATGGCCCAGGTGTCGCAACTTGGTGCGCGATACAACGGTGCTGAGCGGTTCACTCGCTTTTCTTGCACTAATTACAAAGCGCCGAACTCGTTTAGTGCTCATGTGGTGTTCCCATCAGATATGAGCTAGGCCGAGAAGAAGTGATGGTCAGCATAACACGCCTCTTTATGTCTGCCGACTTGATGTCGCGTCGGATTTCACTAACACCAGGACTCCTACTGCCCGTTTCCCGTATCAGAGGAAATAACCTGCGATGGTTACCAAGGCCAGTAGCTGTTCCCATCTCCGGCACGCGATAAGACCACCAGGCTTCTCGGTCTCTCTTCAGCCTAGCACGGAGTTCGCCCTTAGGTTTTTGAGAGTCCCATTGTGTTTGCCTCCAGCCGGAATACGTCGGCGAGGATCCATAAGTCCCGGTGACTGTGTAGAGATCCAGTGTCCAGATTGCCAATTTGATTTGCCACATGAATACACGCCTGCTGATAGTAACGTTTGGCGAATATGCGATCAGTGATATTCAGCGATTTTCAGTGGGTGCTTCCTCAGCGCGGATGCCAGGGTACTTTGATACGCATTCAGAACACTTATCTTTACCATTTGGCTGGTGTCTATGCGCTGACAGCGACGTTGCGAACGTCCGCCGAAAAGCACGCGCAGATCGGGACCTAAAAGAGCGTGATCGCAGTCCACACTCGTGCTCCTAATTGAGCGACAGTTTTGTACACAGCCTCTACAGCGGTAATCTGTCGCGATGTGCTCGATTTGCCTCCATAGCTGATCCGGCGATGGTGGGCGTCATGTCACCCTTCTGTGGATGCTGTGTCGGAAGTTAGTGCTCGCAAGAAAGTGACGAGTATCACCTACACCATGTTGGATGCCCAGAAGAAGTTGATGATTAGACAGCTTTTGTACCAATGAGCTCGGTGAGTTGGTGATAGAAGTCATATTTCACCGAGTTGGTGCCACACTTTATGAGCGCTTAGGCAGTAATGACAAACATGCACCGTTTGCCTCCGCGCAACTGCGAAGATCTGAACGAGCCAGGCAATCTGACGGCGCACAGCTGGCTATTGATTGGGATCCAATCAATCAGGGCAGCTTTAGCTCCGAGACTTAAACCAATGTCCGCACCGTCTTGATCGGTATTCGAAGTTGCGCCACCTCCGGACAAACGTAATGAGAAAATATTGCCAGTGTCGCATATGGGGATAGTGGGTTAATCACGAAGCTCGCATCTTGCAGGCGGGTTTCCGATGTACAGCACTTCTCGATCGATAGGGTCTCTAGTGTTCGGGCAAGTGCTACTTGTTGGCCAATCTATAACAGGATGCGCACGTTCAGGCATGCCAATCTTAGGGAGGATCGAGGGCTCCAAATAGGGATAGATGAACTGACATTGCCGCTTAGTTTAACATGAACTTGTTGATTGGACCAGGGCTATACCTTGCGATTGCCTGAGTTAAAATTAGAACATAAGTGATTACCAAAGCATTATGGGGGAGGTCCAAAAATTGGAGGGTTAAGAACAGGAGGGATACAACTGAAGCGAGAAGGTGACGATACGGATGAAAAAGCGTCAAGCGGGGATTAAGAAGACGGGCATATTTGAGGAGTAGCATCCTCACTTCTATCCACTCTGCTCGATGCCGCCGTTGATTATCCTCTGCGACAGACAAGGCAGCAAGGACTTGTTTGAAGATGTCTTTGTATTGGTGGGCAGGATACTGTCAGGTTACCCAAGACTAGACAGGAGAATGATTAGGATTCCAAACCAAACCCTTTGATGCAAAAAAATTCCGACTGCCAGGCAGCAGGGTTTTGGTACTAGGTTACAGGGAGTCCGTTTTACGGTGAAAGTAACCACCTTCACGCCTACCACCAACATGGAGAGTCAGGAGACTGAGTTAGTCTGGTCTCTAATTCTCGATCAGTGTAGTATGAGTGGCTCTGAAGGTGCAAACAGCACCACCCAGCATAGCTCAATGGATCGCTGAGGCACACAAATCATCGAACCACGTTAAGGTCCAGCTGCTTCGCAATGGATAAGAAAACACTTTAGATCCAAATTCCAATGTTTGTTCCCTCATTTTGTGGCTGTATTTCAGATGTAATTAGGGCCAAATGGGATATCAGAACTTTGATTTGTGTTACACGCCTATCATCATCCTTGAGTGTCTAATCGTCCTGTTGGAGTGCAACTGATCGTAACTGTCGCAACCAGAAGTGAATTTCGAATGCAAATTCGATGTCTTCGACAAACAAGTTCGGTGCATTACAGATAATCTGCTCAAAGGTTCTGTTGAAGTACATCAACTGTGCTAGCGGGTCAAGTAAGCCGTTCTGAACGACACTGCCGTTGACTGGCCTCTG
>OX104059.1:74722798-74846846 GCA_944474145.2 Dicrocoelium dendriticum | reverse complement strand
AAAGATAGAGAGACTGTGCAGATGTAAAACTTTAAATGACGATGCTAAGATCAATGAATACTCTGCATCAGTCGGACTGTGTGGCGAAGACAAGGTATCACTCAGGCAATGCGGTCACAAGTATCGGGTTACAATAATGGAAAGTACGAGATAAGCGGATAATCAAAGTGAAGTAACAACAGCAGCATCGCGCGCCTCAGGCTTTCAACAAGGCTGCAGATACAAATGAATCCTTTGTATGATTTCAACGAAAAGAATTCCAAGACGTTTGCTGCAATGTGGCGTAGTCAATGATTGTTCCAATGATATTCCGGAAACCAAGGTCACGTGTGTGATTTATTAGTGGCTAACCGATGCAGTTTCAGTCACCACGGTGCAATCAAAGTCGCAATCATTCACTTGCGCACACAGTACGGCGGCGGCTCCCGACCGATAGCAATGGTCTCCAGTAATGCGGGAATGTGGAGCACCTGACCGTGCATAAGGGAGGTGAATGGCTCGTCGAGGCTAACTTGGTGGTCAATATACAGCAGATACACCGTGATAACTCAGGCAGTTCAGCTCCATGATTCACCGGGTCATACGCTAAAAGATTACACCTTCTTGTGTAATTAAGTGGGGAGGTGTTTATCGATTCTAATGCCGCAACTTCGGTCAATGTGCCAGAGACAACTGCCTATGCAGCTAAGAAAACATTAATATAACTGACGTTATCTGCACTGCTCGGTTGTCGTCGTCGTCGGAGTAATTGTGGTGACTGGTCCCAGACGAGATAATAAAGAGAGTTTGTCGGCTATATTTTCCGAATCGGGAATAACTCAAAACTCGAGAGAGGCCATGGTTGACCTTGTCGTAGGAAATGCAGTCTATGAACTCCTGCTTGGGGTTCTGCGCTTGCTAAACTTAAACATAGGAGTACACACGATGCATTTTGTGCTAGGATTCAGGACTTCCAGGTCATAAGCATTAGCGGCACACCACTGATGAAATAGAGTATGGTCAATGGTCGAAATGGAACGTTGTGCAAAGGTTTGTGTATTGACCTGTACTGCGTGGTGCCCCAGAATACCTGAAGAGCCACTCCCACCAGTTGACGAAACTCAGCTCCTAAATCTCCAAGGTGGGGCTTGGAAATGGGATGGCGTCCATTTCTGTGGAACCAAATACTCGTCACTTTCAGCCAAAAGGCTTCGGTTGAGGACCTTCATCGTCTGTGTGTTTAGATTTATGCCCCTTGGCAGTAGCTCAGCCCACGTACAACCATGACTACTTTCCTCCAAACGTCAATCACATCCTACATCGGTCGTCGCAAAGCTAGAAAAGGGTTACTATATCTGCTACATACAGCAGGGCGTATAAACTACTACCGGTGCCTCCTTTTCTCTCCACCTGTATCTCTTACTCTCCTCCCGACCCCCCTTTGTTAACCCTGCTTCTAAAAGTCCCACAGCCACCACGCCACTGCAGTTCTACCAACTGCAGCTATCTTCCCGCACCATCCAACAAAACCCTACAGGAGACAGTCCCTTTTAAGACCACGTTGTCTCGTTTCCCTGGCGGCGTCCAACGTTTGCACTCTGACAAATAGGTCAACAGGCTGCACTCATACGTAGGTTTGACACACTACCTATTGACGCGAGTTGCGTATCTGAAACTAGGATCGATGACCCTAAAGGGGTTGTTGCATTTACAGCGCCCGACGCGTCCAGTTGCTATCGGGTGTACGCATCTGGACGCCGATTCAGCAACCACTGGTCAAGATGCGGTGGGCATCGTTCTCAGCTCCAGGCTTGAGTCACCATTGATTGATTGTCTTATCATGAGAAGCCCATTTGACGGTATCAACTATGATTGATTCACGAAGCGATATTAGACATTGTTTGTTTGTAGTCTCCGCTAATGCCCCACGGACTACGGTCCTGATGTTGTCAAGGACACGTTCTACCAGGTTCTGAAAACGTATCCTCGTGGTTTTATCAGTCAAACTAACGACGTTGTTGCAGGGAAAATGAATACACTCAGCTAGGTGGTATGTATGGAGTTAACTCCGATCGCACAGACAGCGACGAACGTTTGGTGCAATTGTGCACGGAGCACCGGTTGTCTCTAAGCAGCACCACTTTTAGATACAGCGGGCGCCAAAGGGCCACTTGGCGTTCCCCCTATAGCTGGCCAGCAATGGACCCAAATAGATCACGTGGCTACCATTTGCAGGTGGCGTGGTTCTATGCTGGATTATCGTTCGCTTTGGAATACCGACGTCGATACTGATCATGGTTTGGTACTAGGTCTTTTTCCATGAACTTTACTGGGAGGCATGTCAAGTGCCTCCCACGATTAGTATCTGGGAGGTTATCGCAGCTCTCGGTCAAGCAAGTCAACCAGGATGCCATGCCTACCGTAGTTACGCTCTCGTCTTAAAGACACTGAGCTTAATTGGAATAAGATCTCAGCCGCCACGCACGACGCAGGAGCATCTGCTTGCGGCACTATCAATCGTCACTGTATCAGTCGCTGGATATCTGGGAAGCCTGTGAATCTGATGGAGTTCAGAAGGAAACTCCAGGTTGGCAGTGAACACAATGTAGCCAGACGAACTATCAGGCGCGAACTAAAGCGGATCCTGTGCGCTGACAAGGAAGACTGGTGGACCAGTAGGGCTAGCGGAATGAAGGAGGCGGGATCAGTAGGCGATTCTCGCAAGCTCTTCCAAAGAAACCGCACCACTAGTCCCAAAAAATCAAGTGTCGGTGAGGCGATTAGACAGCGCGGGAGTTCGGATTCACAATAAGGATTGCAGGTTGACTTGTTGGGTAGAGCCCTTTCGAGAGCCTGTTCGTCGAAACCGAGCACTGGATAAAATGATGTCGATTTCTGACAATGAAGAAACATCGCGGGGTGAAGGTTGCATGTTACTGCCGTGCTTAACGTAGGGTTGGCCATGAAAACTACGGCTTCCCGTGATTGGCCGTCGTATGAGGTAGCGTTATAAGCTCTTGCGTTTAAATACTAATCATAAACAAGTAGTTGAACTAGATAAAGAATTTTGAGGAAGTTAATGCCAAGCTAATTTGAAGGTATTCATCCCAGTAGTTCACAAGGTTTATAGCAGAGCCTAGTCCGGAAAAGCGAGACGCGTTTCGCCCTATTGGGACTCCTCAGTGATGCGCATTCCCTCGGTCTCCTACTGGGGATTGAACCCATGACCGCCAGAAGCAGATGCCAAGTAGCCAGCAGCTCAAACCACTGAACCATGGGGACGGTGGCTGGGCTACATAATTCGCATACTAATTAGGACATAGCATTCCCTATCTTACCCCGTCACTGACAGTGGCCAGCCTGCGAAGTGATGTCCTCTCGCTGGACGCTATGTCCATAGCAGTTGAAAGTAAGAAAGGCCAGTTATTTTATATTACGCGCGCGTAGCAGAATTTCAGTTGTACTTTCAGGGCATTCATCCCAGTGGTTCACAAGTTACATAGCAGAACCTAGTCCGGAAAATGCACCAGACGCGTTTCGCCCTATAAGGAATTGGCAGTGATGCGCATTCCCTCGGTCCCCTAGTTACGAGTAAGATAAAATAAGCAGTCTTTTCTAGTTTCAAATGCTATGGATATATCGTCTAGCGAGAGGACATCACTTCGAAGGCTAGCCAATGTCAGTGGAAGATAGACGGTGCTATATTCCAGTTAGCTTGCAAATTTTGTAGCCCAGCCAGCGTCCCTCATGGTTCAGTGGTTTAAGCTACTGGTTAGTCGGCATCTGCTTCTAGCGTCCATGGGTTCGATCACCAGAAGGGGGCCAAGTGAATGCGCACTATTGACGACGCCTAATAGGGCGAAACGCACCTGGTGCTTTTCCGGACTAGCTGTGCTATGTGGCTTGTGAACTACTGGAATGAATACCTTAAAATTACAACTAAAATCCTGCTACTCACGAGTAATAATGCCAAGCTAGTTCAGCCAGTGAGGCACGCTAGTTCGTGCCGCGTCTCCAAGGCCAAATGCACTTTCGTAGCAATAGCGTACATATCGATGGAAGATGGGCCGTGATACAACAGCTAGTGTTCGTTGTGAAATAAGTCACTACGATCTCCATCGCCTAGAGGCAGAAGTTGCTGACTACAAAGCAGTCTTGTTCAGTTTCCGTAAGCTCGCATAGCTCCGCGAAACTTGCGCGAAGTTCGCCTGAGCTCACCTATGCAGCACCGTCACCATGCGTCGACTCAAATTGCGCACGTAACAGCTGAGCCCACTTCACTGAAACCACTGTTATGTGTCAACACAAACTGCGCAGATCCCACCTTGGCTCGAACCAGTGAGGCTGCCACCTTGACCACAAATGAGTTTTCATCAGAACGTTATCACTAAGCAGCCACTTTTGAGACTTACCAACATCCAGTTTCCTCCACAGTTTATGCCCAACGTCCCTATGCTATTGAGTTATAAATACGAAGGTTTAGAAGGCATGCATCAGTAAACCAACTCTTGCCATCGGTAAGTCTTACTTTTTTGGGCCTCGATACAGTCTTGCGAAATAACACGCCTCGTTTCCAGTTCCAACTCGCGTGTACAAGTCTGGTGGCTGGGTCAATTATGCGGTAACTACCCGAATCAAACTGGCACTATCGGTGAAAAGCGTTTCATCCGCTCCGATTAGGAATCGAAACAACCAAGACTTTTATAACAGAAAGAACATTGCTGATGAGCACCTAGAGCGAGAAACAGTTGTCTACCGTTTTCCGGATGCGCAGTGGCTCTATGGCCGAAATGAGTCGGCTTAGAACACATTAAATTCTCCTAGTAATGTGTGAAATCAAAAAATTCCTTAGGAGTGTGCATCATGTGTGAAGCATGTAAGATGATCAATACTGGCAATTACATCAAACTGGTGCACGATTAAAAACGCTACGAGACCGAAAGGCGCGCGTCTGACAAGCATGATGAAGGTATGTGTAGCGATTGTAACAAAATTGATTTCCTCTCGTTTAGAAATTTCACCTGATAACACTTGAGCTGCAGCCAGCATTGCCGTATGAATTGCGGGACATGGCTACCACGCAGTGAATATGTCAAAAAGTTTATCATCACAACTGGTTGCATGTGGAGTATATATATATATATATATATATATATATATATATATATATATATATATATATATATATATATATATCTGTACCTGGCCCCTGAGATCGGCGGACATGAAGAGGTTAGTTACGTTCGATCATCGGTGCCTTCCCAGTTTGGCTCACACCTGGTGGGAACACCGTGTGAGTAACGAGCGTGTTCGACGCCTTGTTTAGGGCACAGGAAAAGGAACTGAACCGCTCAGCACCGTCATTTCACGCACCAGACTCCGATGGCTCGACCAGGTGTTGCGCATGCCAGCCTATTGACTTCCACGACGTGCGTTGTTTACTCACCGGGGATGTGGATGGAACAAGAGGAGGGGTGGCCAAGCGATGACTTGGTCCAGAAAAATGAAGGCCCTCACTTCGTAGCTGGCCTCGGTTGGAGCGTCACGGCTCCCTGGTTGGGGTCCAAAAGACGGTGAATACGTTTGGCTGGATGCACTTGCTGACATGGCAAGGAGCCGACCTCAGTGGCGTTCCTGCTGTGAGTTTCTTTGTCCCTCCCCATCCCTTTTAGCTTCCCCCCTCCACCTACGATCTCATTTCTTAGCGTAAAAGATAATTTTTCTTTTTGCCTAGTAGCTGGCTGGTAGCTTACCGGAACGATGCCTATCCGTTGCTGGTGGCTCAGATGGCATGCAACTTTTGTAATTATTTTCCTTTTTCATTTATGTATTGCGGCACAGTAGCTGAAGTGTTTCCCACCTCTAGCTGACGTGTATAATGGTGACGATGATATATATTTGTATATATATATATAACCTGCAAGACGTGGACCTACTTACAGGTTGAATCTTTAATGTCCCATCACTAAACAATCCAAATTACGTACACAATCGTATCTTCCTCCTGTTAGCACATCTCGCCATCTGTGTGAAGCAGGTCGCCCATGCAGTTGACTTAAATCACTTGTAATGGGGACAGTTCCCAGGTTAGCCGTTAATCGATGAAGCGTTATCTTGTTGTCTGTTCGCAGTGCTTCTTTCTACTGTTAAAAGTATTGTTCCACACAAATGTTAAAATGTTTCAAATCACATTTTCTAGGTGCAGGTTGCTATTCACTCCCCTAATCCGTGTTATTTTTCTCCCTTTTGTAATACTCTGTCTGGATGAATCTGCACTTCCTGCCTGTGGTCCAATACGTCGTGTGTGCACAATGTATCAAGGCTATGGCTTTACTATGGCCCCGGCAGCTTCCGCAGGAACAAATAACACCCATGTTAATCAGTTTGACACTGCAATTTTCTAGAGACTTAATTCACCTTTTCTTAACTATTTAAATACGCTTATCCTCACACCGTTAAACCTGTTTGATGATAACAATGATTGCACGCTAAGCGAAGTCGAAGAAGATAACTAAAAAGAGAAATCCTTTGCCGAAAGGTGAGGAAGGTAGTATGTTGTGAAAGCTCAAGGAAACGGCAAAATCAATGGATGCTTTGAAATGCTGAGCTTTATACAAAAATATCCCATTGGGGAATCTGCGCTCAATGCTGTATTTTGGCTGCGCAGCATTGATAGCTATCAGCGCTCTTCCAGAAAATTCAAAATTACATTTGGTATTGTAAAACAATGTTTGAAACATAAAGATGAATTTCCTCTGTTCTCTATGTTTGGCCCAGCTACACTGGGTCGTGTAGCACCTCGTTGAGAGTATACTTATTCTATTACAGTACATGGCATCTCATACATTTACGGTTGACTTTCGATCCAATTTCAATTTACTCTCGTTCTCAGCCAACCGGCCTTCGATGTTCTACTTAGTGTTGCAACACTGTTCTCCTCATCGTTAGTTATCATGTTTATGTAGCCGTGGTCCGCAGTGTACAGAAAGGTTTCTAGATCTCCAAGGAGATCGATTAGGGATTTCGTCTTGTTATCAGGTTCAAGATGCTGAAATCATTGTGAAAGGTTGTCGAACTATGAAGCTCAGAACGGACGAAGAGCGCCGGTGAATGTCCAGAAATGGCAAGAGTCATTGTGAGCGTCAGATGGTTAATTCAGCTCATTCAATGCAACCGTTCAAGCAATGCCATATAAGTAAAATTAGGTCCGAGAACAACTGATAAGGAGGAGTTTAAATAGCACTTCAGCCAGCCCTGTGTAACAGAAGTGCTAACTGGTTCACTTGAACCCAGTAGGACGTTTAGGTAAGCATTCTAACCATGGAAGACATGAGATAGGGGACCAAAGCGGAACTCGCTATATGGTTCTCATGGCCAAGATGAAGTGAGTTAGGAAAACTGCGCTTTGGTGCCTTTGTGACTTAGCTGAGTACTGATTACTGTAAAGAAGCAGTGAGAAGAGATATCTGTGTAGTCACATCTGAAGTCCCTCAGGTACAATGACCGATAGTTTCGGTGAGCATTCCCGATATTTCATATCGGCAAAGCATTTGTTCAGCAATTTCTTGAACTACGATCCCGAGGTATATCAGTCTTTCGCGAATGTTTGTAAACTGTTGTGATAAACAGGGGCTACGTTCGGTAATCCCATTGTGATGGGTGTTAAGACCAATGCCAAATAACTATAAGTGAGTAAACGCACTATTCCCGAAAAGAAGCTACTTAAGAGCACTCACTGACGAATTTGTATTCATCCTGGAACGCACAGGATACTCAATTCTAACGGAAGTACTTGACAACCACCAGGTAATATTCAGCCGCTTAGAAATCGTTGGACTTGGTACCATCGTCAACGCAACGGCGTAGCAACCGCTGTTGCCGCCCGGGGCAGTGGTGAAATGTTCGCCTTGACTGTGGGCATAGTAGCCACATGAAGGTCACACAATTGGCGCAGGGTAAAGTGCACATCAGTTTTCGATGAAATGGATGATTACAGAGGAGTAGTAGGGGGAGTTGAATAGTATAGGTCGAAATTCGTCACATATAGACTCACTGAGACAGCCGTCACACGCCCGGAAAAGCACTGTGCGCGCGTCTCATCCTTTCGGGAATCGTCAACAGTGCGCATTCCATCGGACCCCGGTAGGGCTCGAACCCGAAACACGAATGTTTCTAGTCCGTGGTTGAGACCACTGAGCTACGGGGGACGGTAACGACCATCGTGAATTAGTTACTATATGTGACATAGCGCCGCTCACTATCCACTGACTTCACGTTACTGCCATGCAGAGGACTGGGTAGCCCCCTCACCAAGCGACTAGCTTACCAAACTTAAGCCGCCAATTACCTTATGGCATTATAAGCAGTGGTCTCAACCACGGACTGGCAACAGTCGAGTTGCGGGTTCGAGCCCTACCAGGGTCTGATGGAATGTGCACTGCTGACGATTCCCGAAAGGATGAAACGCGCGTACAGTGCTTTTCCGGGCATGTGACGGCTGTCTGAGTGAACCAAGATGTGACGATTTTCGACCTATACCATGCAACTGCCCCTACTACTCCTCCGTAATCAGTACGCAGACCAAACTGCTTATAATGCCATAAGGTAAATGTCGACTTAAGTTTGGTAAGCTAGTCGCTTGGTGAGGGGGCTACCCAGTCCTCTGCACGGCAGTAACGTGCAAGTCAGTGGATAGTGAGCGGCGTTATATCACATATAGTAACTAATTCACGATGATCGTTGACGTCCCCCGTAGCTCAGTAGCCTCAACCACGGACTGGCAACAGTCGAGTTGCGGGTTCGAGCCCTACCAGGGTCAAATGGATGATTGCTTGAGGCACTGAGGCAAATGTGGTTGAAAGTGAGACCACAGCGGGTGAAATAAGGGGATCGCTAGAAAGAAAGTATGCAAAGATGTGACACAAAGCGCAAATGTGCCTTTGGTCATACAGTAACGTTAAAATATTCAACCACAGCCTATCTGGGAAATTTGACTTTTATATTTTGTAACGAACAGTCAACGGTACTAAACATGCCGCCTCCCTACTACATGTCGCCCGGGACGGACCGCCCTTCCCCGACCTCCCCTCTGGCTACGCTTCTGCGTCACCGTTCCCCTTGCATCGCCCGCTCACCTACCCCACTCACAACCACAAGTGAGTTTGATTGGTGCCTTTGGTTAGACCAATGTGGTCCTCATGTCCACAAATGTGATCCACGTGGCATCTGAAGAGTCCTCAGTTTGGCATGCCTAGGCTACTCGACTCTGGGTGGGGTTTGCACGTGCGTGTCGTTTGCCTCAGGGATCAGGCGTGGAAGACGAATTAGCTTGAGGCAGAATTCACTGTCACTTGGGACTGCAGAACAGAGACGACAGACGATTGGGCACTGCAATGATTGATTCCCGAGTTATAACCTTGCTTTAAACTGGGTGGATTCGACACCCCATGGTTGAGGTTGATCATCGAAACACGCGCTGTGCAGCCCCTGCAAGCTGTCTCAGCGCCTTTACTCTGAATCCCACTGGAAACCAAGGCGTGTCACGTAATTCGGCACGCACCTACAATTGCGCTCATGCACCGCTCACACCCATCGGATCCTATGACAGGGCAATACAGAGGGAACTTTGTTTCTATCGCCCATGCACCAATCAGGGAGTGCAGGACCAACTGCGTGGATTGTTACACTTTACCACTTGGTTGTACTTTTCAGTCTGATCTTATAGACCGGACGCCGGACACAGACGACTTGGACTTGCGTACATGGAGTCACGGTGGACAACTTTCAAGGTCTAGTGTCTCACTGGACGGCCGCCTCGGCCTCTTTAGACTGTTAAGCAGTGAGTACTGTCTCGAAAATTTCGATCGGAGCACAATTATGGCCACGTTCATATGGAGAAAACAGTTCGATGATTTATTTCGAGAAGGACAAAAGACATCTGGCAAGTGGGAGCAGAAGACATCCACACAGACTGAGTGACCCTGATAGTTGCAGTTCTCGAAACGCATCAGCGCCAGTATAGGCAGTCAGCAAGTCAGTGCCTGCAACGTGGGATTTCGTAAGGGGAGTAGGTAACCGTACTGAGGTAAGACTAGCCAATTCGAATTCGATTTAGGGCTTTTAGACCATTATTAGAGACACAAATGGGAAATGAAGCTCATTTTTATGATATCTTCGATCTCCAATTACGTTCATTGCAACAATAAACTCCGTTTTTCGGGACCAGTGCCATCCCATCAGGTATAAGCGATACCTGGTGGGTCTTTGTGACTAAGAACATATATACTCTGCTAACTTTTTTAAGAAGCTGTAATAATGCATTTTAGACATGCAGAAACGCAGGCCGCAGGGTGTGCTCAATTCTGATGTGGATGAATCGCCGTCTTCATCATAGAATTGACGCTCCCATAGGTCCCAGAGACCTTGCGGATGCAAATCGTGAACTCTTCGGTAATTTGAGCAGAGGAATGGGGTGATACAAGTACTCGAATAAACAAACCGATCACCCAATTCAGGTAGCTCTTCAGCGATGGTGATAAGTGGTGAATGGCCACTCCGTTCGAAGGTGTGGAATACACATCGAAGAGTGGGGCGCTCCATATCATTCCGTTCAACGATGTCTATGAGGGGGATCCGATTCCGCCCCATACACAGAATGCTAGCCGGTCATCCAGCAGGAGATTCACAACGCATCTATCACGAATTCTGGTCAGCATAGTCGGCGTGAGCAGATGTATGTGGAGGGCGAATCAGGTAAGCAGATAGAGGCCAACCTAAAGTATGCAACCGTGTTCTGATACCCAGACCCTTTGTCTAGGATATGCGTTAGTAAAAAGGCTGAAATGGGATTGACAAACCCCAAAATCGTCTTCAGAATCCATCAAGGCAGATTTAACAGTGCTTTCCAAGTAACGACACTGATTCCTTGTGTTTGTTTGACCAGACGCTATCGCACCTAGTTGGAAAATTTTCCGAGCGGGTCACCGATATAATAGTTGTGATTATTGGCAGCGCAGAGATGAATCGCCAGCCTATGCCGCTCTGCTGACTGGTTGATGTTGCCCATGCTGCCACGACTTCCCCCGCTATTTATTTAACTCATCATCCTAGCTATCCTATGTGGGGTTGGAACCCGCATCTTTACTGTTACAATCAAGGGGGTAGGACTGCTGGGTCCCGAGGAACGGCAACAACCAACATAACCGTTACCAGATGTGATATGGCGCGACCCAATCTCCATAAACTAGTACGTTACCGTTGTGTAGAAGAATGGAAGTCCTTAGACTGCCGTTTCCGCTCCCGTGCCTCAGTTGCCATAATTATGGACCAGGAAGAGTAGTGTGGAGTGTTCCAATCCCAAAGGGAGGACCCAGCGATTGTCCAGAGCTTCACCAAACATGTGATGGCCATCTGAGAGGTGATAAACTTCATTCACACTAATAAAATTCCATGCCATTTCCTTGTAAGGCCGATCCCAGCTGGGTGGATCGAGCAATATATATTGAAGCGCTAAGCGGACTAAAGACCGCCGTTTTGCTGCATAGCTTTGATAGAGTAAGCCATTTGAACGCGAAGGGTTGATTTAGCGATGAGGAGCAAGACAGCCCTGGTCCAAGAGAATATCCAAAGCATGGCTTCAGGGAAAGCAAAGCAGAGGGATCAGTGCAAAATTTCTTCGCTAAGTCTTACGACGCTAAGGGGTACCATTACTATACCCCGTACATCGAATCACAGGCTAGCTTAGGGTTGTAAAGGCCTAACGCAGCTTATCATCATCATCAGTATACACATTAGCTGCAGGCGGATAACACGTCAGCTATTGTGCCGTAATACAAAAGATAAGAAAAAATGAAAGAGAGGCACGCCGGCTGAGTCCCCAGTAACGGATGTACATCGTTCCGGAGAGCTAACAGCCGGCTATCGTGCCGCAAAAAGTGAGCTATATTTCGCCTAACGAATGAGATCGTGATTGGAGGGGATGCTAAGAAGGAGGGGGGGGGGTGGACAAAGGAACTCACAACATAAACGCCATTAGGGTCGGCTCCAAGCCATATCAGCAAGTGTGCCCAACCACACATATTCACTGTTCTTCGGACTCCAGCCAGGCAACCGGGATGCACCAACCGACGCGAACTTCGAAGTGAGGGTTTTCATTTCTCTCGACCAAGTCATCACTTGGCCTCCCGTCCTCCTCTTCCAACCGCATCCACAACGCGCAAACAACGCACGTCGCGGGAGTCGGTGTGCTGGCATGCGCAACATGTGGCCCAGCCATCGGAGCCTGGTGTGTGATATAATGGTGCTGAGCGGTTCACTCGCTCTTCCTGCACCAAATACGCGACGTCGAACACGCTCATTGCTCACGCGGTGCTCCCACCAGACATGAGCTATGCCGCGAAGGCAGCGATGATCGAACACGACCAGCCTCTTTATGTGTCAAACTGATGGGCCAGGTTTCACAACCGTATAAGAGGGTTGAACGAACGGCTGCAGCTTGCCGCCTGAATGTGTGACGCTGTTTGAAACGTGAGCAAAGAAATCCCAGCGAAGTAGAAATCAGACGGTCAATTCGTAGTTTTGTGCCTGAACAGTGAGTCATCTGAGCAGGATGCTAGCCAGCCAATTAGAGGACGGAGTAAATTGTTAATGCGAATGCTCCTTACGAGATGAAACAAACAAACACCGAGTTAGCGGCGTAGCTCTTTGACCAACGGACAAGTCATTCAAGCATGATCTCTAAGCCAAAAGGAAGGTAGAAGAAGCATGCAATTCACACAACAAACTGACTGGCCAGGTGGTGGGTGCGGTGAGTGGTGGTCACGCAGACCAATCGATAATCCGTGATGGCGCAACCGCACCTCCGTACGTATCACGTGATCTAGACTCACATTCCATTAGCATCGACTGTCCGCTCATCCGATTAATTATAAGCAGGTTGTTGTGGTATGCGTGATAGTGAAATCACCAAAAGCATTTGGTTAGATAAGGTGGACCAGTCGCATCTACTCGACTGAATCGTGTGGCGGTGTTTCACGGAAGTGTATTCACGCCACCGGTAGAATATCGTGTAAAGGACGCTAAATCCCGCCGGGGCGAAGAATACGCGTGGCTAACTTGGATGGCGATGGAGGCGTTAAGAATAAGGGCGCAAATTGTGTAGGCCCTGATAAAAGTCATAGCTCTCATAAGGAGACAAGAGTTGGTTTGGGATGAAATAACGAGTGAAGTTATCATCCATGTTTCTTCGTGATTTGGCTGGTTTTTAAGTGAACATGACGCAGAAACCCCGTGCCCTAAGAGTCAACCGGAGCAAAGGACCATGACAAATTACACAAAATTTGGTCTAAATGTGATAACAGACTGTAGCAGATATGGAAAACAAACAATAGACAGTTTGACTGTCGGAATGACGGAGTGAGAGAAGTGCTTCGGCAAAGACGTAAGATGAACGTGTGAAATGTATGCAAAAAAGAGGTGAAACTGGAGTCAAGTTAGCAGCCTGCTCAGGTAGACCAAAGAAGGGCAGTTCAAATGAACCGGCTTAAGTAGTTAGCTGGTAGTGCCCTGGGGAACGGGGGGTTCGTAACAAAACTCATGCGCCAAAGTAGTGTCTGATGTAAGTAAGTCTTATGGACGTAATATTAGTCCCCAGATGGTACAGCGGCTTCACCAACCTTGCATTCGATTGCGTTGATTATGGATCTCCCTGTTTTCAGGCGTGTCCAACGGCTTCTACCGCGGCCTGCGCGTAGCGTTTGTTAACGTCTGCAGTCTGCTAAATAAACGCGAGGAGTTGTGCTAATTTGAAACCTCTCAGCAGCCAGACGTATTAGACCTTGCTGAGACATGGTTAAACTCCGACGTAACCGCACACGAAACGGAAGCCAGCGGCTACTCGCGCAACTGCTGTGATAGTCTATCAAATGATCGTGGTGGCGTTCTGATTTACATAAATTCTTCCTTGTGTGGGAGACTAGTGAGCACTTACTGAAGCGCTGATTGTCTAGGTAAGCAGTTATGGTGTTCGATTCACCTCAGACGATGTGATATGCTTGTGGGCGTGGTATATCGCAGTCCACTTAGCCGCTGTTTCGACTGGTTGCCGTATGTCTGCAACCACATGAGTCGTCCGCTGTTCCTACTCATTGGTGATTTCAACTTACTTCGAATACAGTGGCCTGAGGCTGAACTTCTCTCCGGCCACAGTGAAGTCGAGATGAAGTTCGAGGAGTTGATATTTGAAACTAGGGCCACACAGCACACCAACCAGCCAACGCGCATAACTGCGCGCGACTCCATGCCGTATTCTCCCCCGCTACAGCCAGCCTTCAACTATTGGAAAGCGGACTATAATGGCCTCACTTGAGCAGCGAGTCAGATGGACTGGTCGTTACCAGAGGATTCGTCAGTTGAAACCTATTGGACTATCATAAAAGATGGAGTGAAGTTGTTGTGCGCCCAATTTGTACCCGTCAAAATATCGAAAAGTTGGGCCAGTCAAATCACAGCGGTTCGACAAGGAGTACAACAAACTGGCCCGACGAGGACGCAGACGCTCTGATGAGAAATATAAGACGTACAAGGTACGGCGAAATCCCTGTAACAACGCGAAAACAAAAACGCAGAAGCTTTGAAGAGCAGCTTGCAGCCGCCGCAAAACCGCTCCCAAGTGGATCTTCGCCTAAGTGAAGCTGCACCTGAGGACTGCAGGCAATGTGGCAGTGTTGAAAAGCTCAGTTGGACAGCCCCTAACCTCGAGTACAGATCGTGCGATCGCATTCGCGGCGCACTTCGTTTTCGTAGTTGCAAATGATCGCGTTCGACAGGTATCGCTCCCGCTGAGCTAGGCAGCCTAGAATGCAGCATTGAAAATGTACGCAAACAGCTGACAAGTTTTGACGGGACGGAGCCTGCCGGGCCAGATGGAATCCACCCACTGATCCTCAAGTCCTTATCAGCCACCATCTCACCTCCAGTAACTGAGCTGTCCAACAGGTCACTATCCATCGCTTTATTAGCGGGCGACTGGAAATGCTCAGTCGTAAATACAATACCGAAAGGTGGTGACCCAAGCAAAGTGGATCACTACCGGCCTATGTGCCTGACCGCTGTTTTGGCAAAGACGCTTGAGAAGATCGTGAAGAAGGGTCTTCTGCAACTTCTCGAGTCAAAATGCCTCTTGACGCCGGTACAAAGGTTTCGTGAAAGGTCGCTCATGCGTCACCAACCTACGGTTGACGAGGTACGAATAGTTGCAAGCGCTGAATCAAGGCAAGTCAGTCAACGTTATTTACATTGACTTCAGTAAGGCTTCTGACAAGGTGAATCATGAAGTGCTTCTTTGACAGGCTGTGGGTGCGTGGTGTTGGCGGCTCGTCTTGGCGTGCCCCAAGGCACGCCACTGGGGCCCATTTTGTTCCTGATTCCTGTAAACCATGTGCCTAAGCTACTCCGTTCACCTTGTTCGTTGTTTGCAGATGGTGTGGAGAGTAATCTGCGCACCCAATGACCGTCTCTTCATGTGGTCAGCAGAGGTCAACCTTCTGATCAATCCGGTCAAGTCGCAATTCATGAGGCTGGGTAAGTGTGAGCACAGTCGAAGCTACACTGTGGACGTGCAACCGTTGTGTCCCGCGTCTTTCGAGCAAGATCTCGGTGTACTCTCATGCTATGACCTAAAGTCCATGGACAACAGGAATAGGCTTTAGCAAAACGGCCTTCGTATGCCTTAGGTGCTCAGGCGCAGCTTCAGCACGGGGTCCGAAGAGATTAGATGCAGTTACACAGAGATTTCTCTTCGTGTTGCATTAAACCAGTAAACAGTAATTTATAGTCAACTCACTAACGATTATTACCTAACAGTATGCTTTGCTGAATTCTCCGAACACTAAGTGATTCTCCTAGCCGGTTGACTGTGCGATTGTTGCTAGCTATCTGTCACAGTTGCATACTGTCGGGACCCTGCCGATACACTCCTACCAAACCGAACATGCTTTCTCTCTCTCTCTCTCTCCCAGCCTCGTCATCTGCATTCCCACGCGCGAGTAGATGTTCTTCTCCATGGCTCATCTCATATGAACTATTGCAACATTCACTTAGATCACCGAACAATACCATGAATCGGTGATGATCAGTGAACACAGAGCGATAATGGACAGAGAAGACTTTTCATGTGTGCTCTCGGTTCAAAGAGTGTACCTGTAGGTTAAGGTACACTAAGGATGAAGATGTGAATTTAAGAAAGCGAGCAGTTTCGACGATTGGCAGTGAGCAAATTGAAGGAAGGTTTACAAAGTAAGCGAAAAGAAATACGCGATTACAGTTTGGGGTGATCATGGAAGAAGGCGACGAGACTTAAAGAGTGTGAGTATGGTGATGAGAGCTGTTCCTACAAATAGCGCTATTGTGACAGAGAGTCTGAAGCGGCAATTAACCAAGAATTAGGCCACATGGTAAACCAGGGCCGTAAGCGAAATGCCCCCAGCTGATGGAGGGAATGCACACTGCTGACGAGTCTCAAAAGATCGAAACGGATGTCTAGTGCTTCTCCGGACATGAGTGTGATTGTGGTGAATCATTTTGGAATTCAGCTGAATCTCTACCCTCTTGGAACAGGAAAGAAGAATGAGATAGTGCGTAGAAATCGATTTTGCAGTGCGGTTGAGGACGAGGTCGTGTTTGGGATGTAAAGTGCAGATCTAATCGGACCATGAAATTGGTTTACCTGTCTTCACGCTGAATATAGGGACAAGGGATAATTCAGGAATAGAGTGCGACATATGGAGCTAGTGCCACAAGAGACGTCTGCGGTTCCAGTCTTCTTTTACCGGACCCTTGTGTTTTAACAATGTATGCCAAAGTTTAGAGGTTTCAATTTGATTCTCCGTCTAGATGTCAGACAAGATCGACTGAGGAGTGCTTGGTTCCGGCAGGCGTAATGTTCATTGAGGTTTCACACTGTTCAAATCTCAATTATTGCTGTAATTGGCTGTATAAAGTTGACGATTGAATGCCTGACGTGTTCACTGATAGTTTTCTGTAAGCCCCGGACTCCAATCGGGTTTGTGAAACAAATACCTAGTCTTTAGTAAGCCTCAATATTGGTGAAGCACGCAGGTTCATGTGGTTGAGCAATTCGGTTGCACAGGTTCATATGCCAAGCACCAGGATCTACACGCATGCGCAAACTAAACACCGTAGCTGAATGAACGATCGGTGCACAAGATTTACGATCATCACGTCGCAATGCGAAGTCCCCGGGTGAGGCCTAGACGCATACGCTGCAACGCACAACTGTCGTTGGGACGCAGATGAAAGTAGGTCGAGTACACCACAAGCATGAGGCATTTCCAATCGATGGAGCCGAACAGGCCATTGAACGAATGCTGTCAGCCATGGACTGCTTATTTTGGGTTCACGAGCAGCGAACTTTCGAAGCCCGGCGTCGATCGGATGAGAAGGAGTGGTTGGAGACAATGCTATTCAGGAGTCTTCCCCGTGGCAAGAAACGGATACATTTGTAAGTATCTGGTACCCTTGAGTGGTGCGGGCAAATCTGAGAATGCGAGTAAGTAACCTAAACTCGGTATCGCATTCGTGAGTGGAGAGAAGGCAGTGTCACCATCATCATCAATACATGTTAACTGAGGGTGAGAAACACACCTCAGCTAATGTGATGCAATACAAAAAGAGCACAGTACGAAAAAAACGCAAAAAATGAGTAATATAATGTTAAATATTGTATCACGTATTAAATATGAGATCGTGATTGGAGGAGGAATCTAAACGAGAGGAGGATAGACAAAGGGACTCACAACACGAACGCCATTGGGGCCGGCCCTTGGCCATGTCAACAAGGGTGCCAAACCAGAGGTGATCATAGTTTCGGACCCCAGCCAGGCAGTTGGGATACACCAACCGACGCCAGCTTCCAAGTAAGTGCCTTCATTCCTCTTGACCAAGTCATCGATTGGTCTCCCCTCAACTTCTTCCATCCACACCCCCGGCGAAGGAAGTGTAAAACCAAGCATAGTGACCGATGTTACATAGAAGTAGGCGTGTCCCAAACATCACCTCATACTTTTGCTCAATGTAGCTCTGTAATGAACCACCGTTAAACACTGGAAGGAGAATCTCGACTGTGGGGGTTGTGCATTGCTATTCCATCGCACTGAGACTGGACCTTAACATGGCGCGATGGTTTGTGTGTCTCAAGGAATCATTGAGCTGTGCTGCGTAGTGTTTACTGCAAGCTAAAAGTCACACATATCACGTTGGTAAATGGTTAGAAGCCGGATAAGTCCGCCTCATGGGCCGCCAACATGGGAGTTGGGGAAAGTGTAGCTCCTTCATTTTGTAACGGACTCTGTGCAACCTACTGCTACAATTCCGTTGCCTTACGCTAAGGTATCTAAACCGGGGGTTTTGGTCGAAAACCCTAATCTAGCACTGGGCAACCTAACGGTATGCTGCCCTTGCAAGCCAATGAATCTTTGCTTAGATGCTTGATGCTCCGGCCGTCGCAGAGAATAATAAACGGTGTCCTAACTATTGCATCGTGGGGGACGCATAGGGGTGAGAAGCTACTGTTCTGGCATCCTCATCCTCTTGTTCCCACAGTTGTGCGTTTCATCCTTAGCGTCCAGTTCCCATCACAATTTCATTCCTATCTATCCAACACCCGAATGCTTGGTCCTACCCCATTTTGTTTTTATGGGCGTAAGTCGTCTATTTTCAATTCACACGCGAGGCACATATATATTTATTCACAGTCTGTTAACAGACATTGTGCCATCAGAACCATGGCAGAAAAAGTGAGGTAGAAGGGAACACTAATGCGATTAAAAAATATGAGTAACGATTTTTTTGGTTTTACACACGCTATTTTGTATTTTTTGTTTTGTTTTGTGAGTTTTTGTGTGCATCAAAGGGGTGGTGAAATTGCAAAACAACACTGACGCCACTGATGGCTGTTGCGTGCCATGACGTCTAAGGTTTCCAACCACTGCAATTCAGCATCTCGTGGTCCCCAACCTGGAAGGCGGACTGGTCCGACTGCCGCCAAACTTGAGGTTGCCTCCTTCATACTCCTTCTCCACGTCATTGGCTGTCCACCGCGGCACTTTTTCCAATCGCTCCCTGGGAGTGCATATAGCGCTCTACGTGGAAGGCGATGGGCTGGCATGCGCAGAACATGCCCGAGCCAACGCATGCGATGTCGGAGAATAACGTCCTGAAGACTGGCACTATTCGCCCCAAGCACGCGGTCTCTCACCTCGGCGTTGCTTACATGGTCTTGCCACCACACCCTAGCAATCCTTCGTAGACAGCGATTATCAAAGACTGATAGCCGCTTCATATCTTCCGAGCGAATAGGCCGTCTCACAGCCGTACAAGAGTACTGCACGGACGGAAGCCTTGTACACCCTGTCCTTGAGCTTGAGACTGACATCACGACGACGCCATAGGTGTCTCAGTTTGATGAATGCAAGGCGGGCCTTTGCAATCCGTTGTGAGACTTCAACTCCAACACTGCCACCAGCCGTGATGCAACTGCCTAGATAAGTAAAGCAAGGGACTTGCTCCAGAACATGTCCAGCAATGGTGAGCGCGGGTTCAGGCACCTGCCAGTCCTGGAGCAGCGTTTTACATTTTCCCGGAGTGAAGCATAGACCGTACTTAGACGCCTCCATCGCCAAGCGATCCAAAGCGCTCTGGACGGATTATGGGTCGTCCCCCAGCAAGGCGATGTCATCGGCATAGTCCAAGTCTGTGAGTCTGTCTCCAGGGAGAAGCTTAACACCGCAGTCCTGGACACCTTCTAGTGCTCTTTGGAGAACATCTTCGATGGCGAAATTGAAGAGGAAAGGTGAAATAGGGCAACCTTGGCGAACACCGCTGGTCACAGCAAATGAAGTGGAGTGCGTGCCGTAAGCCCTAACTTTGCCCGACGTGTGACTGTAAAGTACTTTTAGGATAGTTACAAACCTGTCGGGCACACCTTTCTTCAGTAAACAGTTTCACAATGCAGATCTATCTACTGAATCAAATGACGCTCGGATGTCCAAAAACAATACGATTGTTGGCCGCCGGTGGATGTGACGAAGTTCGAGAATTTGCCGAAGCGTGAAGATTTGGTCGATGCAGCCAGGCACAAAACATGGAACGCGTCCAACACGTTGACGCCAAGCTCATTCCAAGTTTAGGAAGAGTATCACACGAAGACCTTTGCGAGATACTAAGATTCTACACCTTATCTATTGTTGGGCGCGAATCGATCTTATCGTGACCCATCGCATATTGCACCTCGACGACTTCCCGATGTTGAGGCCACCATTCCACTTGTGAACACCAAGCAGCACAAGCAAACACCGGTGCAAGCTTGTGGCGACGGATATAAAGGTTGCTAGTTTTAAGTGCATTCCAGAGTACAGTGGAGAAGATGGCAACACTAGATGTTCCGGCCTCACCTAGTGGGCAGTTTAAAGGCGAACTACAAGAAGTAATCGCCGGTTCACCACTCCATAACCACGTCACTTCCCATACGAGATTCAGAAGGGGGGACAAACCGGCCATTTTGGACCTCATCTTCACCAATGAGGAATATGTGGTTGACACAGTGACAGTGAATGGCCTCCTGAGAGACGCAGTGATCATGCAACGCTGCGTTTCCGTTAAGTCTGCTACGCGGAACAGTCCAACAGGGAAATCGAACAGGTCCGCATAATAACACATGACAACATGTTATCCGACCTCATTAAGATCAATGATTGGTCGTTTCTAGAGGAACAGCCTCCTGATGTCGCTTGGGAAAAGTTCCTCAGTCAGTTCAACACCTTAGTAACAAATGCGTCAGATACTAAGACCCCTAGCTCAAAAATGCAAAGTCCTTCCTGAGGCGCAGGACGCGGAAACGAAGGGCCATGCGAGATTTAGTTTAGAAAGCATACTAATCTGATCCAAACGTTGGAAACTGGATTGCCTACAAAACTGAGCGAATTAACTGTGTTAAACCGGCCCGCGAAGATAAATTGAAAAACCAACAGGATTTGGCGAAAAAGTTCCGCTGCAATCCTAAGCTACTTTTATAGGCATGTTAACAAACTTTGCAAAGTACAGCGTGGAATCCCTCCTCTAAACATCGTCAGTGGTCAAGCGCAAACTACCAAAGAAGCAGCTAACACTCTTAGACATCAGTTCGCTTGTACTTTCCAGAAAGCATCACCATCTCACATCATTCTCACACATCACAAAAGCACCAGGTCTTAGTCACATCTTCACAACCGCAAAAGTGCTGAAACAACTGCTATCACTACGCGAGTATAGTTCACATGGTCCAGATTGCATATGCCTCAAGTCATTGATGATAGCTGCTGCGTGTTTGGTTGAACCATTATCTCAGTTTTCCAGTGCCGGCTCGACGAGATGCATGTCCCAACAACGCGGAATCGTGGAATAGTCACTCTCGTTTACAAAGGAGTCAGTCATGTGGTGCCCACAAACTACTCTTCTTCCCGTACTTGCTAAAGTCATGGAATCTGTCGTTGCAGATGCACTTATGGAATACTTATAAAGGTGCTATATCAGGGTGCAAGAGCAGCATGGATTCCATCAAAATGGCTCATGTACCACGAATCTTTTGGTAGCCCGTGCTAGCTGGACTGAATCCGTCGATGCTGGAGAAGGAATGGACGCCGCTTAGCTTGATTTACCTAAGGCATTTGATCGCCTTGATCACCAGATTCTTTATCATAAACTTCGGAGATACGGACCCCGTGCCCCTATTCTGGGCTGGATCAATTCATACCTACTCCAACGACGCTTGAATGTTCGAGTTCGTAGCACCCAGTTCTACCCGATAGAGGTTCACTGCGGCGTCCCTCAACGCTTGGCACTTGGGCCATAGTTATTCCTCGTGTTCATAAACGGCCATGCGGGAGTGTTGACGTCGAACCTTTTACTCTTTGCGGACAATCTCAAGATTTGGCGGGTAATTAAACGAGTAGACGACCAAATAACTATGCAACGCGAGCTCGACAGCGTTTAGGAGTGGTCCACCCAGAACAAGCTTGCATTTAACCCTGCCAAATGCAAAATAATGAGCATATGGCACCAGAGCACCTACCCAAATCATCTGGGAGAACATGTCCTACAGTGCGCTTTTTATAGATGTGACCTTGGGGTGCTCGTTCAGGACGATCTCGGATGCTCCAAGCAGGCTGAGATAGTAGTGAAACATGCCAGCCAACACTTAGGCCTCCTGCAGAGGGTGTTTGGCCGGTTTGACCCTACCTTCTTATCGCAAATGCACAATGCTTACGTGAGACCACACACTGGATACGCAAACCAAGCTTGGCATCCATAGCGAAAACGTGACCACACTGCTCTCAATAAACCACTATGGAGGGCGACAAAAACGTGAAGGGATCGCTCCACCTCCCCTACCAGTTGAGACCAAAGATGCTAGCAGCATTTAGTGAACAATATCGCCTTCTGTGAGGTGATCTCATAGTTATCAGATCCTTAGTGACCCCAACTACCCATGGCAACAATTGTTGAAACTCAGCCACCATTTGAAGTTGGCGACACAGTATAGTCAGGTGGAATGCCGCCAGAAAATTTTCTCATCTCGTGTATCCCAGCCGTGGAACTCACTTCCGCATTTTGCCATATCTGCTCCTCTGTTGTCCGAATTCAAAACGCGATTTGGTGATGTCTTACACCACCTGGATTACATGATTTAGCCCAAGTTAATGGGACACGCAACAACAACGTAAGCAAACAATGTGCATACTTGAAACTTACGGTAAGTCCATAGGGCTACGCGCGTATTTTTGAAACATTAATTTTTGATCTCACTCTTCATTTACGGAAACCTGTTAAGCATGTGTCTTTATATCGGTGATAAATCCATTGTTTCCTGTTGAGGACTGTGTGGTTGAGGAATTGACGGATGGCGGCAGAACAACCTCATCGGCGGAGGCAGGGTTGTTCACAGTTGAAGAATCAGGTAACAATGTGGATGAATGATACAAGCAAAGGGTGAGTAAATTGGTGGCTTGTGTTTGTAAAGTTGGAGTAGTAGCAGGACAGTGGACCACGAGATCGAAAAAGTGTGAACGTAATTGTGTGGTTCCATGGTTCATCAGCAGGCGAGATACTACGCGGTTACCCAGGCCGACGTAAGTGGATTGTCTTAGGGGAGCACGGCCCCGAGCATCTGGCCAGAAGGCGTAATCCACTAAAGGTAGCAGGGAGAAATACGGTTTTCGTACTCGTTGGGAGCCGGTCACTGAACATTCAGCTCATGCGCCGTTCAGGTGACGAAAAGCCATACCAGGGGCCAAACAGTCGATAAGTCGAAGGCAGAATCTCATCATGCTAGGATTGTTTGCTGATGTACAAGCTCTCCGAGGAAGACAAAGGGTAGAGATTCGATTTAGTGGTGAGTCACATCCACCACGTCTCAATATTGTTAAGCAGACACTTGTGACTTTGTACAGGGAGAACGCTTACCAATGGTAAATCCACTAAGTCTTGGAACATTGCCGCCGAATCATTCGCTGAAACCGGGGAATACACGATTCGCCCCGCTGGCACCACGGGGAGGTTGGATGGCAAGACAGCGTAATTAAGACTTTCCTGATCAACGGAAGACCGAAGAATGACCGATACGGTCGGGTGCATTCGAGCACAGAAGTCAACACGCTGCGTGGGTGCTGGCGCTCGGTTAGAGACCAATCAACCCACCCAGGTCTTAAAAAGGACGGTAAGCCCCTTTCACTAGCTGAACGACAACAGCCTACAAACAGAAACCTGATTCCAGGTTAACGCATACATCCATGGGGTAGTGGTATTAATGGTGAATTCCTACCTGCACGTACTTGGACGGATAGCGACTTGGTATTGTGCTTGATGGCGTTCCCAGATGTCCGGGAGAAATGATCAATCAGTTGTCACCGATAATGTATTGATTTCGATCAATCGCATGTTCCACGGCCACATGTAACGGCGTAACCTGCCCAGGATTGACTGGACAGGCATCGTACTGGTAATTTTAGCGACCATTCTGTTCTATAATCCAAACGCCATTGGGTAACTTATAAATACGGCTAAGGTCTATTTCCATGATGCGGTATTTCTGGGTAGCGGTTAATACATTGTTCATACCATTTAGTTGGACTGTGCCTCGCACTACCGAGGAATATACCCCTATTTGCCATTATATTTTATCAAGATCATTTGACTTTTGATTTGCCACCCGTTGGGCTAGCAGTCATGCCGAGTTGAGTTTGCAAATTCGCAAACAAAGTGGAAGATTTAACAGTAAATGTAAGAGGTAGTCGCTCGGGTAAGTCTTTCAGAAGTAGACGGAGAGAGTTACGTAAATTAAACGCGTGAGGAGCAGTTTCATTACCTCATGATCAATAACAGTGATACCTAAGAGAGACGGAGTTCATAGACATACCGGTCAGCAAGTGGGACGCAATATGACATTGCTTTTGTAAAGTTACCACTGACTGCAGGTTTGTGACTGCTAAGAATGCATAAAATGACCTCGTCATCGCACAACTTACATCTATTGAGTTCCTCATTTAGAATTATAAAGAACAATATGCGACAAATCTGTGTGTGCAGGAGCCAGTCACAAAAAATCTTAAAATTGGTGCCACTTGAAATGCCAAGCGACTAGATTGTTAGGGCATCGCTTCCAAGGGATAGGGAGGCGTGATGGAATGCACTCACCATGTCCACCAACGCGATGTACACAAACATGCCGGCAGCCAGCATAAATAGCCAGCTGTCGATGTTTTCGGTTTGTCCGAGCACAAGTCCGATGGCAGCTCCGACCGCGCACAAGAGGCCAGAGAGGAAGTTGTAAAACAATGCTGCCTTGACCGACATCCCAGCGTGGAGAAGCACGGCAAAGTCACCTGCAAGGGGAAACACATACAAGAGAGCGAGCCATGATATCAACAACTAGAGCACATGCAGAATGAGACCAGAGGTGTGGAAATGTGAGAATGAGGTTCTATGGTAGGAAAGAGGGATAACAAATAGGCGATATAACAAGGCAAAAAATTTGAGAACACTTTGGGAGTCAAAAGAAAAACAAAAGGAGTTAACCAATCGGCGAATGGCGGTGAAGTCGGCTTTCATGGAAAAAAGTGGAACCCCATTCCTCCAAGAGGAAATAAGATTCGCTGCTGGCTCTTGTCAGGCATTTGCGCAAGGAGGATACGAGTGAATAGATACGGTAGCTCGGTATATTCGTTTGCGTTGGCGTACGCCAGCATGATCATGAAAGTACTGATAAAAACCAATAGTCTTGATGACATGTACGCATCGAATAATTGATTCTCAACTCATGCATTACAAGTAGATAGGGAAATATGAGTTGTGCAGGAATCATGTGAATTCGCGAAGTTATAAAATTTTAGCTGTACTTCTGTCTTCATTGTGCTGTCGAACCATGTCAATTGATGATGATAAAATTGATAGTGAGTAGACGGATTTGGGTATGAATTGTATTTAGCTCATCGCAATTGGCTTACAAGCCGCACAGAAAAAGTTACCAATCAAAAAGCACAAGACGACCGTTTCGCCCTACTTGGATCGAACCCATGACTGATGGCAGCTTATGCCACTAAGCCGTGGGGGACGATAGCCGGTCATTACGGATAGAAATCTAACTGCGATATGGCCCGACCTATCCTTCACTGCCATGCGGGTTACTGTCTGTGCAGAAGACAGTGGTTGATCGTCCGGGTCAGGACTTCCCTTGCCAGTGCCATGAAAACACACAGCATTTTGCAGACTGGTAAGGATTAGATGACAAAATTGACATCAAGGAAAAAATATAAAAGATCAACTTGAGAAGGATTACAGGATGTGCGCGTAGCTGTCTAAAGGGTTTGTAGTTAGGGGAGCAAGGGCTAGTATGAAACAGCTCCATTTCGTCTGGTGTTTCGAGAATCATCGTCCTGAAAGATAGTGCATACATCCCTGGATTTACCACATGACATCATTTTCAACCGAACCGCCAGCTATATTGCGCTGTAGACAACATCTTGACCAATATGCTCCCTCCAGGTGCAACTTCTGAGGTAAATTTATGCAATTAGCTGGAAAAGAGTGTTATCAAAGCTTAGAAACAATCCAAATGAAATTGACGAGGTTCACAAGACGAAAAGTCAAAGATAAACGTGGGTGCAAGAGTGCAGTGTCGTACTAGCTAATGGCCCATGAGCACAATTCAACTATAAAGTCCATCTCACACAATGACTGGTCCCCTAAAACGTCCGTTCGGCCCAAAGCACGACAAGTAAAGCGCAGCAAATGATGTAGCCATCGCACATGGGACTCGCAAGAGTTAACAAGACTGGGGAAACGGTGCGGATAACATGGAGCAAAGGTGGATCACCTTGCAACTGCACCTTGTAGACCGAACGCAAGTCTAACCTATTATAATTACTCAATCGCCTTCATAATCTGTCGACCTGTGCTATACGGTACTTCCCAAGCCCTATCTCAGAGGAACTCACATTAGAGAGACCAATGGTGAGGGGTCAGATAAGTTCAGCAGCAGTTGAGCTGGTTGCCGTCTTCGAAGAGGTTGGGTGGACCACATTTTTGGGCACAGGCAAATGCATCATATAAGCCTTGAGGGATGTTTATGGCTCGGCTGAAAGCGCCTGACATGAGCAAACCTATAGAGGAAATTCCTTGCTTCTTTTTTCGTACATGGATGGACGCTACAGGTTCGCTCGCCTACCAGAGACGTTAAGATTTTTGTGACGCACTTCAGGTGTGGCACAACCAGTGCACTGACATACAGTCTTAGCAACTAGGTTGTCCTAACTAATCTACAAGACCGCACCATCAGCAACAGAGGCCTCTTATCACACTTGAGAAAATACCATCAACAACACAAAGTGGACCACAACCGGTTCTATTTGATTCTTAGATTCTTTGAGATACGCTTCTTCTACAGACAGCCAAAGCATTGTTAGTAATGTACTCTACCGAAACCCAAATTAATGGATGGACCTCATAACTCCTATGCAATCTAGAGAAACAGATACAGCCTCGCCATATAACACTCTTACTAAAGGAGTTGCGCACCGTCTAAAACGGTTGTGTCACAGATTTAATAAGACGGAGAATATAAGTGTGGTTACACAGACTAACAAGGTCCTACAGAGCTTGCTGGTTCAGTATGCAAGAAGACTAATGTCTCAAGCGACACAAGCGCCAATAACTCCCAGTAGCCGATATCTGTCAAACGCATATTGGGAGACAGATACGGGACAAAACGTCACTTACCTCACTGGACAGAAGCTATATGATCGATCCCACAGATATATGTGAGTTATCTACTGTGTTCTACATAGTTTGGTAAGAGCACAAGCAAAATTGCATCCCATTACTAATGAACTACGAGACACGGTGGATTTCAATAACGTGTGACCATTTGCAGGCAGACAACAGTCTTAAAGCTCTCATCTTACCATGGGTCGATGATTTGCTACCAGCATTACTTAAACCTGGTTAGTATGATATCTAATTGTTTTTGTTGAATGTATGCATAACATCATTGAAAGCTGGCATCTACACTTTTAAGTGGAAGCACCCTCACCTTACACCCCAACGCAGACGAGGTTACTCTCACGATATGGTCAATTTCCGCCACTTGACTACACTTTATACTGACAAAAAATGTGGAAATAATAGTCATGAAATGGTTAAATGCGAATAACCTGACTGAAAAATTGCACAACGGATTCCTCCGGGCTCGATCGTGTCAAACTAGTCAGTTCGAAGCTCTGCAGCACGTAATCAAGTCGTCTGACTCCGGAATAGCGGAATAAGCTATTCAAGCGTGGCAACCCTGGCTCAAGCACCATCTCACCGCACTCGACACTGCCCAACGTAGGGCAATGAAAAGCGTCAGAGTTTGGACCAGCCTCCCCTACCCACTCAGGCTGAAGACCCTTAAAATCTACAGTGGACGTTATCGGCGTCTAAGGGGCGATCTCATAATGGTGTACCTGATCCTGAGAAACCTCAACCACCCATGCCATTTCCTTCTAATACTCAGTCAAAACACCTCTCTAAGAGGTCACCAGTTTAAGTTAGTCACGCAGTACAGCCGCTTGGAATGTCGGCGAAAGTATTACTCCCTACGAGTGGCACAGCCTTGGAACGCCCTCCCGGAACATGTAATTAATGCACCCACCCTATCCCGTTTTATAAAACGCCTCGACGATACTCTGTCACATTTACACTACGTGCTATAGCCCATGACCACCAGATGCTGGCACCAATGCACAACAGACGGTGGATAGTGCCATAACCCTACTCGAGAATGAGTCACTCCAAACCCCTTGCATAAAATTTGATAAACGCTGCTACTATGGAAACTAGATTTCTGTATCCCGTCGACCCAAGATAGTTGCACACGAGTAAGCGTAGTCGTTGCTGTTTTTTATTTTTTTCTCTCGACTATTGCTTTGTGTGTGTACATTCTCATTTCAAACTCCCTTTATACGGCAGTGCAGTTGAATCAGTACTCGCCCAAACTGACGACTCCATTATCGCTTGATCTATCTTTTCTCACTCTTAACATCCTACGGGACATGTCAAGCACCTGCTCTTTTACCCGTTATAATTCATTGTTCATTGTTATAGTTTTCTGAAACATGGAGAAAGCATTCGATCATGTATCCCATTCAGAACTTCGGATAAAGATGGCCTCTTGTGTGATTGCTAACCAATACTAACGTGACTGTCATTTTTATTTATTTGTACGCATCTAATGCGGAAAAACTAGGAACTGTATATCAAAACCTAGTTCAGAGATTAGTGATGCCATAAGGAAGTGTTCTAGGCCCACAGATAAACGACATTGCTCGAACTTTGCGGCAAGGAAAACCATTTTTTCCCTGATGACATTACCTACGTGTTTGCGTTTGACGGTAAGAATAAAACCAATGGAGCCCTACACTCGTCCGTGGAGGTGTCGCTTCGAATGCCGGTCTAGACGATGTGTGGGCATTGCTCTCAGACCCCAGGATGAGGCTCAACACTAGATTGGATCCCAGTGAACAATCGGGTGTGCACCATCAGACCATTTGGCTTGTAAGAAGACAATATGTGTCTGCTTGTTGTCGCTGAACACGCCTCCACAAATTGTAGCATTGACTTGGTGAAGGATGTTATCTATCGTCAACTGAACGAGTTCCTTCGTCGCGAGAAGGGTACGGATACTGTAGTGCATGTTGGTAAGCTAAACATTTAAATTGGAAAACTGTCCACTGATGAGCTGCATCTGGGTGGCCAACACGGTGTAGGCTTCCGTAACGAGAACACTGAGTAATTGCAACATATGTGTGAAAATGGTCTATTTCTCGAGAGTACCAACTTCCGACACAGTCCGCATCGCAGGTTTACATGACACCCATCAGCTTCGGATCAGATAGACTCAAGTCGATCACATCATGATCAGTTACCGCTGTAAAGGTTCCGCCCAAAAAGGTCACTCGAACTGAAGCGCAACCTTGAACTCCTATCCCATACTTGGATGTGATGACCTGCGAGTGTGTTTCGGCGGAAGTCCGTGAGGACGCTGTGATCGTATAGACATTCACTGACTAGCGAAACATATTATTCTGAATGTGCGTCAAAGTGTGTTGGCATCAGAGTTCAGTAACTGCACACTGAAAACAGCCGATGACCACTGGTCGCATGTTCACCAGCTTTTATTAGCAGTATGCATGTCTTCATAAAGTAAAAGCTGATTACCAACTTAGACGGTGGGCTTCTACGCAGTCTCGGGAAATCATCAATGTTAGTCGATGCATTTCGGCTGGGAGCAAACACGACACTCGCGAAGAATTCAGAGCAAAACTCCGTGCTAGAGTGCTAAGGAGAGACAACGAAGCGAGGTGTTTACATCGTGCACCAAGAGTGGAAACCGCCTCTCTCTATGGCAAACATCGAAGTTTATTCCGTCTGATACGGGAAACAGAGAGCAGGAGATCTGAAGTCAGCGAAAATATTTGTGATGAGAGTGGACGGACATCAACAACCTAGCAAAATACTTGAGGTGTTGGGCTGAGCACTCCGAAAACAATTTAACCGACTGGAACTAGCAGCTTCGGCCGACCGGCCGGTGATCATCTTTCTTCGTGGTCTGTCCTCCTGGATCCGCCCAAATGCGCAGAAGTCGGATGTGAGATCAAAGTGTTGAGGTTGAATAAGGCCGCAAAACTAAATGGGATTCTTCCGAGTCTCATAAAATGAAGGGGACCTGCTCTAGTGGACGAGTTGCACAAACTGCTAGTAAAATTGTGATAGCAGGAATCTGTCCCAATGGACTATACGTTCTCCTTTATAGTCCCAATATTCAAAGTAGGTTCCCGTTCGGAATGCGGCAATTAGTAGGGGATCAGACAAACCTCCGTCACCTCTATAGTCAAATGGCTTTGCATAGGCTGACAGGCACCCGTGAAAGCCGGATATTAGCGAGGAGCCAGCCGGGTTCCATTGAAACCGAGGTTGGATTGACCATACATAATCATAGTACGTCAAGTGTTGGGACACTAGCATACTTCTTGGAGACCTACCGTAGCAGTGTTACGTAATATCAAAGATGCCTTTGATTCGGTGGATAGACATATCCGATAAATTTGTGAGTGCCATGAAAGCGCTGTACGCGCATAATTCGGGCAGAGTGAGTGTTTATCGCAAACTGTCGCAGCCACTCAATATATCTAGAGGTGTGAGACAAGGTTGCCCGATGTCACCGTTTCTTTTTAACTACGCTTTCGACGAAAGCATGAAAATACGTTTATTGGGCAAGACCTACAAGGTGTGGAGCTGCTTTCTGGTGTATGCTGATGACATTGTCCTATCTGTGATAACTCCCAAACATGCTAAGTAGCACTGGATAGATTAGGACTGGCTTTGCGTTCCCGAAACACAAAGTCTTTCTCTTGTGCGCTTGCAAAACAGTCCATCAAGTCGACAGACATAAAGAGGTTAGCTACATTCGTACATCGCTGTCCTCGCAGTATAGCTCAGGTCTTGTGGAGGCATCGCCTGATCGATGAGCATGTTCAACGTCTCGTATTTGGTGCAGGAAAATTGGGGCATACAAATTTGACCGTGCTACTCTGCTCCATTCGCGGAATCACTTGCACTCACGCTTTCGGCAAATTCTGTCTGCATATTTTTTCCACATCAAGTCACACAATAAGCAAGGCCACGACAACCCACACTTGCGATGTTTTAATACATGCATTTTTGTTTCTACTCCACTGAAGGTTTTGGTTTTCCGTAGACAGGATTTAAGTAGTAAACTGAAGCGAGGCTATGAGAGGCATAGTAATTCTACTGAAAAGCATCGTGCTGAGTCTCTCTAAGGAAGAAAACACTGTGGGGCATGAGTAGACCCATTATAGTTAGCTTAAATATCGGGTCAATACTGAGCAAAATGGATGAGATTGACAGCACAACCTGCTGTCATGAATACTCGAAGCTAGGTTTACTTTTGCATTAAGTAATATGACTCCGTGCGGACGTGGAGGACACAGTTACAACGATTGTGGGATTCATTTGCCATCGTGTCGATCGGGTCATTTACATACGGGAACCGTGGCGGAGGTGTAATCACTTACATCAATCCCTTGTGGTTGCTGCAGGTGAACGAAAAGCACCGCGACGAGACTGGACCTTAACGTGATGCAATGGTTTGTATACCTCATTGACCCATTGAGCTATGATGGGTGATGCTTTTTGCACCTTCAGAGCCACTCATACCAAATTGGTTAATAGTTAGAGGCCAAGCAGCCTCAGCCTCCTGGTTCTCCAAGTTGGAGTGAGGGTGGTTCCTTATTTCATGAATCGGACTCCTTGTAGCTAACCGCCAAACGCGCTGTCTTGCGATCAGATTTTTGAAGCAGGAGTTTTAGTTGGGAACAATAATCGTTCTCCAGTCTAGGCCTGGACAACCTGACATCATCCTTCCCACGCGAGTCAACACAATGACTTTCCCTTGCAACAATTTCGTTATGCTTTGGCCGTCGCAGAGGATTATCAACGGAGCCTATCTGCTGCATCGCACAGAGTGGATAGGGGTTTGGATGGTAGTGCTCAGGCCTATTCGTCTTCTTATTTCCCTCTTTTACACTTTTTTATCCGTATCCTCCCGCTTCAACCTCACTTTTATTCTCCATGTTTTCAAGCCCCCAATTCTCGGCCCTCCACCAACTTACTAGAATAGTCGCTTGTCTTCTGGTTTCAACTCACACACAATCACAGGGCGTCGCTCCAATGCAGTCGACAAGTCCATGTTCAACCAAGTGGACAACGTGAGTTCATCCGTTTTTCTTTGAAGTCCTCGGTCCTCGCCAAGACTGGCATGCCTCAAGGTGCGCACTTTGCTACAGATTGGCCAACAGACAGCATTTGACCGAACACTAGAGATTCTATGGATCGATATTTGCTGTTTATCGGAAACCCGCCTGCAAGATTCGAGCTCTGTGCTTACCCTGCGACCCCCACATGTGACACTGGCGGCATATTCTCAACGCGCCTCTCTGGAGATGACGCAGCTTCAAATGCAGGTCAAGCTGGCGTAAGGACTGTTTGGAGTCGCCGGGTTGAAGCTGACTTGATCCATCGCGTCCTAGTCAACAGCAGGATGTGCGCCGTTAGATTGGCTGGGTCGTTCAGCGCTTCAAAATTGCGAGGGAACAAACGGTGCACGTTTGTCATTCTGGCCTATGCGCCCAAAAACTGCAGCACTGATTCGGTGAAAGGTGAATTCTATCACCAACTGAACGCGCTCCTCCTTTAAATATAATGTACGGATACCGTAGCGCTTGATGGTGATCTTAACGGGCAAGTCGGAAAATTGTCCTCTGGTGAGCTTTATCTGGGCGACCAACATGGTGCAGGCGCCCGTATTGATAACGGTGAGCAGTTGCTACATCTGTGTAAAGGGGCTTGCCTCCTTCTCGCGATCACTAAGTTTTGACACAGCAGAAGTGTGACTTGCCGCACACCAGCCTAAAACGAGCTAAGGACACAAACCGATCATGTCGCGATCGGTTACTACTGGAAAAGATGGGTCCAAAACTGTCGCTCGAATTGGAGCACGAGTGTGGACTCCGATCACGCACTTGTGCGTGCCGACCTCCGAGTGCGTTTCGGCGGACGTTCGCAACGTCGCTGGCAGCGTATAGACACCAGCCAAATGGTGAAGACACGTGTTCTGAATGCGTATCAAAGTACGCTGGCATCCGGGCTGAGTAAGTGCCGACTGAACATTCTAGAAGATCACTGTTCGCATATTCGTCAAATGTTATTATCAGCAGGTATGTCTTCATGTGGAAAACCAAATTGCCAACTTAGGCAATGGGTCTCATTGCAGTCACTGGAACAGTTGGATGCTCACCGACGTATTCCGGTTGAAAGCGATTACAATGTCACTCGCAAAAAGATCAGGGTAAAACTCCTTGCTAGCCTGAAGAGAGACCGCGAAGCCTGGTAGTCACATCGTGCATCGGAAATGGAAACAGCGGCTGCGGTTAGTAACCATCGTAAGTAATTCTGTTTGATACGGGAAATTGGCAACAGGAGACCTGGTGTTAGAGAGATCATATGCCACGAGAGTGAACAGTCGATAAAAAGATTGTCAAAACGCTTGGAGAGTTGGGTCGAACATTTTGCAAAGCAGTTAAACAAATCTGAGGTTTCTATTTCTTTTTCGGGCATTGGTCGCCCTTCTTCCTTTCTCTTTGAACCCACCTTCAGGCGCAGAAGTCGAACGTGAGATCAGACTACAGAAATCGAATAAGACTGCAGCGGCAGATAGAATTCCCCCAGCCCTCTTCAAATTCGGGGGAGCTGTTATTGTAGATGATGTACACGACTTACTAGTGAAACTGTGGGAGCCAGAGACTGTTCCAACAGACTGCAGCCGCTCTGTCGTTGTCCCAAATTTCAAGGGAGACTCTCGTTCGGAATGCGGCAACAATAGGGGTGATCAGTCTGATCCCAACTGCCACTAAATTGCGTGCGTCTGTCGTTCTCCACAGACTGACTGGCACTCGTAAAAGGTAGATTCGTGAGGAGCAAGCTGAGTTTCGTTAAAATCGAGGCTGCATCGACCACATGTTTAGTTTATGTTAATTGTTGGAGCACTGTTATGTTTGTTGGCGACCCACCGTTGTCGTGCTTTCCGACATAAAGGTGCCTTCGACTCAGTGGATCGGTGTGCCCTTTGGGACTGTCTGCTGAGAAAAGGTGTGCCCGTTAAATACGTAAACATTATCAAAGCGCTGTATGCACATCGTTAGGACAGAGTGAGGGTTTATGGCAAACTGTTGTCACCCTTCAGTATCACCAGCGGTGTGAGACAGGGTTGCCCGCTATCATCATTCCTCTTTAACTTCGCTATCGATGGAGTCATGGTAAAAGCATTCGTTAACCACGAGTTACAAGGTGTGGGGCTACTTCATAGTGAGCGACTTCTTGACTTAGAGTATGCGGACGACACTGTCCTCATCTGTGACAGCTCTCGAACGTGCCAAGCAGCACTGGACAGATTAGCACTGGTTGTCAAAGTTCTTCTCCAAGGACCCACCCCTGCACTGACCCTTGGTAGTGATCAGCCAGAATTCGTTCAAGAATTCAAATACCTGGACAACTATACTAGCGCCTATTGGATCGATTATGAGGTCACAAACCGTATAGCAAAAGCTCGAGGTACTTTTGCCAATCATCGCCACCTGTGGCGCAGATGCTACATCATTCTCGCCCTGAAGGGCAGAGTTTATAATGCAGCCGTCCGTTCAACCCTCTTATACGGTTGTGAAACCTGGTCCACCAGATCGACAGGTTCGACCAGCGCTGCCTTCGAAACTAAGTTCATGTCTGGTGGGAGCACTACGTGAGCAATGGATGGGCTCGGCGTCGCGTAACTAGTGCAGGAAGAGCAAGTGAACCGCTCAGCACCATTATATCACGCACCAGGCTCCGATGGCTGGGTCACGTAGTACGCATTTCAGTACCCTGAGGCCCGCGTCGTGTGTTGTTGGCGCGCCGGGGGTGTGGATAAAAGAAGATGAAGGGAGGACAAGCAATGACTTGGTCAAGAGGAATGAAGGCCCTCACTTCGAAGTTGGCGTATCCCGACTGCTGGACTGGGATCCGAAGAATGAGGAACACGTTGGATTGGAAACACTTGTTGGCGTTTGTGTAGTGAGTTTTGTTGTCCAACCCCCTCACCTTTAGATTGTCATTCCAATCACGATCTCATATCTAATGTGATATAATATTTAACATCATATTCCTCACTTTTTGAATATTTTTGTTCTCTGATCTTGTTGTATTGCAGCACCTTAGCTGAGGTGTGCTTCTCACCCTCTGCTAACGTGTATCGATGATGATGATGATGAAGATGATTCACTACTTTGTCACGTATTAACTGTTAAATTTTGAAATGCAAACCAAGATGTTTAAGCGGCAATCAACCGCTTTTGCTGACACTTATCTACCTTACCCTAAGACGTTCCAACTCTGGAGAAGAGGAATTTTACGATCAATTCACCTCAACTGTCACCGACCACTTTGATTAGTCTAGGTGCATTTTTGCTAGTGATTTCCACAGATTTGACACAATTGTTCTCACAGATTTCGGGCTGCAAGAGGTTGTAAACTCCAACAGCAGACTTGAAGCAAACCTAGATATTATAGCTGTTAGCAAAGCGAAGCTGTTTTCTGTGTGCAATAAGGCACTGATTGATAACTCTGAGCACTCAAACGTCAGGTTATCTTCTGTCGTGCAAACTTAACTACGCCGAGCATTGTAAGATGCAACAATTGGATCCCGTGTGGCTAAATCGTATGAAGCTAGGAATAACGTTCCTATTTGACTTGGTCCATAAGTGTGTATTTGCACCAAATGTCACTGCTCACTTCAAGTGTGAAGTCAGATACGCAATTAGGAATATGAAGAACAAACTTCTGCTGTTCAAAACGAAACCTAGTGTTCGAGGAATATTCTACCAGAACAGATACACTGAGATCGGGAACAGTATCCCTATTAGAATAAGGTCATGCGAATCGCAACCAGTGTTTAAGAGAGCAATTTCAAACTGCATGACGGCTCAATCCATAAAAGCAATGTTTCACATAAATTGCAATGAAAATATGCCATTTGTCGGTCGGGAATATAGATACAATGTGCTGCGTACTGTTTATGGGCTTGAACAAACTCTTCTAAAGAGGTGCAGTGAAAAAGGATGAAAAGTTGACGGAATCCCCTTCACTTTTTCTTATCCGACCCCCTTTCCATCTTTACTCAGGACAGCATACTTCTCAGACACACCAGTAGTTGTGGGTTGCAGAGTAATTGCAATTTGAGATTGACCTGACCACCTTTGTCGCCACTTTTCATATTCTGCTTACACAGCTAAGAGTACCTTGCTACTATACCATAACGTGTGAGTTGAGAAGGGAACACTGACGGGATCTATCCATCTTCATTTGCTTTAACCATTCGTTCTTTCCTTGCTCGGCTACGCTTAACTTGTTGCCCTCATGTAAGCATACAAAGCAGCTAGGCGAAGCTAACCGATTCTGATTCAAACATCATACCAATTTCCAAAATTGCCCTTTCATTTTTCCACTTACTTGTATGTGGCTAGCGTACAGTCAAACCAAATTACCACAGCCAGTTGACTAGGATCAAGCAGGTTCACTTCAGGCAATTAATAAATCTCCATCCGTGTTTCACAACTCCTTTTTAGGACGCCACAAAGCATGGAAATATTTTTTGCCCATTCGATTAGATGCTATCTTCAACAAGTATGATTCCCGCTTTAATGTTTCTCATATGACCATAGAATTGCTCCTTATATTCCTTACCCAAATAAACGAAAACCTGATTCTGTCCTTACACGGAGCTCTCCATCAGGACGCTATGAAGTATTCTGTGTCCATTCAAGACTTTGAACTGGACAACCATAGAGGTTAAAAACACGTTTTTTAAACATTTCTGCCGGACATTTGGAATTTGTTGTAAATATTAATCGAAAGAATTGCCAAAAGGTAATCCTACCGAAAAGGGCATGTCGCGTAAACACGAGAATCGGAAATATTATTACCATACTCTATTATCATACTCTATGCATGCAAAAACTTGGCCCTTTCGGGCCCTACTCATGGCCCATAAATTACCATATGGGCGCAAGGATATTTGTTCCAATCTTTTCGCCTGTGTATTAGCTTACTAGGAGTTGTAAATATTTGTGCCTAAAAGTGAACTGTACTCCCCTTAGCAGCTATACACATGGTGTTAAAATTCGAAGTGCTTTTTTCAAAAGTCTCACCGGATTTGCTCAAATGCGCCTACTGAATCGTGAGCTGGCCCGACATATGCTCGTATAAATCTAGGGCTATACTTCAAGCCACTGATTGGAAGGTGTGAAATTAGTGAGATCTACCGCCATACTGATTCAAATCCCTCCAAATTCTTTGAAAAAGGAAGCGTCACAGTCTTCTGATTTGTCCGTTACGCTCATTTGCAAGCTAACCAATTTTGACAAAAAATTCAACGATTTTGCAGTTTTAATTTTATTTTCACGTTTTAAATACGCACACTTAGATGATCACTTTTTAATGGTATATATGGTGTTGCTAGTGTCATGCTATATTTAACCTTTTTGGCTTAGTGATTTCATTATCCTCCATAACTTTGTAGCATTTTTTGCGCTTGCGTGGCAAGCAAAAATGTAAGTTTGGCAAAAACACCGACATAGCACGCTTTGTACAGTCGTCCTGAGATTTGCAAAAAAGCATGTACTTTGCAGTGATAGTTCTCCAATTAAATGCAGTGTTATGAGTCTATCGTAATCGGCTTGTGCTGGTTTTCATTTGCTGTCATTTCTCACTCAGAAGATTTGCACAGCAACTTCAGAATCAAATGCTAGTGGAATGTGTAAGAAATAGTTTCTCAATGTGATTTCTTGTGAACGAACTGACTCAGCTCTTCCATTGTTTCATTTATTCATAATCACAAGCATTTTAGAATTTGATTTGCATCTGTCCCAATGGCATCATGAGCTCACTAGGAGGTGGATCTACTGAATGTAATGAATGTATGTATGTATGTATCCTCAACAGTCTATTAACTAGACATAGAGCCAGAATAAAACCACGGAAATCAGGAGATAAGCAAGGATCATCGCGTCACAACTGCGGATAGCGTCCTCCGGTCGGTTATTTTTGGCTGTGTTGACAAGATCACTTTGTGTTAACTTTCTGCGTTCATTGGAAGTATTTCGTGGAAATTGAGCTGCAATTCAGTTTCATTTCCGATTCTGAAATTTCCGACCAGAAATACTTGTATTTCATCGCTTGGTTTCGGCGATCTTGCTATCGCCACTTTCTTCGTCAATTGGCCGCCATCTTGTTTTCGGATTATTCGCAATGCCGAAGCAGTCATCCTGTGGTACTTGCTCCAAACTAGTCGGATACCGTGCAAATGCCCTCACGTGTGCATTTTGCCAAGTTAAATACCATATTTCATGTGTTGGATTATCAGTTGAGCATTTTCATCGTCTTCGCGAGATCCAACACGATTTCGTCCAAACTATATGTGAAAATTGCCGAAATCAGATACAGCCAGAAAGAGTAAAGCCGACGTGTAGTCCTCAGCGTTTTGTTGCGAACAGCTCCGTGTGTTTGGCCCAACAACCTAGCGCGAAGAGCCTTCAGGTTTCGGCTCAGTCGTCCTCCTCTACCCGTGCAAACTCACTGACACGAAGTCCAACCGTTGTGAGAAGCCCAGTTGCACCTGGGCTAAATTGTTTACCTTTGTTGTGTCCACCGGACACTGATGTCCCAGCAGGTGAAAGTCTGAGTGCTGAAGACCAGTGGAAAGATCAGAGGACGAAATTACGAAGGAACGTTGGGCGTTTACGTTCTGTAAGTCAACAGTTAGCCAAACCACTTGAGGCTGGTAGTATACTTCGCCCTGCAAGGCCAACCTCGTCCGACCAGAGGCGTTATAATCTCGTGATCTTTCACGCACCGGAGTCCAGTGATCCATCACCCCAAGTGCGCTACGATCACGATGTCGAGTTTTTACAGGGTCTAATTGATAGACTCCTCGACGCTGGTGAGGACTCGGTAAAAGTGAGGCAGATTACCCGTCTTGGAAAGCAAGGTGATCAACAAAATCGGCCTATGAGAATCACTTTTGTGGACGAAGCCAGTCCAAGACTTATCATGTCCCGCCTAAGTAGGCTGAAAGGTTTGAAGATCCATGTTCGTCCCGACCTGGACCCAGTAGACAGGGAGCGGCTCAAGTCTGCCATCATTGAGTTGAAAAAACGCACTGGTGAGGGGGAAACAAATCTTCGTATCGTAAATTTTCGGGTGGTTTCCAACAATCCGCGAATCAGGATAAACAGGCTGCTCACACTTCAAGCACGCCCGGTGGCTCCTGCTGCGGCCTGCGAGTAGCCTTCACAAACGTTTGCAGTATTATGAATAAGCGCGATGAGCTTTGTTGTTTCGTTGCGTCTGAGCGGCCAGACGTAGTGGGACTCGCAGAGACATGGCTGCATGCAGAGTTATACACCCAAGAACTTGAACTCAACGGTTACTCGTGTTTCCGATGCGATAGACTAAAGAATGCCCACGGTGGTGTCTTACTTTACATCCGGTCTTCCCTGCGTGGGAGACTTGTGAGCACCTACCGAAGTGACGATGGTCTGTGTGAGCTACTGTGGTGCTCCATCCGCCTCAGGCGCGGAGAACTGCTTGTGGGCGCAGTTTATCGCAGCCCCCTGAGTCGTTGTTTGGATTGGCTGCCCCATCTTCGGACCCACATGAGTCGTCCACACTTTCTGCTTATGGGCGATTTTAACTGTCCTCGAATACGATGGCCTGATGTGCATTTGATGCCTGGACATAGTGAGGTTGAAGCAAAGTTCGTGGATTTGGTACTTGAAACTGGTGCATCGCAACACATATGCCAGCCAACACGCATATCAACACGTTCAACCTCGTCCTGTCTCGACCTGATGTTAACGAGCTACGAACAACGAGTGCGTGACGTTAGGATCCTGGAGCCCCTGGCTACGAGCGACCACTCAGTACTGATAGCTGATATGGAATTATCTTTGCCGTATTCACATCCGCTGCAACCAGCTCCCAACTACTGGAAAACGGACTTCGATGGTCTAGCTCGAGCCGCGAGCAAACTGGATTGGTCTCTGTCACAAACTGCATCTGTGGAAGATTGTTGGATATTTATAAAAGAGAGATTGACATCATTGTGTTCCAAATTTGTGCCATTGAAATGTCGAAAGGTTGGACCGATTAAGCCTCATTGGTTTGATAAGGAGTATGGAAACCTGACTCGGAGGCGGCGCAGGCTGTGGGACAAATTCCTTCTCTCTGGCTCTGCCAATGATTACGAAGGGTATAAATGTCAGCGGAATCTCTGCAACAGTGCAAAAAAGAATAAACGCCGACACTTTGAAGAGCAGCTCGCATTAGCCGCGAAGACCGCCCCAAAGAGAATCTTTGCATACGTGAAGCGACGCCTGAAGCCGTCAGGTGATGTGCCAGTGCTGGATGGCATGGATGGACAGCCCCTAACCTCCAGCACTGAGCGTGCGTCCGCGTTGGCGGCGCACTTCGCTTCTGTATTTGCGAATAACCAGGTGTCTGTTCCGAGTTCGACGTGTACCGCTTTTACCGAACTCGATAGTCTGCATTGCGGCGTCGAAGAGGTAGCTCAACTACTCGCCAACCTTGACGGCACCAAACCTGCCGGACCTGATGGGCTTCACCCACTGGTTCTCAAGTCACTTTCAACCATCCTCTCTCCTATCGTGACTGACCTTTTCAACAGGTCGCTCTCCGAAGGTTTGTTGCCGGTTGACTGGAAATGTGCGGTGGTGAAGCCTATTCCGAAAGGCGGCGACCCTAGCAAAGTAGACAATTACAGGCCAATTTGTCTGACACCTATATTGGCAAAGGTTGCTGAGAAAATCGTGAAGAAGAGATTGCTGCAATTGCTACAATCAAACGAGGTCCTGACGCCCGCACAGCACGGTTTTATGCAAGGTCGCTCATGCATTACGAACCTGCTTGTGACGAGGCATGAGTGGTTGAAGGCAATAAACAAGGGGAAGTCCGTCGACGTGATATTCATCGATTTCAGTAAAGCGTTCGACAAGGTCAGTCATGAGGTTCTCCTTCACAAACTCAGCATGTGTGGCGTCGGTGGCTCACTGCACCGGTGGATCCGCGACTTTCTTGTTGGACGAAAGTGGAGGGTACAGGTCGACGACCATCTAACTGACTGGTACCCCTCTACAAGTGGCGTGCCTCAAGGCACTGTGCTGGGGCCCACTCTGTTCCTGATCCACATCAACGATCTACCGCAGCTTCTCCGGTCGCCGTGTGCCTTGTTTGCGGACGACATGAAGATTTGGAGAGAAATCGACGCTCCCGACGACTGTGGCCTACTTCAGCAAGATCTCAACCGCTTATCCACATGGTCTGCAGAAGTTCTTCTCCCGGTCAACCCAGCCAAGTCGGTATTTATGAGCCTGGGGAAGGGTGCAGACGGCCGAACCTACACCCTTGACGGCCAAACGCTATATCCCACACCCTCCGTGAAGGACCTAGGTGTACTCTCACGCTACGATTTGAAGTCCGTGGACAACACGAACAGGCTATATCGGAACGGACTGCGCATGCTTTGGGCGCTCAAACGTAGCTTCGGCACATGGTCTGAAGCGGTTGCCACTCGCCTGTTCTCTTCTATCATTAGGCCAATGCTAGAGTACGGTTCGCCCGCCTACTTTCCGATTACCCGAGGCGAGGCACAAAAGATCGAACGGGTCCAACACGTTGCTACCAGGCTCATCCCGAGTTTACGTGGCTTTGGGTATGAAGACCGGTGCGAGAAACTAGGACTCTACACCTTGTCCTACCGTCGGGTACGAGTCGACCTCATTATGACCTACCGAATTCTACATCTCGGTGAGTTCCCCATGTTAAGGCCAATGCTGCACTTACGAGGGCCATGCAGCACACGCGGACACAGATACAAACTTGTTGTGCCGGATATGAAACGTGTTCCACACCCACTGTGCTTCGAACGGAGAGTGGTAAATATTTGGAATAGTTTGCCCGAACATGTGATTGAGGCAACATCTGTGCAACAGTTCAAAACGTTGTTAGATTTGCATTTTGCCTCTATTCGATTCAGAGAACGACTGCACACTTACGATGACATATCACATTTGTGAATCCTGAAATATCGTAAGTCGAATATTTTAAATATTACATGAGAACGACAAGGATATTCACGGTTGACAACTATTATAATGTTTTTCACAATATTTCGAAAGAGTTGTACAGAATCCATTTCTACTTGCTCTATAATACAGTATTCAGTAATCATCGTGGCATGCTAGTTGAAGGTGAACAACACACTTCAACTAATATGCCGCAGGAAGAATGGAACATTTTTGACAAAAAGTAGAACAAAACATTTTTAGTTTGTTTTCACATGCCGCTTTTGCTCTTTTTTTGTCAGTTTAATGTTTGTAGTATTAAACATGTGAATCAATACAATACTGTACACAATTCTTCCACTGATTCCGGTTGCGGGCCATGTCTTCAAGAGTCTTAAGCCATTAGCACTCCTCATCTTTGGGTCCCCATCCTGGAAGACGTACGGATCCAACAGCGGCTAGACACGAGGTCAGCCATTCCATGTGCTGCCGCCAAGTGGAAGGCTGACCACCACGCGGTCGCCTCCAGCCAGGTCCTTGACGAGCGAATAGAGCGCGAAGCGGTAGACGCTCAGGTGCCATGCGTAGGACGTGACCGAACCATCTCAACTGGCGCAACATAACCAGTTTGTTGAAGGGAATACTGGCATTCCCCAAGATGCGACGTCGAACGTCATTATTATTAACTCGATGTTGCCACCAAACGCGAGCGATCCTCCTTAAGCAACCGTTATCGAACGCAGAAAGACGGCGCATGTCTTCCACGCGAAGCGGCCAGGACTCGCTCCCATATAACAATACTGAGCGAACTGATGCGCTGTAAACGCGGCCCTTTAGTGAGAATGAGACGTCGCGACGACGCCACAAGTGCCTCAAATTGACAAAGGCTGATCGAGCTTTAGCGATACGAAGAGAAACTTCTTTGTTGATAGTGCCGTCAGCAGAAACACAGCTCCCAAGGTAGACGAAACTATCTACCTGTTCAAGTTGTGCACCTTGTGAAAGCCAATCCTCGAGCAGTACTTTACACTTCGATGGGGCGAAGCTCATGCCATACTTAGATGCTTCAACCGCCAAACGATCCAGAATGAGTTGCATACTCTGAGGATCGTCACCAAGTTTACATCAATCTTGCGGTGTTTCGTATTTCGGGATCCTCCAAAACACATACAGATTTTCGCGCAGACCAGAGCATGATCTGAATCAACGAAAGTGGGCCAAAAGGACCTGCAGTCTAGTACGCTGCCGCGCCATCTGAAGCTAATTGCAATGTGATCAATTTGAGACCACGGTTGTGTTGAAGAAGGGGGACGCCACGTTGCGGAACGCTTCTTCGTACGTCTGAAGTTAGTGCTCGAAAGAAACAGACGATTGTCTTCGCACAATGTGAGAAGCCTCTCTCCATTATCAGAGCGGTTCTCATCGAGCGAGTGATGACCACCAAGGTGGCGTTCGTATGGTAACAGGCGGCCAACGCGCGCATTAAAATCCCCAGCAAGGATAACGACATCCGACTTTTAGCATTAGTCAAGACCTGTTGTAGATCCCGGTAGAATTCGTCCTTGACCGAGTCGCCACTGCAGTCAGTTGGGGCGTACACAGAGATCACAAACAAGTTGAGTCTCTCTTCGCGGTGCCTGTTGATTCTACATGAACCCCGGAAGCCGAACTGCACATAGTCGGCTGTTAATCGGGAACCAGTCCAGTAGTGCCGCCTCGGCCTTGCCACTCAGTGCTATACCTACACCAGCCAAACCCGCTGAGGCTGCTTCTGGATCTCCAGAAAGACGCAGGTAATATCTGGCTTCGTGGTCAGTGGGGGATGTCAATGTGAGTACAGTGCTGGGATCTTGCAATCGGGTTTCTGAAAGACAGCAGATATCAATGTCAAAGGAATCTAAAGTGCGCGCTAGACCGGCTTGCTGTCCAATCTGCATGAGTGTCCGAACGTTGAAGCACGCCAGACGGAACGAGGATCGGGGACGAAGGAGAGCCATAGGTTGAATTCCTTGGTCTGCGGCGCAACCGGAATCGCAGCCAGATTGTTGAACACATGAATCGGGTAAAGGAAAGTGAGGATTGTTAACAAACAAACAATTGGCGTGTGATGAAATAGCGTGAAAGTGACTAGCAGAGACAGTAGCGGAGGAGTACGTTGTAATACAGTCCATGGTTTTGCGAGAGGGCGTGATACTACCCGGTTGCCCAAGCCGAAGTAGGGAGTTGACTTAGGGGACTCCACCCGGAGCCTTTGGCTAAATAACCTACCCGCAAGGCAGCGGGGCGAATTTAGGGAATCGCGCCCATTGGGAGACGTTGACTGAATGTTCAGTTCATGCGTCTTTGTTTGGTAGATTACCAAACGGGGGCCCAATACTCCCCATCAAGTCAGCACACCTGCTGGAATACAATGTCCCACCGAATTGGAACATTGTCGCCGAACACTTTGCTGGAACGGGGTACACCCGAACCACCCAGCTGGCACCACGAGGAGGTAGTTCGGCAAGCCAGCTGAATGTAATGAAAACAATCGATGGAGTTGATCTGAGCATTACCGGAAGATAGAAACATTCGTTCTCAACCGGTGTCCCATGAGAAGGCTAAAAGGATCTTCATGCTGAATCTCGATTAAACTCATAGTCTACATGTGCTCTCAAAAGTATGTATGAGTTGCGCTTATTTTCTTCTTACATGGAATTCCTGTACGCAATGAGCTGAGCCTTTAGTGGGAACACTGAATTGATTTTCTGCATCAAACATGGGATAGGCGCACGGATTCTTACATTCGCTCGTGTGTACTTGACTCTAGGTTCCATCTTTTCACCCGTTCCTTTAGAATTGACTTTATACAAGTTCCTCACAGCTTCTTGTGCCAGGTTCTACGTTACAAGGCTGACACAGCTCTGTCAAACTTGCCCGGGTTTCACATGCAACAGTACACTATCGGGCCCGAACAGCACGGTCGCTATGCCGAGACCTAAACAACACAGTTCAGAGCGGAGCTCGCCATAAGAAAACTACCGCCAAGTGCCCACTCGTTTGCACAGATCATAACGGAGTTATCCTCAGTGAGAATACAGCCAACGTATTCCGGATAGTTTCCAATGAACTCGCCCCGGTTTCAATATCGTATCTCTCGGACTCTCCTCAAGTCAGTGATCAGCCACCTGAATTGCGTTGGCGCCAATGCCTTAGCCACCAAGCACACTCAACAACTGATGTGCTCAAGATCTCAACAACATCAAACCCGCCCCATCTCTGCCCGGAGATAGGGCCACTATATGGCAACCAATGTGCCATGTTAGATTGCTCGCCGGCCACTGATCGCCCCGTTCCCTGAGCTGCCCTTTGGATCCACCCTCGCGCTCAGAAGTCGAACGTGAGATCGGACTGTGGAAGTTAAATGAAGCTGCCGGACCAGGTGATCTTCCTCCAGCCCTCTTCAAATTCGAAGGACCTGCTCTTAAGGATGATTTATACGAGTTACTGGTGAAACTGTGGGAGTAGGAAACTGTCCCAACCAACTGAAGCCGCTCCGTCATAGTCCCAATTTTCAAGGGAGGCTCACGATCAGAATGCAGTAACCATAGAGGAATCAGTCTGATCACCAGCGCCTACCGTAGTCGTGTTCCTCGATATCAAAGATGCCTTCTATTCGGTTGATCGATGTGCCCTTTGGAACTGTCTACTCAGGAAAGGTGTACCTGAGAAACATGTAAATATTATTCGTGCATTACACGCGAGTAGCTCAGGCAGAGTGAGGACTTACGGCAGGCTGTCGCCGCCATCCGATATCTCCAGCGGCGTGAGACAAGGATGCCCGTTGTCACCTTTCCTCTACAACTTCGCTATTGACGAAGTAATGGAAATTGCGTACACAAGACACGAAGAAGAGGGTGTGGATCTGCTCCCAGGTGAACGACTTCTTGACTTGGAGTATGCTGACGACACTGCCCTAATTTGTGACAGCCCACAAACGTGCCAAGCTGCACTGGACAGATTAGCACTGGCAGTCCGTCACTTCGGGCTTTGCTTCGCACCTTCGAAGTGCAAACTGTTCCTCCATGATTGGCCTGGACCGCCTCCTACGCTGACCCTTGCTGGGGATCAGCTAGAAGTCGTCCAAAAATTCAACCACCTGGGAAGTTGTATCAGCGTCCATGAGATTGAAGATGAGATCACGAACCGTATAGCAAAAGCTCGAGGCGCTTTTGCTAACGTTCGCAATTTATGGCGGCGGCGCGACATCACTCGCACCCTGAAGGGTAGAGTGTACAATGCAGCGGTATGTTCGACCTTACTGTGCGGTTGTGAAACCTGGCCACTTAGATCAACGCACATAAAGAGGCTATTTACCTTCTGAGACTGAGACTGTATTTAAGAGCAAGTAGAAAGGATTCTGTACAATTCTATCGACTTAAGAAAAATCAAAATATTTAGTTGTGAATCATCAAAGTTGTCTGGTCCGTTAGTCGTTTATCCGTGTTCGGTTAGGAATTTGTATTAGTGTCATTATTTCCGGGCATACAATGTCTTCTTTTGGCACTGTATGTGCATCGTTTCATAAAAGCACAGTGTTACGAAATAATCGTCGATACGCGTTTTAAAACACTTCACAGAATCGGCCTCTAATAATCCTTCGGGCAGGGTATTCCATAGTTTTACGATTCTTCGTTCGATACTAATCTGATGTGATACTTTGCAATGATTCGGAATACCTGTAGCTCGGGTTTTGATTCGTTCTCCGAGCTGAATAATTTAATGTCAAACGTTTCACCACTTCCCTCAGTGGCATCTTCAGTGTACAGCTCCGTAGGGGAAATCTCGGAGAACGAATCAAAACGTTGATGTGATACTTTGTTCATACTGGGGACCCTGAGTTTGTAACGGTGTCCTCGAGTGTTCAGGGTTCCCGCAGGTGAAATATTGGCCGCAGTATGGGGAAGTGATTTAAGTGTAGTACTCGATGAGTCATAATAAGGTCAATTCTTACTCGGCGATAGGATAGTGTGTAGAGTCCGAGCCTTTCACAACGTTTTTCATACGGAAGCTTTTGTAGACTAGGTATCATTCTAGTTGCGATATGCTGTATTTTCTCCAGCTTTTCAGTTTCCCATTGGGTTATCGGATGATAAGCTGGGGCACCGTATTCAAGGATTGGTCTAATGAGCGAGGTGAATAGACGAGGGACGGTTTCTTCGGACCATGTGGAGAAACTGCGTCTTAATGCCCAGAGCATACGAAGTCCCGCACGGTACAATTTTCTCTGTATTTTCTAGTGATCTCATATCATGTCGTGAGAGAACTCCTAAGTCTCTGACAGATGTGTTGGGATGGAGCAACTGGCCGTCCAAGGTGTATGATCGAGTGGCTGGACGTCTGGTGATACTGATGAACTCCGACTTGCTTGCGTTAAGAGGGAGTTGCATTTCAGTGGACCACGTTGACAGTCGCTCTAAGTCATGCTGGAGGCGAGCGCAGTCGTCCTGGTTCTCAATGATCCTCCAGATTTTCAAATCATCTGCAAACAGGGCACATGGTGACTGGAGCTGCTGCGGAAGATCGTTGATATGAATAAGAAATAATACTGGCCCAAGTACAGTTCCTTGAGGCACACCACTAGTCGATGGGAACCAGTCTGTCAGGTAGTCATTGACCTGTACTCTAAACTTTCGTCCCACAATAAACTCGTGTAACCACTGAAGTAACGTGCCACCGATTCCGTATGTCCTCAGTTTACCAAGGAGTACCTCGTGGTTAACTCTGTCAAACGCCTTACTAAAGTCGATGTACACCACGTCAACATCCTTCCGTTCGTTGAGAGCTCGTACCCACTGGTGGTTTGCGTACATCAAGTTGGTGATGCAGGATCGCCCTTTCGTAAAGCCGTGTTGCGCTGGCGTCAATACGTCCATCGATTCGAAGAACGATAGCAGACACTTTTTCACAACCTTCTCGAGCACTTTGGATAATACCGAAGTCAAACAGATCGGTCTATAGTTCTCTATTTTACTCGGATCACCACCCTTGGGAAGCGGTCTCACTATCGAGCATTTCCAGTCGTTCGGGACAGATCCTTCAGAGAGCGATTTATTGAAAAGGTTTGTCACGGCTGGTGAGATGATAATCGATAGGGACTTGAGTATTAGTGGGTGAAGTCCGTCTGGTCCGGGGGGCTTTGCACCATCGAGGTTGACGAGTAGCTGGTACACTTCGACTGCATCACATTGTAGGCTGTCGAGCAAGACTGGCGCAACCTGTGCCGGTACTGAAACCGCCGTCGGTTTACTGGAAAATACAGTGAGGAAGTGCGTAGCCAAGGCGTCCGCGCGCTCCGCGCTTGAAATGAGCGTCTTTCTGTCTAAGCTCTCTAAGACCGGTAGGTCACCCCCAGGTTTCAGTTGACGTTTCAAGTAGGCAAATATTCTTTTGGGTGCAGTTGTGGCCGAGGATGCCAGCTCCTCTTCGAACTGCCGGCGTTTCTTGATTTTTGCGGTGTTACATAAGTTACGTTGTTTCTTGTACACCGTGTAATCTTCATCACAACCCGAGCTGATGTATCTATCCCAAAGTTTGCGACGCCGTCGCGCTAACTGTCTATATTCCGTATCAAACCAATGCGGTTTGACAGGTCCGATTTTTGAATACTTAAGGGGAACGAACCGAGTACAGAGCGAGTGAAGCTTCCCCTTCATTAATGACCAACAAGTCTCAAGTGACGCATCTTGTGGTAGTGTCCAATCAGTCTGACTTGCAGCTTGGACGAGCCCGTTGAAATCCGTCTTCCAATAGTTGAATGTCGGCTTCCGTTGATTGTAATATGGTAACGACAGTTCTAAGCTTGCCACAATGGAGCAGTGGTCACTGTTCGCAAGAGGCTCGATGATTCTGATCTCGTTCAGCTTCTGCTCGCAGCTCGTAAACATTAGGTCCAGGCAAGATGCCGAGTGCGGAGTTACGCGCGTCGGTTGGATGACATGTTGCGTTGCCCCGATTTCAATAGTCATTTTAGCGAATTGTGCCTCAACGTTGCCATGACCGGGAAGAAGTCGAACGTCTGGCCAAAATATCTTAGGTAAATTTAGATCCCCCATCAGTAAGAACTGAGAGCGGCTCATGTGCTTCTGTACATGTGGTAGCCAATCGCAACAGCGGTTTAATGGGCTCCGGTAGATAACACCCACTATTAGTTCTGCGCGTCTGAGGCGGATTGTGCACCACAATTGCTCGCATAAACTATCCTCGCTCCGATAGGTGCTGGTGAGTTTGCCAGATAGTGACGATTTTATGTACAACAGAACACCACCATGAGCCTTTGATTTTCGGTCGCATCGGAAACAAGAGTATCCTGACAACACGACTTCTTGGGGTATGACATCGGAGTTCAGCCAAGTCTCTGCAAGTCCTAAAACGTCCGGCCGCTCCGAGACAACGAAGCGGCACAGTTCGTCACGTTTGTTCATTAGGCTGCACACGTTGGCGAATGCCACACGGAGGTCCTGGGAGGTACTGCGGGACGTGCCTGGAGGTTGAGCAACCGGTTGATACGGGTTCGTGCACCCTTCTTGATCACCCGAAAATTTACAATTTTTAAGTCAGTCTCACCTTCCTCTGTACGGCGTTTGAGCTCAATGACCGCAGTCTTCAAACGATCCCTGTCTTCGGGTTCCAAGTCTCGGCGGATGTGAACTTTTATGCCTTTCAGCCTTGACAAACGAGACAGCATGAGCTGCGGCATATTGGGATTTGCAAAGGTGATTCTCAGAGGTCGACATGACTGGTTAGTTTTCTGGCCAAGTCGGATTACTTGTTTAATCGTCACACTGTCTTCGCCCACATCCAAGAGTCTATCGATGAGCCCCTGGAGGAACTCAACATCGTGATCATAACGTATCTGAGGGTTTTCATCTTTTGACTCTGGTACGTGGAAGACCATGAGATTATGACGCCTCAACGAAATCAGTGATGAACCTGTGGGAGCAGAACTAGAGGCGCTTAACTGATTGGGTTGTTGTTTATCAGCAGGTGACGTCTGAACTCGATTACGTGGGCCCTTGCGCTTTTGAGTGGTCCATGGATCCTCGGTGTTCAGAACTTCACAGACAGCCTCTGAGAAATTCACGGACCGATCAGTGAAGCGGCATTTCGTAGCTTCCGAGTCTGAGTCTTCCATCGGTGGGGAACATTGAACCTGGGGCTCGGCCGGGGTCGAAGACGCTGGTGGTGGTGCAGATCGCGGAGTGACAGTAGAAGGCGAGGTGACAGAGGTACTTTGACGAGGGCGTTTGATCCCACGTGGTGAACGGTTTGTTTCTATCTGAAAGAGAGATTTTCCCGTAGTTGTTTGCGGTCTCTGCGTATTCTGATGTCTTGTACCGCGACATTTATCACATAGAATTTGAAAAAAACGATGTCGGATGTCGAGCGATTTTCGAAACACGTCAACGGATAAGCCAATGCACGAAATATGGAACAAAACATCACAGCCGAAGCACCGGAGTGCATGAGCCTTATTTCCCACAACTTTCGAACACGAACCACAAGTAGCTTGAGACGGCATCACAAGCTAGAGCAAATCCAAGATGGCGGACAGAGGTGGCAGTAGAGCAAATCAATGAAATCTCCGGAAGTAGCCAAAGAATAGTCGCCAAATTTCCACCGCTTGGAAAATACGCCAAAGGAAGAATATTGGTGCACAATTTACACAGCTAAAACGCTGTTAACACAGTAATCCGAGGCAAAAGTAGTATCCAGCACACGCTGATCCAAAAATCCGCGACGTCCGTGGGTACAGCCATTCGACCATCAGTGCCTTCGCAATTTACCTCACATCTGGTGGGAACAACGAGTAAGCAACGAGCGTGTACGACGGCACAGGGGAAGGAAATGAACCGCTCAGCACTGTTATTTCACGCACCATGCACCGATGGCTTGGCCACGCATTACGCATGCCGGTCCACCGACTCCTGCGACGTGCCTTGTTTGCTCGCCGGAGATGTGGTTGGAAGAAGAGGAGGGGTGGCCAAGCGATGACTTGGTCGAGAGGAATGAAGGCCCTTACTTCAAAGCTGGCCTCGGTTGGAGCGTCTCGGCTCCCTGGTTGGGGTCCGAAAGACGATGAACACGTGTGGTTGGACACACTCGCTGATATGGCTTGGAGCCGACCTCAGTGGCATTCGTGCTGTGAGTTTCTTTGTCCCACCCATCCCTCTTAGCCTCCCCAGCCAACCACGATCTCACTATTTGGCCTTATATAATTTATCACAGTAATTTTGTTTGCTGCATAGTAGCCGGATGGTAGCTTACATGAACGATGCCCATCCGTTACCGGTTGCTCAGCTGCCTTGCACTTAATGTAGTTTTTCCTCTTTTTCTTCAATGTATTGCGGCACCGTAGCTGAGGTGTTTCCCACCTCTAGCTAACATGTATAATGATGATGATGATGAACTCATGCGCCAACAAACCTGCGTCTTCCATTATATTTTATACAATGAGTACTGTTTGAATGAACTATAAGTATGAAGGTGTAGAAAGTACATTTGTCGTGGTTGAATCGGTAAACGCATACTTGCTATTGGCCAGTCTCCTCCCTGCGGATATCGGTACAGTCGTGCGGCGTTTACGCGTTCGTCTGCCTTCTGAGTTACCAGTTCATGTCTGCCGGCAAAGTCCACCAGCCGTCTAAGCTATGCTGCGCGTGGGGAACAAAGAGTGAAAGAGTTCGTCCGTTCCGACTGACTAGGACAGTCGAAACTCCACGATGCTATTTATAATATTCTTCTTACGCGTGTAGCCAAAGGCTTTGGACAAAGTCCCTCACGCAAACCTCCAAATCACTCACTGCTTTGTGGATCACGCTATCGAGCCTCCGGGTGGAGTCCCTCAAGCAAATCTCAGAAGCACAACCGCCACCTCGCGTGTGATTGTCCACCAATGCAATCGTATGCCAGCGCGCAAGGCACTCAGCATCGGGTGCTGGAACGTGCGCAAACTACTGGACCGGAACTCAAGTGAGCGCCCGGAGCGACGCACTGCACTGGTCGCGACGGAACTGTCGCACTACAACATCCATATTGCGGTGCTCAGTGAGACTCGGCTCGCCGAGAAAGGTAAGTTGCATGAAGCAGGTGCTGGCTACATATTCTACTGGGTGGGAAACGCCGCCTCAGTACCACGTGATCATGGGGTCGGATTTGCAATATCCGATCGCCTCCATGGCCAGCTGGTGGGTGAACCAACAGACATAAGCGGGCGACCCACGACTGCTCGACTCGAAAGATGTAAGTTTGAAACTCTTATAAGCATGTGTTATCCTGATAACACGCGTGATCAATTCTAAATTCAGCTATCCTCCGTGATATGGTCTGTGCCGAGGAGCGACCGACTATTTCTACCGGGTGATTTCAACGCGCGCGTTGGGCGTGATGTATCAGTGTGGACAGATGTTATCGGTCCGCATTGTATTGGTTTAGCGAATGCGAACGGTGACAGGCTACTCCCACCGTGTGCCACGCACGGCCTGACGATCACGAACACTCGGTTTGCACTGTGAGTGATATATCAACTTGAACGCACCCACGGAGTGGCCACACTCACCTGCTCGACTATGTCATCGTACGTCAGCGTGATATGCGTGAAGTGCGCATGACACGTGTACTGCGTGGAGCTGAGTGTGGCACTGATCACAAATTAGTGCGGACCAAACTGTACTTTTCATTTCGAAAATGTATATATTGCGCTCCCGCCGTGAATCGGCGTAAATTTAACATTCTCTCCCTCGGTACTGTGGAGAAACGTATTGAGCTGGAGAAGGCGATGGCTGTACGACTGTGTGATGTGGACTGCATAGCCACAGTGGGCGACCTATGGCAACACATTCGCGACCAGGTGACAGCTGCTGCCGAGGAGACCATCAGGCGCGCAAACTAAGCGGCCTGACTGGTTTGACCAGAAAAATGCGATAATTGGCACATTGGAGTCTGAGAAGACTGCAGCATTTGCTACACATGGGGCAGACCCCAGTGACTTGGGGAAAAATAGTCAGTATCGCAAACTATGACGGCGACTGACCCGAGAGGTCCGTTGCATTAAAAATGCATGGTGGACTGGGAAGGCGAAGCAGATGGAATGCTACGCCGAACGCCGCCAACACAAGAAATTCTTTGACTGATTGAAGGCGGTGTATGAAGCGAGGTCAGAGCCGCTGGGGAGACTGATCTATGGTAACTCAGGCGCTACCCGCACACAGACTGCAGACATAATGCAGATCTCGCAAAAACACCTGGACTGTCTCTTAAACAACCGTTCAGAGATTGACTGGTCTACATTGAACGGTCTGAAGCAGCACGACGTGAAGGCGAGAATAGGGGACAAGCCGACACTGGAGGAGACGCAGAGGGCAATTGCTCAGTTCAGCAACGTCAAATGTGCCGGTGCCGAGGGGATCCCGCCTGAAGTATTGAAACACAGCGGACCCGCGTTGGTGGCTGCGCTACACCACTTAGTGCACCACGTGTGGATTGAGGAGAAGGCGCCCCCTGAGTTGAAGGATGCGCTTGTGCTTCCATTGTACAAGGGTAAAGGGAGCAAGCAATGTTCCACGAATTATCGTGGCATCAACTTGTTGAGTTGTGTCAGCAAGCTGATTGCCCGAATCCTGGTCAACCGCCTCGTCAGTCAGGTTGTGGAACCTAACGTGGCGGAAGAGCAGTGTGGATTCCGTTCTGGTCGCAGCACTATGGATATGGTGTTTGCGGCTGGTCATATACAGGAGAAATGTAGAGAACGACACCAGCTGTTGTTCTCGCTATTCGTTGACTTCACCAAGGCATTTGATACGGTGAACCGCGAGGCATTGTGGCTGGTATCGGGCATGTTTGGTTGCCCGCGTAAGTTTGTAAATTTAATTGAATGTTGGCACAGGGGAATGCAGGCGAGGTTGCAGCTGAGTGCAGAGACCTCGGATGACTTTACAGTTGCTAATAGTGTGAAGCAAGGCTGTGTCTTAGCTCCAGCTATGCTTAATATATATCTTCATGCAATGATGTCTTGTGCTTTTGATGCCGCTTGTGCTTACGGTGTTCGTGTGGAGCACCGTATTGATGGTGGGTTGCTGAACATCCGTCGTTTCGGTGCGAGAACTCTAGTCTGTGAGACAACTATCCGTATGTTGCTGTTTGCTGACGAATGTGCGTTGTTTTCACAGCGCGGATGAGTTGCAGCACATGACTAGTGCTCTGGCTTCGACAGCGTCCAAATTCGGACTCATCACCAACACAAGCAAAACTGTCTGTCTCTTTCAGCCTTCACTGGAGGCGCAATCTGCAATGGTGCCGCGAAGCAGTGTTGGTGCTGAAGTATTAGAAACCACCTCCCGCTTTCGCTACCTTGGGAGTGTGATATCGACTGACCAACACCTTCACAGTGAGCTTGGTATCCGCGTCTAGAAGACAGCGGCGGAATTTGGGAAGCTTGAGTACCGAGTTTGGAACAACCATCAGTTTACCATTGACAAGAAGCTGATGGTGTACAAATCCATGGTGCTGTCCGTTCTTCTATACGACAGTGAAACGTGGACGATGCACCGGCGGGAGGTGCGATACCTCGAGCGGTTCCAATAACAGTGCGACGGATTCTGCGCATCGGGCGACCGTGACAGATTTGCATACACGGAAGTGTTGCCCTGAAGTGGAATGTATGCAATGAACTTCATACTTCTGCTGAGATACCTTAAGTGGTTCAGTCGTGTGTGGAGTATGGATTCGACGCGGATACCGAAGCAGCTATTATTTGCTCAGCTGAGTACAGGGAAGCGGCATTTGGGGAAACCTAAGCTTCGTTACCAGGACATGATCAAAGTAAGCCTCTCACGTTCTAATCTTGTTTGCAAGTCGTAGGATAGAAGGCGGTTGATCGCCATGCATGGCGCGATCTGATCACGAAGGCAGTTGCCGAGGTGCATGAGAAAGCCCTCATGCATGCAGGGAAGAAGCGGAAAGTGGGAAAGAGGCAGGCGCCGATGGGTTGTACTCCATCGACATCAAGCGCATGGTGCTGTAGCACATGCGGTCGCGAGTGCCTTAGTCAGAAAGGCTTAGTGAGCCATAAGCGAGGCCACCACCGAAACGACGACGGGTCCAGCAGAGAAGGTATGCAGGACCAGCAGAGCGTTTGTAGGTACGCTGTATTCGATTTACTAATCGTGTGCTTGCATGCTGATTCGCTTTATTTCAGGTGGTGGGTTTGATTTATTGTCTCTTTAATGTCAACCTGCACTATTTTCTATTAACTTGCACACGTCGCTCAAGTTAATGGTATTTAACTTTGGTAACTTTTTCGCGTTTGTGACATAGAAAAAATACATTTTCTGACGTCTTGAGCATATAGCGGGTTCGTTGGCAAGCATTTTTATGCTCATATGTTGTGCTCCATGCTGAGGCTGATGTTGCATTCTTGATGCTTCTTCACCGCAGTTGGGCTAAACCAAGTTACACTTAAACTAGGTCTTTTTAAGCTGGATACATTTCATTCCACTTTATTCGGTTTATTCTGCTTACCTGGATAATCTTCCATTAACTGGCCACGTTGCCTACGCTAATTGCGCTTATCTTCGGTAACTTCGTTGCGTTTGTAGCATTTTTAAGTAACTTCTGGACATTTTGTACTTATCGCGGATTCGTTGCTAACCAACTTACTTCATATGCTAATTTAGCAAGGAGTTATGCCACCGTATCTGTATGCATTTTTCGATTTATTTTACTTCATCTTGTCGTTTCAAGTGATTGGCTGTTGCTTGATATCCCCGATGTGACTGCGCTTGATGTGCATGTTGACAAGGTGCCTACCTGTCTATTACTCACTACCTCGTTCATACTGGCTCCACGAGACAGTTGGTCGTTACTGGAGGGGACGGGGTGCTCGGTCCTTGTGGCCATGCTGGGCTCAAAGAGTGGTTCCATGCAATCAGTGTGGAGCGGACTACGGTCCAGCCACCGACTTGTGTGCGCTTGATTCCCCAAATACAGCGTGCTTGTGTTTGTCTGTGAAGGAGTGTGGGCAGGCTCCGTTGATGAAACGTGGTTCCCATCCGCATGCCTCCCGGTCTTATTCCTTCGGGTTTACACTGGATATGGGGTGTGTGGTTGGAGCTGTGGGTGTTGCAGCGCAATCCACCCATGGTCCCTCTGTAGGCGCAGGCGTTCTGTGACTGGCCACAGTGACAGGTAAATCCGAAACCGGATGCCGCCAACTATGTAGGGAAGAGAATTAAGGCGCCTGCATACTTCGATGCAAGAGATATGGTTGACCAGCTAAACTGAAATGGGACGTGGGCAATGAGCTGATGTTTTAAAAATCGGATAATAATACATAGTTCCGAGCTATATAAAGATCCATTTTTATGGAAACAACTATGCTTAGCCTGCTCCTCGAGGCCAACCTTTCCTTCTGCAACTTTCGTGACTTGCATGACAGTGGATGATGATTCGAACTATATCGCAGTTAGGTTGCAAATAATGACGGTCCGATGTTGTCCACCATGGGTTATTGGCATACGTAGCTGACTGGCGGTGCAAACTTCTAGTCTCGAGAAACCATGGAGTCGTTTTCTGATGGAGCCGGGTGTTGTGTAGTACTCACATTCCATTATAGTATAAAACTGCCGTCTAGTGTTGTATGAATGCTTGGGAGTTTCTGTGACTTTGAAGTTACTGCAAATAACCATCCATGAAATGTGACTGTCTATCCCACTTTCGTTCCGGCGAGAATTGCTAGGTAAGTTATTTCCGTCCACAGACATTCGTGCTCCCACTTCTACCGTCCCCTAGGACACGGGACAAGTACTCGCACGTAGGTGTTCAGAAGAAGGTTGTTTCGATAAATCGATGCGTACGCTGACGACTGGCAGTCTAAGTGCTCATGGGTTGGGTTGATGATGGAGCTGATGAACGCGCACCGCTGAATAGTGGCGATGGGACGAAACGGCCGGATGGTGTTTTTCAGGGTATGTGGAGGAGTAAGTGATTTAGAAGCTGTTGCGAAGAACCATCCAATGGTTTACAGTGACAATCCCTTCCGGATAAACAAATAAAGCTTTGTCGAATCGTCTACAGGATAAGGTCTATAGAAGTCCCGTTCGTTTCACTTATAACCGGTGGTGTTCTTTCCTTTAATCCCCACTGGCTTTATGTCGAATTTCTCAAAGTGTATAAAGATGAATTCTACATTGGAAACGCTTCTGAGTAACTTAAAGCGATAAACTGTATTTTAACCTGGGATATGAAATGTGGTAGACAGGTGGCCAATCAATCGCAATTGACTTAAGTTCCTCACGATAGAGGGACTCGGAAAGGCACGGTAAAATTGGTCCCCAGTCTAGATGGAAGGAAGAACAACTTGGTCACTAAGGAGGACGCGGATTAACCCCAACAACAGCGATTGAACAGCGTGGGCAGGCACGAATAACTAATATCCCGCAATTTTCGTCTTCTGATATTCTTATTAGGAATAAATAACAAGTGCATCTGGAACAGCATAGAGGACTTACAGTCGGGTGGTAGACACCAACCCTTGGATGCGAGTGCAGGATAGCGATGGGCACACCAGAAGCGAATACAGGCCAGGTGAGCTAGTAATCCGGCGAGATGGTCAACAGTACGTCGAGTAGGTCAAATTGGAAAGTCAACAAACACACTCCACTAGTCACGCGGTGTTTCGGCAGAGGTTCGACAACTCACCCAATTCATGTGGAAGCTCGTGACAGAGAACCGCTATCGAAGTTGACAGACCGCCACGTAGACTGTTTGCGAACGCAGCGCCCACAGCTATTCCATCACAAAAATTGTGCAGCCCATCGCCAACTATGACAGTGTACGCAATGGCACGTACCGAGCTCAAATCATGGCTGTGTCCGTGATGATGACCGTGGGGTTTGTCGCGATGGGGGTGCGCGGCTTCGGAGCCGGTGCTGTGCGAACTGATCCGAGCCACCTCGTTTATCGCCTTGCCATCTTGGATAACCTGTGTGGGAGAAGTGTTCACGTTGTGAGAACCATAGAGAAGAATGTGCATATAAATTTTCCATTACAATAAATACTGGAGTAGAGCTTATGCACTCCAACCTAGTCGAAGTATACATAGTGGTGTAAACGGATATTCTTGAGGGATTCACTAATGTGTGTGAAAAATTGCCACTGGAGTTGGAGGTGGACGCAAACTGTGGAAAACTGTCCTCTTCTGGATTACATTTAACTGTGGTGTGAACGGGTAAAGATATCCTACGGTGGCCAAAAGAGATACAATAGAGAATTGAGTCGAGCAGTGGATTGTGTGAAAATGTAGGTGGACGCATGATCGCAGATAGAAGGGAGAGCCTAGCTACAATGTTGAAAAACCGGAAAGTACGGTCATTATACACGGGTGATTGAAAGGAGAAGCAAAATGAGCAGCCGTTCCAGCGGTGCACCGATAGAACTTTTCGAAGCACGGTCCATTTAGGTCAATCAACACCGAACTGCACCAGGTCCAGTTGCCTAGACAACCACCAAAATAATGAGGTGGCTTAGTAACAACGAAAAAATAGGCAAAGAAGAGATAAAGAAAATGGTGAGGACGACAGAAGAAGCAGAGTTCCAAGGTGAAAGGGGTAGCTGCGAATAGTAAGAGACCTTGTGTCGTTGCCTTGGTTTGTCAGACACCGTTTTCGAGAAGATAGATAATCAAATTCGAGGCCAGTTGGAAACCAGGCCGTTGAGAGACAAGCGACTGATTCAGTAAAGATTATTAGCAAAAATCTATGCGACATACAAGATCCTGATAGTGGTGGATGGCCCCCACCAACGACGACGCCACAGTCGTACCAACAAAGAGTTAAACAAACCGCTAGGGAACTCATTGCAACGTGGTCAAACTTAGCCAACCAATCAGTGAAGTCGCGTAGAAGGCCCACAGCGACAAATCAACCAATGACAGAATCTGTTCAGATCGTGCCCTATAGGCAGTCTAGTTCGTCCATGCCGATTAGATATAGTTTTATCGTAATATCGCTACTAGGAGTGGGGCTGATATAACTTCAAGCAAAATAAAGAGCATGCAACTGGTAATCAAGCGGAGCCACGGAAACAGGCCGAAGCTAACATGGCGCTCGGAAATAGTGAACAAAAGGTAGTGAACAAGGGGAAGTGAGCAAAAGAATAACCACGACTGGCTATGTGTATCGCTGAAACAAAACATTTTTCTACCTAACGGAGACACTGGCGTTTTGGTGCGACAGAATTTGACGAGCAGACCGAAGCCGTACGCTAAGCCCGCTGGGTGTGTTTTTGCTCATCTCGATTTTGATGGAACAGGACGAATGTGGGGTACAACAAATGCCGAATGAGTAAGATAATAGCTTGAGTACAGACGACGTACTACACGAAGATCATCATAGCGCCACAAGCGATGGATGTAAAAAGGCACACATAACAAGGCTTCCAAATGGGAAGTTGAATCGGATGCAACCTGACTTTCGGCTGTTACACGATTCATCCAACTGCACTGGAGTGAATTACTTGGCTGATAGTAAACTCAGAGTACTAAATATCTAACTGGTCGTCAAATAAAAGAAAGATGGGCACAATAACCAAATCCTTCGCGCATTTAGGAACGAGAGGAATTCTACTGGTGGATTCCTTGGGGGGAGGGGGGAGGACAAGCAACTGAAGATAATTAGGTCCGCCCATAAGGTGTTGGACCATTAGTTTTATTAGGAAACATCAATGTTTATGTTGCGCAGACCAACACTGCTTGACTCTATACCAGTCCGCAAATAAACGTGATCCAAAACAAACAGCAACAACAGAAACGAGGAGAAAAGTGTAGTGGAGCTCGCACAGATCCGTGGGAAACTTGCGCAAAGTTCGCCTGAGCTCATAGCAGCAGTATTATCACTAAACAATGGCTCAAAATGTGCACGTAACAGCTGAGCCAATCTCATTGAAATCGCTGTCATGTACAAAGACAAAATGTGTAGACCCCACTTCGGTTCTCCTAGTGGCACTGTTGTATCCACCTTTCCACGCCACACTGATGTCAAAAGAGTTTTCCTCAAGATATTATCACGACATAGCAACTGAGGTGCGCTACCAATATCCACTTGCCTCTATACTTTCTATTAGATCTGCGCACCGCGTGCGATTCCGGTTATTGTAATCAGGTTTCTTGCAAAGATGCCAATTCAAACTGAAAATCAGAGACCTTGATGAAAGGAGGCGTGTTAACTAGAACAAACTGTCAAAACACAGTCTATTCAACTCGTATCTTCATCATAATTTATTCGTTCGGCAGTGATCCGTTTCTGGTTAACTTAGAGTTCATCTAATTCGAGTTTTGCTCAAGCGCAACTTCGTAGGCAATGGTCTATAGTTTATCTATTACGTTTCTACACTATTGAGTAATGAATACGGAAGTGTAGAAGGTATGATTTGTCTTCGAACTCTTGCTACAGGCCAATCTATCATTTTCGGGTGTACAACATCTGATGGTGGGTTGGTCACTTAGGCCGTACAGATCCAAATTTAATTGGCTACTCTGTGCGTGGAGAGTACCATCGGTGAAAAGCGTTCCGTGTTTGAAACATAAAGCTTGATGGCAACTCCCGAAGCCCAGGTTCAGAAACGCAACCTGAAACGCTGTTATCGTTAGTTCAAACGGCACAATCGTTTCTAACCCGAAGCAACCCATAGATATTGTCTTCCGAGTACTGAACTCTTCGGGAGCAAGTGAGAAAATAAACCCTCATGCACATGTCGGGCGAAATTCACGCAGTGATTAACTCATTATGGCTAGGAGTCCCTACTCACGATTTGAGCGCTGTGGTTTGCCATTCAGAAAACCAAGTTCACGATCGTGAATGCATGAAAAATGCCAGGGCGAATACAAGGGATCATAAATATGTTCAGCATATAACCGGTAGATTCAAGGCATAGAGTGAGCTCAGTACGTGTGTGTGACAACAGAGAGGTCCCGAAGGCTGGGATTGTCCATAATCCTCGAGGATTGTCGTGGTGTTCAAGTTAGCCCTGGCTTCTGGTTCCCAGCCCTAGGAATTTGCTGACGATATCGCTATCCTTGCAGAAGATCCTATATCACTACAATCAATACTAAATACGGTCGACCAGTCAGCCTCCATGATCGGCCTCGTCAGCCATCCAGTCCACCCCTTCACTCTCCTTTACATGTGCATTTCTGAGTTCAAGTACCTTGGATTCACTATCCTCCCCAATGATCAGACTGCGTACGAAATCCGGAATCGTACTGACAGCATTAGAACAGCGTTCTTACAACCGAGAAACACGGTGTGACGAAGGACGGAAATTAATCTGAGAACGAAAATCCGAGTATTTTCAGCAGCCTTTCGTGTCATTTTACTCTATGGCTGCGAAACATGGCCGATGAGATCCAGAGACACTCGGAAGCTGGAAGTCTTCGAACCTTGGTGTCTAAGGCTTAGCTGGGAAACAAAGTGACACGAGCGTATCACCAATGATGAAGTTCGTAAGCACTGTTACGGTATTCCGAAGCTCTCAGCGCTAGTCTAACGCAGCAGACTTCAGTGATTCGATAACGTCCTCCGCAGATCAGACAGTGAATTCACTAAAGCCGTTGGTGAGCAATTGATAAGGTGGCTCAGTGCAGTGAAATCGGATGTCGATCTTCTGGGACTACAGGTTGTGTATAGTGCTCGTCACTGGAGAAATCAATGAATCAGTATCTATGTGGAGCATGCCGCCGACTGCCGCGCTTGGGCATCTGCAATTCACGATATTCATGAAGCCGGCTTATGCTGTCGCAAGATCTATCCTCAGTAAAGTAAAGTATGTAAGTAAGTAGCGGACATGGAGAGTATCTATCCCTTACTCTTCAAGTGGCGAGACCCGCTGCAAACACCGCGGGGCAAAGGCATCAGCAATACGTAGAGCTAGTGTTACGAAGCATCACATTCTCAAACGGATACACACGGACCGGGACCAGAACGCCCAAATCCATGCGGGAGAAGAGGCTCGAACCTGAGGTGTCGGGGTTCTAATTTAAACAACTGAGCCAGTTCATGAAAAAGGAGGATTCGTACGAAGTAAACAATCGAGTCTAATTGTGTGAAACCACTTCCAGACATTCGCTGATAACACAGACAGGCTAAGCGCAGTAGTTTTATGAAGATCCAGTAGGGAAAAGAATAGGTTTGGTTAACTGGAAACAAAGTACCTAGTGGGAAAAAAGCATTAATGGCACCAAGCGATGAGGGAATTCGACAAAGCAGAGGTAGTACGACTTCAATTGAAAGCAGGGTCAAACGGAGTTAACGCAAGTTGATTTCATCCCCAAACCGTCAAATGAATAGAAAGCACCATACCTGAAGGGTGCATCATCTCACCTGTTCTACTTTTACATGCGTAGAGTGCGCGTTCATTACGTGTGATAAGCTCTCAAGTGATGTGGCCGGAGTGATTGGCGGCAAAAGTGCCTTTTCCAATGACGGAGCAGCGCCGCTGCCGTTAGGATCCTTTGTACCTGTCTCGTTCTCTGCGCTATTGTAAATCGTCGTAGGCCAAAAATGGACGGCGCCATCAGAGGAATCTTTCTTCTTCATGCCGGTATCCTTGGACGGAGAGAGTACCGCACGGAAGTGGCTGTTATCTGGAAATGTAAAGAAAACGACGACGCAAATGTCAAAGGTGATCCGGGAAGAATGATGGAGCGAAAAGATGAACGAGTGTGGCAGCCTAAGATAACCAATGCGAGACGTCGCGGTAAAAGTTTCTTAGTGCTTTTCATTGTTGTGGCAAGCGATGGACGTCAAAGCAGGGTAGCAACAAGATGCTTCAACGGATCGGTTGATGGTGATCCGATCGTTAGATACAAGCTCGCATGCCGCAAACCGGTTGGAGAAGAAATTGCTGGGTTTGTGACCTAAACAATTGCATTTTGCGGCCGGGGGAGCATCAGATTTCAGGTTCAATGTGGTCAGAAAAGTGAACCTGAGGTCCTGGTTGAATAACACCTTCGTTCTTCTATCTTAGTTCGGGCATCTTAGTAGTGCCCCAACTAATATACAACGACCTGCAGCGTTGATGTGTGCGTTGTCGGCTAAAGCAATGATGTCCAGATTGGGATGTGCACGCATCTGACGCTGCAATTGACGACGGTGATCGCAGGAAATAAAGGGAATGACAATGACATCCCATGACCGATTTCGTTATCGTCTAAACTCATCTGGTAGAGATAGCCTGAGCTGGAGTGATACTCGGGGTCTAATGGTCAACGATTGACGCCTTGAGTACCAAGCAGCTGAGATACGTGAGCAACGCTCGGGGTCTACATCAAAGTAAACAGAGATCGCCACAGAGATTGCGCGTCGTAATCCAACCACACGGCGGGTACTGCAAATCCAACTTCGAATTGCTTACCAATGTGTCAAGCGTCGCTCACGGATCTCAGTGGTCTGGTGATCAAAGCGTCAGCCGTTGACTGCTAGACCCCGAGTATCACTCCCAGTTCAGGATATCTCCATCTGATGAGTCCGTAGGGGGATGAAACCGGTTGTGAGATGTCAGTGTTGGGAGGAGCGACCCCGAAACCGCTGCACTTCGGAGACGGTACTGGTGATCGGAATGACCGAGGTCTGGCTTAAAGTTTACCGAGGTGGCAAGAGATATTGTGACTCGCAATTTAATCACATGGTGGGTACTCTAAACGAAATTTTGAAGGTTGAGCTTGATTTCCTAGCAACACTCGACGGTTGCATGACGAGTGATAATGCAGTGTCACTGATATGTGCTTTACGCAAGTGGACAGCATGCATGAGCCGGGTAAATCTTTTTGATTTCTTCACGCTTTTATGTTTGACCATAGAGCAGTTACCCTAAGGGTTCATCCAACGAGGCTAAGTATTAACCCCACGCCTTAAGCGAAGGTAGCGATTGAAAAATCGGTTATCCAGAGAACAGCGTTATTCAACAGATAATAATCACGACACCACGATCGACTCGAAAAAATACCTCGATATATAAAGCTCGAGCGCTTTCAGTTGTAAGGTTTTTGGGTCAATGAGGTACTCCGATTGATTCAGGTTAAAACATACATAGGGGAGCTCAATGTGGCTGGGCAAATGCCAACCAGTCAAGAAAGCCGTGTACATGGGCGACTACGTCTTCCGCGACCGAAGAATAAGATCGTTGTGTTCATCTTGCATTGTTAGTCTGGTTCGTTCCTCGCGCCTATTGGATGCTCCCAAGACAACAGACCGTCGACAAGCATGCAAGGAAGATGGCCTAACGAATGTGTTTAGTGCAAGTGGAACAGACAATTCAGTGTTGCTCGAGAGGGCTTAATGGTGCACTTAACCGATTCTAGCATCAGACGTGAGTAGTGCCGGTGAAAGATGATCCGGTCGAATTAATAGCCTCGGTGCACAATGGTCATACCACTGGGCCACACACACATACAACGCATACCATGACTGACTCATGACAAATATGGTAACCTCCTTTTACCCACACAAAGCCAGTACAACCACGAAAGGTGATTATAAACGTGCCGCGCGTGGCTGAGCTGTGACGAATTTCTACCTATACCGTTCAACTCCCCTACTATTTCTCTGTAAGTAGACCAAACTGCTATAAGTTAATTGGCGGCTTAAGTTCGTAAGTTTGTCGCCTGATGAGGGGGCTATCTTGTCCTCTGCACGACAGCAACGTACAAGTCAGTGGATAGTGAGTGGCGCTATGTCACCTCTAGTAGCCTCACGATGATCTGTGCCGTCCCCCCTACCCGAATGGTCTCAACCACGGATTGGCAACAATCGAGTTGCGGGTTCAAGCCTTACCCGGGTCCGATGGAATGCGCACTGCTGACGATTCTCGAAAGGATGAAACGCGCGTACAGTGCTTTATCGGGCGTGTGAGGGGGTGTCTGAGTGGATCTAGATGTAACGAATCTCTACCTATACCAATAAACTCCACCTACTACTCCTCTGTAATGAAATGGTTATTTATTTATTTATTTCAACGTATCAACTGCTACATGGAACATTGATGATAGACTAATCGGGGCGGTCATGAAATTAGACGGCGCGTCATCTCAACCTTGTGGCCGAACAACCGGCTGACTTGCCGAACAACCTCCTCGTGGTGCCAGCTGGGTGGTTTGTTTTCCCGTTCCAGTAAATGGTTCGGCGGCAGTGTTCCAGGACGTGGTGGGTTTTCGCCTGACAAGCGTTCTCCCTATATAAAGCCATGTATGTCTGTTTAACAGCACTGTGGCGTGGCGGATGTGACTCGTCACTAACTGCCCCTTGCCCCTCTCCGAGTGGCATTGTAATTCAAGGGTGTGTTGGGCCCCTGATCCTATGCGGTCCCAAAGGCGTATGAACCACTTGTTTGGTCACCGGCCCCCAACGGGTTGCGATACCCTCATATCGCCCTGCTGCCTTGTACGTTAGATCCTGGATCAAAGGCACAGGATACGGCCCTCTAAGATAGCCCTCTACTTCGGCTTGGGCAACCGGGTAGTATCTCGCCCACTGACGAACCATGGATAAATCATCCTCTTCTCTCCCCCAATAAAAATCATCAAAAAAAACTCAAAAACCACGAGTGAAAAATGGACGAAAATTGTTCGTTTTCTATTTTTCATTTAATCTAACCCTGTTTTCCTATTCCGCCATGGTCCCGATGGCACAATATCTGTACACAGATTGTGATCTATATATATATATATATGGCACGATGCGCCACATTCTACTGCGCCAACCCTTAAAGAAGCCTTTGGACCATAGTCGCAGTCCACGGTGACTGGAAGGAAACCCACACGAATGCTGTGCAAGGCAAAAAACCCATAGACAAATGCACATACAGAAAATTTCTACACAGAAATTGCCCGGTTGAAGTTCTCACATTTCTGTTTTGGCAAATTCGTCACAACCGAGGATATTCTTCATTTGTGGCACGCAACCAAGATGTCTTTTGATTTTTGCAACCAAAGGTAGCGGAAATATACTTTGTAGTTATAGATGGTTACAATATAATCCAAGCCGCCTGCTAGTTTGATCGCTCGGCACATAATGGACTGTTTTACGTGGTAAAACCAACCTGATTCATTTAGAATACGCAACAGACAGCACTGCTCACAAATTGAAGGTTACCGAAGTCTCAACAAAGTGGCTAATGTTGCTCTGGAGTGGTGAGGTTGGTGACCGGCATCAAATGACGTTTAAGCGCCAGTGTTTTTCCTACGACGGTGTACTTTGACTGTGTGTGTGTGTGTGTGTGTGTGTGGAACCGATTTATTCCAAGAATTGTATAGAAACTGTTGACGAGAATAGGTACAGCTAACTGCAACGCACATTGGAAGTTCTTGTTATAATATGGCTCTCATTAAAGTCTACAACAAGTCAGTAGGGCAACCGAGTTGTGACCTACTTGGGGTTTGTATGTCTCGCCGTTCGTAGTACACATGGATTCGTTACTTGGAGATGAAGGCACAGTTGATGTTTTAAGTGCCACATGTCTTGCAACAGTGGAATACGTATTGTCATGGCTCATATAAGCAAAAAGCAAAAACCAAGAGTGAGACTTGACGCCTTCAATCTGAGGACCTGAGGCGCCTTCAGGTCTTTCATTCTCGTTGTCTGCGAAGCATTGATGGTATCGAATGGCACTGACGTCCGCAACGATAATGTGCCTGGTCAAGAGTTAAGCAGCGATGCTACTTCCATAGAACAACAGCACAGAATAAGTTGCGTCGGCTTGTGCACGTATGGCCGATTACCGCTTCCCGAGGAGGGCCTAGTTTCGTCTGCCAGATGTAGAGTGGCGCACGACACGAGGTGGATGAAAGTTGACTAAGTAGCGGAAAATAAAGTCAATGACGACCAAACCCGGTGCAGTCGGTCTGTCTCGCCTTCCCGGCTGCAGTCCAGGTGACCTCCTGGTGCTTGGCTCGACACGTTACAGGACATGGCTTGCAACCGGCACCAGTGACGCGTTTGCTGTTGTCCCCTAGTCGGACTGCCTGTTTCAAGTGTGTTTGGTGCCAAGTTATCTGGAGGGTCATTGTGATTATGACGCGGGGCAGTGAAAGCCGCAAGGAAGCTGTCTCGCCGATGCCACCTTATCATTGCACGATAGCCAGCTGTTTGGGACAATATGTTGCTAACACAAGGTGCAGCCACTTTGACCCTGAATGTTAGCATAGAGCATTAAGGTTTTCAGGTAAGTCATCTTTCTCTCCGTCTTATGATTCTTCGTTCCGTAAGTCGTTATGGTTGTGTGGCAGCGAAGCGTCAATTCAAATGGCTGATGTATTGCTGTTGATGATAATGACGACTAGAACAGCACTTAACAGCGCAACCGCTACTACGATGTCCGGTAGAACACCCGAGCCTCGTCCAGTACTGTTGTTACTCTAATTTGGTCAACACTGCCAGCTCTTGTTAGCACTTCTTCTAGCCTTATAATATAACAAAGATAAGTCACTAAAAAGGATACAGGATGGATACCAGCACATTGCAGACAAAAAGGTGACATCATAAGCTATAGCTGCATGATAGCAAGCTGTTTGTGACGGTATGTAGTTGACACAAGGCATCTTGACTCGAAATGTTAGTTTAGGTGATTAAGCGCCAAGTTTCCCAGTTTTTATTCTTCATCCCTTAGGCCACAATGGTTGTACGGTGGTGAAGCTTAAGTTCAAATGGCTGATGTACTGTTGTTGTTGATGATGATGATGATGAAGCAATACGTGGGGACTTAAGTGGACAATTTTCCGTGTGGCTATTCATCATGGAACTGTGGCTGACATAGAAAACTAAATTGCCTGGGGAACGGAAACGCACAGAGGAGCGATTCCAAATATCTACCCCAACAACTAGAAAACGCAACGGCTGAGAAAAGGTTCAGTTGAAAGGAGCGTTCTTTTTCAAAAATTAACCGGGACAGCCGGGATACCAAATGGTCAACTGAAAGCTCACGTAAGCAGGTAAGACAAAACATGGAGTACTTTAGAGAGCAAAACGACTGCTGAAACAGGCAGGGGTGAATTTTATGTGCAAATGCGCAATCAGCATAGTGTGCGAAAATAGAAGAGGTCCATTTCTACACACAATATAACAATCAGCAATCAACCGAGCAGCTTACATGCCGCGCCAACCAGAGGCGCTTAATAAAAGAATTTGTAGCCCAGGAAGCCAATTTTCCCGCTGCATGCCCAGTATGCGCACGGCAGTAAAGGATAAGCCGAGCATTATTACTATATATATATATATATATATATATATATATATATATATATATATATATATATATATATATATATATATATTATATATATATATTCGTACAAATGACAGCCACATGGAAAAACTGTAGAACCCTAGTTATGGGAGTACAGTCCAACATGTTTGCCAATGTGCGCGCTTCTTTGCCATGTCTGAGAGGGTTTCCAGCCATATGTGCCCCTTGCGCCCCCAGTTAGGGAGTCGAGAGCACCCGACCGCGGCTAACTTTGAGTCAGCGTCTTCTTAATTTTGGCCGAGGTCATTCGCTGATCACCTCGTCTCCGCTTCCAACTGATTTCTGTGCGCGCAAAGAGTGCACGGTGAGGAAAATGCTAAGTAGCCATGAGAAACACGTGTCCAAGCCACCGGAGCATATGTAGTGAAATCATGCGGCTCAGCGGTTGGCAGTCTGTCTGATCTGAGAACCTTCGGCGAACATCCTCATTACTAATGTGATGCTGCCACCGTACGCCAGTAATGCTCCGAAAGCAGCGATGATCAAACATAGACAGCTTCTGAACGTCCTTTGCAAGAACAGGCCAAGTCGCACAACCACAGAGCAAAACCGCTCTCACCGTGGTATTGCAGAGTTGGCCCTTCAAGGATAGCCACAGGTCGCGTCGAAGCAAGAGATGACGGAGATTACCAAAGCAACCCGGGCCTTAGAGACGCGCAAAGTGACCACATCCGTTAAACCGTCAGCCCTGATAGAGCTGCCGAGATAAACTTGTCTACCATTTCCATAGAATAACATGAAAGGGTAAAGGTAGAAGAAACACCTGGGAGACAGATATCTATGACCTACACAGGACATTTTGGGCGGCTTGTGAGAAATGGTAAATTACAGCGATGTCGTCTGCGTACTGGCTATATTACAGTCATGATAGACAGTAACGGACACCCACCGCTCCGGGATTAAAGGGGAAGGCACGGGTTCCAATTCAGTCGCGCTTAACGAGTGCGTACGCCTCACGAGTTCTAACAGGAAAAATAACGGCCGTCTAACGTCCTTCCAGATGAGTGGCGGTCGTCTGACTGTGATGGACTTTAGAAAAAAAGGGGCGCTTGCTAACAAAGATAGTGGAAAGACGTTTCACCGAAAGACACGAGATTACTGGGTAGGGCGTGTATCCGTAACGATATAAGAGGAGAAGGCAAAGAGAAGTGGGACACTTAATGGAGGAACCTGGATGACATCATGTGTTTAGTGTGAATGATAGTGATACCAATCGGTGCCAATCAAGTCCTCCACACAAAGATCACAGTTGAAGCGATTCACAGAGGAATATACCAATCTGAAAGAATGGAATTCACAGGCCAAATTAAACATTGTACAAAGCGTGACAACGGGGTCGGGTGTCAACTAAAAGTTTCCAAGAACCGCAATGATACGGGAATGTTAGAACAGTAGGAATGCTAACGGTCGATACTCGTACCATCTGAACACGAAGCGGTGATGTGGAGTCGCATACCTTAAATATTTACCAGCTGTAAACAGGGTTGCTACGCATGAAAATGCGCCACAGTTTCGCTGTGTGTGTGTGTGTGTGTACTCAACGACTACGCCGGGAAATCCACTCGTCGCAAGTGATGTGAGAAAACCTGACATAGACTGAACCGCTATTTGTGTGCGTGAAACATAGATGCATAGAGTAAACACTCCGTAAGTTGACCCTTCAAAGAATGGACCAAAGTGGTCAGCATACAGAGGTCGGGATCCACAAGATCTACATAGAGGAGATACAAGCAATGAGAATACGGTCGACTTAGAGAGGTGATCAAGGTCGGAGGTCTTTTAAAGTATAAAGTGAGGTAAGAATCCCTTAATTAAACGAGCAGGATCTCACAACAAGTATGAGTTCGAGTGCAACTTAAGGTCAAGTCCGGGGGTTGATTTCCAGCGAGCAGATTACTGAATGTAAATCTTAAATGCAGTCGTGATTTGTGTTGAAGCAAGCTGGTGTACTTCGGAGATACAAAACGCTCTGACGAGTTCCAATGTAAGTGCGAAGCAGCGCAGTATAGCAAAAGAAGTGACTTGCACTGACGAATGCTCCGCAGTGCCATATCCTCGGCTGATTAGGTTGCATTGTGTCTTTATTCTCCATAGTGAACCGGCAGGAATCTAAACGAACTGCTGATTCCTGGTCACACAACAAATGACGGTTATGTAGACACTCTAAAAGATACGTGACCGTGACTATCACACAAAATGCAAACTATATCAGGTTATCCAATAAGCCATAATCGCAGCCGGGAAGGGGGTCCAAACAGTGTTTGCCCCCAACGCAGCCGTAGATGTTGCATCGTTTATGCGCCAGTTTAGTATAGACTAGTTATAATATAGTCTTATTTTACTGCTATCAACTCATCCATATTCACTAGACGGTCGGGCGGAACTGTAGTCTATCCGGTGCGACCCCAGGTTGGGGATGGGGAACGCATTCCTTGTGAATGTAGCTACAAATATGTTCCGTCTGCTTTACGGGAGAGAGGAATACTGAATATTGAGAATAGAGAGCGAGAAGACAAAATATCTCTGTTACTCCATCGTAGCTGGATCGCGCACATGCGCAGAATTATGTCGCTGATTACTGCGCCGTGGCAGCATACCGCAGCTGCACTACATCTTATCCGGGTGCGATGGGCTCCCTAACTGTAGTCCGCAAGGTGGGAGTGGAGGAATCGCTTAAGTTCCTAGACCGATTTCAACTCGACTAGCGTCTCCGGCAACTTGTTCCAATATTTCACCACTCGACGGTCGAAGCATAGAGGGTGAGCGATGCGCTTTAAATATGGTACCACTAGTTTGTACCGGTGTCCGCGTGTGCTGCTTGATGCGCGAACGTACAGCAGCGGTTTCAACATAGGGAACTGGCCCAAGTGCAATATGCGGTACGTCATTATGAGATCAACTCGAAGGCGACGATATGACAGGGTATACAGCCCTAGTCTCCTACATCGGTCCTCGTAAAGGCATATGTGCTGGACCCTTTCCAGTCCCTGCACCTCACCTATTGTGATTGCACAATAGGAGTATGTGCCGTACTCAAGCACGGGTCTTATCATGGAATAGAAAAGACGGGTGCCAATCTCTTTAGACCAAGTGCCCAAAGCAGGCGTAGTCCTTGTACGTACAGTCTGTCCGTGTTGTCGACAGACTTCAGATCACAACGTGAGTGTACGCCTAGATCCTTTACGGAGCTTGTGGGGTGCATCAGGTTGCCGGCCAGAGTGTATATAATGTGTCAGCTGTACGAGACAACCTGGTTACCTCTAGACTACAAAACGACCGGTCAGGGTGTACGCACCCCACTACCATCCTTCCTAAGCTCATAAACGAGGACCTGGCCGGATTGACCGGCCAGCGGTCGAGGTCCTGCTGAAAGACGTCCCAGCCGCTGGGAGAATCAATAACCCTCCTAATTTTCAACTCGTCTGCAAACAGTGCACAAAACGATCGAAGCTGAGGCACTTCGTTTGTGTGGATCAGGAATACAATTGGCTCCAGTGCTGTGCCTTAGGGTACACGGCTAGTGGAGGGGTACCAGTCGGTTAGGTGGTCATCCACCTGTACCCGCCATCTTCTCCCAACAAGGAAATCACTGATCCACTGGTGCAGTGCGCCACCAATACCACACATCTTCAGCTTGTGGAGCAGGACATCACGGTTCACTTTATCGAAAGCTTTACTGAAATCAATGTAGATAACATCCACTGATTTCTCCCGGTTCAACGCTCGCAACCATTCCTACCGCGTCAACAGCAGGTTGGTGATGGACGAGCGGTCCTTTATGAAGCCATGCTCTGCCGGCGTTAGGAAATCTTTCGACTCCAACAGCTAGAGGAGACCCATTTTCACAATCTTCTCGAGCACCGTCGCCAAAACAGAGGTGAGACAAATCAGCCTGTACTTATCCACATTGCGTGGGTCACCGCCTTTTAGAATCGGCTTCATTACTGAGCATTTTCCGTCGCTCGGACAGAGATCTGTTGAACAGATCCGTCACGGCAGGCGAGATGATGGCCGGTAAGCACTTTAAGATAAGCGGATGAAGTCCATAGGGTGCGGCAGGTTTCGTGCCGTCAAGACTGGCTAGTAGACTGCGGACATTTACACCGAAATCCAGGCTATCGAGTTCAACAGGGGCTGCACACGTCGAGCTCGGCATAGGCGCATGCCTACTTGCAAATATGGAAGCGAAGTTCTCCGCCAATGCTGACGCACGTTCAGTGCCTTCTAACACAGCTATGTCACTTGCGGGCTTCAGGCGCCGCTTTAGGTAAGCAAAAATCTTCTTGGGGGCTGTCTTCGCTGAGGTTGCAAGCTCCTCTTCGAACTGCAACGCTTTCGCGCTGCTGCATAGATTCCGCTGCCTTTCGTACGCCTCAAAATCGTTGGCAGAGCCAGACACGAGAAATTTATTCCATAGTACGCAGCACCGACGAGCCAACTGGCAATACTCTCTGTGGAACCAATGTGGTTTCATTGGTCCAGTTTTCCTATATTTGAGGGGTACGAAATGTGAGACCAACGATTGCACACCCACTTTTATAAAAGACCAACAAACTTCAATAGATGACTACTGCGGTAGCGATCAGCCCACTTCAATGGCGGCTCGACTGAGACCTTCGAAGTCGATCTTCCAGTAATTGTAGGCGCTCCAACGGACGCGACCAGGGCAGCGGCAATTCTAGGTTGGCTAAGACCATCGAGTGGTCGCTAGTTGTTAAAGGCTCAGGGAGCTGAATTTCATATACACGTCGCTCGCAACTAGTTAATAGTAGGTCCAAGCACGATGGAGCGGAATACGGTGTAACGCGTGTCGGTTGGCAGACATATTGTGCTGCTACAGTCTCAAACACCAACTCCGCAAATTGCACCTCGATTTCATAGTGCCTCAGGATATAGTATTCAAGGGAAGTTAAAATCGCACATAAGCAGGAAGCGAAGCCGACTCATCATCGCGATGAGACTGGACCTTAACGTGGTATAATGGTTTGTGTGCCTCATTGATCGATTGAGCTAAACTGGGTGGTGCTTTTTGCACCTTCAGAGCCATTCATACCAGATTGGTTAGAGGCCAGACAAACTCAGTCTCCTGGCCCTCCAGATTGGTGTTCAGAGTGAGGGTGGCTCCATACTCCATAAAACGGGCTCTCTGTAGTCCAGTGCCAAAAACCCCGCTGCCTTGCGGTAAGGTTTTTGAACTAAAGGCTTTGGTTGAGAACCTTAATCGTTCTCCTGTCTAGGCCTGGACAACCTGACAGTATCGCGCCCATGCAATACACCATAACTTTTCCTTCTAACAATCTAATGATGCTTTGGCCGTCGCAGAGAATTATCAACGGAGCCTATCTGCTGCATCGAGCAGAGTGGGAAGGGGTTTGGATGCTACTGGTCAGGCCTTCCCGTCTTCTTATTCTCCTCTTACACACTTTCATCCGTATCCTCCTGTTTCAACTTCACTTTTATTCCCAAATTTATCCCCATGTTTTCTAGCCCCCAATTCTCGGCCCTCCCCCACTTTGCTAGAATAGTCGCTTGTCTTCTGATTTCAACTCACACACAATCACAGGGCGTCGCTCCAATGCACTCGACAAGTCCATGTTCAACCAAGCGGACAACATCAGATCATTCCGTTTTCCTTTGGAGTCCTCCTTCCTCGCCAAAACTGGCATGCCTCAAGGTGCGCACTTTGCTACAGATTAGCCAACAGACAGCACTTGGCCGAACACTAGAGATCCCACCGATCGATATCTGCTGTTTATCGGAAACCCGCCTGTAAGATTCGAACTTCGTGCATACTTTGCGATCCCCCACGTGCGACACTGGCGGCACATTCTCATTGCACCTGTCTGGCGATGATGCAGCTTCAAATGCAGGTCAAGCAAGAGTCGGCATAGTTTTGAGTCCCCGAGCTGGAGCTGCCCTGATCGACTGAATCCCTTTCAACAGTCAGTGTGCGCCGTTAGGTTGGCTGGCTCGTTCCAGGCTTCGAAGTCGCGCGTGGACAAACGGTGCCTGTTTGTTATTGGGGCTTAGGCCCCCACAAACTGCAGCAATGATTCGATGAAAGATGATTTCTATCACAAACTCAACGATCTTCTTCGTTACAGAAGGAGCACGGATATTGTTGTGCTTGATGGTGATCTAAATGCCCAAGTCGGAATATTGTCCTCTGAGCTTCATCTGGGTGTAGGCTCCCCGTAATGATATTGGTGAACGGTTGCTACACCTGTGTGAAGGTGCTCGTCACTTTCTCGTGAACACTAACTTTGGACATAGCACTCGCAGAAGTGTGACTTGGCGCCCACCAGCTTCGGGCCAGCCATGGACAAAAATCAAGCACATCGCGATTAGTTATCGCTGGAAAGGCTGTGTCCAAAGCTGTCGCTCGATTTGGAGCACCAGCGCGGACTCCGATCACGCACTTGTGTGTGCCGACCTCCGGGTGCGTTTCGGTGGACGTCCATTGCAAGGAGACAGTGTCTTAACGTACTGCGACGGTTTGTGTACCATTGTCGACTCACAGAGCCATACTGGGCGGGGCCCTCGGATCACTGAGATCTACTCATACCAGTTTGGTCAATGGTTAGAGGTCAGAAAAACTCAGTCTCATGGTCCTCCAGGTTGGGGGCTAGAAACCGGATGTCGTCTAATACCGTAAAACAAATCATTGCCACTTCCCCGCTACCTTGCGGACAGGCTTTTGAGCCAAAGACTTCGGATGAGGACCCTATTCGTTCTTCTGTCTATGTCGGCGCGCCCTGGCAGTATCTTAGCCCACATACAACCATGACTATTTCCTCGAACTTCAACCACGTCCTACATCGGCCGTCGCGCAGATTATCATGGGTCGCCTTATGTGCTGCATACAGTAGGGCGGATAATAGAAAACATGCTATTTCTGGCACCTACATTCGTTCTTTTCCACCAGTTTCTTTTACTCCCCCAACCCCCATTACTAACCAGTCAGAGTCACCAGCTTCTCTATCGTACTTGTCTGGTCATCTCCCCGGGCCGTCGCCTTGGATCCGTTCTCACGTGATGTCGAAAGTGAGGTCAAACTGTTGACTTTGAACTTTGTTCAAATTCGATAAAAAAGCTCTCACAGATGATTCGCATAACTAAATATCGAAGCTGAGAGAACAGGAGACTGTCTCAGCAGACTGGAACCACTCAATTTTCAAGGGAGGCTAATGTTCAGAATGTCGCAAGCATAGATGAATCAGTCTATCCCAACTGCCTCTAAATTGCTTGCGTCTGTCGTTCTCCACAGACTAGCTGACACACGTGCAAACTAAAATCGTGAAAGGCCTGAGGAATTTCGTCGACATTGAGGTAGGGTTGACCACACCTTAACTCAAAGTCAGTTGTTGGAATATCGCCAAGTATATGGGAGACCCACCGTAGTAGTGTTCCTTGACATCTAAAGTGCCCCCGATTCGGTGGATCAATGTGCCTCTTAAGACTGTCTGCTCAGGAAAGGTATGCACGAAAAGTACATCAATGTGATAAAAGCGCAGTACATACACAGTCCGGGCAGAGGAAGTGTTGATGGCAAACTGTCGCCGCCATCTCCAGCAGTGTGAGACAAAGTTGCCTGCTGTCACTTTTCCTCTTCGCAGTTGACGAAGTCACAGAAACTGCGGCCGTTGGGCACAATCTACAAGGTATGGAGCTGTCTCCTGGTGAGCCAGTTCTAAGTTTAGAGTAAGCCGGCGACGTTGCCTTTACCTGTGACAGCTTCTAAACGTGACAAGCAACATTGGACAGTTTAGCATTGGCTGTCAACCGCTTTTGGCTGTGTTTTGCACCCTCGAAATGTAAATTCCTTCTACAACAGTCGCAGGGACCAGTCCACCCAACGACTCTTAGTGGTGATCAGTAAGAAAGCGTTCAGAAACGCAAATATCGAGGCAATTAGATTAGCATGGGTGGATTAGAAGATGAGGTTACGAACCGCATAGAAAAAGCCCGAGGCGCATTCGCCAGTCCCCGTAATCTGTGGCGTCCGCAGGACATCGCAACCCTCCTGTAGGGTTGTGAAACGTGGCTCATCAGGTCGACAGCCATAGAGAGGCTAGTTCGATCATCGCCGCTTTCGCAGCTTAGCTCATGTCGGGTGCGAACGCCACATGAGCGATGAGCGTGCGCAGTGTCGGATATTTGGTACTGGAAGAGCTAGTGAACCACTCAGCACTGTTATTTCACCAACCTGACTTCGATGACTGAGCCATGTGTGGCGCATACCAGCATATCAGCGACCAGCGTTGTTTGCATAAGTGTGGTCTGGATGGAGGAATAGGAGGTCAAACGACGATTTGGTTGAGAGAAATGAAAACTTAATTAGAGGTTGGTGTCGGTTAGTGTCCTCCGCCTGCCGGGCTGCGGTCCCAAGACAATGAACACGTCTGGTTAGTCACACTTGTTGGCAACCAACACACCTCAACGGTGTTTGTGTTGTGTATTTCTTCGTCCCTCTTTTCCACTTCAGCTTCCCTTAAAACATCCATCTCATCCCTAATGCATAATATGACATTTAGTATTATATTACTAGCTTATATAGTTTCTGTAATCTATAGTATTGCACCTCTTTTGTATTTCTGCACATTAGCTGAGACTGGACATTAACGTGGTGCAACGGTTCGCGTACTAAACGACCCATCGCTTCCAAATTATTTGCCTCTGTCATCCTTCATAGACTAACTAGCGCTCGTGAAAGCCAGATTCGTGAGGAGTAAGCCGGGTTTCCTCGACATCGTGGATGCATCGACACACATTCACTTTGCGTCAGTTGTTGGAGCACCGTCACATATATTGGCGGCCCACCGTTGTCGTGTTCCCTGACATCAAACGGCGCCTTCGATTCGATGGATCGATGTGTCCTTTGGGACTGTCTACTCAGGAAAGGTGTGCCCGAGAAGTATGTAAATATTATGCGAGCGCGTTAAGCGCGTAGCTCGGGCAGAGCAAGGGTTTACGGTAAGTTGTCGCCGCCCTTCAATATCTCCAGCGGTGTGAGACAAGGATGCCCGCTGTCACGTTCCGTCTTCAACTTCGCTATCGACGAACTCATGGAGATCACGTTCACAAGACACGGCTTAGGTGTGAAGCTGCTTCCATGTGAACGACTTATTGACTTGGAGTATGCTGACGATACTGCCCTAATCTGTAACAGATCACAAACGTGCCAAACGGCTCTGGACAGATTAGTACTGGCTGTTAACCGTTTCGGGTTATGCTTTGCATCCTCGAAGTGCAAAGCTTTCGTTCAAGATGGGCAGGGACAGTCTCCGGCGCTGACCCTTGACGAAGAACCAGCTAGAAGTGGTTTAAAAATTCTATTACTTAGTTGTATCAGCGTCGTTGGAATTGAAGACGAGGTCACAAACCGTTTAGCAAAAGCTCGGGGCGCTTTTGCTAACCTTAGCCACCTATGGTGCCGGCGCGACATCACTCTCTCCCTGAAGGGTAGAGTCTACAGCTGTACGGTTGTAAAACTTGGCCCATTAGATCAGCAGACATAAAGATGCTTGTTACGTTCGACCACCGATGCCTTCGCAGTTCGGCTTATATCTGGTGAGAACACTGTGTGAGCAATGAGCGTGTTCAACGCATTGGTTATGGCATAGTAAGAAGAAGGGAACCGCTCAGCACGGTTATTTCGTGCACCAGCCTCCGATGGCTGAGCCACATGTTGCGCATGCCAGCCCACCGACTCGAGCGACGTGTGTCGCTTGCACGCCGTGGGTGCGGATGGAATAAGAGGGGGCGGACAAACGATGACTTGATCAAGAGGAATGAAGCCCCTTACTTCGAAGTTGGCCTCGGTTGGAAACACTCGGATCCCTGGTTGGGGACCGAAGGACGATGAACATATTTGGCTGGATACACTTGTTGACATGGCTAGGAGGCAACCTCAATGGCATTTGTGTTGTGAGTTTTTTTGTCCCTTCCCCTCCCACTTAGCCTCTTTCTCCAAACACCATCTCATATATTAATCATAATAGATATTCTTTTTGGGACACAATAGCCGGCTGTTAGCTCTCCGGAATGATGTCCATCTGTTACTAGTGACTCAACCAGCGTATAACTGTTGGCCGTTTTTTGATCTTTTGTACTGCGGCAAAATTGCTGAGGTGTTTTCCATTTGCAGCTAACGTGTATACTGAGGATGATGACACTGGGTCCCCATGAGAGCTACTCCTACCAGGTTGGGGTTGGAAATAGGATGGCATCTATTTCAGTATAACTAAACCATTGCCACGTTCCCGGTGTCTTGCGGTCAGGCATTTGAGCGAAAGGCTTCGGATGAGGACCCTATTCGTACTTCTATGTCGGGGCGTCCTGGCAGTATCTCAACCCACATACAACCGTGACTAATTCCTCAAACCTCAACTATATCATTCAGCGACCGTCGCGCAGATTAAAAAGGGTCACCTTATCTGCTGGATATAGCGTAGCGGATGAGCGAAAACATACTGCTGGAGCCTTCTTTCTTGTCCACCTGTTTCGCATACTCCCATCCCAACCCCCATTACTAACAACCCTACTATAATTCCTAGCGTAGTTGATAGTAGCCACATTGCTACTGTAGCTCTACCATCTGCAGCTACTTGTTTGTACCAATTGCTGGACGACAATCGCAGAAAGTCCCCTTAGAAGGCCACACTGCCCCGTTTCCCTGGCGGCGTTCAATGTTCGCAGGCAAAAACAAGTAGGCCAATAGGCTGCACTCGCACACACACCGGGTATATGTTGTGTGGCCGAAACGAGGAAAAATGACCCTCACGAGTATGTTGCATTAACTGTGCATGGCTTGCCTTCTCACTATTGGTTGCACGCATCCGGAAAAGCTGATGCGGCAACCTCTGGTCACGCTGGGGTGGGCATCATTCTCTGCTGCAAGGCTGAGGCATCGTTGGTTTATTGGATTCCCATAAGCAGCCGTTTGTGTGCAGCGCGTTTGACGATATCAACTAGGGTTGTTTCACGAAATATCGCTAGACCCTCTTTGTTTGCGGTCTCCGCTTACGCCCCCACCGAATGCAGTTCCGATGCTCCCATCGACACATTCGACTAAGAACTGACCACACTACTACGCAGTGCAATCAGTTCAGATATTGTCAATATTGCAGGGAACTTGAATACGCAACTAAGTCGTCTGAGGTCTTCAAAAGCTCTGCTAGGCAGTAAGCATGGGCTTAACTCCGACCGGACGTGTAACGGAGAGCACTGTTGCTGCCGTGCGCGGAACATCGGCTGTTTTTTTTAGTATCACCGCTGTAGCTGACCACCGATGGACCCAAATTGATCACATTGTCATAATTTACGGGTGGCATGATTCCATCTGGAACTGTCGCTCGTTTCGGAATCGCTGCATCGACTCTGAGCATGCTTTGGTACTACGCACTTTTTCCATGAACTTTACTACTAGAAGTACTGAGTGTCTCGCTCGATTGGCAACTGGGAAGTTAAGCGTACCCTCAGTCAGAAAAGTCAACCACGATGCCCTGCTCCCTCGTCCAAGTAACACTGGGCTTCAGTGGAATAGGATCTTGCCTGCCATGTGCGACGTGGAAATCTTTGCTTGCGGCACCATCAATCGTCACCGTACCAGTCACCAGATATCGGACAGGTCGGTGAACCAGTTAAAATTCAGAAGAAAACTCAAGGCTGACACTGAGCACAACGTAACTGGGTGGAATATTAGGCGCGAACTAAAGTGGAGCTTGCGGGCTAACAAGAAAGCTTGGTGGACCAATAGGGCACAAAAAAATAAAGGAGGCGGGAGCAGTAGGCAATTACCGAAAGCCCTTCCAAGTGATTCGTCCTACTGATCCCAGGAAACGAGGTGTCAGTGAGACAATCAGAGACAACGAGGGTGCACTGAGTAACAATAAACAGCGCCGTATGATTCGTTGGGCGGAGCACTTTCGAAGGCAGTTCGGTTTCCCCCCTGCTCTCTGACCCGTTTCCACTCGCGTGGTTCAGGTTGTGCCATTGACGGTTAGTTTACAGGCTCCCTCGGAGGCTGTGGTACGAAACGCGATTCCATGCATTAATCGTTTTCATGCTGCTAGCCAGGATTCCCTCACACTTGCACTATTTGAGGCTGGTGGTGAGGTCCTCTGACAAGCACTGACCTCACAGTTCGAACATCATTTGAAGGAAGAAGTCAACCCAGCAAACTGGAGTGAATCGATTCTAGTGGCAATGTACAAGAAGGGCAGTCGTACCGACTGTGCTAACGATAGCGGTATTAGAATAGTGCTGGCAGTGACAAAATTACTGGTCTCAATTGTTTTCGTCGCTTAACTACGAAGCGAGAATCACGGACCAGGGAAGAGCAGGCAGGCTTCCGCCCAGGACGGGACTGTATAGAACACATATTCATTCTACAGCCAGTGCTAGAGCAGCGTCACACGTACCGCAGGCCGACAGTATCTGTGTTCCGGGACTTTAAGAGTGCGTTCGAGTCAATCAATCGATCGATTCTGTTCAAGACAATTGTGTGGAAAGATGTTCCCATTAAAAATGTGGACATTTTGTGTGCCAAATGTTAGAACATCATAGGCCACGTCAGGAATTACGGGGACTGGTTGAATATATCCAGACCATAAGTGGCGTTCGTCAGCATTGCCCGATGTCTCCATTTTGGTATTACCTCGTCGTGGAGTGTTCCTTAGCGGAATCTCACACATTGGACGTTGAGATGCTTCCTGGTGATAAGCTGTTAGACCTTGATTATGCGGACGATATCCTTTTGCTGTTTAACGATGTTGGGACAGCCAAGCAACCCTGAATAGCCTCTCATCATTTGGCATGCGCTTCGCACCTTCACAGTGCCAAGTGTTATTGCAGGACTACCACGTACTTGAATATTCATTGACGCTTGATAGCGAGGGACTCGAAGTAGTGGATCACTTCATGTATCTTGATAACTGCGTCGGCAAAAAGGAGCGCATAAACACTGAAGTCGGTTCACGCATTGAAAAAGCCAGAAGTGCTTTCTGGAACCTGCGACATATGTGACGTCAGGAAGGGGTTCCTTCGTCTGAAGGGTCGCATTTACAAGACCATGGCGTGAAGGTAGTCCTACTCTATGATAACGAGAGTCGGCCCCTTCTGTCTGAGGCGCTTTCAAATCTTGGATTATTGTTGTCTGCGATGCATCCTGGTGTCGGATGGAACCAGCATATCTGCAACGATTATGTGCGTAGGCGAGTGCTAGGTAGTGATTATCAAGATAGTTCCTTAGAACAACAGGTAGCACTGAATGGGTCACATGGGTTTGGGCACGTACTATGTATGCCGGGTGAGCGCTTACCGAGAAGAGGCTTGTTTTGTTTTTCAGATGCAGGGTGCCGCAAGGTCCGAGGTGGGGAAAGTTAATTTGGCAACAGGTAACGAAGTTACCGATGACTAAAAACCCAAATTTTCCGCAATTCTACGAAAGGCAGAAAAAGCGCGGAATTTGCTAACTGTCGCGGAAAATGAAAAAGTTCGAGGAATAGCGGAAACAATGAAAAATTCATAAAGAGACTTGGAATTTGCGTTTGTTGTAAGCAACATATTTGTGTTCGGAAGAAATGCAAAAGCAGCCAGCTGGCTATTGGAACATTCCTCTAGATAATTATCATCGCCATAGGTCCATCATCTGCTAGCTAATTCCGCTTGTCTCTAAGCCCAAGTGTCACCTATGCATCATCCATTACGCAATTAAGTCCCATCTGTCTGTTCACGCTGTGCACTTATCCTATTGTGCATTATACAAACACTTTTTGCTCACATGTACATTAAATCTGCAGGTCAATCATGGATCGACGATTCATTCAGTGGGATTGCGCGTCGAAACTCAATATACTGAGGATGCCACCGCGCACGGTGCTGAAACGTTTGCAACCAAACTGCCAAGCTCGGAGAACAAATGAACATCTGTTCGTTCACAACTTTGCGCACATCTGGCCGACACACACCGCCCACATTACGGTCACCTACAAAATTGATGCAATGTCGCGTCTTAGGCGTTGAACAGCGGTCATGTCGTTGCACAGGACACGGTGGCGCGATATAAGCGACCGTGTTAAATCACTGACAGATTGAAGTCGTCGCCATCTGTCAGTATAGTTGCGAAAACGGTGATTTATACCCTCTTTGAGTACTTCGTGAAGGTACTATTGTTACAGTACTGAACAGTTACTATCGCGTTTTGTCATTACTGAATTTTCATCTTCCTTTGAATAGTACTGTAGTTAAGTCTCGGCTTGGTTTTCGTTTGACTCTGTATTTCCACGCGTTGCTTGAGAGCCAGGCGAAGCTGTCGCTTACAATAATCAACAGGTTGCATCTTTTACAGTGTCATCACAGAAAAGGAAATAATATGTGGGAGGAAAAACTGCCCTGGACAGAGTGAGGAAGTTTCCCGGGGGAATACTACGTCGGTAACGTGATAAAAAAACTACTGTTTTGTTCACCGTGCAAAGTGACTGTAGATCCATCTCGAAAAGCAACCGTGGTTGACTATTTTCGCACCCAGAAGCATTTTCAGAAGAAAGCTCACAAGAAGGACCAATAAGCTAACAGTGTTGCCAAGACTGTACCAGTTCCGAAGATAGCTCGAAAAACAAGTATTGTTAGTTTCTTCGTCGTTGCGAGTGTTGTCAAAGAATCCCGCAACATAGAGATATCTGACTTTCTACTTGACAAGGTATCTGCGAATATTCTGCTAGAGAAGGCCGGCAACTCCAAATGCGGAAATTTCTTATCAGAGACGTAAGAAATGGTAGAAGCATTGCCGGATTTAACGCGTTACGTATGAAAATTCCCCAGCTCCACAGGAAACATAAACAAATACAGAAAGAGATGCTCCGTGATACCTTTGTCAGGAGTTGCTGACATCACAAACTACCTGGCCGTTTCCGAAAGCCATTAGAGTGCTCGACCTCAACCAGCTCATCACCTTGTCCAGTGATCCATGCAACTATGTCGCTTTTCCAGGCCTGGTTGGCTTCCCATCTCCGGCAGCCGAACAGTTAATCTATCGAGAAGTGGTGGAAGAACTTCAGGGGGAAAATGTGAAGTCACACTAGCCTTCTGATGCGGGATGCATGAAAGAACTCGACAAATGGCAGACAACGCCGGCCGTCATCTATGCATTCTTGTGAATTTAGCAGACGCTGAACGAAGCTTTAGCGCCTACAAAAAGGTTGTGTCTGACAAGGGTCACAACTTTTCAGACCGTAGGAGGAAGCACCTTGTCGGACTTTATTTTAAATCCCCAGTTTGGAATCATGACTGACATGTATATGGTAGATGGAGGTGAGCCGATTTCTGTTTATTTTCGTTTTTGCAGTGAAATTGCGGAAGTGTGTTTGCGCCGCAGAAATTCGACTTCGATCGCGGAAAAATTATCACACTATCGCAGAAGACTGGGGTCTTTAGCGATGATCAAATGCGGTGCCGTTGGCCCGTCTCACGTTCCAGACTCGGGTCCATGTGATCCACCTTGTGCATGGCTGGAGGACTTACAGGACATGGCACACAGTCGGCACCAGTGGAGCGTCTGCTGCCGTTTCCTAGTCGGACTGCCTGTTAAAAGTGTGTTTGGTGCAGTTATTTGCGGGGTACTGGCTGATTATGACGCGGGGCACTAAAAGCCGCAAGGAGGTTGTCTCGCAGATGCCACCTTATCTTTGCAAGATAGTCTGCTGTTTGTGACTATATCTGGTTAACAAGGTGTAGGCGCCTTGACCCTGAAGGTTTATCTAAGGCACTAGATCCGCCATATTTCCCTGTTATCCTTCTTCCGTACGTCACCATGGCTGTCCGACAGCGAAGCGTCAGTTCAAATGGCTGATGTAATGCTGCTGTTGATGATGACTATGGTCCTGGGGGTGTGTCTGGCACTCGCAATAAAAGCAGGCGCTCTGTGGCTGTTCGAAGTCACAGTGGCACGTAAACCTGCATCTGTATGCCACCATCTAGCAAGCGTAGCGCCGATTGGAAGTAAGGGAAAACACGGATAAAAGATATCTAGTGATAACCAGTAAGTCAGCTAAACAGCGCATATGTGGAGCTAGCACATAGCCGATTGAATAAATCCCAAAGGGGTGAGTGTCGATAAGTCGAGGTTCGGACGGACGGGAGAGGATTGATTCGGCACAGTGTGGACAAGGTGCAGCGGTGCGGAGAACAAGGAGGAAGTCACCTGATTCCAATGGTAACAAATAAGAGGAAAGCTCGAGCCAATACAAAAGCAGAGTACACATCGCCTAGACCAACGGAAAGATAAGGAAAGTGGTAGTGAATCAAGTTGAGTACCTGGTATGTAGTGGAGTTAAGTATCACAGTGAAAATCCATTGCGATGGGAACGAGCCACTTTGTTCATTGGTCTATGCTAGGCGGTTCACTCCATGCGCATTCAAAGTCAGACAATACAATGGTAAGGTGCCAAACCAACTCAGTTTCAACTTCGGAGGGTAGGAGGGTCGATGATGATCTTCGCTCGAAACTAAGCCCTCTAGATTATAAGCTCAGCTCAACTGACTCAAAGCACGGGTGTCATGTGTAGCCTCAGCCGATGATACAGCAATACTCGGTGTCCAATCGTTTGCTTCCGCCAGCAACAAGTAGGGTAGACGTTGGCTACTAAAGTGCAAACTTACATGACTCGACTGTAAGTGACCATGCTTGTTAGTGTATAGTTTGAGAAGGTGGGTAAAAATACAAACACCTGTTCTGAATCTTCCAAGACTGCGGGCGTTCAAACCCTAAACAAATGCCAACGGAACTCGGCAATCACACACCCCAGCCAATTTTATTCCCACTGACATGCGGGACATGGTGGGCGACATCAAGTTCCGGATGTGCCTATCACTGTGGCCTCCAAAGGGCAAGTACAAGACGCCTGCGCCTACAGAGGGACCATGGGTGGATTGCGCTGCATCACCCACAGCTCCAACCACACACCCCATATCCGGTGTAAACCCGAAGGAATAAGACCGGGAGGCATGTGGATGGGAGCCACGTTTCATCAACGGAGCCGGCCCACACTCCTTCACAGGCAAACACAAGCAAATTGTATTTGGGGAATCAAGCACACAAAAGGCGGTGGCTGGACCGTAGTGCGCTCCACACTGAGTGCATGGAAACACTCTTCAAGACTAGCAAGGTCATGAGGATCGTGCACCCCGTCCCCTCCAGTCACGATCAACTGTCTCCTGGAGGCAGTATGGACGAGGTAGACAGGTAGGCACCTTGTCAAGATGCATATCAAGCGCAGTCACACCGGGGATATCAAACAACAGCCAATCACTTGAAATGAAAAGAACAGATAATATGTATCAAATAAAGCATACAAAAATGCTGACATAAACCTACGCTAAATGAGCATATGTAATAAATTGGTTAGCAACAACCAGCGAGAAGTGCAACATGATGGAAAATGTATTGTGAAAATGCCACAAACGCGAAAATGTTAGCGAAGTTTACAACAATTAGTTTAAGCAACAAGTGCAAGTTCAGGTAAACGTTAAAATAAGGTAAAGAAGAGTATGCATTGAGACACGATAGGAAACCCACCATCAGAAATAACTAGCCTCAACATGCAAGCACGCGGTTAGCAAATCCAATGCAGTGTATCTACCAAAGCTTCGCCGCATCTGCAGCACACGTCGTCGTTTTGATGCTGGTCCCGAGTGGCCACGCCCGTGGCTAACTAGACCTGCCTGACTCAGACACTCGCGATCGCATGTGCTACAGTACCATGCGGTCGTTGTCGATGGAGTACACCCCATCGGCGACGGTCGCTTCCGCAACTAACGCTTCTTCCATGCATGCACGAGAGCTCTCTCGCACCTCGGTAACTGCTTACATGATCAGCTCGCGCCATTCACGCCGGTCAACCGCCGTTCGATCCCCGTGACATGCCATCAAGATTAGAACGTGATAGGCTCACATTGATCATTTAATAGTAACGAAGCTTCGGTTTCCCCACATGCCGCTTCCCAACACTCAGCTGACCAGATAATAGCTGCTTCGGTATCCGCGTCGAATCCATACGCCACACATGACCGAGCCACTTCAAGTGTCTCAGCAAAAGTATGCAGTCCATTGCATACATTCCACTTCGGCGCAACACTTCCGTGTCTGCAACTCTGTCGCACCAACCGATGCGCAGAATTAGTCGTAGACACTGTAGATGGAACCGCTTGCACATCCCACCGGTACATCGTCCACGTGTCACTGCCGTATAGCAGAACGGAAGGCACCATGGATTTGTACACCATCAGCTTTATGCTAAAGTTAAGCTGATAACTGTTCCACCCTCGGTACTCAAGCTTCCTGATTTCCGCTGCTGTATTCCATACTCGGAAACGCAGCTCACTGTGAGCTTACTGGTCAGTCGAAACCACACTCCCGAGGTAGCAGAAGCGGGAGGTGGTTTCCAATACCTCAGCACCAATGCTGATTCGCGGCAACATTGCAGATTGCACCACCGGTGAATGCTGAAAGAGACAGACAGTTTTGCTTGCGTTGATGGTGGGTCCGAATTTGGCCGCTGTCGAAGCCATAGCAGTAGCCATGTGCTGCAACTCATTCGCGCTGTATGCAAGCAACGCACAGTCGCCAGCAATAGCAACATACGGATAGTTGTCACACAGACTGGAATTCCCAGATGTCCAGCAACACACCAACAATACGGTGCTCTACACGCACACCGTAAGCATAAGCCGCATCAAAAGTACAAGACATCATTGCATGAAGAAATATACTAAACAGGGCAGGAGCTAAGACACAGCCTTGCTTCACACCAGAGACAATTGTAGTCATCCGAGGTCTCTGCACTCAGCCTCACCTTCGCCCGTATACCACTGTGCAGACATGCAATTAAACTTACAAACTTACGCGAACAATCAAACTTGCACAACACTAGCCACAATGCCTCGCGGTTCACCGTATCAAATGCTTTGATGAAATCAACAAACAACGAGTAAAACGGCTGATGTCGTTCTCTGCACTTCTCCTGCAAGTGACGAGCCGCAAACACCATACCGACGACGCTGCGACCCGAACGGAATCCACATTGCTCTTCCGCCACGTTAGATTCCACAACCTGAGTTACGAGACGGAGCTCACAGGTCAATTGCCGTTGCATTTTGCGAAAATGCTTCTTTTTCCACAATTCACTGGGGTCTGACACATGGGCAACAAATGCTGCAGTCTTCTCAGACTCCAATGCGCCAATCGCCGCATCGTTCTCATCAAACCAATCGAGCGGCTTACAGTTTGCGCACCAGATAGTGTCCTCGACAACAGCTGTCAGCTGGTCGCGAATGTGGTGCCACATGTCGCCCCACTGTGGCTATACATGCCACATCACATAGTCGTGCAGCCATCACCTTTTACAGTTAACTACGCTTCTCCACAATACCGGGAGAGCGAAGGTTAAATTGACGCCGGTTCATGACAGGAATGCAATACATAGATTTACGAAATGATATGTACAGTTTGGTCCACACCAATTTGTGATCAGTGCCACACTCAGCTTCAAGCAGTACACATGTCACGCGCACTTCATGAATGTCACGCTGACATACAATGACATGGTCGAGCAGGTGAGTGTGACCACTCGGTGGGTGCATCCAAGCGGCTATATCACTCGCACTCAGTGCAAACCGAGTGTTCGTGATCGTCAGGCCGTGAGTGACACACAGTGAGAGCAGCCTGTCACCGTTCGCATTCGCTAAACCGATGCCATGCGGACCGATAACATCCGTCCACACTGATGCATCACGCCCAACGCGCGCGTTGAAATCACCCGGTAGACATAGTCGGTCGCTCCTCGGCACAGACCGTATCAGGCAGGATAGCTGTGTAGAATTGAGCATGCATATCATCAAGCTAACACATGGTCAGACCGTACGTGCTTATAAAAGTGGCAAATTTACCACTTTCGAGTCTTAGGGGAACAGTCTTTAGTCGCGCGCTCATGTCTGTCGATTCACTCATCAGCTCGACATTTAGACGATTGAATATTGCAAACCTGACCGTATATTCACGTGGTGCTGTGACGTAGTCCACCCAGTAGAATGTGTAGCCAGCACATACTTCATGCAGCTAACACGCTCGGCGCGCCGAGTCTCACTGAGCGCCGCAATATCGATGTGGTAGCGCGCCAGTTCCATCGCGACCAGTGCAGTGCGTCGCTCAGGGCGCTCACTCGAGTTCCGGTCCAGTAGTGTGTTCATGTTCAGGCACCTGATGTTGAGTGTTTTGCGCAGACATACCATTGCATTGGTGGGCAATCTCACGCGTGGTGGTCACTGTTTCGGAGGTGTGTTTAAGGGACTCCAGTCGGAGCTTTTGGCTCAATAGCCTGACCCACAACGCAGTGGCTGATTTGGAGGTTTGCTTGAAGGACTGTGCCCGGAGCCTTTGACTCAACAGCTTGATACACAAGGCAGTGGGTGATTTGGAGGTTTGCTTGAAGGAACCCACCAGGGGCCTATGACTTAATAGCTTTACCGACAAAGCAGTGAGGAGTAGATCAAATTCGGGATTGGGATCTGGTTAAAGTCTGCCACACACAGCCTTTGGAGTTCTGGAACAGTTAATTTGTGTTTTGCGACCGTAGTAAGATAAGCACCTGCGATGACGGCCATACGCAGGAGGGTTTTGGCGGGTTTACACCAATTTGATCAGGCGCTGTCTAGCTTGAGGCGGGCATTAGTAAACGATTGAACACCCGGAGCTGCTCTCCCACCATCAGATGCAATGCGTGGTGTTCGTGCTCTACGCCAATCGAGCGGTGAGCTTACAACCCCTGGACCTGTTGTTTCCAATGGCTTGGTTTTACGGGAAGTGAGGCATGGACTACCTGCTAACCTCCGAAGAGGATGGGGTTTGGACTAAGATACTGGCAGGGCGCCCACACCTAACAGAACAACAGCTCGGATCCTCAGCCAACGCCTTCGATTAAATGTACAGCCGAAAGGCAGCAGGTCTAGCACATGGTCAGTTCACTGACTCATGCGGATTGGTGTCCTGGATCTTAGCTAGGAGAAGGGCATAACCCAACTCCCACCCAGCGGTCGCCACGAGGAGGCGTCCAGGACATGAGCCCATGGCACAACAGTAGCAGTAATGGGTAGACCATCTGTCAGGATCTAGCGACCACTAGCCTCAGCGCACCATAGGCTCTCCAAGCATTTGCGGGACATACCGTAGCGTTAGTCGCTCAGAGTTAAGACTCTCGAAGGACAACAATAACAACCCATTTAGCATACTGCTTCACGGATCAGAGTGCTTAGTCAGAGGTTAGAAATGGGTATCCATAAACAAACCCTGCCCTCGGAATGTGGAACCGAGGGTATCATTTGTCCACGAAAATGCATTGCCGGTAACAGGAAAAAGAGAAAAATAGCATCTGAAATCGAAACATACCAAATTAACGATCATGTTTCACCAAGCCTGAAGCTGAACACTCTAGGAAAGACGGCTAGGGGCTGCTAGTACTTAAGTGAGACAAAGATTGAATTACATACCATTCAGATGGCCTTCGCAACGCGCGTTGTTCATGGGGCGCTCTGTAGGACGAATGCACAAGCGATTTTCTTCAAAAGGAGTGGAAGAGGACTGCAGAGGAAAGAGAACAAAACACTTGAGTGCTATTAAGTAAAAAGTGAAAAATGACTTCGTAAGTGTTTGTATCAAATGGAGGGAGTAAGTGAAATAGGGTAAACAAAGACCTATTAGATAAACAAGTAGAAAACTTAAGCTGCATTGCGGGCCTTCGCCATAAAATTAAAATAGAAGGCTCTTTATCTCCCTCTTAAAGGAAGTGCCGATTTCAGCATTCTCGACCCAACAGATGATAAGCAAGCGAAGGCCATCGATTAGTGCATATATCCTAACAAAGTGAGTGACTATCGGGATTAGTTTGCACATTGCGGAAGCTAAAGCTGCCTTTCGGTGGTTTTAAGCAGCGTATACACAGGACCAAGTCGAGAGCCTCTCTCATCTACCGTACGTTCTCTTGATCTAACCTGAGAATTCGGTCGTCCAGGGGAGGTCTCGCTTCTGAGGAATCAAACTAGGTCGACTCATTCACGAGACCGTTCGGACGAAAAAGTTAAGGTATGAGGGAAACAGGGTAGGCTTAGTAAGCTGGTCACGAACTCCTAACTCACGGGAGAGTTCTTCATAGAGCATCATACGGCCGGAAACGATGTCAATGAAAGAAAATACAGTTTACAAAGTCACATTTCGGTAGGCGTTTCAGTGACAAGTAATGTCACAAACTGGTGCGACCAGTTGAAACAAAGGCACGTAGTAAGTCAAGGTGGACCGACAACCAAAACAACGAAGGGACACGCATGCACAAGCGCTGTTGCATCAGCTTGAGTTCCGTTCTAACAACGAAAGCTGCAGGACTCCCAAGGAAAACAGACGAATGGGAGTACACCAGCTTTAATCGCTCTACAGGAGAAAACTCCATAAAAAATTCACATGAATGGAGGGTTTCGGTGTAATCCGCCCCCATCACTGCATCCTATGACGCGTTTTGTCCTTGTTTGGACCCATCAGGTAGAGAAACCATGAGCTAGGTGTGGAACTCGGCACCTAGTGGTTGTCATCAATCCTATGGACAGCTAGACCATTGAGCAACGCCAGTAGCGTTCAGAACCTTAAAATTCACTTGACTTTTGAGCCCGTAGCAGTAAAGTAGACGAAAATTCGTTACGATGTTGCAAATATGCACGACACACGCCACACACCAACTACATTAGGCGTAATAATGGGTAAGTATCAGTAAATGTTTGTCTCTTTCACGTTGGTCATACACATTAAAGGGTAGGGTGCGAGGTGAGCTCCCTGGAAACCACCGCTATTCGGCTGTACCGACGAACGCCGTGGATTTTTGAACCCCCATGTGTTGGATACTACTTTTGCTTCGGAGTGCTGTGTTATAAGCTTTTCCGTGTGAATTGTGCACCAATATTCTTCTTTTGGTGTATTTTAAAATCGGTGCATTGAATCGGTGAATTGAAATGCTTTGGCTAATTCCGGAGATCTCGTAGATCTGCGTCCGCCATTTTGGATTTGCTCTACCTTGTGATCCCGTTCCAAGCTACTTGCGGTTCCTGTATGAAAGTTGTTGGACATAAGGCCCATGTACTTCGGTGCTTCGGCTGTGATGTCTTGTTCCATTTTTCGTACATTGGCTTATCCGTTGACGTGTTTCGAAAGTCTCTCGATATCCGACATCGGTTTTTCCAACTTATATGTGATAGATATCGCGGTGCAAGACATCAGAATATACAGCGACCGCCAACAACTAAGTGAAAAGCTCTCTTACAGACAGAAACAAACCATACACTAGGTAAAGTCAAACGTCATCGTGAAAGCACCTCAGTCACCTCGCTTTCCCTTGTCACTCCGCTATCTGCACCAGCGTCTTCGACACCGACCAAACCTCAACTTCAATGTTCCCACAGACTGAAGACACAGACTCGGAACCTACGAAATACCGCTTCACTGATCAGCCCCTAAATTCCTCAGAGCCTGTTTGTGAACCTCTGAACACCAAGGATCCATGGAGCACTCCAAAGCGCAAGGGGCCACGTAATCGAGTTCAGGCGTCCCCTGTTAATAAATAACAACCCAAAGCGGTAAGCGCCTGTAGTCCTGCTCCCACAATTTCACCACCGATTTCGCTGAGGCGTCACAATCTCATTGTCATTTACGTAGCACAGTCAAAAAATGCAAACACTCAGATACGTTATGATCACGATGTTGTTCCTCCAGGAACTCATCGATAGACTCCTGGATGTGTGTAAGGACAGTGTGACGATTAAACAAGTAATCCGACTTAGCTAGAAAACTAACCAGTCATGTCGACGTCTGAGAATCACCTTTGCAAATCACACTATGCCGCAGCTCATACTGTCTCGCCTGTCAAGGCTGAAAGCCATAAAGGATCACATCCGCCGAGGCTTGGAACCTGATAACAGGGATCGTTTGAAAACTGCGGCCATTGAGCTCAAACGCCGTACCAAAGAAGGTGAGACTGACCTACAATTGGTAAATTCTCAAGTGATCAAGAAGAGTGTATGCACCCGTAGCAACCGGTTGCTCAACCTTCAGGCACGTCCCGTGGTACCTCCCAGGACCTCCATGTGGCATTCGTCAACGTGTGCAGCTTAATGAACAAACGTGACGAACTGTGCCGCTTTGCTGTCTCGGAGTGGCCGGATGTTTCAGGACTTGCAGAGATTTGGCTGAACTCAGACGTCATACCCCAAGAAGTCGTGTTGTCAGGCTACTCTTGTTTCCGATGCGACCGAGAATCAAAGGCTCACGGTGGTGTTCTGTTGTACAAAAAATAGGCACTACCTGGCAAACTTACCAGCACCTATCGGGGCGAGGATAACTTATGCGAGTAATTGTGGTGCACAATCCGCCTCCAACGCGCAGAACTGATAGTGGGTGTTATCTACCGTAGCACAGTAAACCGTTGTTGTAATTAGCTATCACATATACAGAAGCACATGAGACGCCCTCATTTCTTACTGATGAGGGATCTAAATTTACCTAAGCTATTCTGGCCAGACGTTCGGCTTCTTCCCGCTCATGGCGAAGTTGAGGCGCAAATTCGCTAAAATTATTGAAATCGGGGCATCGCAACATGTAAACCAACTGACGAGCATAACTCCGCACTCGGCATCTTGTCTGGACCTAATGTCTATGAGCAGAAGCTGAAAGAGATCAGTGTCCTCGAACCTCGGAAAAACAGTGATCACTGCTCTATTGTGGCAAGTATAGAACTGCCGTTACCGCATTACACTTAACGGAAGCCGACATTCAACTATTGGAAGACGGACTTAAACGGGCTCGTCCAAACCGCAAGACAGACTGATTGGACACTACCACAGGCACAATAGCGGAGGTGTTTTCCCACCTCTAGCTGATGTGTATAATGATGATGGTGACCACAGGATGCGCCGCTTGAAGCCTGTTGAACATTAATGAAGGAGAAGCATAACTCGCTGTGTACTCGGTTCGTTCCCCTGAAGTATTCAAAAGTCGGACCTGTCAAACCTCATGGGTTTGGTATGGAATAAAAACAGTTAGCGCGACGGCGTCGCAAAGTTTGAGATAGATATATCATCTCGGGTTGTGATGAAGATTATTCCGTGCACAAGAAACAGCGTACGTATGTAACGCTGCAAAGCTCAAGAAACGCCGGTAGTTCGAAGAGCCAGCAGCCTCAGCCACAACTGCACCCAAAAGAATATTTGCCTACTTGAAACCTCAACTGGAACCTGGGGGCGACCTACCGGTATTAGAGAGCTTGGACGGACAGACGCTCATTTTAATCGCGGAGCGCGCGGACGTCTTGGCTACGCACTTTCTCATCGTATTTTCCAGTAAACCGGCGGCTGTTGAAGTACAGGTACAGGTTGCGCCAATCTTGCTCGACAACCTGCAATGTGATGCAGACGAAGTGTATCAGCTAGTCGTCAACCTCGATGGTGCAAAGCCCGCCAGACCAGACGGACTTCACCTACTAATACTGAAGCCCCTATCGATTATCATCTCACCAACCGTGACAAACATTTACAATAAATCGCTTTTTGAAGGATCTATCCCGAACGACTGGAAATGCTAGATAGTGAGACCGCTTCTCAAGGGTGGTAATCCGAGTAAAATAGAGAACTATAGACCGATCTGTTTGACTTCGATATTATCCAAAGTGCTCGAGAAGGCTGTGAAAAAGTGTCTGCTTTCTTTCTTCGAATCGATGGACCTATTGACGCCAGCGCAACACAGTTTAACGAAAGGGCAGTCTTGCATCACCAACTCGATGTCCACAAACCACCATTGCGTACAAGCTCTCAACGAACGGAAGGATTTTGACGTGGTGTACATCGACTTTAGTAGGGCGTTTGACAGAGTGAACCACGAAGTACTACTTCGTAAACTGAGGACATACGGAATCGGTGGCACTCTGCTTCAGTGGTTACACGAGTTTATTGTGGGACGAAAGTTTAGAGTACAGGTCAATGACCAGCTGACAGACTAGTTCCCATCGACCAGTGGCTTTCCTCAAGGAACTGTACTTGGGCCAGTATTATTTCTTATTCACATCAAGGATCTCCAGCAGCAGCTGCAATCACCATGTGCCCTGTTTGCAGATGGTTTGAAAAGTAGTAGGATCGTTGAGAACCCGAACGACTGCTCTAGCCTCCAGCACGACTTAGATCGATTGTTAACGTGGTCCACTGAAATGCAACCCCCTCTTAACGCAAGCAAGTCGGAGTTCATCAGTATCACCAGACGTCCAGCCACTCGATCATACACCTTGGACGGCCAGTTGCTCCATCCCAACACATCTGTCAGAGACTTAGGAGTTCTCTCACGACATGATTTGAGATCACTAGAAAATACAGAGAAATAGTACCGTCCGGAACTCCGTATGCTCTGGACATTAAGACGCAGTTTCTCCACATTGTCCGAAGAAACCATCCCTCGTCTATTCACCTCGCTCATTAGACCAATCCTTGAATACGGTGCCCCAGCTTACTATCCGATAACCCAGTGGGAAACTGAAAGGCTGGAGAAAATACAGCATATCGCAACTAGAATGATACCGAGTCTACAAAAGCTTCCGTATGATAAACGTCGTGAAAGGCTCGGACTCCACACACTATCCTATCGCCGAGTAAGAATTGACCTTATTATGACCCATCGAGTACTACACTTAAATCACTTCCCCATACTGCGGCCAATATTTCACCTGCGGGAACCCTGTAACACCCGAGGACACCGTTACAAACTCAGGGTCCCCTGCATGAACAAAGTATCACATCAGCTTTGTATGGAACGAAGAACCCTAAAAGTGTGGAATACACAACCAGAAGGACTAATAAAAGCTGATTTTGTGAAGTGTTTTAAAACACATATCGACGATTATTTCGGAAACCTGGGTTTTTTTCAAAAACGGTGCACATACAATGCAAAAAGTACATCCTATATCCGGAAATAATGACACCAATATGAATTCCTAGCCGAACAAGAATAAACGATTAACTGACCAAACACTACCTCTGACGATTCGCAATTGAGTGTTTTTGATTTTTCATAATTCGATAGAGTTGTACAGAAATTTTTCTACTCGCGCTTAAATACAATCGCAGATAAATGGAGTACAGAACTTCATACACCGGCTGTATTCATGGGAACGAGCCGACAAGTGCTGAAATGCTGAAAAAGACAAACGAGCTTTTTCGGCGTGTAGTCCCTGGACAACAAAGACATTTGTGTCGGTTGTGAAAGTTACGCCATTTGCATCAACAAGCACGCATTAAGAGTGTCCGGACAGCCAGCGGAGAGTTTACTGCCAAGTTACAAATGACAAGTTGGACATAAAAGATAAGGGATACATCCGATTAGGCAACAGAAGATTCACTGCGTATAGAAACCAGCGACTTTGTGAGAATGATAAGCTCTCGGTGCGTCTCAGTATAAATAGGAATAGTGGAAGAATTTACATTATCGAGTTACCAGAACACGTGGTAATGGAGCACCTATTAGCAGAAATCGTGTTTTGGTCAACGAGAGGAAACTGCACATGACACAGTTAGTGGAGCGGCAGTAGACGACCGGATATGAGTGTGATTGTGAGAAATAGGAGCAGGCAGAAATCACGATTCAGGTAGTAGAGAGAAGATTTACGCAACAACCTATAAATGACATGAAGAGGCTCATAAGGTACTCAAAATTAGACGGAACCATAAACCTGTGACTGCTTAGACGTGGCAGTAGATGTTTGCAGTGCGGCCTGACCTAGACAACGGCTACGAAGAAAATTCACCTGCTTCGACGTTTTTCCAAACCCATGCTGGACGTCTTGTTTTGTGCGTGATTTGGCAGTTTCAGAGGAGTTCACCCATTGAGCCGTGACCACTTGCGCGATAGTCGGGCCAATCAAAGGAAACAAATTGGTTGAGAAAGTTGCCTTTCACGCAACAAGTAAAATACGTATTCGATCAAACACGGAGGGATAATATTTTTGCGGCGCTCCTCTCCTCATGTGGAAGCCCTTCAGAGAGGTGGCAGCGTAAATTGCCAGAGGACAAAAGTTGGGATGTTGTAACACAGTCAACAGATCGAACAACCTTTCGCGTATTTGGAATGGGTTGACTATGGAACAGTAGTGGCTGTGCGTCGGTACATTGAGTCAGGGTGTAAAGCTGCGATGCGTTTCGCGAAAACTGACGAAACGGATGTATTGCACGGCAGTAAAGCATAGTGAAGAAAACTACAGCTGTCGACTCGAGGTGGAAGAGGAACCCGTTACTTAGACCGCATGAGACAGCTTCACTATGCCCCGCCGTCCTGTTGGTCAGTAAACTGAACGATTAAGAAAAAACATCTCATGGGGAGCAGCGGGGCAGCAACAATCCTTTAGAAAGTTTTGTTCCTCTTAGGTCACTTTCACTTCCCTGTTTTCTGAGTTAATCACCAATGGACAGCGCACAAACACACAAAAACAAAGCTGGCTGATCGAGATAGATGTAGTTTCCGGATAAAAGGAATGTGCAAGGCGTCCAGCTTAGATTCCGGATCAAAACAGTTATGGGGTGTGAAATGCGTAGTTGGGGATGAGGAAAAGGTGAATGGCCGAATAGTGAAACAGGCGACCCGAGCAGAAGTAAGATGCATAACATGCTGCGTGGTAATTCACTGAACATGTGACCAGAACTGGTAGATGAAAACGGGACAGGGATGATATCAGCAGGAGCATCTGCAGCGCAACTGCCGATGAGAAATTGGGTGACGCAACAGATTTCAAGCGTCAGTGACTGGCCTTCCTGTTGAGTACACATCCGCAGAAGAAGAGAACAGATAATTCCTTGTATCGCCACCAACTGTTCGCGCCACACAACCGCAAACAGAACACGAAAAGGAGTTAGGGCCGAGTTGTATGCATGAGAACATTGCTTCCTTATAGGGGGTACAATAGTGAGTGAAGCAAAGCTATTAAAGCGTGTGAGCCAATCAATAACACAGGAGATGACGAATGAGATAGGCGAATAAGCGATAAAAGTAAGAAACAATTACGTGTGTCCGTGAAAATGGTATTGGCTAAAATGGGGCCCTGAGAAAACATCCACTGCGACACAACGTATGCTGGTCAATCAGGGTAACGAAATGATGCATTGAAACAAATGTCTAAAAACAGACGATAGCGAAGCAAAAGCAGGTAAGCAAGAATAATGAATGATGACTCACACAAAAGGCGAGAATAGCATTTCAGATTGAACTTACTCCATCGGGAGAACTGTTGAGGCCTTCAGAAAAGTTTGCACGCATCGCATTGTTAGTAGCATCTGGACTGTCAAGCTTTACTGCCCACTGGTCGCCACCGGTTACCTGGTCAAGAGAATTGGGCTTTCCGTCTTTGTCAAGGTGATCGTGCGAACGGCGGTGATCAGCGGAAGCGGACTGGAAGTAAGCAGAAAATGAGCATAAGTGTGTGAATCATCCGAATCATGTGATTCGTTTGATGACATACACAAAAGGGTTTGTGACTGATAACCATTAGGCTCAGGCATCGAAAAAGAGGTTGTTGTAAAAGAAGAGCAACAGAGTACCCAAGTTCAGAAACCTGAGGAGATACTTCGCTGTTGGTGGTCGGTTAAGTCGCATTCCTCAGTCTATGAGTGAGTGCAGTTCAGGGCTAAAAAGCAAGTAACGAGGCGTGAAGAATGCAGCTGTCACCATTAATGAAAAGGCAGAAATAAGATTAGTCAGGAATTAAAATAGGAAAATGGAAGAAGTTAAAAGAAGCCGTGAAAGGGAACAATAGAAAAGCAGAAGGTTAACAGAGAGGCACTAGGCCTAATACGAGAGCGACATTGTGTTGGCGATACTTCATTTACGTTTGGAAGAGTCAATAATCTCTGTGATCTCCAGCTAGGATGATAGTCTGCATCAAACTGATCAAGTTTCCGAGCAAACTACGCCAAGTTCTTGGGCCAATTCATAGACAGATAATCCAGTGAGGTGTGAAGCTGCCGAACCATCGAAACCACATTAACTATTCGGCCTGATTGTCGGGGGAAATCTCAAGCAAAACGTCGTACTGGACTTTGACAGAGGAACCAGCGTAGCATCCGACAGACCACTGTGTCGCTCCTCGGTGGCCTCACCTAATGCAAGCTATGTTACATAATCCAGGTGGTTAGTCGCGACCAGCCTGTAAGTAAGTCCAGGCTTCAGAGGCAATGTCGCTGATCCACACAAGGTGACGCGGGTTTTGCACTGCAGTATGGCTGGCTTGCCGAACTACCTCGTGGTGGTGCCAGCTGGGTGGTTCGGGTGTACCCCGTTCCAGCAGTGTTCGGCGACAATGTTCCACCTCGGTGAGGCATTGTAGTCCAGCAATTGTGCTGATTTCATGGGGAGTATTGGGCCCCTGTTTGATGATCTACCAAACGAAAGACGCATGAACTGAACATTCAGTCAGCGACTCCCAATGGGCGCGATTCCCTGAATTCGCTCCGCTGCCTTGCGGGTAGGTTATTTAGCCAAAGGCTCGGAGTGGAGTCCCCTAAGTCAACTCCCTACTTCGGCTTGGGCAACCGGGTACTATCACGCCCTCTCGCAAAACCATGGACTGTATTACAACGTGCTCATCAGCTACTGTTTCTGCTACTCACATTCACGCGACTTCATCACACGCCAATTTTTTGTTTGTTAACAATCCTCACCTTCCGTTACCCGATTCATGTGTTCAACAATCTGGCTGCGATTCCGGTTGCGCCGCAGACCAAGTAGTTCAACCTATGGCTCTCCTTCGTCCCCGATCCTCGTTCCGTCTGGCGAGCTTCAACGTTCGGACACTCATGCAGATTGGACAACAAACCGGTCTAGCGCGCACTTTAGATTCCTTTGACATTGATGTCTGCTGTCTTTCAGAAACCCGATTGCAAGATCCCAGCACTGCGCTTACATTGACATCCCATACTGCCCACGAAGCCAGATATCACCTGCGTCTTTCTGGAGATCCAGAAACAGCCTCAGCGGGTTTGGCTGGTGTAGGTATAGCACTAAGTGGCAAGGCCGAGGCGGCACTACTGGACTGGTTCCCTATTAACAGCCGACTATGTTCAGTTCGGCTTCGGGGTTCATGTAGAATCAACAATCGCCGCGAAGAGAGACACAACTTGTCTGTGATATCTGTGTACGCTCCAACTGACTGCAGTGACGACTCGGTCAAGGACGAATTCTACCGGGATCTACAACACCTCTTGACTAATGCCAAAATGTCGGATGTCGTTATCCTTGCCGGGGACTTTAATGTACGGATTGGCCGCCTGTTACCATATGAACGTCACCATGTTGATTACCACGCGCTCGATGAGAACCGCTCTGATAACGGTGTGAAGCTTCTCACACTGTGCGAAGACAACCATCTGTTTCTCTCGAGCACTAACTTCAGGCCTACGAAGAAGCGTTCCGCAACGTGGCGTCCTTCGTCGTCAATACAACCGTGGTCTCAAATTGATCCCATTGCAATTAGCTTCAGATGGCGTGGCAGCGTACTGGACTGCAAGTCCATTTGGTCCACCTTCGTTGACTCAGGTCATGCACTGGTCTGCGTGAAAATCTACATGTGTTTTTGGGGGTCCCGAAACACGAAGCACCACAAAACTGAGGTCAACAAATTAACTGATTCCTCCGTCCAGGCGAGCTATCAGTTGCACTGGCGAACGCACTCAGTTGCAATCCACCGCAAGAAGTGAAGCAACACTGGAGTGTACACAAAAAGCGATAACCATTTCCCGAGAGTATAGCTGAGGCCTAGTTCTACGTCCCTTAAAGCCTTGGATCTCTGCTGGTTCTCTGGAGCTTTTCGAACGTCGCAAAGATATTCCGGCGGGATCAGATGGAAATGAACAGCGGCGTTCTACCAACCGGCTGCTCAAGCAAAGCCTACTCAAAGATCGCGAGGCATGGTGGTCTGAGTATGCTTTAGAGATGAAGACCGCTGCCCTCTCTGGCAACGCTCGCAAGGTTTTCCAACTCATTCGGTTCACTGGCCTCAAGAAGCCTGGTGTCAGTGAGGTCATTTGTGAGGTGGATGACTCTCCGATCACCAACCAACAGAGGCGTATGGACTGCTGGGCAGAGCACTTTCGCTCGCAGTTCGACCGGCCTTCACCGTCCATCAGTACATGCAGTACACCTTGTTGTCCACCCTGACTCGTCCCACCGAATCATCCCAGCGAAGCGGAAGTCTGCTTCGCGGTTCAAGGCTGCAGACTTAGACGGACTTCCCCCGGAGCTGTTCAAGTATGGCGGTGTGGCGATCATTAACCAGCTGACCTCGCTGTTTGCAAAAATCTGGCATGAAAAATGACTTCCTCTTGGGGCGGGTCAGTTATTGTCCCGGTTTTCAAGAAAGGCGCTCGCACTTCATGTGAAAATCATCGTGGGATTAGTCATATTTCGGTTGCCTCTAAGCTATTGGCATTCATTTTGCTCCGTAGACTATCCCCAATATGTCTCCCCCTCCAACCACGATCTCAATATTTGGCCTTATATAATTTTGCATCGTAATTTTTTTTGCTGCATAGCAGCCGGCTGGTAGCTTACCGGAACGATGCCCATCCGTTACCGGTAGCTCAGCTGGCTTGCATCTGTTGCATTTTCTCCTTCTTACTTTATGTATTGCGGCACAGTAGCTGAGGTGTTTCCCACCTCTAGCTAACGTGTATGATGATGAATCACCTTACCGTAAAGAACAAGCTGGTTTCCGTCCTGACCGTGGATGCGTGGATCAAATCTTCACGCCCCGCCAACTCCTTGAACATCGCCACATTTATCACAGGCCCACTATTGTTGCATTCCTGGACACACGTGCCGCTTTTGACTCCGTTGATCGACCTGCTTTATGACGTTGCTTGCTAACGAAGGGGGTGCCAGAGAAATATACCGCCATCTTACGAACACTTTACCTTCATATATCCGGCAGAGTGAGGGTCTATAGTAAGCTTTTCTCGCAATTCGCTGTCAATAGCGGTGTGCGACAGGGCTGCCCTATGTCCCCATTCCTCTTCAACTTCGACATCGAAGGCGTTCTGTCGAATGCTCTAGGTTTCCAACATTTTGGCCTAGAGCTTCTACCGGGTGAGCGTGCAACCGACTTAGATTATGCTGATTACATCGCCTTACTTGGTGACGATCCTCAGGGTATGCCACTCATTCTGGATCATTTGGCAGTTGAAGCATCTCAGTATGGCATGAGCTTTGATCCATCGAAGTGTAAAGTACTGCTCAAGGATTGGCTTACACTCGCTCCCGTGCTCATTCTCAAAGGTGCACAACTTGAACTGGTAGATAGTTTCGTCTACCTTGGGAGCTGTATTTCTGCTGACGGCGCTATCAGCAAAGAAGATTCTCTTCGCATCGCTAAAGCTCGATCACCATTTGTCAATCTGAGGCACTTGTGACGTCGTCGCGACATCTCATTCTCGCTAAACTGCCCCGTTTACAACGCATCTATTTGTTCGGCGTTGTTGTATGGGAGCGAGTCCCGGCCGATTCGCGTGGAAGACAGGCGTCGTCTTTCTGCCTTCGATAACGGTTGCTTAAGGAAGATTGCTCGTGTTTGGTAGTAATATCGAGTTCACAGTAATGACGTGCGACGTCGCATTTTGGGGAATGCGAGTATTCCCTTCAACAAACTGGTTTTGCTACGCCAGTTGAGATGGCTCGGTCACATCCTACCCATGGAAACTGAGAGTCTGCCGCGTCGCGCTCTATTCGCTCGTCAAGGACCTGGTTGGAGGCGACCGCGTGGTGGTCAGCCTTCCATTTGGCGGCAGCACATGAAATCGCTGACGTCGTGTCTAGCCGCTGTTCGATCCGTACGTCTTCCAGGATGGGGACCCAAAGATGAGGAGTGCCAATGGCTTGGCACTCTTGAAGACATGGCCCGCAACCGGAATCAGTGGAAGAATTGCGTACAGAATTGTACTGATTCACATGTTTAATACTTCACACATTGAAAATGACAAAAAGAAATATCGGTGTGCTAAAAACAAACTAAAACTGGTTTGTTCTACTTTTTGTCAAAATGTTCCTTTCTTCCTGAAGCATAGTAGTTGACGGGTGTTGCGCACTTTCAACTACTATGCCACGATGATTATGACGCGGTGACTTCCCCTTATCCGCTAATATTCATAGGTTTGTTGGCTCTATGTCTAGTTGCTAGACTGTTGCGATTACATACATACATACTGCAGTACGGTACGCTATGATCCTTTCTGACAAGTCAAACACAATTAGCTTGAAATATTGAAAGGCTACATGAACAGTGCTGATAGGTGACAAACTCACCTGCGCTATGGTCATGTCGGCAGAGATGATGTAACTATCATGATAAGGCGGACCCGACCAATCCCTTCTTATAGCTACGTGCTGATAGCGAAAAGAGCCGGTGTGTCAATCCCCGACAACAACAGTACCTTGTGAAGTCTAAAGATGTGACGTGACCCAAGTAAGTACAAGAAAGTTTATCGACACCTGGCCAAAGCAATAGCAAATAATTAAAATGTAACAACAAAATGGACGCAAATGTTCAACAATGTGTTAAGAAATATAGGCACCAGATAGAGTAGTTTTGTGAGAAGGATAAGAGACTCAATGTAATTGTGTGAGTAACTTCGCGATTGTGCCATATCGGATAGGTTATCCCCGACCACTGAAGTGGCCAATCCCATGAGCACCGTCCGAAAAGACGACAAGCGCCGCCAACTAGTAACTCAAGCGTTCGGTGAGTCCCTTCCCGGTTTACACAGTCGAAAGCACCACTGCAATCAGGATGATCTAATCGTAAGGGTTTGATCTTGTTGTTTAGTGGTGCCGGCAATAAATGTACAAGGCAGCACGATGCGCCTTATGTAGACGACAAAGTAAGATGAACAGACCGGAGAGGATCATCCAAACAGTTCGATTCAGTCGATCAACTATGATCCGAGCAACGAAGTGCGGTGGATCCAGTTGCCACGACGCACATCGCAAGAATTACAATAAATAACACCGGCAAGATAGTGGGGCTAAATACAAATAGAATGCGAAGAAAATGGAAACAAGAAGAAAAAACGTTAAACTAATCAGAATGGAACGAAAAGTTATAACCAGATGAAAGGAACCGAATGCAGGGACACCATTGACTGCGTGACGGCGCCATGTCTGGTACGGTCTCTAGACATTGGTGCGGATCATCCCGAGGCCCCGTCCACGAAGACGGCACGCATCAGCATGATTAAGTATCTCAGTAAATTTCTTCATACCTCTGCCAAGTCATGGAGTGGACACCTCGAAGTTTCACCCAACTTAATGGAGTGACGGCGCATAATGCACGCCGGGGAAGACGGTCAACGGGTATGCGGAGAACTTGACCAAGCCAACGTAAGCTGTTAAGATTCAGCAAACACTCGATAAAGGCACCCGAAGGCTTCTTGCCAAAAAAAATTTGGCGAACCTTAGCATTGCTCACCCGGTGTTCCCACCAGTTGTGAGCGATACTTTGCAAGCATTTGTGATCAAACACGATCAAACGTTTAAGGCTTTTTCCGCGAACAGGCTACATCTTTGGCCTTACGGCAATGTTGTACACCCTACCTTTCACTGACAGGCTGATATCCCGCTGTCTCCACAGATGGAGTCTCTGGAAAGCCACACGGGTCTTGCTGATACGTGAAGTAACTTCCTCAGTGATATGACCACCAGAAGTGATACAGCTACCAAAGTAAGTGAACCGATCCACCACTTTCAGTGACTGTTCGGTGATAGCTAGAACCGGAAGTGTGTAGCTCCAATCCTGCAACAGTACTTTGCACTTTGAAGGTGCAAAGCACATGCTGAAGCGTGCGGCGCTAGGCGTCAGTCTATCCAGCAGTGTTTGCATAGTCACTGCGTCGGACCCAAGAAGAGCTATGTCGTCCGCACACTCCAGGTTTGTCCGTCGGTCACCTGGCAGAACTTCCACTCCGGTAGTGTTTGAAAGAACAGTCACTCATGATTATTTCGATGATAAAGTTAAAGAGGAAACGGAATATAGGGCAACCCTGGTGAACCCCACTTGTCATGGGGAATTCAGGAGTTTCTCGTAGACCCTTACACAGCCTCGAGAGTCACGGTAGGGAGACTGCATACTGGAAACGGAATCAGCCGGCACACTCTTCATGGATAGGCAGTGCCACAACCTGGAGGGGTCAAGAGTCGAAGGCGGGTTTCAAGCCAAGGAAAACCACCATAGTCAGTCGTTTGTATGTGTCTCTGCTTTAAAACTTGGCGAAGAGTAAATATGTGCTCGATACAACTACGACCAGGGCGGAAGCCAGCCTGGCTTCTAATGATACGCTTCTCACGGGGACCAGTAAGTCGTCGGAGAATGATACCAGTAAGGAGTTTGGATGCAATGGAAAAAAGAGTGATGCCTCGATGATTTTCACATGAAATATGCTGACCCATATTGAAGATGGGCACGACAGTTAGCAGTCGCCAGTCTGAATGTACTTCTTCACTATTCCAAGTCGTGCTAAATAGTATAGCGAGTCCAGTCAAACAACGAGTCACCATCATCTTTCAGCAAAGATGGAGGAAGGGCGTCGGGTACAGGAGCTTGGTTTCATTTCAACACGGAAAGCTCATACAGAATCTCAGCCAAAATAGAAGGTGTGACATCTACTTCCCACGACCGCTCAGGCGATTCGGCAAGCGGCAATGTCGCAGCAGGCCTGCTGAACTGGTCTTCAAAATGCTCCGCCCAACGAACTAATCAATGACGCTGAGAATGGATCAGCTGCCCGTCTTTCTCAACGATTGTCTCACTAACGGATGGCTTTCTTGGACCTGTGTTCCGGATGAGCTAGAATAGCACTGGTGTTCTCCATCTCACGTGTCCTTGCTGTTCACCAAGATTCCCGGTCAATTCGAAGACTCATTGCGATACGCCGTTTCGAAGTTACGGACACGTTGAAACTCAGTGCCAATTGGAACTTGTCTCCGTGCTTTGATTAAGCTAATCGATGTCTCAGCGGTTCATTCACAGTTACGACGTCTCATGTTAGGCGCACAGCATGCTTCAAAGGCATTCTTCTTGGCCAATTTGAGACGATCTCAGTCAGCGTTCGGTTCACCAACCTCATTTATCATTGACAATTGGCAGGCCATTTCGTCGTAATATTGTTGCACTGCGGATTGAGAGTTCAAGTTACAAGTAAGAAGGTTAGAAGATAGCCGCTTTTTTGAACTGGGAAGTGTGAGCGCCAAGCGTGTGCGCAGTAGAGCATGGTCCGAATCTAGGCATGTGCCTAGCCCCTTAGATCAGCGGACATAAAGAGGATAGTTACGTTTGACCATCGGTGCCTTGGCAATTTAGCTCACATCTGGTGGGAACACCGCGTGAGCAACGAGCGTGTGCGACGCCTTATTTAGGGTACAAGAAAAGGAAAAGAATCGCTCAGCGCCGTCATTTCATGCACCAGCCTTCGATGGCTCGGCCACGTGTTGCGCATGCCAGCCCACCGACTTCCACGACGTGCCTTGTTTACTCACCGGGGATGTGGATGGAAGAAGAGGAGAGGTGGCCAAGCGATGACTTGGTCGAGAGGAATGAAGGTCCTCACTTCGAAGCAGGCCTCAGTTGGAGCGTCTCGGCTTCCTGCTTGGGGTCCGAAAGACGATGAACATGTTTGGCTGGATACACTTGTTGATATGGCTAGGAGCCGACCTCAGTGACGTTCGTGCTGTGAGTTTCTTTGTCACACCCCATCCCTCTTAGCATCCCCTTCCAACCACGATCTCGTTATTTAATATTTTATAATTTTGCATAGGAAATTACGTTTTTTGCTGCACTGTAGCCGGCAGATAGTTTACCGGAACGATGCCCAGCCGTTACCGGTAGCTCAGCTGGTTTGCACCTGTTGCATTTTCTCCTTTGTACTTCTATGTATTGCGGCACAGTAGCTGAGGTGTTTCCCACCTCTAGCTAACGTGTATAGTGTGTGTGTGTGTGAGGCACGTGCCCCCAATTGGCCGGCAGTCTTGGACTGGTTGCGCCATCTGTGGTTAATGGCAGTATGGTCAAGTGGGGTCCAGATCGTGGAGGGATTCGGTGGGCGCCGGGTGACGCGATGTGGACGTTCGTGCTAGAATGCAGTGCTGCTAAGGTAAAGGATGTGGTCCGCACACAGTAACAGGAAACAATTCTCATCGTCTGTTCGGCGTGCATCGATTTCAAAACGACCGCCCAGATGTTGTTCGCAGTCTGAAAGACGACCCCCTTGGATACTCTTGTCACCAGGAACAATTACGGTAAGAGAAAACAGCTGTCGACAGAAATTGTCTTTGATACACTTTGAACTGCATTCAGTGGGGGCATAAACTAAGGCGATGAAAAGGCCTCTTTTCTTCATACGGTGCTTATTATTTCCAATAGAGGTTCGGATTCGAACCGCGCACATGCGGCTGTTCACCGGTACCAGTCGAGCAGATTAGCTTCAGCATGTTTTCTGAGGGCAATACCAATACCTAAAATGCCTTGACCCTTTGACAAGGTACCACCAGAGATACGAAGAACGTAGTCATCGTCGTCAGATTCAGAACCAGTGATTCGAAGATGTGTCAAGACGCTGTTACCTTGTATGCGTGTTTCGGGGACACAGCACACATCAATACCAAAAGAATGAAGAGTGAGAGTCAGTGCTGCTTGCTGGCCGATCTGACCTAGAGTGCGGACGTTAAAAGAACCAATGTGAAATGAAAATCTGGGCTTGATGGAAGAGCGACGTGTTTCGATGGCAGCAGCTGCGAGGCCAGTAGCGCTCTTGCTTAATAGATGGGGAAGAGGAGAGAAGAGAGAAAAATCAGAAGAAGAGGGAGGATTGTCGACGTGGTCGAGAGGGCAGATGATACTCTCTGGCTGCCCATTCCGAGAGAAGGGTTTTGTTCGAGTTGCTCTACCTATAGCCTTTGACTCAACAATCTGACCCACAAGGCAGTGGGGTACATGAAGCTTTCCTTGGGGGAATCCACGCAGAGCTATTGGTTCAATAGCCCGACTAACAAGGCAGTGGGGGTGTGGAGGTTCGCTTGAGGGACTCCACCCGGAGCCTTTGGCTCAACAGTCCGAACCAGAAGGCAGGGGGAGCAAGTTCAGCTCGGGAATGTGATTGCGGGGACCCACTGGGATTGGCTTGAGGCTTGTCACAAAAGGTCTTTAAAGATTTAGCACAATGCACTTGTGTTTTACGACCGTATTATGTTATACACCTGCGATTACGGCCAGCCGAAGGCGGGAGCTGGATGGTTTGCACCCATCTGACCAGAACTAACTGGCTTATGGCGGGCGTTAGTAAACCATTGAGTACCAGAGTGTGTCCTCCCATCGTCAGAGACAATGCGTGGCGCACGTGCTCTATGCCCAACAAACTGTGAGCTTATAACCTGAAGACATGTTGTTTGTCATCGCTATGTATTAAAGAAAGAGGGCAATCGACCTCTCCCCAACCTCCGAAGAAGATTGGATTATGAGACGGCGATAGTCTGAACCCTAAGCATTGACCTGTCTGGTATGGGTGGCTCTGAATGCACTTGGAAAGTGCCACTCAGCATAGCCCAATGGGTCACGGGGGTACGCAAACCATCGCACCACACTACAGTCCAGTCTCATGTAGTCGGCATCGTTACAGCAATAAACCCAAAAAGCTTAAAGTTTACTGAAGTACAAGCAATCGACTCTTTCTTCAGCACTGGCGTACTATAGTCCAACCTGCATTGCGACCACCTGTCTATGGTGAGCAGCCAAAACATCCCCAACGATTTCTTCTAGGAGTAATGTTCCTATGCACGAAATCGTCCCTGGCGACCATATATCCAAGGCGACCACCTTTTATCGGTCCCTTGAGTGGTCGCACTAGACAGGTTTGACTGCACTTACACTACTCTAATAGTCAACAACTTCATAATCTTTCCTCCTCAATGTGTACTAATCAGCAAAACGCTGAGCCGAGGAATCGGTGCACTCCCCGAGGACAGCGGAAGACAGTCTGTCCGGGTCAAGTACCTTGTTGCAATGTACCTACATCAGTTTCTTGTGTACCCCTTAAAGTAGAGATAGTCCGAGCTGGGACTTCATGTCAGGTGGCGTTGATTTGAATAACACCACCAGCCGCTTACATGCAATCGGTGGGTGATCAGGTCGAATGCACGTAACGGTGTAGACAGTCGACGTGTAATGTCAAGGAACAGGTGTTGGCTATCACAGGTCACTTATTGCTGCGCAGTGTTAAGGGTGATAGGTGATTCCAGACGGAGGACAAATAACCGCTTGATAAAACTTCAAGTTGAATTTCGGTCAAATTATCTGACGCTATGGCAGACTGACACTGCAAGAGGTTGGGGTCGCGCTTGGTTGGAAAATTTTCCAGGTTAAGCGTGCTCCTGGGGTCAAGCACATACACATTTGAACAGTGAAGGGAAGTCTGGATAAAAGGTTCAAGAATGAATGTAGCCTCATCGCTGTGTTGGTGGGAAGCGAACGGCTATATTTTACGGTTGCATAACTACATCTGTGGTATCACGTACATTGGCAGGACTGAGGCAGTCAAACAAGAGTGTGGAGCAATTTCCACAAGGCCTAGCGATGAACAGCCCTAAGTTGCCTAGTAGCTCGATCGCTCGGTACCTGTTCGATTGCGTTACGCGCGAAAATACTCACCAATAGATGCAATAACCTTAAATGATCCGATGTGCCGAGGTTTTCACCATTTGGCAACTGAAGCCTGAGCTAACCGAACAATTTGACCTCATGGCCAGCCTAGCCTTGCTTTGCTAAGGGGTGTGTCCCGTCACTGGAAGCGGTGACCTCAATCTCTACACGTATCGACCCACTATCATTAGTAAGCATCTAATCTTGCCAGTATATGTATGTGAGCGTCTGGTTGGGAATAATACGGGAAATACACGGAATGCTGGTTATTTCGCGAAATGTTAGTTATCATTGCTAAGTTAATACTCTGAAAAATCATAAAACTATCAAGTTCCATTGCCACTCAGTTACAGAAACTACTCCACCTGAACCAGTTATAATGCAGTCGGTTACTTGGTGACTTAAGTTTCAGAAGCTAATGATCGAAGACTGTCCTGTCCTCTACATGGCGGAGGCCTGCAAGTTAGTGGCGAATCGGTCGCACCTCATCCCGACCAAAACGGCTGATAGCATTCCGCGTGGCCCAGAGACTATAGTTTATGTTTACGAACCCCCTAGGGAAATGTGAATTCAAGGCAAAGAGCCAAAGGGAGTGTTCGTTACCGAGGTATGGTGTAGGGGTGAAACAACCATCCGGTGCTTCGCCTGATGTCAGAGACTGGCTAAGTTGGCTATTCCTAGCTAGACAGCTTAGCTTTTCATAACCATCCATTGGAAATCTCAACAACTAACTTGCGTTTATGAGTGAATAGGAGACAAAATGGAAAGAGGTCACGTCCAGCCCTCGAAAGATGAGGGAATTATTCAGTTAGAAATACTTTACGCTTGAGCCACAGTCAAACTGTTCGCAATGGACCGAGAACATCAACAATGAAACCCAACTCCTTAGGGTGAGCGTCGCCTTGGATTAAGCAAGTTAGTAGTTTTTAAAAACTCTAATCTCGACAATTTTGTGCACACCCGAGTTTTGCAAATGCATGTCACGGATAGCACGAAGCCAGCGTCGAGAATTGAACATAGTAGATCAAGTGGGTGCGGTGAAAGGAAGAGAGCTTCACTAAGCAGAGATGGGTATTAGAGAAGATACCAATCACAGCATATGGTTTCATTTCTGTTCCCACCATTCTCCTTTCTACCAGCTCGTCCCTCGTGAGTAGGCAAATCAGGAAGAACCGTTTCGATCGGAAATATGTGACACCTCAAGAAAGACTCACCCACTGGCGTTTCATCTTCCGTCTGGATTTGGTGTTTTGAAACAAGATTGTCAGCCGTTCAGTTAGGAAAAATAGATAGACGCCTAACAGAGCCACCAAAGACTTGACAACCATGTCTTGATGTGAAGCCGGGTGCGGATCAGCGCTGTGATCATGCGAGTGCGAGTGCGCGTGGTCGTGGTCGTGACTGGAGATACCCTGACAACATGGAAAAAGGGATGGAGAGTTCTTAAAGACTACGGGAGCAGTTGTGTACACATTGAACATCGGTTTAATACCACAGATGAAGAAGTGAATAGCATTCGATCGTTCGGGATGAACGGAATGATCGGTGTCAAATAGCGTAAAAGCTATTGCGTTCAGATGGAAGGTAGCTCGAGTGGTTTTCTCTAGGGGACATATTCACATTAGCTTTTGTTTTGGCACGACTACGTTTACCTTAAAGTTCTCTGATCCCCTTCAAGACTCCCCAGGCACACCAAATCGGATCATCTCTCTGTTAGGTATAAGTTCAGATTCATACGCGTACATAAAACCTGCACGGGAAAAACCCAACGAATCGCACTGGTACATCTTCACCGCTATTTTCCAACCTATCATTTCGGTGTATACCCAGTTAAAAACAAATATGTTGTCCATATTAGATTTTAGAGTGGTATGTTCGCAGTTGTATTTCCGTTGAGGTCGTCCGCCTCTCAGATCTGGCATTGCCTTTTCCTAGATTAGCAGATCAGCAATTACTCACAGGTATTTTTTATCCTGTAGAAAATCGGTCATCGCTTACATGTTGGGGCACACAGCCAAGACCAATCAGATGTGTGTTGTGCTACAGCAACTCTCGCCCCATGAATACAACATGGCTTGACAGAGCAAAAATTGGGCTCCAATATTACTCCTACAAAAAAGTTACTAAAACTCCTCCATATGTAACGGCGCATGCCCTTCATGTAACTAAAGCGTCGTTTTGACTGACGCGAGCAATCAAAGTGCTATCCTGACGCAACATGTCATCTTACGGCGTCGAGGAAGATACGTAAATGCTGTTGAAACTGTCGCGAAAGATACAACTGTCAAGAGAAAGGAACTGTATGGCTGTCGAACAGGAAAGCGTCGGTGACGAGCAAGGTGACCGTTTCTTCCTCACCAATTATGGGCGATGATTTCTCAGGCTGGTGTGGTAAATGACACGTATGACTCTGGTCAGTTCTGCGAAACAATCATCATCGGAGCGTCAGTGAACGGATAAGGGTGTTTGTAAAAGACAAAGAAAAAAAAAGGATTTGCATCATTGACAAATACATGTATGAGAAAGAATGTAGGACCCTCGTCCAGTTCAAAGGCTGGACGATGCTGGTAGGATCTCAAACCAACCTTAAACATTCGGCCCGTCAAAGTCAGGCCACCATGTGACCATTCGTTTACTCTGCTTCTTACGCGCGACGTCTCCAATCACGCGTCATACAGAAGGTGAAGTAGAACTCATACAATTCCGATTACTATATACTGAGGATACTCAAGGATGGTAAACCTGAAAAGTGGTATCCTTGCATCGGTGTGTTCACTTCAAAGGTGAGAATAGATGGAACGGAATGGGAAAGGCCACAATGATGATTAATTCTTCTTAATACCATTTAATCTAACTCCAACAGTCGAGGTTATCCCGTAAGAACACTGGATGGTTAGCCGAACGACCTCCACTTGGTGCCAGATGGATAGTTCGTGATTACCCCGATCCAGCAAACGGTTAGGTGGAAGTGTTCCAGGGCGTTGCGGGTTTTCTCTAGGCGAGCGTTCTCCATTAGAAAAAGTCCCAAAGTGCGAGGTGGTGGATATGACGCACACACTCACTTGCTTCACTCTCGTGGTGCATTGTATCCCAGCAAAGTAATGCTGAAAAGAACTGGGCCCCTGCTTGGCCACTGACCAAATGAAAAATGTATAAACTGAACAATCGGCCACCGACTCCCTACTAGCGCTGTTCTCTGAATTCACTCCGATACTCTACGGGAAGACTGTCCCGACAAAGGCTCGGGGCGATGTTCCCCAAGTCAAATGGCTATTTCGGCTTGGGCAACCGAGATATATCGCACCCTGTGAAGAAATTAGGGATTACTGTGTTGTATTCAGACTACATTTTACGGTAACTGCACTATTCTTGGATACGCACGTCCACTCGTGGACTTGCAATATATATATATATATATATATATATATATTGATAGTCCACAAATGGACGTGGTTATCAAAGAAGAGTGCAGTTATTGTAAAATGAAATCTGAATACAACATAGTAATCCCTAATTTCTTCACAGGGTGCGATATATCTCGGTTGCTCGAGACGAAATAGCCATTTGACTTAGGGAACATCGCCCCGAGCCTTTGCCGGAACGGAGTTCCCGTAGTGTATCGAAGTGAAGTCAGAGAATAGCGCTAGTAGGGAGTCGGTGGCCGATTGTTCAGTTTATACATTTTTCATTTGGTCAGGGGCCCAGTTCTTTTCAGCATTACTTTGCTGGGATACAATGCACCACGAGAGTGAAGCAAGTGAGTGAGTGCGTCATATCCACCACGTCGCACTTTGGGACTTTTTCTAATGGAGAACGCTCGCCCCGAGAAAACCCGCAACGCCCTGGAACATTTCCACCTAACCGTAGGCTGGATCGGGGTAACTACGAACTATCCATCTGGCACCAAGTGGAGGTCGTTCGGCCAGCCATCCAGTGTTCTTACGGGATAACCTTGACTGTTGGAGTTAGGTTAAATGGTATTAAGAAGAATTTATCATCATTGTGGCCTTTCCCATTCCATTCCATCTATTCTCACCTTTGAAGTGAACACACCCATGCAAGGATACCACTTTTCAGGTTTACCATCCTTGAGTATCCTCAGTATATAGTAATCGGAATTGTATGAGTTCTACTTCACCTTCTGTATGACGCGTGATTGGAGACGTCGCGCGTAAGAAGCAGAGTAAACGAATGGTCACATGGTGGCCTGACTATGACGGGCCGAATGTTTAAGGTTGGTTTGAGATCCTACCAGCATCGTCCAGCCTTTGAAGTGGACGAGGGTCCTACATTCTTTCTCATACATGTATTTGTCAATGATGCAAATCCTTTTTTTCTTTGTCTTTTACAAACACCCTTATCCGTTCACTGACGCTCCGATGATGATTGTTTCGCAGAACTGACCAGAGTCATACGTGTCATTTACCACACCAGCCTGAGAAATCATCGCCCATAATTGGTGAGGAAGAAACGGTCACCTTGCTCGTCACCGACGCTTTCCTGTTCGACAGCCATACAGTTCCTTTCTCTTGACAGTTGTATCTTTCGCGACAGTTTCAACAGCATTTACGTATCTTCCTCGACGCCGTAAGATGACATGTTGCGTCAGGATAGCGCTTTGATTGCTCGCGTCAGTCAAAACGACGCTTTAGTTTCATGAAAGGCATGCGCCGTTACATATGGAGGAGTTTTAGTAACTTTTTTGTAGGAGTAATATTGGAGCCCAATTTTTGCTCTGTCAAGCCATGTTGTATTCATGGGGCGAGAGTTGCTGTAGCACAACACACATCTGATTGGTCTTAGCTGTGTGCCCCAACATGTAAGCGATGACCGATTTTCTACAGGATAAAAAATACATGTGAGTAATTGCTGATCTGCTAATCTAGGAAAAGGCAATGCCAGATCTGAGAGGCGGACGACCTCAACGGAAATACAACTGCGAACATACCACTCTAAAATCTAATATGGACAACATATTTGTTTTTAACTGGGTATACACCGAAATGATAGGTTGGAAAATAGTGGTGAAGATGTACCGATGCGATTCGTTAGGCTTTTCCTGTACAGGTTTTGTGTGCGCATATGAATCTGAAGTTATACGTACAGAGAGATGATCCGATTGGGCGTATCTGGGGAATCTTGAAGGGGGATCAGAGATCTTTAAGGTAAACGTAGTCAAGCCAAGACAAAAGCTAATGGGAATGTGTCCCCTAGAGAAAACCACTCGAGCTACCTTCCATCTGAACGCAATAGCTTTTACGCTATTTGACACCGATCATTCCGTTCATCCCGAACGATCGAATGCTATTCACTTCTTCACCTATGATATTAAACCGATGTGCAATATTTACACAACTGTTTCTGTAGTCTTTAAGAACTCTCCATCCCTTTTTCCATGTTGTCAGGGTATCTCCAGTCACGACCACGACCACGCGCACTCGCACTCGCATGATCACAGCGCTGATCCGCACCCGGCTTCACATCAAGACATGGTTGTCAAGTCTTTGGTGGCTCTGTTAGGAGTCTATCTATTTTTCCTAACTGAACGGCTGACAATCTTGTTCCAAAACACCAAATCCAGACGGAAGATGAAACGCCAGTGGGTGAGTCTTTCTTGAGGTGTCACATATTTCCGATCGAAACGGTTCTTCCTGATTTGCCTACTCACGAGGGACGAGCTGGTAGAAAGGAGAATGGTGAGAACAGAAATGAAACCATATGCTGTGATTGGTATCTTCTCTAATACCCATCTCTGCTTAGTGAAGCTCTCTTCCTTTCACCGCACCCACTTGATCTACTATGTTCAATTCTCGACGCTGGCTTCGTGCTATCCGTGACATGCATTTGCAAAACTCGGGTGTGTACAAAATTGTCGAGATTAGAGTTTTTAAAAACTACTAACTTGCTTAATCCAAGGCGACGCTCACCCTAAGGAGTTGGGTTTCATTGCTGATGTTCTCGGTCCATTACGAACAGTTTGACTGTGGCTCAAGCGTAAAGTATTTCTAACTGAATAATTCCCTCATCTTTCGAGGGCTGGACCTGACCTCTTTCCATTTTGTCTCCTATTCACTCATAAACGCAAGTTATTTGTTGCGATTTCCAAGGGATGGTTATGAAAAGCTAAGCTGTCTAGCTAGGAATAGCCAACTTAGCCAGTCTCTGACATCAGGCGAAGCACCGGATGGTTGTTTCACCCCTACACCATACCTCGGTAACGAACACTCCCTTTGGCTCTTTGCCTTGACTTCACATTTCCCTAGGGGGTTCGTAAACATAAACTATAGTCTCTGGGCCACGCGGAATGCTATCAGCCGTTTTGGTCGGGATGAGGTGCGACCGATTCGCCACTAACTTGCAGGCCTCCGCCATGTAGAGGACAGGACAGTCTTCGATCATTAGCTTCTGAAACTTAAGTCACCAAATAACCGACTGCATTATAACTGGTTCAGGTGGAGTAGTTTCTGTAACTGAGTGGCAATGGAACTTGATAGTTTTATGATTTTTCAGAGTATTAACTTAGCAATGATAACTAACATTTCGCGAAATAACCAGCATTCCGTGTATTTCCCGTATTATTCCCAACCAGACGCTCACATACATATACTGGCAAGATTAGATGCTTACTAATGATAGTGGGTCGATACCTGTAGAGATTGAGGTCACCGCTTCCAGTGACGGGACACGCCCCTTAGCAGAGCAAGGCTAGGCTGGCCATGAGGTCAAATTGTTCGGTTAGATTAGGCTTCAGTTGCCAAATAGTGAAAACCTCGGCACATCGGAGCATTTAAGGTTATTGCATCTATTGGTGACCTTGAAGAATATTTTCGCGCGTAAGGCAATCGAACAGGTACCGAGCGATCGAGCTACTAGGCATCTTAGGGCTGCTCATCGCTAGGCCTTGTGGAAATTGCTCCACACTCTTGGTTGACAGCCTCTCAGTCCTGCCAATGTACGTGATACCACAGATGTAGTTATGCAACCGTAAAATATAGCCGTTCGCTTCCCACCAACACAACGATGAGGCTACATTCATCCTTGAAACTTTTATCCAGACTTCCCTTGACTGTTCGCATGGGTATGTGCTTGACCCCAGGGGCACGCTTAGCCTGGAAAATTTTCCAATCAAGCGCGACCCCAACCTCTTGCAGTGTCGGTCTGCCATAGCGTCAGATAACTTTGACTCGAATTCAACTTGGACTGTTATCAAGCATTTATTTGTCTTCCGTCTGGAAACACCTATCTCCCTTAACACTGCGCAGCAATAAGTGACCTGTGATAGCCAACACCTGTTCCTTGACGTTACACGTCGACTGTCTACGCCGTTACGTGCATGCGACCTGATCACCCACCGATTGCATGTAAGCGGCTGGTGGCGTTATTCAAAACAACGCCACCTGACATGAAGTCCCAGCTCGGACTATCTCTACTTTAAGGGATACACAAGAAACTGATGTAGGTACATTGCAACAAGGTACTTGGCCCGGACAGACTGTCTCCCGTTGTCCTCGGGGAGTGCACTGATTCCTCGACTCAGCGTTTTGCTGATTTTTACACATTGAGTAGGAAAGATTATAAAGTTGTTGACTATTAGAGAAGTGTAAGTACAGTCAAACCTGTCTAGGGCGACCACTCAAGGGATCGATAAAAAATGTTCGCCTTGCATATATGGTCGCCATAGACGATTTCGTGCATAGGAACATTACTCATAGAAGAAATCCTTGAGGATGTTTTGACTGCTCGCCATAGACAGGTGGTCGCAATGGCAGGTTGGACTGTAGTACGTCAGTGCCGAAGAAAGGGTCGATTGCTTGTACTTCAGTAAACTTTAAGATTTTCGAGGTTATTACTGTAACGATGCCGACTACACGAGACTGGACTTTAGCGTGGTGCGATGGTTTGCGTACCCCTGTGACCCATTGAGCTATGCTGAGTGGCACTTTCCAAGTGCATCCCGACTGCCTGGCTGGGATCCTAAGGACGGTGAACACGTTTAGTTGGACACACTTGCTGATATGGCTTGGAGCCGGCCCCAGTGGCGTTTGTGTTGTGAGTTCCTTTGTCCACCCCCTCCTGCTTAGCATCCCCCTCCAATCACGATCTCACTTGTTAGGCATAATATGACTCTCTTTTACGGCAGCCAGCTGTTAGCTCTACGGGACGATGTCCATCCGTTACTGGAGACTCAGCGGGCGTGCCACTGTTTGTTTTCCTTTTCTTGTCTTTTGTATTGCGGCACAATAGCTGAGGTGTTTTCCATCTCCAGCTAACGTGTATAATGATGATGATGATGAAGTGCATTCAGAGCCACTCACACCAGACAGGTCGATGATTAGGGTTCAGACTATCGCCGTCTCATAATCCAATCTTCTTCGGAGGTTGAGGAGAGGTCGATTGCCCTCTTTCTTTAATACATAGCGATGACAGACAACAGGTCTTCGGGTTATAAGCTCACAGTTTGTTGGGCGTAGAGCACGTGCATTGTCTCTGACGATGGGAGGACACACTCGGGTACTCAATGGTTTGCTAACGCCCGCCATAAGCCAGTCAGTTCTGGTCAGATGGGTGCAAATCATCCAGCTCCCGCCTTCGGCTGGCCGTAATCGCACGTGTATAACATAATACGGTCGTAAAACACAAGTGCATTGTTCTAAATCTTTAAAGGCCTTTTGTGACAAGCCTGAAGCAGGTCCCAATGGGTCCCTGCAATCACTTTCCCGAGCTGGACTTGCTCCCCCTGCCTTGTGGGTCAGACTGTTGAGCCAAAGCTCCGGTTGGAGTCCCTCAAGCGAACCTCCACACCCCCACTACCTTGTTAGTCGGGCTATTGAACCAAAAGCTCTGGTTGGATTCCCCAAGGAAAGCTCCATGTACCCCACTGCCTTGTGGGTTAGATTGCTGAGTCAAATGCTAGAGGTAGAACAACTCGAACAAAACCCTTCTCTCGGAATGGGCAGCCAGAGAGTATCAGCTGCCCTCTCGACCACGTCGACAATCCTCCCTCTCCTGATTTTTCTCTCTCTCTCTTCTCTTCCCCGTCTGTTGAGCAAGAGACCGCTACTGGCCTCGCAGCTTCTGCCATTGAAACACGTCGCTCTTCCATCAAGCCCAGATTTTCATTTCACATTGGTGCTGTGTCTCCGAAACACGCATACAAAGTAACAGCGTCTTGATGCATCTTCGAATCCCTGGTTCTGAATCTGACGACAAAGACTACGTTCTTCGTGTCTCTGGTGGTACCTTGTCAATGGGTCAAGGCGTTTAAGGTGTTGGCATTGCCCTCAGAAAACATGCTGAAGGCAATATACTCAACTGGATATCAGTGAACAGCCGCATGTGCGCGGTTCGACTTCGAACTACTATTGGAATTAATAAGCACCGTATGAAGACAAGGGGCCTTTTCATCGCCTTAGTTTATGCCCCTACTGAATGCAGTTCAGAGTGTATCAAAGACAATTTCTGTCGACAGCTCTTACCTTTTATCGTAATTGTTCCTGGTGACAAGAGTACCTAAGGGGGTCGTCTTTCAGACTGCAAACAACATCTGGGCGGTCGTTTTGAAATCGATGCACGCCGAACAGACGATGAGAATTGTTTCCTGCTACTGTGCGCAGATCACAACCTTTACCTTAGCAGCACTGCATTATAGCACGAACGTCCACACCGCGTCACCTGGCGCCTACCGAATCCCTCCATGACCTGGACCCAACGTGATCATACTGCCATCAGCTGCAGATGGCGCACATCAGTCCAAGGCTTCCCGTCAATTGGAGGCACGTACCTCACACACACACACACACACACACACCTTATACACCTTAGATAGAGGTGGGAAACACCTCAGCTAGTGTGCCGCAATACCCAAAAGAAAAGAAGGGAGTAACATGCTACAGGCGCAAGCCAACTGAGCTACCGGTAACGGATGAGCATCGTTCCGGTAAACTATCTGCCGACTACAGTGCAGCAAAAAAGTACTTTCCTATGCAAAATTATAAAAAGCTAACTAATGAGATCGTGGTTGGAGGGGGAGGCTAAGAGGGATGGGGTGGGACAAAGAAACTCACATCACGAACGCCACTGTGGTCGACTCCTAGCCATGTCAGCAAGTGTCTCCAGCCAAACATGTTCATCGTTTTTCGGACCCCAACCAGGAAGGCGACGCGCTCCAACTGAGGCGAGCTTCGAAGTGAGGGCCTTCATTCCTCTGGACCAAGTCATCGCTTGGCTATCCGTCCTCTTCTTCCATCCACATCCCCGGTGCGCAAACAACGCACGTCGCAGGAGTCGTTGGGCTGGCATGCGCAACACGTGGCCAATCCATCGAAGGCTGGTGCGTGAATTGACGGTGCCGAGCGGTTCATTTCCTTTTCCTCTGCCGCAAATACGGTGTAGAACACGCTCGTTGCTCACCCGGTGTTCCCATCAGATGTGAGCTAAATTGCGAAGGCACCGATGGTCGAACGTAACTAGCCTCTTTATGTCCGCTGATCTAAGGGGCCAGGCACATGCCTAGATTCCGACCATGCGCTACTGCGCACACGCCTGGCACTCACACTTCTCAGTTCAAACAAGCGGCTATCTTCTAACCTTCTTACATGTAATTTGAACTCTCAATCCGCAGTGCAACAATATTACGACGAAATGGCCTGCCAATTGTCAGGGATGAATGAGGTTGGTGAACCGAACGCTGATTGAGATCGTCTCAAATGTGCTATGAAGAATGCCTTCGAAGCATGCTGTGCGCCTAACACGAGACGTCGTAACTGCGAATGAACCGCTGAGACATCGATTAGCCTAATCGAATCACAGAGACAAGTTCCAATGGGCACTGAGTTTCAGCGTGTCAGTAACTTCGAAACGGCGTATCGCAATGAGTCTTCGAATCGACTGGGAATCTTGGTGGATAGCAAGGACACGAGAGATGGAGAACACCACTGCTATTCTAACTCATCCGGAACACAGGTCCAAGAAAGCCATCCGTTAACGAGACAATCGCTGAGAAAGAAGGGCAGCTGATCCATTCTCAGCGTCCTTAATTAGTTCGTTGGGCGAAGCATTTTGAAGACCAGTTCAACAAACCTGCTGCGACATTGCCGCTTGCAGAATAGCCTGAGCGGTCGTGGGAAGAAGATGTCACACCTTCTATTTTGGCTGAGATTCTGTATGAGCTTTCCGTGCTGAAACGAAACCAAGCTCCTGGACCCGACGCCCTTCCTACATTTTTGCTGAAAGATGATGGTGACTCGTTGTTTGACTGGTCTCGCTATTCTATTTAGCACGACGTCGAATAGTGAAGAGGTACATTCACAACTGGCGACTGACTACTGTCGTGCCCATCTTCAACAGGGGTCTGCATATTTTGTGTGAAAATCATCGGGGCATCAGTCTTTTTTCTTTTGCATCCAAACTCCTCACTGATATCATTCTCCGACGACTTACTGGTCCCCGTGAGAACCGAATCACTGAAAACCAGGCTGACTTCCGCCCTGGTCGTAGTTGTATCGACCATATATTTACTCTTCGCCAAGTTTTAAAGCAGACACATACAGATGACCGACTGGTGCTTTTCCTTGACTTGAAACCCGCCTTCGACTCTTGACCGCGCCAGCTTGTGGCACTGCCTATCCATGAAGGGAGTGCCGGCTAAATTCCTTTCCATTATGCAGTCTGTCTTCCGTGACTTTCGAGGCCGTGTAAGGGTCTACGGAATACTGTCTTCCGGGTTTCCCACGACAAGTGGGGTTCGCCAGGGTTGTCCTATATCTCCTTTCCTCTTCAACTTTGTTATCGAAATGATCATGAGTGACTCGGTTCTTTCAGACTCTACCGGAGTGGAAGTTCTGCCAGGTGACCGACTGACAAACCTGGAGTATGCGGACGACATAGCTCTTCTTGGGTCTGACGCAGTGGCTATGCAAACACTGCTGGATAGACTGACGCGTAGCGCCGCACGCTTCGGCATGTGCTTTGCACCTTCAAAGTGCAAAGTACTGTTGCAGGACTGGACCGACACACCTCCGGTTCTAGCTATCACCGAACAGCCACTGGAAGTGGTGGATCGGTTCACTTACCTTGGTAGCTGTGTCACCTCTGGTGGTCACATCACTGAGGAAGTTACTTCGCGTATCAGCAAGGCCCGTGTGGCTTTCCAGAGACTCAACCATCTATGGAGACGGCGGGATATCAGCCTGTCAGTGAAAGGTAGGGTGTATAACGCTGCGGTAAGGCCGGTCTTACTGTATGGATCAGAGACCTGGCCAGTTCGCGGCGAAGACATTAAACGCTTGGCCGTGTTTGACCACCGGTGCTTGCGGAGTATTGCTCACGTCTGGTGGGAACACCGGGTGAGCAATGCTGAGGTCCGCCAGTTGGTTTTGGCAAGAAGCCTTCTGGTGCCTCACTCGAGTGTTTGCTGAATCTTAATCGCTTACGTTGGCTAGGCCATGTCCTCCGTATGCCCGTTGACCGGCTTCCTCGGCGTGCATTATACGCCGTGGCTGCACCAAGTTGGGTGAAACGCGAGGTGGCCAGTCCATGACGTGGCATAGAGGCATGAAGAAATTGACTGAGAGACTTGGTCAGGCTGGTGCGTGCCGTCTTCGTGGATGGGGGCCTCGGGATGGTCCACACCAATGGTTGGAGACCGTATCAGACATGGCGCAGTCACGCAGTCAGTGGCGTTCCTGCATTCGGTTTCTTGCATCTGGTTGTTAATTTTCGTTATATTTTGGTTAACCTGATGTAACTCCTTGGTTCCATTTTCCCCACACCCTGTTTGCAGCCAGCCTCACTATCTTCCCGTTGTTATTTATTGTTATTCATGTAATGTAACTCGTGGTAACTGGATCCACCGCACTTCGGTGCTCGGATCATAGTTGTTCAACTGAATTGAACTGTTTGGATGATCCTCTCCGGTCTGTTCATCTTACTTTGTCGTCTACATAAGCCGCATCGTGCTGCTTCGTACATTTGTTGCTGGCACCACCAAACAACAAGATCAAACCCTAACGATTAGATCATCCTGATTACAGTGGTGCTTTCGACTGTGTAAACCGGGAAGAAACTCACCGAACGCTTGAGTCACGAGTTGGCGGCGCTTGTCGTCTTTTCGGACGGTGCTCATGGGATTGGCCACTTCAGTGGTCGGGGATAACCTATCCGATATGGCACAATCGCGAAGTTACTCACACAATTACATTGAGTCTCTTATCCTTCTCACAAAACTACTCTATCTGGTGCCTATATTTCTTAACACATCCTTGAACATTTGCGTCCATTTTGTTGTTACATTTTAATTATTTGCTATTGCTTTGGCAAGGTGTCGATAAACTTTACTGTACTTACTTGGGTCACGTCACATCTTTAGACTTCACAAGGTACTGTTGTTGTCGGGGATTGACACACCGGCTCTTTTCGCTATCAGCACGTAGCTATAAGAAAGGGTTGGTCGGGTCCGCCTTATCACGATAGTTGCATCATCTCTGCCGACATGATCTTAGCGCAGGTGAGTTTGTCACCTATCAGCACTGTTCATGTAGCCTTTCAATATTTCAAGCTAATTGTGTTTGACTTGTCAGAAAGGATCATAGCGTACCGTACTGCAGTATGTATGTATGTAATCTCAACAGTCTAGCAACTAGACGTAAGGCCAACGAAGCCATGGAGATTAGCAGATAAGGGGAAGTCACCGCGTCGTAATCATCGTGACATAATAGTTGAAGGTGGACAAAACACTTAGCCACCATGCCGCAGGAAGAAAGGAATATTTTGACAGAAGTAGAAGCAAACATTCTTAGTTTGCCTTCCACACGCCGATTTTCCTCTTTTTTTGCCATTTTCGATGTTTGAAGTATTAAGCATGTGAATCAATACAATTCTGTACACAATTCTTCTACTGATTCCGATTGCGGGCCATGTCTTCAAGAGTGTTAAGCCATTGGCACTCCTCATCTTTGGGTCCCCATCCTGGAAGACGTACGGATCCAACAGCGGCTAGACACGACGTTAGCGATTTCATGTGCTGTCGCCAAGTAGAAGGCTGACCACGACGCGGTCGCCTCTAGCCAGGTGCTTGACGAGCGAATAGAGCGCGACGCGGTAGACGCTCAGATGCCATGCGTAGGACGTGATCCAGTCATCTCAACTGGCGCAGCAAAACCAGTTTTTGAAGGGAACACTCGCATTCCCCATGATGCGACGTCAAACAGTATTACTGTTAACTCGATGTTGCTACCAAACACGAACTCCTTTTTAAGCAACCGTTATCGAGGGCAGAAAGACGACGCATGTCTTCCACGCGAATCGGCCAGGACTCGCTTCCATACAACAACACTGAACGAACAGATGCGCTGTAAACGCGGTTGTTTAGCGAGAATGAGACGTCGCGACGACACCACAAGTGCCTCAGATTGGCAAATGCTGATCGGGCTTTAGCGATGCGAAGAGAAACTTCTTTGCTGATAGAACCGTCAGCAGAAATACAGCTCCCAAGTTAGACGAAACTATCTGCCTGTTTAAGTTGTGCACTTTCGAGAGTGAGCACGGGAGCAGGAGTAAGCCAATTCTTGAGCAGTACTTTACGCTTCGATGGGGCGAAGCTCATGCCATACTTAGATGCTTCAA
>OX104059.1:74610063-74722300 GCA_944474145.2 Dicrocoelium dendriticum | reverse complement strand
GGTGGGTTCGTGGCGACTTGCCTTGCGTGGGCATAATTACCTACCATACGTAATGCGTAATGGTGGGTGAACAACCAGCTCCCACTTGTTTTCCGTTATCTTCTCTGCTTGCATTATATTATTGTTCATTCACGTTGCCTGACAATGTGGAAGCTTCCCACCAGGAAACCTTCAAGTTAATAGCTGTTATGATCTCCCAGTTTGCTATTACCTTACACTGGTGAATATCCCTTGCACTTGCATCGGACTCCCAACCAAGAGAGTTAGAGCTCAAAATATCAACGCGATGCAGAAATGGTATGCTTTAACACATGAGGCCCAATAATCCGTCACAAATGAGAAAGTGCAACCTCTATAAGATGAGGTGATCATGCCTAACCAAAGCGGCATTCGTGGAATTTCACACCTGAATGCATTTCGCTAATTTTTGGACACCTATTTATCTATTATCAATAGAAGACATCTCTAGCTCATTAGAATTGGTGGCACATCCATTAAGATATATAACATAACCTCAAAGTGCTGAAACTGATGATGTTTCTCCAGGGAACGATTGCGTTATTCTGGTCCAACACCACAGGCACTTGCATCCGACTCTCAACTAAGAGAAATAGAGCTCTAAATTAGCAACTTAATGCACAGTTGTGTGCTTTAGCACCTGTGGCCCACTAATCGGTCATGCTTGAGATGGCGCAACCCCCAAAAGAAGTGGTATTCGTGTCTAACCAAAACGGAACCCAAGGTGTTTCACACCTGGACACATTTTGTGAAGTTCTCAGTTTAGTTTTCTTTATTATCACTGGAAGACCACCCTGGCTCATTAGTGCCAGTGATACAACCATATTGACGTATAAAATAGCCTCAAAGAGTCGAAACTGGTAATATTTCTGTAGGAAATGCTTGCGTTATCCTAGTTCAGACGGGGCAAATGAGTTTTATGTTCCCTTGTCTTATCCATATGGACTCAGATCATGCGGCTTTGGTATAATTTTCGCATCCACATCGGAGCATTAAAAAAGTTGAATTCCACATTCATAGTGGATTTTGCGGCCAACATACTCTGAAACTCGCACATGGTCGAATTCTGGCTGTAGGCTAGCTACACCATATCCTGTGCTGTTCTACCTATAAAATAATTCTTACAGCCTACCTAGTATTCCCTAAAACCTTTCCGTCTGTTTTCCCAACTTTTACTACGTTTACTGAGAAAGTATTCTTTTCGGCGCACTGCATCATACTTCGCCACTGCAGCGAATTACACGTTATCAGGCATTCCCAGTTACTACTCCATATTCGGAACTTATTACGCCTAGCCGTTTTTTGTATTATTTCTTTCTTTTTTCTGTATCTGCTTCCAAAGCAGAACGGGAATTTAGCGGAGGCTCGAAAATGGCGCTGTCCGCAGCCTACCGCTAAAAACGCAAATATCTCCATAACCACTGCACCTAGCTTAATAATTTTACGTTTGTCGTAACCAGCGCCTAGGGTTTGTTCTAGACCGCCTATTGTTGTCCCGTTATAGTTAACATTTCGGCTCCAAAACGGCTTTGATTCCACTTGTTTGGAGATTTACACTTTGAAATTCGCGCCAGGTTTGCGGTTCTGGTATGCTGTTTCTGGGCTATATTTTGGCGCCATTTTCCAATATTAGTGTATTTTCTTGTTAAGTGGGCCGGCCTTTCAGTCGCACATTTCTAAGAAAGGCTAAATTGTTAGCCACTACTGTTATTTCCCTTGTTTCCACACTCCACTTTTACGATCTAATTTCGGCTTGCTTATTATTTTCCATGAGCCCGCTACTAATGGATGCTCGAAATGCGGTGATGTGACCAAAGAAAATGGATCAAATTTCCGCTAGTGGGGCATTTTTCATCGAAAATAACACAATCCATTGGCATAATAGATTGGTAGTTTACTAATGGAAGCAGGCACCTCAAGGTTTAGCAGCGGTAGCCGGTGAAAAGCGCAGAATTAGTACTTAAGCTATGGAGACCCAAACTACTGCCTACAAAAATGTCGACACCTACGAAACGATTGTATTTATCCCTGCTTTACTGTTCGGAAAGATAAACACGATCAAAAGCAGTTGTTAACGATATTTCTTCCCCATGCATGAGCATGGATGTTATGTACAATTTGATCTGATCCCACGCAGGAACAGCATCTAGCGCTTGTCTAGAAATATACCTATATTTATTTATATTTATCCTGAAAGCTTTAATACATCACCTTAGAAGACCTGTCAAGTCGCGACATGCACTACTATACACTGCCGATATTTTGTTCGAGATAATCACCGAAAGATAAATCAATAACTAAGTAACTTAATCTTGTATTCTCGAAGATTCACGACACAACTTTACAGGCATGAACATGTTAAGATAACGTAGTGCGATCAAACGTGTACACAAATGAATGTTAATATAACAGTGGATGTATGTGTATGGGGGTATATACGTATGTAATTGTTATGTATGGGTCCCATGCAATTGAGCTATACCAACTTACACTTAACCTATTTCTTTTTAAGCTGGATAAATTTAATTCCACTTTATTTGGTTTGTGCTGCCTACCTGAATAATATTCTGTTAACTGGCCACGTTGCTTACGCTGATTGCGCTTATCCTCCGTAACTGTTGCGGCTGTAGCATTTTAAGTAACGTGGGGCATATTTTACTTACCGCGGAATCGTTAATAACCAACTTACGTCATTTACTGATTTAGTGAAGATTTATGCCACCGTATCTGTATGCATTATTCGATTTACTTTATTTCATCTTGTCGTTTCAAGTGAATGGCTGTCACTTGATAACCTCGGTTTGGCTGCGCTTGATGTGCATGTTAACAAGACGCCTACCTGTCTATTACCCACTACCTCGTCCATACTGCCTCCAGGAGACAGTTGGTCGTAGCTGGATGGGACGGAGTGTAAAGCCCTTTTGGTCGTACTAGGCTCGTAGAGGAGTTCCAGGAACACAGTGTGGAGCGGACTAGGGTCCAGCCACCGACTTGTGTGCGCTTTGTTCCCCAAATACAGCGTGCTTGTGTTTGCCTGTGAGGGAGTGTGAGCCGGCTCCGTTGATGAAACGTGGCTCCCATCCGCATGCATCCCCGTCTTATTCCTTCTGGTTTACACTGAATATAAGGTGTGTGGTTGCATCTGTGTGTGTTGAAGCGCAAGCTACCCATGGTCCCTCTGTAGGAACAGGCCTTCTGTGGCTAGCCACAGTGACAAGCAAATCCGAAGCCGGATGCCGCCAACCAATGGTTATGTATGTAGCTGTGTAGCTGCGCTTGTACGTGTGTAGCTGTGTTTTTGTCCGTTTGTTATCGTCAGGTATGTGGAATAAAAGCATGATGTCCCTGAGTTGCATAGCTGTATCCGAATGTCCACGAGGCGACGAACTAATTTGTGGTGAGTCACATCCGCCACCTCACGGCGTTGTTCAACGGATATATATGGCAGTTTATTGGGAGAACGCTTGGCAGACAACATGCCATGACAACTTGGAACACGGCCGCCGTACTAGATGCTAGGACGGTTTTAACCTTCACCGCCCGGCTGGCAGCACGATGAAGCTGTTCGGCTAGCCAGTCTTTTTGTCGATTGCTTCCAAATTTTGCCACGTTGTAATCGATTACTAATTGGTTTGTATATGTATTTCATTGTGTAGAGGTCAGTTGTCTGCATAACACTACTGTTTTAAAGTTCCTATATCTGACGAGTTATTGTTAGGTTGAACAACATGAGTAGTTCAACCTAGCGTCTTCAAGATAAGTATTATAAGCAAACTGTAAACCATGTATCCTTATCAAGATGAAGTTACTTTCTTTGCACATTTGTCAACGTGCTTAGTACCTACGCCTTGGCAACTATTAAGCACTGTCAAATGCGCTGCTTAGACCACCTTCCGCGATCCGTGGCAAGCTCTAAATTTCTTGGAAAACGAACGACCTTGCGATTTATGCATTAATGACTGTGCAACACGTTACACGTTAAGAAAATTCGCGCATTGGTTGACAGCATTTTGACCGCTATCTCTCGTGCTTTTGCAACCAGGCTGTGGGTGATACATACCTTGTGCATGGCTCATGATATTCCGGTCAAAAAGCGCGCAAAATGCCTGAGGGTTAGTCGAGCAACAAGTTCGCGGTGCCAGCTGAGTGTTTGGGGTAATGCGGTCCCGGCAATTTGTTTGGAGGCAGCGCTCTGGGACTTGATGGACTGCTGTCTGGAAAGCGTTCTCCCTATAAAATGTCACACATGCCTGCCAAACAACACTGCGACGGGGCGGAGATGACTCGCCACTAAATAAAGCCACTACTACTTTCCTTTTCGGAGGATCTTACACACAACATGTACGTCTTTCAATTCAAAGCCTTCGTTATGTCTTGCTTTAATGGAGAATTCGGCGAGAAAAGCAACAAATTTAGAGTCACAATAACAAACTCACTTAACATGACTACTTGCACCTACACACAGACAACTAATGCACACATACACATATTTTATTGGTTAAACTGTAATGCTTCTGTGCAATTACTGAGCATACATGTTTGTTTTGCCATGATACAGCCTTTACAGTAGTGCTTCGTGCTGCTGAGAATAAACTATTTATTTATTTACAATGAAGTGTTGAGCATAGTTGCTTTTGGCTATGAACTCGCGAACAAAACCTAAGTAAATTAGCAATGCCATCAAAGGTTTGACTTGCTTCTGCCTTGTTTGCTTAAGAGTTGCGTCCTGAACGAAATTCCAACACGGGCGCTCTTTCGCCGTAGGTGCAATCCAACTTTCACAGGTGAGCACTTGAGCAACAAGGCAGTTACCATCAGATAAGGCAAACTGTCAACGACGCGTTTAAATCAATCTGCTTCTTAGATGCGCCTGGTGGAATCAATATAGCGTTCCTTCTTAGTTTGATTGTTGCGGCAAATAGTTCGAATATAATATAGCCTTAGCTCTCACCTTTACCAGCATAGCTGCTACATTGCTATTTTGTGGAAAAACGGCCCCTAGCAGTGAAATTGACATTGCACACGCAGTTCCTTGAAACACCTACACGCAACGTTTCTAATTCGTCAGGCATGAGAAAGTGTTTCAGATGTGTAAACTTATCGTGTTGGATGAATGCGCGATGGCGCACAAAAGTCGATTGTGGCACTTAATCGAGCCCTGCACCATACTGAAACGCGCTATTTTGCTTGTAGGAGGTTGCATGCAAACATTACCGGTAATTCCTCCATCTACAACAGTAGACGAAATAAAAGCTTGCCTGAAATACTCTTCGTTGTAGCGTCAACGACGTTGGTTACCTAAATATTCGTGTACAGCTACAACACGATCAACCAACTGAGGTATACTCACTGCAAGTACTGCCTACTGGGAACGGAAAGTTGTCCGTTTGTCTGACCTCAGGACGATTAACAACGTCTGCAAATTTTTGACGTCGAAATAGTACTGGTTGGAAACGTCTTCTCAATGTCCAAACCAATCGTTTAACTCACGATGAACTAACTGAATGTGCTACTTGTGCTGCCAAGCACAAGGACGTTGATAAACCGAACCTTATTATTTAGTCTAACATTCCAAGCAAGCCCGTCGCATCTATGTCCTTCGACACCATGTTTTAAGTAAATGAAGCGCAGTTTCCCCCATCTACCCTACCAGGATAACAGAATCCTTTGAAGTACGTCGTTAGGCTGCACAGCAAGGAAAGATTAGAGTGTTTCTTGAATGGGGTCAGAGTGTGCACCTTTATGGGTGACAGCGTGCACTTCCTTGGTGTTAGCTTCACATTTCTAGGTGGTCATTTCTCATCATTTTCTTAGCATCCTAGTATTACTTGTTTCTCTGCGCGACGTTACATATATATCTGTTCCGCACGTGCGCTTTCCTTTAACTGATCTTTAATACTTCATTTCTTTCGATCAATCCTTTCTCCCCTATCAATCTGGATCCGCTTTTACAGCCAAGGTTTCGACACTTACCTTTGTAGGAGGTTGGCTCAAATAGGCTTTTCCTATTTCAATAGGCCATAGCATAATACTGCTAGAATCCTCGTGTCGTCTTTCTGTCTAGATCACCCGATAATTTTTACTCAGCGCTTGAATCCTATCTTCCGCTGACTTACCATCTCTTTCGATGTAGGCTGGTCACCAGCCGTCCATCACCCATTCAAAAGCCGCTGGTCCCTGAACTCTGCTTTCTGTCTTTCCACGCAATAGTCGCATCATAGTAGACTGATACTGCGTTTTTGCTTAATGGCGCAACGCTCTGTATTCCTCGTAGATAGTAGCAACAAAGTTATAAGGCCACTGCTTTCGATAAACATTCAAAAGTCACTTTCAGCACAATCATTGCTTCACATTGTACATCATTCGTCTCCACTCTAAATGTTATAACATAGGAGTTTAATAATGTTTGTATCCACGCCTGTCTTTGCGGCCTTGGTTGTTCCTCATCTTCCCTTTTCTCCGAGGTCCGGAACGTCTTGGGGATCTGGGATAGGACCGAGAAAACGCTTTTGTCCGGGACAGAACAACCAATAAGGACCTATAAAGCACATGGCTGTAAAAGAAACGGATACAACTGCACGCACTACCAGGACCGTTGTCCAGTGATGATAGCTGGACTCGAGAACTTCACACACCTGAAAAGAATACATACTCCTGAAAAATCCAGCAGCAAGAAACTGATATTTCACCCACCTGGAAACCCACAATGACGATTCTTCGTGAAGCCCACATCCTCGATTCGCCTCAGCCATTATGGCGGCCTTGCCCAAGGTACCTGATCAAATAACAGAGGAAATTGTAGGTCATTTGACTGCAGATATCTGAGTGTGAAATCAGTCGACCACCTGGTCTGCCAGTTTTATATTAGTGCACCGACAAATTTCTGAGAGTGTTCCAGGACGTGGTGGGTTTTCGCCTGGCAAGGGTTCTCCCTATAAAAAGCCACAAATGTCCGCGTACCAACACTGCGACGTGGCGGATGTGACTCGCCACCGAATAAAGTCACTGTCCTGAACTACCTACCGGCAATTCGAGCAGAATCATTATTCAATATTGTCCTGTCACTTTCAATAATAAGTTACACCATGCGAATATGTAGCGTTTTCATTACACATGTAGTGCCCTGACTGTTTCCACTACGCACGCTAGAATTCAACGTTTTGTCATTCATTGAAGTCTCTATCCCGTGACTACTTACGCAATTTCGGCAGCCTGTACAAACTTCGGCTTACTGCCGACTACACTCAGAGCAACGTGTTTGTCGCGAAGCAAGATTGCATGTAAACATCGCTCATGCCTTGCTTGGTGTGTCTCGACAAATTCGAGAATAAACTATTTATTTATTTATTTATAGCTTTTTACGAACCTGCGGCTGTGACTTGGCAGCATTATGAACGGCAAATTAGGAAGCAGTTGCCAGAGGAGCTCCCGTACCAATATGGGCGGTATAGCTGTGTTCAAGGCATGCGCAGCAATGTTCGTGGGAAACGATAAGTTGCTATTCTCACCATATAATAAATGTTACCCAGTTACAGTATTCTGGATTGCAAGGCGCGTTTCTGTTTCAAGTTAAAGGGTGAATTTACCAAAGAAAGGGGGCATGGTTTTGAGATATTTATTCTTCGTGCCATCGGGTATGGAGCAACGTGTTTGTTGCGAAGCAATATTGCATGTAAATATTTATCATGCCTTGCTTGGTGTGTCTCGACAAATTCGAGAATAAACTATTTATTTATATACGTATGTATTTATTTATTTATGTTTTTTAACGCTTGAGCTGTCCTTACTGTATATTCGAAAAATATAAAGCTTGTCTCAGCTGAAACATAAAGTACTTCGGGTTAACGTAAAGTTGCTTGCTATAAATTATGCGCATGTGCAAGTCTTGTAACAGTGATCAATAAATGGTTTGCGGCTTTCGGGATCCTCGAGTAGCCTCAGCATGTGGTCCGTTGGCCTGCGACTAATTACACCGAGTCTAAATTTCTCCGTTGAATATAAGATTCCTTACTGGATCACCAGGGTTTTGGCGCAACTTCCCCACGCGCAGGTTTATGTACTAGGCTCAGAGAAGCTGATTTTCCTTTCTCTAAGTCTTATAAACTAATTACTCTACAGCTGCATTGTATCTTTTTGGTACACAACGCCTGCTAGACGTTAAAGCGCCACAACAATCTGTGTTTCCCTTTATTCTTTGCTGCATATGCTAGAGAATCAAATAAGCCAATTGGTGCATGGGAAATATCTGCTTTTGCCAAGGTCACCGCAGAACCTTCATGATTGTACCAAATTTATCCAAGTTGGAGTTATAACGCCGGGAACACAGGGTGTTCTAGGAATAAGCTATGCGTTTTATTATTTTTGGTCGTCATGCTGTTAAAGCTTCTTTACATTTCCTTTTTTAGCTCTGGCTTGGCACGCATGCGTACGCATAATAGTCGAAAACACTTCCTACGCAAAACATTTACATCTAATCCGATAAACCACTCACACTTGGAAAATATCCCGGCATCTAGTTGGCTGATAATGGCGGGTGTCTCATCTTGTACACTGCTCGCATGTATCTACAACCCACCGAGTGCTTCCAACGTGAGTATCACCAACAACAATTATGCGTTTGACTTTGCACCAGAGTTGCCATACAGCCAGAAGATTATTGCCGGCGAGTTCAAACTATCAAAAATGCACTGATCAGCCCACCCAACATCTTCCATGCATGCCTCTTTTCTTTCCTCCATCAGAGCTGGGGATGGACAAAATAGATTACCAGCCAAACCAGGTCCGCTAATGTAATGAACTTAATATTCACGTTGGGATGCTGAATCCACGGTCCGAGCTATTAAAAATTCTCCCTGGCAGCAACCATAACATGATCCGACTCAGCGGCCAACTTAAAATAGTCACTAACCTAGACTTTCCGATGCCACTGTAACCCATAAGATAAAGTAGGAATGCCACTGGCAGTTCATTCGTGTCTCCGATTGGGAAATATTTTTCCTCTACTGGTCTTACACCGCTACGCGGCCTATATATAAACAAATCCATCATGCTATAGCCCACCTTGCTCCACAATGTATTCACACCACTTAGGTATCCAAACATTCCGTCGAGCACTTAATCGGCAAGAAAACCAGACGTTAGCTGCAAGCTACAGAAGGACCAAGGGCTTTTCACTTGTCATACCAATGTATGAATGTACCACTAATGTCAAACATGTTCACTTAAGGCGACGAAAAAGTGGAGAAAATACAGCCCTACGGAAAAAAGCTGCAAATCTAGGGAACCTATCAAAATACTGCATCGTAGAACCAGTGACCGCTGTCCTCCGATTACCGAAATGGTTGAGGTTGAGGGTCACTTACTGAATGACCTAGCTGCAATCGAAGAAGAATTCAGCGACGTTTTACCACCTTTATGAGTTGCACAGGGCTCACAGGCACCAACCTCTTAAGCTTGGTCCATATCTCCCTCAACACTACCAAACAAGGTATCAAATTAACCAGGCCATCTTCCAAGCTGGTATCTGATGACGTTTCACAACCCCCATTAAACTAGGGACCAGCTATACCACTGCTACTGATGAGCAGGTTTACCCTATCGCTGGAATCTGGCCACAACCCAGACCAATGGAAAATGTCTTTTATTATGCCTTAACATAAAGGAGGTCCCAAACAAACGATTGCCAAGTACCGCTCCATCCACCACACGGATAATCGCTCGGCTATTCGAAAAGCTGGTCAGAATGGGAATGATGCAGTTCGTAGATTCTATTGGCCTGATCAACCATTCGCATCAGGGTTTTCCCAATAAGCCATCGTGCACCGCCTGCCAACTGTATTACCTTAATAACAGTTCGGAGGCCATTGATTCCAGCTATGCAATAGTAACCTTGTTTCTTGACAAATACCACGCTTTCGACCGAATACGGCCAAAGCGAGTGTTAAAAGGTAAAAATACATGGGTTTCCGGGGCCATTACTAGGTTGGCCATAGTCATACCTGAGTAAGCGTCATCAGGTAGTCACATTAGGTGATTATGGCTCTTCTCCACGCTCAATCACTAGTGGAGTTATTTAAGGGAGCGTTCTCTGTACCCTACTCTTTTTGCAAGACAGCACTGACATCACCACAACTGTAAAACATATATCATTGTTAGTTGCTGACGATCCCAAAATAGTCTATAAGTTTCCGCGGGACGAGTTTCAAGGGATATTACTCCGAGATGATTTACATACGCTTGAGTCCGGGTGCTGCAGCTTGTTGAGGAATATCGCGGCTAAGAAATCAAGCATCATCTTTTACGGCTGTTGCATTCCCAAAGGGTCCACCACCCTACACCATAAACGCGTCCCTACACAGTTGTCCACGCGAGAACTTGGCATTAGGTACTTGTCTAACTTCAAGTTCCTCGAACAGACTGCACATCAAGTAGCACGTGACAGTCAGTCTATGTGCAGTATATCAAACAAAGTACACACAACTCGTGCCAGCGTTGAGCTTTACAAGCTACTCAATCAACCGATCCTCGAATACTGTAGCATAATATACGGAAATCTGAGAAAGGGTGACGGAATTGCTGTGGAGCACTTGCTGAGGTCCATTACCAAACGCCGCATTGGTACCTACTATGCTATGCGCTATCAACAAGGCTGCAATGAACTTCAGCTCGAACCAGTTTGGATTCGACTATTGAAGCACAACTTGTTTCTGCTGTTCATTGCGGCGCACAAAAGAGCTATTCCGATCTGTCTACACTCAATTTACAACATTGTTTAGCTCGAGCGTTTCGCAACAGATATATTACACTGAATGTACGGAAGGCTAGAACGGACTACCGCTCTAATTTCTTCCTGGTCAGACACAGCTATCTGTGGAAAGAACTACCAATAACACGCAGGTCAAGTGAAAATGTAACAAAGTTTAATAGCAGAGCCACCAATTGCCTCGATCTAGCTACCCTGCTCTAACAACGCTAGATGAGCTATTTCAACTGGTGCACAAAAACATATAAACGCCAATGTTTTGATAAATATCGTTTGGCGTCGATCAGCCGCCAGAAGGTTAATACATGAAACGCATACCCAAATTATCCGACTATGCATGTCATCCATGCAACAACATTGATTATGCTGTACAACGTGGTCTGTGTCGTTATAGACACAGTTTCTCTCATCGAGGGCAATATACGCACCATTATTATTATTACCTCGACGGTAACGTATTACTCTATTGCAGTAAGCTTTTTACAATGCGGGATAGCAAATTTTAATTTGACACCCATAATGGTGAAACATTGTATTGTTAAAAGCATCGTTTTGCTTAAAAGAACAAAATAAAGCGGGCCGGTTATAACGCACTCAGAAAACAAGATTACTCCTTTGGAAATTAGTATATAGATCAGTAGCGCAGGAGAACATTATCTGCACGGAACACCACTGAGGACATAACTGCGACGCTCCCCTGGACACAGAATCAACAAAGAACAAAGAAAACTCCCGACCTTCGCAATGGTGATACACTAAAGGAACCAAGAAAAATAATCAAAACAATACAAGTCACTTGAGTCACAAGAATTCAATAGCTCCAACCACTAGCGGTGGACTCCTAAGGCGGCTACACAACCATAGAGAACAAATGGGAGCAACGCGCTTGCGAACATCCGCGAAAGTAATCGGTCAGATGAAACCTGTTAATATCATATCACAGTCGGTAGTGTTCCAGGAGGTTGTGAGTCTGCGACTGGCAAGTGCTTCCCTAAAACAGCCACAAATCTCTGTTTAACAACACTGTGCCGTGGCGGATGTGATTCGCCACCCAATACAGTCACCGTCCCTAATACACATTGGCAAGTTGACCGATATCACGTTTACAAATTCTGTGCATATATCTGCTCCCGCACGAACACGCCTAAATATTTCATTAGTGACATGCAACTAGCTTGAAATACTTTTTCAGCCCTTTCCTCATGCTTCACTCACCTGACCAGCACTGTGTGCACCACCTCATCGGACTAGTTCCTCATCAACATACTCCACATTAGTAATCGGATGCTTACGTCTACATCTTGCATTCTGTGAACATAGACTTCGTACAACCTTTGGGCCATATGAGCCCACACTACTGACGCTGACTGTAATGCTCCCGCTCTTGTTGCTGCTAACTATGCCGTCACGTAAAATATTGCAATATCCTGAGCATGCCCAAAAGGCGTGCCTCGCTTTGTCGAGAATAAAGCATTTATTTATTTATTTATTTATTTGACAAGGAAGGTATGGGATCACCGCGTAAAACGGTAACTAATTAGGGACGCTACTTCTAATTGTGTTCTTTCAAACTACCAATTTAGCAGCAAATACGTACCCATCGGTAAAATGTAAGCGGAATTAATAAATCTAATGGCACCTAACAGTTGATTTAACGTATATGTACATAAGCTGATTTATTAAGAGCCAGGTTTGTTTCACTTCTCTCTTTCATTGGTAAGACAGTTTGGTAAGTCATTCCGGTTCCTATAGTCTTGGCCCCATTTGTGTGCACCAGCAACGTCACCTCAGTAATGATGCCAACAGCAAGTGTTCTGTGTAAACACATCTCACTATAATGCCAACGACAGTGTCTCGGACAATGCCTACCAACCAGCACGTTTATAACCATCAGCCCAAACAGCAGTTTAGAAACATACCAGGTGGGATATGGCCAGCAATTAAATAGGGCAGGGTATCATCCAAGTTTTCTGTACTTCGGTCCCAGTAATCGTTAAACGCTTTTCTAAACAGTATTACGTACATTATCATAAAATAAATAAATACAAGATTTATTCTCAACAATTCGATTCACGACTAAAATGGTATGCTCATTGTACTAAGGAGGGGTATATTTGTAACACTGCACAAATGTTACAAGCTAACCAAAACATAAAGGATTTAAGTTGCAGGTATATATGTATGGATCTTGTAGGGTGTAGCCCAGGATACTGTTCGGTAATCGATGACGCGTAAGATACGTGTCAAACAGGGACCGGATAGAACTTGGAGGCAACTAAACCCAACTTATATTGTGCAGATTACAAAAATAGGAGGCGAATCAACCAGAGCGAGAAACGGTGCAGCAAGGTATTCACCAAAATATTTTGCGTAAACAGATGTGCAGTCAGTAAAAAGGTGTATCTTTTGAAGCTTAACACAATCGTAAAATCCAGCCTTACAAAATAGGGAAACAGCGTGTTTTTTGGTACACTACCTTGGCCTCCCCTAGGAGGCTGAGTGATGAAAGCCTCCGTTGGAGGTGTTAGTGGGGAAGAACACATCGGCTCTGATGCCACTGCGAATGCCTAACGTTACGAGCGAAATGTTTTCGCTCCAGCTAGGGGCAGAGAAGGCGCAGGACGAGCCTTTAAGCTGTCCAGGAAAGCATTCAACTAACCCATTAGCTGCTGGGTGCTGCGCTATGGTATGAATGCGGCGACAGTCTAAAAAGTTGCAGCAAGTATCAAAGTGTGATGCTGCGTAGGGCGTTCATCAGTAGGAGTTAATGGGGCTGGCCATCCGCATTGCGAGACCCACCGGTCTAAAGTGGCCCGGATAACACTCTCCGCTGTGCAATCTGTTACGGGATTGGCTTCTGCCCATTTGGCGAAGCGGTCGGCACATGTAAGAATGTACAGGAATCCGCTTGACGGAGGCAAGGGACCTACTAAGTCTAAGTGTACTACGAGAACCGAGAGTCCGGAGCAGTAAATGAACCAATAGGACTGCGGGTGTGATGATGCACTTTTTAGCACTGGCATTGAAGGCAAGCGCGTGCCCAGGTACGAACATCTTTGTTTAGCGTGGCCATACGAAACTTTCGGTGACCAGCTTCAAAGATGCAAGAATACCAGGATGTGATAGTGATTGCTGTGCGTCAAACCAGTGCGTCTGAAGGAGACATGCACCAGAGGTCCAGGACAATCTGTGAAAGTGTCACAGAGAATGGTTCCTTCCGTTGTTTGGTTAGGAACTATTTGCACTTGCAGCGAAGTGGACTGCAAAGTGCGCTGTGTGTCTTCGACTTGAGCCTGAGCCGATGCCATGGCGGCATGGTGCACAATAGGCAGACTGCGGAGTGGGCTTGACGCTTGAGAGAGCGTCAGCGACGGGATTGTCGACACCAGTGAGATTATATATGACACCAGTTAACTGCGTAACAAAGCACAAGCGCCTTGGTTCCCTTGGTGAATATTTGTCGCAAACAGAATTGAATGAGAAGATAAGGGCTGGTGGTCAGTGTAGACCGTGGAAGCGCTGCCTTCGAGTATGTGCCGGAAGTGACGAAGGGCTAGGTGACTGGCGAGCAGTTCGCTGCCAAACGTGCTGTAGCGGGATTCCGCTGGCTGCAGGCGCTTGAAAAAACCCAAGGGGTTACATTGCCCACCAACCATTGTTGGAGGACGGCCCCTACCGGGACTTCCGAGGCATTAGTCGTAATAGCAAGGGGCGCAGTCGATTCGGAATGGCGAGCAGGGCTATGTTGGAGATGGCCTCCTTGAGCTCTGCTTTGGCTCTTTGTGCCGTATCAGGGAAAGGGAACTTACGTTCAGTCCTTCTGAGCAGGTCGGTCAGCCGCTGCATAAGCCGCTTGTAGCTAGACATGAATCGTCGATGGTAGTTGACCAAATCTCAACGTCGAAGGACAAGCTTGAAGGAAGTCGGTGGTGGGAAGTTCTTAATTGCCTGGATCTTATCAGGATGGACTTGGATACCAGACGATGAAACGCTGTGGCCCAGGAGTTCTTACGTTCGTTTGACGAGTTCGCACCTAGGTGGGTGGACTGTGACACCGTGTTTGGTCAAACATTTGAAGAAAGTTTGAAGTTGGTCGTCGTGCTCTTGTTCTGGTGAACTGGCCATAAAAGTTCATTGTGGTAGGTATAGGCAAAGGTTCGGCCACGAACGCCATGGTGGATGAAACCTTGAGACGTTTCTTCAGCGTTGCACAATCCAAATGGCATACTTAAAAATGCAAACAAGCCTTAAGGAGTGATAACGGCAGTTTTAGGAATGTCATTTTCTTCTAAACGTCCGGTGCTAGGCGCGAACGGCATCGATAGTACAGAAGCTCGTCTCAAATGTGAAGCATGCAATTAGGTCCAGCATGTGTGGGATGTGATACCTATCTAGGACGGAGGCGATTAATTGCGCGGTAAGCACCGAGCGAGCGTAAGTCACTAGGTTGCTTGAAAACCGTTTGCGGGGACGAGGACCAAGGGCGGTCGGAACGGCGGATTATTTCAATGTCAAGCATCTGCTCACGCTTCGCGCGAGCTACCTTTAGTATTCTTAGCGATAGTCGGCCTTGCCGGCATGAGTCGAATGGGCCATTCGTCCGTATGTGGCGCGGGACTTGGACTGCCACAGGTGAAGCTGTGTTCATTGGATGCACGACCTTAGAATAATTGGGAAAGAGATCGGCCTAACCCTTCGATGGCGGAGGAAATGCGTCGGCTGGTGTTACGGATGCCATATGGGCGATGATAACATGTAAACTGAATTTTGTTGTAGTGTCCAATATCACCTGGCGTCTCGCATCGACCAATGGGGCAAAATGCCTGAGAAAGTAAGGGTCGATGATGGCAAAGGTGACTGCGGCGAAGGTGAATACCCTGCGGAACGTGCGCCGAAGACCTAAGTTCAGAGTAAGCTACCAATGCCCGCAGGTGGCTAATGGCGTGCCATTGGCGGCACTAAGGCTTGTCGACAAAGCAGCGATAGGCTTCCCCTGTAAAGAGGAGAATGACGTTGGTTTCCGCCCCGGTATCAACCAAGAACTGGGTCTCGAAAGTAAAAACCCTAATGTAGATGAGAGGAATATGGGCTCTGCCGACACCGTTAGTCGCGTTACGGGTGGGCCAGGCAGACCATGCGTAGCGAAGTAGCTACATGACTTATGGGCTTCATGTAAAAATACCTAACTAAATAAATACTTTATTCTCGACAAAGCGAGGCGCGCCTTTTGGGCATGGTCAGCATATTACAATATTTTACATGATAGCAGGATTAGCAGCAACCAAAGGCCCAAAGGTTGTACGAAGTCTATGTTCACAGAATGAGAGTTGTAGAGATAAGAATCAGATCATTAATGTGGAATATGTAGATGAGGAACTAGTGCGAGGAGGTTGTGTACACAGTGCTGGTCAGGTGAGTGAAGCATGAGAAAAGGGCTGAAAAAATATTTCAGACTAGTAGCATGTCACTAATGAAATATTTAGGCGTGTTCGGGAGAGAGCAGATATATGCACAGAATTTGTAAACGTGACATCGGTCAACTTGCCAATGTGTGTTAGGGACGGTGACTATATTGAGTGGCGATTCACATCCGCCGCGGCGCAGTGTCGTTAAACTGAGATTTGTGGCTTTTTGTAGAGGAAACGCAAGTGGTAAAAGCAGTAACCTGTGGTAACAGGTTTGGTGCGACGGGACGATGACATAGTGCGGCTGCGGTGCTTACGGTTTAAAGTGAGTTCCTCGATTCGGAGCTGAAGCGACGCTATCTGCGATGCTAATTCGTCTATTGCTGACGACTGGCTAGTCGCAGGTGTCGGTATGATTGTGCTAGCACAAAGCTGCGTTGGCGCCTTGGGTTTAGTACCTGGCTAGTGCCGTTCAATTAGGCGGTCTGCTATGTCTGCAATTGCTTTGGGTGGCTTGACACTTGCTACTACGAGGATAGCCTGAGTGCTTTCAGGAAGGCGTTGCAACCACAACTGGCGGAAAGCCCTACGTTTATGTGGGAAGCGCCGATGTGTTGTTGGATTTAGTGCACCCAGGCTGAGGACACCGCATCTCCTAGTTGCAGATCACTAAATAGTTTCTGCAGGCGGAAATTGGCAGAAGGCGTGATTCTCTGAATAATAACCTGTTTAAGAGTCTCGTATTTCATTACTAAAGGGAGGCAAATTATGATGTCGCCCAGCTGCGAGGATATACCCTTAGGGAGGCGAGATACCAGCTGATTAACTATGGAGACACCCGAAGAAATCCTACGAAGGTAAAAAGCGGATCCCAGGCGCAAAACCATACCAAAGGATCATTTTCTTAAAATGGTGGAGGTGCTAACGCAAATGAATTGACCATGACAGACTCAACGGCATTAACAGCGTATGAAGAGGACTGATCCTCTAAGTATTCTATTGAAACAAGTAAAAAGAATATGTGGTAGGAAAGTAAACAATATGATCACAAGTACAGAATCCCAAAATCGCTGGAGTGAGCTCACCAGAAGGAAAATTCAAACTGGAGGACGGCGTTTTCTGGTGAGAGGTCCTCAATTGTTGGTAGGAGCTTGGGATAATATTCGGTAATCCACAATAAGTAAGAGACGTTCCAAATGCGGGACCGGATGGCAGGTGGTAACTGAACGCGACGTATATTGTGCAGGCTACAAATATAGGAAGCGAATCAACCAGAGGGAGAAAAGGTACAGCAAGGTACTCACCAAAACGCGTTGTGTAAACGGAGGTGCAGTCAGTAAAAGGGTGGACCTTTTGTAGGTTAAGACAACAGTAAAATACAATGTTGCAAAATAGTGCAAGAGCATGGTTTCCGGTACACTACAATCTGGGTAAGTAATCAAGTAGAAGGAACATGTTGTTATTCTGCATTGGTGTTTTGGGCCTCTTTATTAGGCAACGTAGGATGAGACCAAATAACCTCTTCGAAAAAGCTGATGTTCGTGAATGGATTACGATCTTTTGAAAATGCAGTAGGCCGTGATTTTATTAATTGGCGTCATTTTCACCACCTTACAGGATAGTAAAAATGTATTTTTGGCACAATATAAAGTGGTTGCCCGCCATGCGAATGCCTACTACCTCTTGAAAAGCTGCCTATGAACCATGCGCAACAACGGGACTAACCCCAATCACCCAGCTGGCAACAGAGGAAGGTTGTTTGGTTAGCCTGTAAAATATAATAAAGGTACAAATTACAGCGATTATCGGACCTAATATCTCCTGGTTTGCGTTCTACATTTAAAAGCCACATGTGTCTGTTTAACCATACTGCGATATGGCTGATATTACACCATACGAAATGAAGCCCCTGTCACCATTAGTTCTTTTTACGCCAACGAGCAGGATGAGCAGCTTCCAAACCGGAACGTCACAACGGAATATACTAGCAACACACCTAACTATAATCTTATCAAAAGGCATTCAAATGCACACACTATATAGAGTCAGTAGGTTACGAGTACTATTGCAACGTATTTGTACAATTATCCATCATTCGCGTTTGTATTAACATGCTCAGGACCACGTAAACCTGACTCGCACAATCGAGACTAAACCTATAGATTTAGTTATTTACCATAGAACGCAGTTCAAGGCAGGTCTGATCATGAAACTGATTACTGCCGCCAGTAAACGGTTAACGGTGGTTAAGTTCGGAACGAAGAACAGATGAGATAGGTCCAGTAAATTTCGCAGACAAAAGCGGCAGACCTAACAGCTTTTGCTATCAATCAAAAACCTGATTCATGAGGATTTAAAGTTCCGCCCCGTAGCATATTGGTACAATGAACTTGATTGATAAAGACAACGCATTTTACTTAGCTAAGCAAGAAAGAAAGTGGAAGGTTTTAATTCGCTGTGACATCTCGCGAAGATAAGTACATACTGTTTGATAATTCTTTTGCCCAAGGGTAAACACGTACTTTTATTAAGTAGCTGGTTATTAATAATAAATTTAGTTGCCTGCATCACAAATACTGGAAACTTATATTGATAGTCGTCATTTTTTTAACTGATTCATTATTTGTCCTAGAACCTTATGAACGCTCCCAGACCCACCTTCGAGTTCTAAGGTCACTCTTGAAATCGGATTGGTTGCACAGTTGGAGCTTGGCTTCCCGGGAATCTGCCAAGCTGTAAATCGATCATCGTGTTTTACCGCCATGTGCCGCCTGGTTTTTCGGTCAACGCTCACTCTTCTTACGGTGTGTATTTGTGGAACTTGCGTAGGACACACGACAGTCTATAACTCCCTCGATGAGAATCTAAGTTCTCTGTTCCGGTTTATTACCAATCGATCGGTGATTTCTAAGGATGAGTTAGATGACTTTCTGGGAACACTTAATCTACGTCCTCATGCTCATGATCACGAGGACGAAGCACATTTACATGAAGAAAATGCCACCCACGTGAGTTATATTTATCTTGCAGCCCTCGCAACTCCGTTATCGTTTCACATTTGCGATTGCAAAAGCGAGATGTACCGTTATTTGTAGCTATTTTTGACGTTTACTTTTCCTTACAGCATTGAGAGTAGCACATTCTGTTAACGTTTTCCTCTACTTTTTGTCGGTCGCCGACTAATTTAAAACAAAAGACGTCGAGAGCTGACAATGATTCCCCTAATGCATGCGTCGTTGCCGCCTACACCTGATCATTTTAGTAATTTCAACTGCCTAACATGGTCGTCGTATGTAGGGTGTGGCTGGAATACTAGTTATCATAGGTGACGACTGATTTGTCCCAACCTATTTTGAAATTTATGCAAGGAATGGGGAACGGATCAGAAAAAGTGGGGAGCACATTAGCACTCATTTACTGGGCAGCAGCGGGTAAACTGTTCAGTTACTCCTACGGATAAGCGAAGTCTGGTAACATCTACCTCTCGGGAACGCCGACAGTGCGTAGTGGAAAAGCCAAACTAAAAGGGCTTAACTACATAAAAAAGAGCTCCCAGTCTATAAAGTATGCTGGACCTGAAGTTTGATAAAGCACGATCCTCGGTTGGCCGTCAGTTAGTCGCACAATCCGGTCGGAACAATAATGCGACGCGTTAGATCCGATGATCGATGAATGAGGTTGGCAGACCGATGATGATCAACAGCACAACACACGTAGCCGAAACCATAAGGCGAATCGAAGCCCGAAAAGTCTTTTATCGGTTGTTGGTCAGTTAAAACAAAACTGTACAGTAAATAAATGAAATGGGAATAGGAAGGTACAATCGGAAAGAGCGATATGTACAATCGTTAAAGTGTTGCTAAGTGCAAAGAGCCGAAAACCAGGAGGTACGCAGCCGTAATGCAGAAAACACGTCATGGGTTTCACAAGTACAAGCGATTAAATGTAAAGCCAAGGTAGGACTCTGGCCAAACCCTAACCCATCAACTTCTAAATCGAAGTTGAGGCCGGTTCTCTTTAAAGTCGACCAACTGAGAAAAAAGCTTACAAATGGTCCTTCTTCTCATAGTATAGAGACCTCTGGAGATTCCAAATCACCTTATGACTGTGTCCCATCATCATAAATTTGTCTGAGTTGACCGAAGCCTCCCAGATGAAAGAATGTCGCATGATCAATGGTTTCTAAACCAGATGATCACTGTTCCATAAAGGTGAGCAGGGAATCAACATTGTGCTAACTTTTCACCTTGGCAAGACATGAGGTCTTTTCTAATGTTCGTCACCATAAGGGTGTCATAATAATAACGAAGCTCGTCGCGTTTTCTGCCTATCTCTGCTGCGATACCTCTCACCAGTGGAGCGGTGAAAATTAACGATAACAGCCTGGCGCAACGAGACTGGACCTTACCGTGGTGCGACGGTTTGCGTACCTCATTGAGCTATACCGGGTTATGCCTCCGGGCACCTTGAAAGCTACTCCTACCAGGTTGGTCAATGGTGAGAAGTCAGACAAACTCAGTCTCCTGGTCCTCCAGGTTGGGGGTTTGAAATGGGATAGCATCCATTTCTGTAAAACTAAATCATTGCCACCTCCCCGCTGCCTTGCGGACAGGCTTTTGAGCCAAAGGCTTTGGATGAGGGCCCTAATCGTCCTCCTGTCTAGGTCTGGGCGCCCTGGCAGTATCTCAGCCCACATACAACCATGACATTTTCTTCAAACATAAACTTCATCCTGCATCGGCCGTCGCGCAGATTATCAAGGGTCACCTTATCTGCTGCATACAGCAGGGCGGATAAGCGAAAACATGCTACTGCTGGCATCTCCTTTCTTTTCCACCTGTTTCTCTTACTCCCATCCCGACCCCCATTACTAACCTTCCTTCTATAATTCCCAGCTTAAACGACAGCAACCGAAGTGCCACTGGAGTAGAACCATCTGCAGCCACCATCCCACAGCACCTATCGGACGCCTATCGGCAAAAGTCCCTTATAAGGCCACGCTATCCCGTTTCCATGGCGACATTCAACGTTCGCACTCTAAGACAAACAGGTCAACAGGCTGCACTCGCACGCAACTTGGACACACTGGGTATTGATGCGTGTTGTATATCCGAAACTAGGATCAATGACCCTAATGAAGTTGCTGAATTAACCGCACCTGGCTTATCCTCTCGTTCTTGATTGCACGCATCCGGAGACGCCGATGCGGCACTCACGGGTCAAGCTGGTGTAGGTATCATTCTCAGCTCCAAGGCTGAGTCATCGTTAGTTGATTGGATTCCGGTGAACAGCCGTTTATGTGCAGCCCGTTTGACGACATCAGCTAAGGTTGATTCACGAAGTAGTACAACACGCTGTATGTTTATGATTTCCGCTTATGCTCCCACCGGCTGCAGTTCAGATGTTCTCAAGGACACATTCTATCACGAACTGAATGCGCTACTACGCAGTGCTACTAGTTCAGATATTATAGTACTTGCAGGGGATATGAACACACAAGTAGGGCGTCTGAGCTCTTCAGAAGCTCAACTAGGTGGTAAATGTGTGCTTAGCTCCGAACGGACTGACAACAGTGAGCGTCTGCTGCAACTGTGGGCGGAGCACCTGTTGTTTCTTAGTAGCACTGCTTTTAGACACAGTGGGCGCCGAAGTGCCACTTGGCGTCCTCCTGTAACTGGCCATCGATGGACCCAAATTGATCACATTGCCATAAGTTACAAATGGCGTGGTTCCATCCTGGATTGCCGCTCATACTGGAGTACCTGTGTCGACTCTGATCATGCCTTGGTACGTTGTCGTTTCTCCATGAACTTTACTGGGAGGTGCACCAAGCGTCCCCTACGATTGGCAACTGAGAAATTGTCTCAGTCCTCGGTCAGGCAAGCCTATCAAGATGCACTGCATACTGAACTTCCGCAGTCTTGTCCTAATGACACTGAGCTTCAGTGGACTAGGATCTCGGTCGCCACGCACGACGCAGGAGCATCTGCTTGTGGCATTATCAGTCGTCACCGCACCAGTCATTGGATATCCGAGAGGTCGGTGAACCTGTTGGAATCTAGAAGACACCTCCCGGCTGGCTCTGAACACAATGTGACCAGACGGGCTATTAGGCGTGAACTAAAGCAGAGCCTACCTGCTGACAAGGAAGCCTGGTGGACCAGTAGGGTTCAAGAAATGGAGGAGGCAGAGGCAGTAGGCAATTACCGCAAGCTCTTTCAGCTTATCCGCACCACTGGTCCCAGAAAACCAGGCGTCAGTGAGACAATCAGTATGTATGTATGTAATCTCAACAGTCTAGTAACTAGACATAGAGCCAAGAAAACCATGGAAATCAGTGTATAAGAGACAGTCATTGCGTCATAATCGTCATGGCATGCCAGCTGAAGGTGGGCAACACACTTCAGCTAATATGCCGCAAGAAAATGGAATATTTTGACAAAAATACAGAACAAACATTTTTAGTTTGTTTGTCACACGCCGGTTTTTCTTTTTTTGTCATTTTCAATTTTTGTAGAATTAAACATGTGAATCAACACAACACTGTACACAATTCTTCCATTGATTCCGGTTGCGGGCCATGTCTTCAAGTGTCCTAAGCCATTGGCGCTCGCCATCTTTGGGTCCCCATCCTGGAAGACGTACGGGTCCAACAGCGGCTAGACACGACGTCAGCGATTTCATGTGCTGCCGCCAAGTGGAAGGCTGACCACCACGCGGTCGCTTCCAGCCAGGTCCTTGACGAGCGAATAGAGCGCGACGCGGTAGATGCTCAGGTGCCATGCGTAGGACATGACCGAGCCATCTTAACTGGCGCAACAAAACCAGTTTGTTGAAGGAAATACTTGCATTCCCCAAGACGCGACGTCGAACGTCATTACTGGTAACTCGATGTTGCCACCGAACACGAGCGATCCTCCTTAAGCAACCGTTATCGAACGCAGAAAGACGACGCATGTCTTCCACGCGAATCGGCCAGGATTCGCTCCCGTACAACAATACTGAGCGAACGGACGCGCTGTAAACTCGGCCCTTTAGTGAGAATGAGACGTCGCGACGACGCCATAAGTGCCTCAGATTGACAAATGCTGATCGAGCTTTAGCGATACGAAGCGAAACTTCTTTGTTGATTGTGCCGTCAGCGGAAACACAGCTCCCAAGGTAGACGAAACTATCTACCTGTTCAAGTTGTGCACCTTGGAGAGTGAGCACGGGTGCAGGTGAAAGCCAATCCTTGAGCAGTACTTTACACTTCGATGGGGCGAAGATCATGCCATACTTAGATGCTTCAACCGCCAAACGATCCAGAATGAGTTTCATACCCTGAGGATCGTCACCAAGTAAGGCGATATCATCAGCATAATCTAAGTCGGTCGCGCGCTCACCCGGTAGAAGCTCTAGGCCAAAATGTTGGAGAGACAATCAGAGACAGCGTGGGTGCGCAGATACACAATAAGGAGCGCCGTATGACTCGTTGGGCGGAACATTTTCAAGATCAGTTCAGCTGGCCTCCTGCTCCCGGACCTCTTCCTACTCAGGTGATGCAGGACGAGTCATGGACGGTTAGTTTAGAGCCTCCGTCGGAGGCCGAGGTCCGAAACGCGATCACAGCCCTCAATCGTTTTCGTGCCGCTGGCCGGGATTTCCTCCCACCTGCACTATTTAAAGATGGAGGTGAGGTGCTCTGCAAAGCACTGACCTTATTCGAAGGTATCTGGAAAGAAGAGAGCGTCCCGGCTAATTGGAGCGAATCGATTATAATGGCAATATACAAGAAGGGCAGTCGCACAGACTGTTCTAACCACAGGGGTATTAGTCTGACGCCAATTGTAACAAAATTATTGACCTCGATTATCGTTTGTCGCCTCACTGCGGAACGGGAATCTCGGATTAGGGAAGAGCAGGCTGGTTTCCGCCCAGGACGCGGCTGCATAGACCATATATTCACTTTGCGGCAGGTGCTAGAGCAGCGTCATGCATACCGCAGACCGACAATATCTGTGTTCCTCGATTTCAAGAGTGCGTTCGTTTCAGTCGATCGATCGATTCTGTTCGAAATACTTGCGCGGAAAGGTGTTCCCACGAAATATGTGAACATCCTTCGTGCTCTATACTCGAACACTACAGGCCGCGTCAGGGTTTACGGTGCCTTATCGGATAGCTTTCCGACCACAAGTGGCGTTCGTCAGGGTTGTCCGATTTCCCCGTTTTTGTTCAATTTCGTCGTGGATTCTATCATGGAGTGTTCCCTTTCGGAATCTCACGATGTAGGCGTTGAAGTGCTGCTTTGTGGAATGCTAGTTGATTTTGATTATGCGGACCATGTTGTTTTGCATACTTGCGCTGTTTGGGCGGCACAATCAACCCCGAATAACCTCTCTGGAGTCGTCCCATCACTTGGCTTGCATTTCGCACCTTCAAGGCTGAAAGTATTGTTACAGATGCACCAGCTTCTTGGTGACTCCTTGACCCTTAATGACCAGGAACTCGTGGTAGTTGGTCATTTCTCCTGCCTTGGCGGCCGCATCGAAAACGATGGGCACATAAGGACTAAAGTCAATACGCGTATTGCAACACTCTGAGCTGCATTTGTAAATCTTCAACATTTTGGGCGACAGAGTGCGCTTTTTTCGGTCTGAAAGGCCGTGTTTACAAGGCCACAGTGAGATCCGTCCTAGTGGTACTTGGCCTCTTCGATCTGAGGACCTGCAGCGCCTTCAAGTCTTTGATCATCGCTGTCTTTGAAGCATTGCTCGTGTCGGATGGCACCAGCCTTTTCGCAAGGATGATTGCGTAGGCAATTGCCAGGTAATGACACTCATGCTAGCTTCTTAGAACAACAAATAACACTGAATAAGTTGCATAGTCACCGCTTATCGAGATGGATCTTGTTTTGTTTGCCAGATGTAGGGTGACGCAAGGCCCGTAGTGGGCAAAATTAACTTGGCAGCGGGAAATGAATTCACTAACGACCAAACTCGGTGCCGTTGGTCCGTTTTTCGCCTTCTAGGCTGGAGTCCATGTGACCCGACTTGTGCTTGGCTTGAGACGTTACAGGACATGGCTCGCAGTTGATACCAGTGGCTTGTATGCTGTTGTCTCCTTGTCAGACTATCTGTTTAAGGTGTGTTTGGTGTTGGGTTATCTGCTGGGTTATGCCTGGTTACGACGTGCGTCAGTGAGAGCCGCAAGGAAGCTGTCTGGCTGATGCCACCTAATCTGTGCACGATAGTCAGCTGTTCGTGGTGGTATGTTTTTAACAAGGGTAGGTGTCTTGACTCTGTTTGTTTAGAGTATTAAGGTTTCACGCCAGAACCCTCCTTCTCTACTATTGTTCTTCGTTTCGTAGGCCACTGTGGCTGTACGGCGGTAAAACCATCGCAATGTGGCTGAATCTTACCGTGGTGCGATGGTTTGTGTGCCTCAGTGATCCATTGAGCTATGCTGGATGGTGCGTTCGCACCTTTAGAGTCATTCATATCAGATTGGTCAATGATTAGAGGCTAGACACACTCAGCCTCCTGGTCCTCCAGGTTATGGGTTGGAATGTGGGTGGCACCTTATTCATTAAAACGGACTCCTTGTAGCCCAACGCCAAACCCGCTGCCTTGCGGTAAGGTTCTTGAACCAGGGGCTTTGGTTGAGAACCCTAATCGTTCTCCTGTCTAGACCTGGGCAACCTGACAATATCCTACCCACGCAATAAAATGTATCTCTCCTCAAACAAATTTCTGATGCTCTGGCCACCGCAGAGGATAATCAACGGTGCCCTATCTGCTGCATCGAGCAGGGTGGATAGGGGTTTAGATGCTACTGCTCAAGACTTCCAGTCTCCTTATTCCCCCTCTTACGCTTTTTCTCCCTTATTGTCCCGTTCCAACTTCACTTTTATTCCCCCAGTTTTCAACCCCCGATTCTTGGCCCTCCCCCAACATGTTTTGCTAGAACTTTATCTTCTAATTTCAACTCATGCTAACGCGGTGCGTCACTCCTGTCCTGTCGACAGGCCCATGTTTAACCAAGCTGTCCATTCCAGTTCATCGGCTTACATTTGGAGCCCTCGATCCTCCTTCAGATTGGCATGCCTCAGTGTACGCACATTACTACAGTTCGGTCAACAGGCAGCACTTGCCCGAACATTGGAGACCCTCTCGATCGATATCTGCTGCTTGTCGGAGACCCGCCTGCAAGACCAGAGTTTTCTGCTCACATCGCGATTTCTTTCATGTGACACCAGCAGTCTTTCCTCCTTGCGCCTATCCGGTGACGATGCAACTTCGAGCATCGGCCAAACTGGTATTGGCATTGCCCTGCGTCCCCGGGCTGAAGCTACTCTGCTTGATTAGATTCCAATCAGTAGCCGAATGTATGCGGTCTGATTGGCTGGCTCGTTCAAAGCTTCGAAGTCACGCGGGACTAATAGGTGTCTACTCATCATTGCTGTCTACGCGTCCGCAAACTATGGCAATGATTCGGTAAAAAAAACACGACTACCGCCAATTGACCCAGCTTCTTCGCCTCAGAAGAAGCACGGGCATTGTTGTGCTGGCTGAGGATCTGAAAGCACAAGTTGGAAAGTTGTATACTGGTGAAATACATCTGGGCGGTCAATACGGTATAGGCTCCCGTAATGATAACGGTGAGCGGTTACTTCATTTGTGTGAAGATGCTCGCTTATTTCTTGCGAGCACTAACTTTAGACACAGCACTCGCCAGAGGGTGACTTGGCGCCCACCGGCATCGGGCGCAAATCGATCACATTGAAATCAGTTACAGCTGGAGAGGCTGCATCCAGGACTGTCGCTCGATTTGGAGCACATATGTGGACACTGACCATGCACTTGTATGTGCTGACATGCGGATGCGTTTGACGTACCCCCATGTCGGCGTGGTTACCGCATTGACACCAGCCAACTGACAAAGCCAGTTCTGAATACCTACCAAAGTACGCTGATATGCGAGTTGAGTAAGCGCACACTGAAAACAATTGAAGGTCACTGGTCGCATGTTTACCAGACTTTACTAGCAGCAAGCAAGTCCTCATGTGGTAGGTCTAATCGCCAACATAGACATTGGGTCTCATTGCAGTCTCTAGAATTTATTGTTGCTCGCCGGCATATTCCGGCTGGAAGCGAACACAACGTAACTCGCAAAGAGCTCCGGGCAAAACTCCGTGCTAACCTGAAGAGAGACCGTGAATCTTGCTGGTCTCCGTGCATCAGAGATGGAAGTGGCCGCTGATCTTCGTAACCATCGTAACTTATTCCGTCTGATACGGGAAACGAGCAACAGGAAACCTGATGTTAGTGAAACTATACGTGACGCGAGTGCACAGCCTATGCGCAATTTGTTAAAGCGTTTAGAGCGTTGGGCTGAGCATTTCGAAAAGCAATTTACTCGGCCGGAATTGTTCGATTCCTCGCCAGTCACTGATCGTCTTGCTCCATGGGCTGTCCCTTTGGATCCGCCCTCGCTCAGAAATCAAACGTGAGATCGGACTGTTGAAGTTGAACAAAGCCGTGGGACCAGATGATCTTCATCCAGCTCTCTTCAAATTCGGAGGCTCTGCTCTTGTTGATGATTCACATGAATTATTAGTGAAACTGTGGGAGCAGGAAACTGTCCCAACCGACTGAAGGCGCTCCGTTATTGTTCCCCTCTTCAAAGGAAGCTCGCGTTCGGAATGCGGCAACAATAGAGGAATCAGTCTGATCTCCATCGCCTCCAAATTACTCGCCTCCACAATCCTTCACAGACAGACTGGCGCTCGTGAGAGCCAGATTCGTTACTAGTGAGCCGGGTTTCGTCAGGGTCGTGGCTGCATTGACCACATCTTCACCTTGCGTCAGTTGTTGGAGCACCGTCAGACATATTGGCGGCCCACTGTAGTCGTGTTCCTCGACATCAAAGGTGCATTCGACTCGGTTGATCGATGTGCCCTTTGGAATTGTCTACTCAAGAAAGGTGAGCCTGAAAAATATGTAAATATTATCCGGGCATTATACGCGCGTAGCACGGGCAGTGTGAGGGTTTACGGCAAGCTGTCGCCACGCTACAATATCTCCAGCGGTGTGAGACAAGGATGCCCGGCGTCACCTTTCCTCTTCAACTTCGCTATTGAGGAAGTCATGGAGAGTGCATTTACAGGACATGATTTAGAGGGTCTGGAGCTACTCAAAGGAGAGCGACTTCTTGACTTGGAGTATGCAGACGACATTGCCCTCATCTGTGACAGCTCCCAGACGTGCCGAGCCGCGTTGGACAGATTAGCACTGGCTGTCAGCCGCTTCGGGCTTTGCTTTGCACCATCGAAATGCAAAGCTTTCCTTCAAGGTTGGCAGGGATCTCCTCCTACGCTGACCCCTGGTTGGGATCTGCCTGAAGTCGTTCAGAAACACAACTACCTAGGAAGTTGTATCAGCGCCATTGGGATTGAAGATGCGATCACGAACCGTATATCAAGAGATCGAAGTGCTTTTGCTTGTCTTCGCCACCTATGACGGCGGCGCGACATCACTCGCCCTGAAGGGTAGAGTGTACAATGCAGCGGTACGTTCGACCTTACTGTACGGTTGGGAAACCTGGCCCCTAAGATCGGCGGACATGAAGAGGCTACTTACGTTCGACCATCGGTGACTTTGCAGTTTGACTCACATCTGGTGGGAACACCGCGTGAATAACGAGCGTGTTCGACGCCTTGTTTACGGCACAGGAAAAGGCAATGAACCGCTCAGCACCATTATTTCACACACCAGGCTCCGATAGCTCGGCCACGTGTTGCGCATGCCAGCCCACTGACTTAGTGTACTTTAAAACCCTATATATCGACTAGGACTTGATTACAGCGATTACAGCCCTTAATCGTTTTCGTGCCGCTGGCCCGGATTCCCTCCCACCTGCACTATTTAAGGATGGAGGTGAGGTGCTCTGCAAAGCACTGACCTCCCTATTCGAAGGTATCTGGAAGAGGGTCTCCCGGCTGATTGGAGCGAATCGATTATAGTGGCAATATACAAGAAGGGCAGTCGCACAGACTGTTCTAACCACAGGCGTATTAGCCCAACGCCAATTATGACAAAATTACTGGCCTCGATTCTCTTTCGTCGCCTCACTGTGGAACCCTGAATCTCGGATTAGGGAAGAGCATGCCGGTTTCCGCCCAGAGTGTGGCTGTATAGACCATATATTCACTTTGCGGCAGGTGCTAGAGCAGCGCCACGCATACCGCAGACCGACAATAGCTGTGTTCCTCGAGTTCAAGAGTGCGTTCGATTCAGTCGATCGATCGATTCTGTTCGAAATACTTGCGCGGAAAGGTGTTCCCACGAAATATGTGAACATCCTTCGTGCTCTATACTCGAACACTAGAGGCCGCGTCAGGGTCTATGGTGCCCTATCGGATAGCTTTTCGACTACAAGTGGCGTTCGACAGGGATGCCCGATTTCCCCATTTTTTGTTCAATTTCGTCGTGGATTCTACCATGGAGTGTTCCCTTGCGGAATCTCACGATGTAGGTGTTGAAGTGCTGCCTGGTGAACGGTTAGTTGATCTAGATTATGCGGACGATATCGTCTTGCTTTTCGACAATGTTGAGGCGGCACAATCAACCCTGAATAGCCTATCCAGACTGGTCCCATTATTTGGTATGCACTTCGCACCTTCAAAGTGCAAAGTGTTGCTGCAGGACCACCAGCCACTCGATGACCCCTTGACGCTTGCTAACGAGGAACTCGATGTGGTTGATCAATTCACTTATCTTGGCAGCTGCATCAGCAATGATGAGCGCATAGAAACTGACGTTAGCTCACGCATTGCAAAGGCCAGAGCTGCCTTCTTGAACTTGCGTCATCTTTGGCGACAGAAGGGAGTTTCCCTCCGTCTGAAAGGCCGTGTATACAAGGCCACAGTGAGGGCCGTTCTGCTCTATGGTAGTGAAACTTGGCCCCTTCGGTCTGAAGATCTGAGGCGCCTTCAAGTCTTTGATCATCGTTGTTTGCGAAGCATTGCTGTAGTCGGATGGCACCAGCGTGTCCGCAACGATGATGTGCGTAGGCGAGTACTAGGGGGTGATGATCATGCTAGCTCCCTAGAACAACAGATAGCACTGAATAAGTTACGTTGGCTCGGGCACGTGCTACGCATGCCTGGTCACCGCTTACCTAGGAGGGCCTTGTTCAGTCTACCAGGTGTCGGATGGCGCAAGGCTCGAGGTGGACAGAAGTTGACTTGGCAGCGGGAAATGAAGTCACTGACGACCAAACTGGGTGACGTTGGTCCGTCTCGCCTTCCATGCTGGAGTCCACGTGACGCGCTCTGTGCTTGGCTCGAGAATTCACATGACATGGATCGCAACGGACACCAGTGGCGCGTCTGCTGCCGTCTCCTAATCGGATTGTCTGTTTAAAGTGTGTTTGGTGCTGAGTTATCTGCGGGGTAGTTCTGATTATGACGCGTGGCAGTGAAAGCCGCAAGGAAGCTGTCTCGCCGATGCCGCCTTATGTTTGCACGATAGCCAGCTGTTTGTGACGGTATGTTGTTAACACAAGGTGTAGGCGCCTTGACCCTGAATGTTTGCTTAGGGCATTAAGGTTTTCAGGTAAGTCCCCCTTCTCTCCCTCTTATTCTTTATTTCATAGGTCCTCATGGTTGTATGGTAGCGAAGCATCAGTTCAAATGGCTGATGTACTGCTGTTGATGATGATGATGATCAGATCCTTTACACAATATTTTTAAGCATAAGCATCGACTAAGAGAAAACCTACTGCTCGCTGCTGAGGCAGCATACATACGGCCAACAGGCCTCGACCGATGCGTTAAAAAGAAAATGTTATGGCCGCTTCATCTACCTTAGTCTTATACTAGATGGGAGCGAACTGACTTCACTCCGCATGCTCACCTACCTTCAATCATGTGATCAGGTGACTGGCACCGTGGTCACAAGTTAAATTATCAAGTCAATCGATTCCTTGTTGTTCTGACGAATACAATCACCGTTATCCTACCATGCATTGATATATAAGCTTGAGAACGAATTGAACGAAAAGCAACTGTCTGTTACCACCTTGGTTACTAGTTTAATCTTATTACTTTGGCCATTGGTTCACACAATAAACTTATTCTTGCTGTAACATTGCACACTCGATTTCTGCTTGTAGAATTATCATCTTTACAAATACGTTACATTTAGGAGAGGTATTCATTTTTTACTCATGCATTCATTAACAACTCCGACAACTTATCCATCAGACGTGATAAGGCTGTATTGCCTAGTGAAACTGTCCTATTAGAGTGACTGTCCGACAAAATCTAAGACAGGTAATGGATAGGCATAGTTCTGCAGCACTGTCCAAATATCCGAAAGTTTCGAAGTGAAAAAGCAAGCAACAGCTACATCAACCTGATTACCTATGATGGTACGAGAAGTTGCTTCATCGTCAGTTAGACGAATTTTTCCCGAGGACCGACTTCAACTGATGCAGTTGCTACAACTTGCGTTAATAGGATAACGATACTTAACAATAGTAGGGGGAATGCGGTAAACTAAATGTTATTATGTAAAGAGTAGAGATAGAGAAACGGGAATATTGATCAGCCTGGAAATTCAGCAGGTGCGTACAAGGGATACAACACAGGTACACCATAGACAGTCGATTGCGATACATACAATCGGTTCTGCGGCCCATGATGTATCGATGCGTGGCCCAATACCGGAAAACGCCACGTACCGGCTTGACCAAGCTTCCCTTAATATTTTTGACATGATGTTATTGGATCACATCGCAGTTTCATCCGATGCTCTGCCGAAGCTACAAACATCGCATCTCGGTTTAGACGACCAAAAGTATGGTGTGCGAGTTCAGTAGACAGGTGCGGCACACGATTATCTACCTCCCAGAACCGACTGTGACTAAGGTCACTGTTGCTCCTTTAACGTTCTCATCGGCTATAAGAAACACTCCACAAACGCAAGTGTCCGGAGTCATTCATTTTCCTGTTTTCAGCTATAAGTGGCTATGTCTCGACCTTACCTTAACGTTGGGTACCCTGTCCTTGACTGGTTGTTTGATGTTCTACCTCAATAAATGGTGTAGAATCTAGAATGTCGTACGACTCGTCGCTGAGTAAAGTAACCACAATAACAATCATCAGAAGCGGTACAGTCGGCCATCTAGAATGACCATTCTCTGATGATTGATGTAGTGATGTACGATTGCTCGGTTACCTATTCTGAAACTGGTAGCGTGTCCGCCAAGTTCTACGATAATGCCTTGTACTTTAACACGCGGAGGAAATACTGCAGTTTATGGGGTTCTACTTGAGCCTGTCCACAAGTTATTAAGCGGTTGTGGGGTGCTACCTAACTTGAGCTATTGCAAGCGTGTAGTGCTTTGGTCATTCGAACACTCAGCGGAGCTTTTTCTTCGATAGGGGCTGATCAGGCAGTCGTCAATAATTATTACTACCTCAAAGCTGAAGTTAAGGCAATATAGAACAACTGTGGTGCGGTAGAGAATACATGACAGGTACGAGTTCCTTTTGCACGTCCTTTAAGAGTAAACGGGACCATAGTCTGACACAATCAGATGAATCAAAACCAAATAAAGTAGAGGTACCGTTGTTCATTGCTGCGTCTATTGCCTTCTCAGTGTATTTAGTCAGTACATCCTATACTCGACTGAAAACCATTGTGACTGGCTGACTATTTTCTCATGAAACCAGCGAGCGGCTTCAGCACAAGGCTTATAAGCGGTCTTAGGACATTAATGGTGTGGTCAATGTTTTTGTTATTTTTGATTCGATTCCCGTGGCCTTTTCGCGATGATGGTGATGGCGGTTGGCAGTCATCAACTGAAAATGCCTTGAGTGTTCCATATGGTGCTAGTTAGCACTTAGCTCTGCTTTTTGTCTTTCATCTATCGTCTCTGCAACGAGGTTTCGCCCAAGTTGCTGCAGCCACGGCTTACAATGCGCGTCGAGAGCGCCGGTCAACGGGCATACGAAAAACGGCCTGACCAACGCAAGCGATTAAGATTCAGTAACAACTTGAGTGGAGCACCAAAAGGCTTGCCAAAAACCGATTGGCCGACCTCAGCATTACTCACCTAGTGTTCCCAACAAACGAGAGCAATACTCCGCAGGCACGGTGGCCGAACACGGCCATGTCTTCGCCGCGGACTGGCCAGGTCTCTAATCCACACAGTAAGACCGTCTTACAAATCCTTGGAACACCGTCTGTGAGGTCGGGAGGCAAGTGACCAACATGGAAGCCTAACGCGGTTGTACCCTGAAGTAACCTCGGAAACCGAATAGTAGTAGTAGTAGTAGTAGTAGTAGTAGTAGTAGTAGTAGTAGTAGTAGTAGTAGTAGTAGTAGTAGTAGTAGTAGTAGTAGTAGTAGTAGTAGTAGTAGTAGTAGTAGTAGTAGTAGTAGTAGTAGTAGTAGTAGTAGTAGTAGTAGTAGTAGTAGTAGTAGTAGTAGTAGTAGTAGTAGTAGTAGTAGTAGTAGTAGTAGTAGTAGTAGTAGTAGTAGTAGTAGTAGTAGTAGTAGTAGTAGTAGTAGTAGTAGTAGTAGTAGTAGTAGTAGTAGTAGTAGTAGTAGTAGTAGTAGTAGTAGTAGTAGTAGTAGTAGTAGTAGTAGTAGTAGTAGTAGTAGTAGTAGTAGTAGTAGTAGTAGGAGTAGTAGTAGGAGTAGTAGTAGTAGTAGTAGTAGTAGTAGTAGTAGTAGTAGTAGTAGTAGTAGTAGTAGTAGTAGTAGTAGTAGTAGTAGTAGTAGTAGTAGTAGTAGTAGTAGTAGTAGTAGTAGTAGTAGTAGTAGTAGTAGTAGTAGTAGTAGTAGTAGTAGTAGTAGTAGTAGTAGTAGTAGTAGTAGTAGTAGTAGTAGTAGTAGTAGTAGTAGTAGTAGTAGTAGTAGTAGTAGTAGTAGTAGTAGTAGTAGTAGTAGTAGTAGTAGTAGTAGTAGTAGTAGTAGTAGTAGTAGTAGTAGTAGTAGTAGTAGTAGTAGTAGTAGTAGTAGTAGTAGTAGTAGTAGTAGTAGTAGTAGTAGTAGTAGTAGTAGTAGTAGTAGTAGTAGTAGTAGTAGTAGTAGTAGTAGTAGTAGTAGTAGTAGTAGTAGTAGTAGTAGTAGTAGTAGTAGTAGTAGTAGTAGTAGTAGTAGTAGTAGTAGTAGTAGTAGTAGTAGTAGTAGTAGTAGTAGTAGTAGTAGTAGTAGTAGTAGTAGTAGTAGTAGTAGTAGTAGTAGTAGTAGTAGTAGTAGTAGTAGTAGTAGTAGTAGTAGTAGTAGTAGTAGTAGTAGTAGTAGTAGTAGTAGTAGTAGTAGTAGTAGTAGTAGTAGTAGTAGTAGTAGTAGTAGTAGTAGTAGTAGTAGTAGTAGTAGTAGTAGTAGTAGTAGTAGTAGTAGTAGTAGTAGTAGTAGTAGTAGTAGTAGTAGTAGTAGTAGTAGTAGTAGTAGTAGTAGTAGTAGTAGTAGTAGTAGTAGTAGTAGTAGTAGTAGTAGTAGTAGTAGTAGTAGTAGTAGTAGTAGTAGTAGTAGTAGTAGTAGTAGTAGTAGTAGTAGTAGTAGTAGTAGTAGTAGTAGTAGTAGTAGTAGTAGTAGTAGTAGTAGTAGTAGTAGTAGTAGTAGTAGTAGTAGTAGTAGTAGTAGTAGTAGTAGTAGTAGTAGTAGTAGTAGTAGTAGTAGTAGTAGTAGTAGTAGTAGTAGTAGTAGTAGTAGTAGTAGTAGTAGTAGTAGTAGTAGTAGTAGTAGTAGTAGTAGTAGTAGTAGTAGTAGTAGTAGTAGTAGTAGTAGTAGTAGTAGTAGTAGTAGTAGTAGTAGTAGTAGTAGTAGTAGTAGTAGTAGTAGTAGTAGTAGTAGTAGTAGTAGTAGTAGTAGTAGTAGTAGTAGTAGTAGTAGTAGTAGTAGTAGTAGTAGTAGTAGTAGTAGTAGTAGTAGTAGTAGTAGTAGTAGTAGTAGTAGTAGTAGTAGTAGTAGTAGTAGTAGTAGTAGTAGTAGTAGTAGTAGTAGTAGTAGTAGTAGTAGTAGTAGTAGTAGTAGTAGTAGTAGTAGTAGTAGTAGTAGTAGTAGTAGTAGTAGTAGTAGTAGTAGTAGTAGTAGTAGTAGTAGTAGTAGTAGTAGTAGTAGTAGTAGTAGTAGTAGTAGTAGTAGTAGTAGTAGTAGTAGTAGTAGTAGTAGTAGTAGTAGTAGTAGTAGTAGTAGTAGTAGTAGTAGTAGTAGTAGTAGTAGTAGTAGTAGTAGTAGTAGTAGTAGTAGTAGTAGTAGTAGTAGTAGTAGTAGTAGTAGTAGTAGTAAGTAGTAGTAGTAGTAGTAGTAGTAGTAGTAGTAGTAGTAGTAGTAGTAGTAGTAGTAGTAGTAGTAGTAGTAGTAGTAGTAGTAGTAGTAGTAGTAGTAGTAGTAGTAGTAGTAGTAGTAGTAGTAGTAGTAGTAGTAGTAGTAGTAGTAGTAGTAGTAGTAGTAGTAGTAGTAGTAGTAGTAGTAGTAGTAGTAGTAGTAGTAGTAGTAGTAGTAGTAAGTATTGTTGTCGTTTGTTGTTGTTGTGGTCGTTATAGTGGTAGGTGCAGCAGTAATAGTAGTTGTAGCAGCGGTTGTTGTTGTTGTTGTTGTTGTTGTTGTTGTTGTTGTTGTTGTTGTTGTTGTTGTTGTTGTTATAGTGGTAGGTGTAGCCGTAGTAGTAGTTGCAGTAGAGGTATCACTGGTATGTGTGTTCCTCATCGTGAGAAGATGCATTTGCTTTTGGCGCATAACATATGGGTACAATAGCCTCATGCTACTGCATGGGCAATATGCACTATTGTGCTTGTCTTTGTCCTTGTTCCTCGCATTGTAAATCTCTCGCATGTTTGTGTTTTACATTGATGTGTAGGGAACTGTTACGCTATTCAGCCAAAGGCTCGGGTTGGTGTCCCCTAAGTCAACACCCTACTTCGGCTTGGGCAACCGGGTAGTATCTCGCCCTCTGACGAAACCGTGGACTTTGATGTGTTGTGTTGTGTTTTCTTTCACTATTTCTGTACCTTGTTTTGAGTTCCATGGTTTCCGATGGTGCAATGTCTATTCATAGACTGTTGCAAAAATAAAAAACTGTTACGCGTGGTATATACTGTAAACACTGAGGGATACGTTGCTGCATTTCCCGTTAGGTTTTATCTGGACCCTCATTACACAGCTCATCAGACGATCTCTCCAATGAAAGTAAGGTCATACTCGTGTCCTGCTCTGGGCGACTTCCGAGTTGATTAAAAATTGTTTGCGCATTCTAACACGACCTGATTGTGATTAGGCATCGATCTCACATGGCAGTATATTTGGTGAGAAGTTTGTCCTCATATTTGTCCTGCGTATTTGTATGTAATCCATGTAACCAGCAACCCCTCGTTGGCGTGCGCTATCTGCATCTGACATTATTCTTGTTAGTGTGTGTCAAGGGTATCGTTGTATTCTATGGGGAGCCAGGTTAGTGGTTGGCAGAAGTGAGTGTGCGCGTAGAGGTACCAAAGGGGAGTGAACATGAAACTATCTCATGTAGCTATTCACGTAGCTCCCTCGTTCCACGTTTGTTGGTTATTTTTACTTATTTTCATTTCGCTGTGAACTGGAGTGGAACATCAGTCAGCCGTTGATTCGCACCTCAATTGCTGATTAGCCCAGAAAAGGTCCAACAGAATCTTTCCTCTGATGTCTCTTAGACAGTGCGCTTGGAAAGTGTCTTTACCCCCACTACATCCTAGTCCACTGCCAACACGACTTTCTTCCAAGGAGGAATTACGAAGGTCCTCATCGGTATCGCATAGCTAGGCAACTGGGGACCAAGCCGGATGCTGTCTTAAATGAACGAAGGGCCTGTGGCCCTCAGTTATGGTTGGGGTTGAGATCGTACTGCCTGAGGTTGTGGGCTAGTGATAGGGATCGCCGTGCCTTTCGGGTGACTGGAACTCTGGGATGTGGAACTCAGATGGTGTCGTCTAGACATGTAGTGTAATGCCGGATGCGGAAAGACGTTCAGTAAACCAAGTTAACCAGTAGAGAATGAAAAGGCCAATAAAACCAGTAGTACAAAACACTAAAGGTGCGACTGTTCTCAGTTTCACTACAGATCCATTCGAATAGATCGCCTTTGTCTACGCTGCTGGGGATGATGCCATTGCTATAATTACCTAGAGCTAGCGACACGTCACCGAGACGCAAACTGTATAGACTTAGTCGGAAAATCCACCACAAAATTCTACTATCTTGTATTTACGGTTTTTGTGGAGATTATGCCTATATAACTTTCATTTTGATGATAGGCGACAGTTATCGCTACCAGTCTTTCGATTCAGTTCAGTTTGCCTACGTTGACCTGTGCATTGAGGTACGGTGGTTCCAGTTAACTTGACAAAACGATGCTAACACTAATTCAACAGCATCATGAGCTGAACTTGTCAGATAGAACATTTCAGGGTCAAAAATGAGGAGAAAAGTGCAAGGTTGCCATTGACCCCTTGAATGTTAGTTGCCCCAACTGACATTGTGCTTAGAAACGGACAGTATCAGAAACTAGTGCTACCAGATGTATCCCGGTAGGTCAAATTGAGCGGTTCTAGTAGTGTCTGCAAGTGTGGTTGTTCCATTGTCTAGCGGGATGTGAATATCTAGTGGATACATTCTCTGCCTTGTCGGAGGCCAGCCTTTCATTGAATAAACAACGGATCCTAGGGTTAAGCTGATTGTGGATGGCTAAGCTTCAGTATTGCTGAGACTAGTACTTTGATGTTTTCTATACCTTGTCCCTTACGCTTATAAAACTCGGAATGATAGCTCATTGCTGCCAAATTGAGGCTACCCCATATATTTACCGGATTCTATCAAGGAGGGCAGCTAGCCCGGTAGCTACGCAGGCTTGTAGGAGCAAGTTTCGGCGTTGCTAGATCCTTACAATGGACTTCACAACTTGTTTCCTCGTTGTTTTTATTCATCAGGTAGATATGACCCAACCTAGGAATCGAGCTCTTTACACTGTGGTTAAATGCAGGCACCTTTACCACTAGGTCATTTAGCGCTGCGGGTAGCCCTTAAGTTTTGGTAACCTTGATAGGTTAGATAAACCTACTGTGTGTTTAGAATGCGAAACGCGATCTCAGTCTGGACTACGGTCCTCAACAATCCTCCATACAACCTCGAAACATTGATTGCACACTTTCGGTTTGTGGTATCACGCGAGTCGGCAGCTTATTTGGACCAAACTTACGCTTTGTGGACCGACTTATGGTTACAACTCATTATGTCAATAATGGTCACCAGTTTTATTAATTGCGTGTTGACCCCAACTTTAATATCAACGACTCAGCGTTCTGTCACAATCGTAAAGCATCTGCAAATACCCACGGAGCCATGCTCTACCGCGAACTGAGGTGGACGCTAGTTATTCAGCTGCAGATGGCACAGGTCGTGCAAGATTATCAGTTAGTTTGGATCATCGTTCTCGATACCAACCTTGCACTTGTGCACAGCTTACTCACTGTGCTTTCCACAAACATGCGGTCTCAAAATTACTTTACCATCACTCGAGCTCAGGCTATGGAAAGCAATTATCTTAATCCGATCCGTGTAAATGACTTACGTTGGATTTCGAAACGGTTATCTGCGGATGGTAGCTCATGTGTTCTGGGAACATCAGGTTTACAACGACGATGCCAGACGTCGCACCCTAGGTAATATGTGCCTCCCTTTCGACAGGCAAGTATCGCTGCGCCAGCTAAGGTGGCTAAAGTACGTCTTACGCATGCCGTACGGGTGTTTACCATGACGCGCAGGACCGCAATGGAAGAACTCATGCGGTGGCTAACCCACCACATGGCAACAAAATGTAGTGGATGAAATACTGCCAGTGTGCCCATGCTTAGACAAGAGAACAATTAGGGTCCTCAACCAAAGCTTTTGGCTCAAAAACTTGTACGCAAGGCAGTGGGAAGGTGGCAATGATTTGGTTTTACATAAATGAACGCCCTCCCATTTCAAACTTCCAACCTGGTGGACCAAAAGACTGCGTTCGTTTGACCTCTACCCATTGACCAACTTGGTAGAACTAGCTCTCAATGTGCCGAAGTTTCCCATCAAGTATATAGCTCAGTGGGTGAACGAGGTACACATGGCTTCGCACCACGTTAAGGTCCAGTCTCGTCTGCCCTATACGTCTTTCAGACTGAGAACTCAAAGATGTGGAACTTCTCTCGTTGGCGACTTGTGGGCACGACGCGTAACCAGGAGGCAATTTAAAATCTACATTCGTTTATACATTGATTCTACTGATCAACGCCGTAATCACTAAACTGACGAAGGAAAGACAAAATGGTGTGTGAAAACATAAAATACCTTTCTTTGTATGCTTTCCACTTTATGATCTATGTACTTATTATGCGAGGATGGGTGGCCACGCGATGACTTGGTCAAATGGAATGAAGGCCTTTACTTCGAAGTTTGCCTCGGCTAGTGCCCCTTGGTTGGGGTCCGAAAGACGATGAGCACGCTTGGCCGGATACAGCTGTTGACATGGTCGGGGATTGACCCCAGTGGCGTTTGTGTTGTGAATTACTTTGTCCTTTCACTTCCTGCTTAACCCCCCCCCCTCCAAGCACGAGCTCATTTCCTAGACATAATATAACTTTGCGGCAAGGTAGTCGGCTAATGGCTCTCCGGAAGGATGCCCATCTGTTACTGGTGCTTCAGCTAGTGTGCCCATGTTGCTTTACATTTTTTCTTTCTTTTGTATTGAGCACAATAGCTGAGGTGTTTTTTACCTCTAGCTAACGTGTATACCGATGATGATGACTTATTCTACACATTTAATCCATTGTTGTGTGAGCCGGGCCCGATTGCAATAGATACCAACTCTTTACACCATAAAGAAGACCTTTTGAGACCTTTAGAAATGCTTCTTCCGTTGATCTGAAGACGGTTTTGCTTCGTTGTTCGCTTAGGATTTGTCAGCGGCACATCGAATTGGCTTAGGGATTTCAGGTTCTCGCCAAATTTAGTTCATGGGCGATTGAAAATTCTAGTGTCAATTAGAGAAACTACCATATATTAGCGAATATAAGCCCGTCCATAGATAAGCCGGCAGTATGACTTTACATCGTCAACTTTGTCCAAAGTCGTAAGTCCATGTATTATCCGACCCCTAAAAAATCCGCGAAAAAGAAAGGAAATTGTTTTTCCATAATTTCGACGTCATCACTACTTGCTCTCACTTTAGTGTGTTCAAGATACACTTGCACTCTTATTGGTCAGCTGTGGTGACCCTAATGTTATAATCGTGGTTAATGAGATCTAGGGCCGTTAGAATGGACTTTCACCATACCCGATAGTATATTGACCAGACGTCAAATCGGCAGTCGGTAATATATGGTAAGGTAAGAGGGCTTCAGACAGGCCGCCTCGCATAGTCGGAGGCTTCATACGTATGAACCGTAGTAGAGCAGTGGGTAAGAAACAAATTCCTGGTCAGGGGTGTGGAACGACGTAGTATTTGAAGGCGCCGGATCGCTTGGCATAACATAATGTTCAATGCCTTTGGATTCGCTATTATCATCCGTCCCGAACGTCAAATGTACAATATGCCGAGAATTTTCGACACGATAGTAACTTGTCCAGTTATAGGCACTTAAAATCCCTCCTGTCCGGAATACCGTCCGTTACTAGCGGATGGTACTGATGGGAGATAAGAGCAGAGCTATGCAGTGCATTCCTTGGTGGATTTTGCATGACTTTTTTTCAAACTGCGTATGGTCTTTGTATAAGCCGACCCCCTTTTACAAAACTCGAAAGTTGTCTAAACTACCTCGGCTTAAATTCGGTGATACACGATATTTACTCTTTCAGTGCACCAAAACAGCCAGTTCAAGTAGGGTCTTAGTGTAAAAAGAGCTGCTAAAAATAGAATAATACTTCCTGCAGGCAAAATACTTCAAAGGCAAACTATTCGTTCTTTACTGTTACCATCCATCATCCCTGTGGGCACGAGTGCCCTTCGCGAGTCCTTTTGGGGTCCTTTGAGAGTCCTTCCTGAATCCTGACTCGACATTTTTGGACGCAAAAAGGACACTCATAAAAGTCTGTGTAAGCGAACATATGTTTTCAGTAATTCCTTATCAAGCTTTTACAATTACATGAAAATCAAAATTTTGGATACAGACCCAGCAGGTCGTCATTTAGCCAAATTGACTCTAGTGCGCCGTCGGTCAGGTTCCAGTTGTAGTCGTACGCTCGCACAGGTCAACTGCAGTCCATCCTGGCCAAGGTAGACTCAACACATGGTTCGTACAACCGAATGGCCATGACTTCTGCGGCGTCTAATATCCGCTTACGGAAATACTTTGATCGATTTTTTTGAGCCTGATAGATTACTTTGGACGAATCAGCCGACTTGGTGGCGTGACCCGTATCCGCAAGATGCGCGGCGATGGCAGAGTTGGAGTCCTTTTGACATCCATTTCCGAGCCTGGCCGGATGGTGTTCCCTCAACCTTTCGGATAAACGTCTTATCGTACGCCCAAGTTAACCTGCTTCACAAAAATAGGTGAAGAAGTAAACACACATAGATTTGGTGTGGACAGGCAGTTTATCCTTGAGGTTTAGTCTCACCGTTGGGCTACTGATGAACCGGATTTGCAGCCTCGCCGTTCGGAAAGTATTCCTCAGTGCGGACGAGAGACGGCGGGATAGATTCTCTGATAATATTTCCCCTTTTTAAGGCAGTTGCAAAAAAATAGATTTCCGTTTCGCCGTCAGGACCGTAGGTACCTCCCTGTTTTGCCACATATTGGCATTAATAAAATTTTTTGGGTAGACATTCTCATTAAGCGTCGATCGTATGAGCTACAGCTCTTTGAAAAGTGTATCCTTCGAGCGGATTCTTTTGGCCCGGTTCACTAGATTGAGGACCATGGTTCTCTTAATCCGAAGCTGCACACAGCTATGAAAGTTTCTGTTCTGTCCACTTCAAGTGCACTTTCGTTAAACGCGACGTACTGCACCACCATCAAGTCTTCTTAGAGCTACATCTAGAAAATCCAAAGCGCCGTTTTCTTCTACCTCCTAGGTGAATTGTATAGCCTTGTAAGCCTGGTTAAATACGCTGGTGAGCTCGTCGATGTTACCAGAGGCGTCATGTAGGACGAAGATGTCATCTATGCAACGGTGGTATAACGTAGGGCTGCTGATGACCGGTTTCTATTATCCTGTTCCAACACCCATGAAAACGTCGGCGAGGAATGGTCCTAGCGAGGAACCCATTGCAACTCCATCACGCTGCCGATATATATCCCCCTTGAATAGGAATTGAGCATTACATGTACACCTTAGCAGTAATTCTTTCAGGACCAGAGTTGGCATGTCAATATTAGGATGGTTCTCGTCAACAAATTTGCAAATGAACTCATAAAAATACGCAGGGAAACTGTTCTGAAATGCGGGCAATCTAGTGCGCATGCGCTTGAGTGCACTCAAGCAACTATGCTTTCCATGTTGCAAACATGCCAATACAAGTTACGAACCTTGATGAATAAACATGTACATGGATGTTTATCCGGGACTCAGAAAGAGCGCTCAAAGGAGCAAAACGGACTCACAAAAGACACTCGGGCCGACAAGGGACTCATATTTGGTTTCCAACCGACTAATCGATCGGGCGAATAGTTTAACCTCAGTGAAGCGTATTGGACGATATACATTTGACCTGAAACTAACGGTCCTGGGTTTCAAACGCTATCCATGGTGTATGGAACAGGATGGACGATTGGAAAGATATGAAATCAGTGTCCCCCGGCAACTGGCATGTGAAGTTGGAAAAGTAACACAAACGATAGATGGAATGATAATGCAAAGAAGCAATAAACTAGTCTTGTTATGTTATATCTGAGTTTATTTAGTCATAAATACGTAGTCCTTTGAGAGTCCAGCTCCGGACTCCTGAATGTCCAGTTGTGCCGACAGGGGTAGAATTAATTGAACTCACCCGGTGTGTTGGCATCGGCTCTCGGCACTCAAGAAGTCCAACGTGGACTTGCGTTGTCCAAACAAAGCAATACACGTAAGCCCAACTGTCTCCCATCATCACTGGAATATTTGGACAACTCGCTATTACTGATTTATCTGTCATATTTAACAGCAACGAAAAAATCTGCATATTTCATGCTGAATCGCTCTCATTTTGTCGGTTGTCAACTAGCATACACAGATCTACCAGGCCGATAGTATCAGTTTGTTGGTCTCAGTATTATTGCGCCGGGATCACTCACACATTTTAACCCTGAATACGTCTTGCTCATAGAGAACCGGACTGTTATCTGTCCTAGTGGTTGCATTGACGAAGTAGCTCCCCATCACCAGACACTGTAACAACGTCGCAGCCTGTCTTAACCATCGCCTTGATAGTCTATTTCTGGCGCTCTCTGTATTTGAAAAGTGTACCTGTGTTTTGGCACTTACATCGATGTACGTAAAACTACCTCCCTGCTTCTCAGCGGCGAACGTTGCCATCAGAGACATCACCCTTTGTTTTTTCTTTAACTCAGTGGTCGATCTGATCACGATTCTTTCAGTATTCTTCACCTTATGTCAACTCAGTTGACAGCACTTTTGTGGTCATACGCATCTGCTGTACAAATGCGGCCGAATCGATTAATGTACAGCGTTGTTCATTTCGGCCGCTGGCTCACACATTCTTGGTGCCAAACACCACTGAGCAGCTGAAACTACTCCTTATCGGTTCTCATTTTCACCGCGCAACCACTGGTAGCGGATGATCAGTTTATTTATCTGCGTCCTTCCATAACTCCCTCTGGTCACAACGCTCGTCGAAGAGCTCCAAACACCTTTTTTATAACCCTGGTTCTTTTGTGTTGATGGTCAGACATCAACTTACAAGTCCAAACTAGGATGTGCAGCTCTTGGCAACGATCGATTTTTCTGTACTGATCATAGATATGGTCAGCACACGTGGCAGACACTAAGAGATTTCAAAATTTGTGAAGGCAGAATCTTGTATGAAATTACTAAGAGATTTATCATCTTTAACCGCCGGTACTTGCAGACGTCGATTGTCCGGTGAAACGCTAACGAAATCTTACTAAAATACTCCACTCCATGCCGGACGATAGCTTTCTAGTATTCCACTAGATTTTGTAGCGAGATTCCTCACTTTGTATGCCAAGGTCACATTCTTCACACGCCGGCTGGTCTGATAGTTCATCTTGAATTGTTCTACCGTTGCCAAACCTGGTGAAATGTATCTGCAGAGTAGCTGACGCAATAGCCTACGATTGTAAGGAATTCGATAGGATTGATTTATCCGGCCGATACTTTCTGTCTTCTTGTGTAATGGATTCAGTCTGCTTCATGAGCCTCTGCAAGGGTTATCCATTACTTGTATTTTGCTTTTATTTTGTATCCCATGTTGTTTTATATCCCACTTTTTACATATCTTCTCCTTTTGTATTACGGCACAAGGACTGAGGTGTTTCTCACCTTACACTAACGTGTACTGATGATGATAACAATGACAAGGATTATCACCATCCCATTTGACCTAACGCAGTAGTAGATGGTATTTCTCTCTCTGTCCATTGCTTCTGTCGTTAACTTACCCATTTTAGTTGGTTCACCCCATTTCTACCACTTGTAACAGCGACGTTTGTGTCTTTGCTCTCTGTTAAGTTTCTCTCATCTTCCTTCCGCCTTTTATTTTGTCTACCCCTGCTGCTTTATTTCTTGATTGATGTCGCCCATGTCTGCTCGATAGACCGCGTCACCCTACTTGGATTTTAACTGCTCACTGCAAACCTGTCAAACATTTACGCAGCTCTTGTTTGTCTTAATAGGATAATCCGGTTTCTCATTTTCGTTTCAGTATGTGTTATCTGCGAAGGGACTTATTTTAGTTCACTGCATGTGACAACAACTCCTCTTCTACTTTACTGTTACCGGTTGCAGTCATAATATCCGGCACTTTAACTATGCAGATAAGGATTATAATCTTTTGCTGGCCTCCAGCTATCTTATTTTGGATCACAATACAGATGCACCGCGCCTTCAGCCGCCACGCATAGCCCCCGGTTGGTTTTCGCAGTCGAGCCGCACAGCCGACACTCTATCGTGGCTCATTCGTACACGGTGCCTCTTGTGTATATTATCTCACTGCGGTTTCGGCAATACAAACTCCACGAGTTATTGTTCTCTTCATTACAGACATACAAATATAGTGCTCATTGCGTCCACTTTGTGCATATGCTTCACAGATGCGACCAATGGGAGGCTTGCAACGCATTAGGCCGAATTCACGCTTCTCTTCATCTGACAGCTCAGCATTCGCAAGCTGAGTAGCACTTCTTGGATCTCGTGTTCGGCCATCGCTGACCCGAATCGATCTGGTTCGTCCATTGCCTTGTCTTGGAAGGTCAATCAGATGTCAAGGGACGACAATCACTTTTGATTATCTTGGTTACATAAATAAATAATAACCAATGAGTATATTCCTGGGCGGTGCGAGACAGTCCAACTGATTGGTCTGGTCAGTATGTACAATGGGATCGCATGGGACGGATAATATTTCTTCGGCTTCTTTTTTCAAAGCAGTTCCCAAACTGTTTTGCGGGGCTGATTGATCGGTTGCATCTTTCAAATAGATGGATTGGTTGACAATAATAAGAAATGCAGATAAATCTAGATGTTCTAGTAAAGTAGTACGGCCAAACGTGGATTTGTCGCCAGGGGACCTACTTCCATGCAGGCTAGTCCTTCGAAAGATTTCACCCGCACTTCCATGTCTCTTCTGATCGTGTGCTGGTGTGGCTTTAAAGCACATTTTTCATCACCAATTGTACTCATCTTTAGGGCTATTTTTAAGTGTAGTTATATGGACATCTAGGTCATACAGCCCGTACTGTCAATCGGTTTTTTGAGTCAAGCACTTTTATTACTCGTCAGAGAGTCTATGGCATCCTGCTTCACATGGGTTCATCTATTAGTTTGGAAGCTAAAATCCTTCACCTCAGCAGGTCGATCCTGCCTTGGCCAACAATAGAGTAAAGAAGAATATCACATATGAGAAGGCAGAAAGATTATTACGGTAATGATGATCAATAAGAAATTATTGTATTTAAATACCGCCAAGAAAGGTTAACGCGTAGTCGACACCTCGGATTCCATCACCAAAGAAATAACTGGGAGAAGAGTAATCGCGCGGCAGTTTGCCGGTTCAGTTCGATTGCCCCCCCCCTGTAAATGGGAGTGACTACTCCATGCTTCTACATTGCCGGGACCTGCATGTTGTCTAGAAAATTTTGAAAAAAACCAGGACAACGGTTAAACCAAGTTGCTGGCTGCCACTTGCAAAAGCCTTGGGTGTAAGTTGTCCGCACCAGGAGAACTGTGCACACGCAGTGCCATCAGTCGCTTCAATACGTCCGCAGTAATAAATGAGATGTGGCTAATTCGTGGTGGTGGCGTGATGGGTGTAAGAATTGCAGGGAATATCAGTGAGTTCTAGAAATTACCACTGAATTGTTGTCTAAGAGCGTTGGTCACTTCTTGAGCAGTTTGCGCTCATTTGCATGCGGTGTTCAGAGAGGGGATATCACTGAATACTGAGAATAGAGAACGAGAAGATGAAAATCGGTGGTGCTCCATTGTAAGTGGATCTGTCGCATGTGCAGAACCACCTCGATGATTCCTGCCCGGTGGCAGTATATTGCAACTGCACTACATGTTTTCCGGGTGCGATACGCTCCGTATACCTGTAGTCCGCAAAGTAGACATCAAGGAATCTCTTAAATTTCGACACCGATTTCGCCTCGACTAACGTCTCCGGCAACTTGTTCCAAGATTTCACCACTCGACGCTCGAAGCATAGAGAGTGAACGATGTGCTTTAAATCCGGTACCACTAGTTTGTACCGGTGTCCTCGTGTGCTGCTTGATGCGCGAAAGTGCAGCAGCGGCTTCAACATAGGGAAGTGGTCCAGGTGCAGTATCCGATGCGTCATAAGGAGATCAACTCAAAGGCGACGATATGACAGGGTATACAGCCCTAGTCTCCTACATCGGTCTTCGTACGACATGCCCCGTAAACTGGGGATGAGCTGCTTAGCTACAAGTTGGACCGGTTCCAGTCTCTGCATCTCACCTATTGTGATCGGACAATAGGCGTATGAGCCGTACTCAAGCACCGGTCTTATTAGGGAAAATAAAAGACGCTTGGCAACCTCTTCAGACCAAGTGCAGAAGCTGCATCGAAGTGCGCAAAGCAGGCGTAGTCCTTTTGCTTGTTATCTGTTCTTGTTGTCGCCAGACTTCAGATCACAGCGAGAGAGAAGACCTAGGTCATTAACGGAGATTGTGGGATCCAGCGGGTGGCCGGCCAGGGTGTACGCACGCCTATTATCATCCCTCCCCAGGCTCACAAAAGAGGACTTGGCCGGGTTGATTGATAGGTCATCTACTGAAGTCCACGGGAAAGGTGGTCGAAGTCCTGCTGAAGGAAGTCACAATCTCCGGGAGAATCAAAAATCCTGCTACTTATGAGTACTATAAAAATCAAACGCCTCTCCTAGTTTCAAATGCTATAGGTATAGCGTCTAGTGAGAGGACGTCATCACCTTGCAGGCTAACCACTGTCAGTGACAGTGGTAGATAGGTGGTGCTATATCCCAGCTAGTTTGCAAATTATGTAGCTTAGCCGACGTCCCCCATGGCTCAGTGGCTTAAGCTGCTGGCTAGTTGGCATCTGCCTCTAGCGGTCATGGGTTCGATCCTCCTTAGAGGACCGAGGGAATGCGCGCCACTGACGAGCCCCAATAGGGCGAAACGCGTCTGGCGCTTTTCCGGGCTAGGCTCTGCTATGTAGCTTGTGAACTGTTGGGATGAAAGCCTTATCAAATCTTCCAAATCTTCAGGTTGTCTGCAAATAATGCGCAGGGCGACTGAAGAAGCGGAGGTACTTCGTGATGTGGATCAGGAATAAAATGTGTCCCAGTGCTGTCCCTTGGGGTACGCCGCCAGTGGACAGGTACCCTTCCGTTAGGTTGTCATTCACCTGAACCCGCCATCTTCTCCCAATAAGGCAATCACTTCTCCACTAGTGCAGTGCACCACAAAACCATGCTCTCAGCTTGTGGAGCACGACCTCATGGTTCACTTTATCCTAAGTTTTACTGAAATCAGACTTCCCTCGATTCAACGCTTGCAACCATCCCTGCTGTGTCAACAGCAGGTTGGTGATGAACGAGCAGCCCTTCATGAAGCCCTGCTGTGCCGGCGTTAGGGAATCTTTCAACTCTAACAGCTAGAGAAGACCACTTTTCACAATCTTCTCGAGCACCGTCGCCAAAACAGAGGTGAGACAAATCAGCCTGTACTTATCCACATTGCGTGGGTCACCGCCTTTTGAATCGGCTTCACTACTGAGCATTTCCAGTCGCTCAGCAATGCACACCAGATAGCGATCTGTTGAACAGATCCGTCATGGCAGGCGAGATGATGGCCGGTAAGCACTTTAAGAAGAGCGGATGAAATCCATAGGGTCCGGCAGGTTTCGTGTCGTCAAGACTAGCAGGTAGACTGCGGACATCTACACCGAAATCTAGGCTATCGAGTTCAGTAGGGGCTGTACACGTCGAGCTCGACATAGGCGCATGTCTACTTGTAAATATGGAAGCGAAATGCCCCGCCTATGCGGCCGCAGGTTCATTGCCTTAGGTCAGTCCCTCTAACACAGCTACGTCACTTTTGGGCCTCAGGCGCCGCTTCACATAAGCAAAATTATTCTTGGGTGCTGTCTTCGCTGAGGTTACGAGCTCCTGTTCGAACTGCCAACGCTTTATCGCTTTTGCGCTGTTGCATAGACTCCGTTGCGTTTTGTACGCCTCATAATCGTCGACAGAGCCAGACACGTGGAATTTATTCCACAATGCGCGTCGCCGTCGAGCCAATTGATTATACTGTCTGTGGAACCAGTTGGTTTCACTGGTTCAGCTTTCCGATACTTGAGAGGCACGAAACGAGCGCACAATGATTGCACACCCTCTTTTATAACAAACCAGCAGGCTTCAACAGTTGAATCCTGCGACAGCGGCCTGTCTACTTCACTGGCGGCTCGATTGAGACCATTGAAGTCGTTCTTCCAATAATTGTGGGACGGCTCCGGCAGACGCGAGCAGGACAGCGGCAGCTCTAGGTTGACCAACACCATCGAGTGGTCACTAGCTGCCAGAGGTTCTAGGACCTGAATTTCATGTACACGTTGCTCGCAACTCGTTAGTAATAGATTCCGGCACGATGGAGCAGAATACGGTGTAACACACGTCGGCGGGCAGATATGTTATGCTGCCCTAGCTTCAAATACCTCCATAAACTGCGCCTCGATTTCACGGTGCCTGGGGAGAAGTTTAACCTCAGGCCACTATATTCTAGGGAAGCTAAAATCACCCATAGACAGGAAGTGGGGCCGACTCATGTAGTTTCTAGCATGCGGCGACCAATCCAGGCATCAACTACGCGGGTTGCGATCAACCGGACTCACAAACAGTTCAATCTGCCTCAGGCGGATCGAGCACCATAACTGTTCGCACAGGCCATCTTCGCTACGGTACTTGTGCACCAGTCTCCCACACAGCGAGGGCCGAATGTATAACAGCACTCCGCCTCGATCGTTTGATAGTCTATCGCACCGGAAGCACGAGTAGTCACTGAGCTGGACTTTCCGTGTAGGTTTCGGCCAGTCCTAGTACGTCTGGATGACGAGGCCACGTAGTGAAATACATCTTCACGTTTGTTCATTAAACTACCAACATTTGTGAAGGCTACGCGCAGAGCGCGATAGAAACCCGCGGACGCGCATGAAGCGTTATCGATATGTTGATCCGGGTTCGGTGGACCCGGGGAAAATTGGGTTACGCGTCGCAACCCAATCACACAGCATGTTCTCTAAATTCTCCTTTGAATTGCCTTCCGCTGTGCCAAGCGTTGCTCGCTGCTCTCAATAACATAGTGTTCAGGGGTCAGCCGTGAACTACTAGGCTCTGAGTTCCACCCCTGCTCAGACTATCTCCACGTGACGAGTCTACATCAGGACGAAACCGCGGTTGTGGTGTGGCAGTGTTAGGAGAGCAACACCCACCTATTTCTAATCGAGTCGCGTACGCATTCTTAAGTTCGAGCCTGCCGCTCTTTCCTGGTGCATCTTCTCCCCAAGAGAATCAAATCTAGCCTTCGTCCGCTGTTCGGCTTCCGCTAGTAACAGGTTGTATTTATCGACTAGTATTCGCACCTATTTGATAAAAGTATGGCCAAACATATAGGACAAAACGAAAAGACATCTGGCGAGCTGCTCTGCTGTCTCGCCTGCCGTTGAGGAAGATTACCGCACTTAGGATGGCAGTGTTTGGAACGGAACGCGCAACCTACCCTTGCTTTCACAAGACGCTTGCAGTTGACCTCTCTACATATGTGCTTCATTGAAACCTCGTTTGGTGGCACGGTTCTTAGCTCACTCCTATTTTACATAGAGATAGCAACGTGATGAGAGGGCTAGATAAGGGAGTTACATGAGGCAGGTGTAGAGAAAAAAAACCTCTATATATATATATATATATATATATATATATATATATATATATATATATATATATATATATATATATATATATATATATATATATATATATATATATTATATATATATATATATATATATATATATATATATATATATATATATATATATATATATATATATATATATATATATATATATATATATATATATATATATATATATATATATATATATATAGTTGGACTGTAGGGATAAATGCCAAGGGGACAGTAGTACGCGACCAAACCAACCGGTTTTAATTCCACGCTGTTGGGTGGGTAGGAATTGGTTTCGAATCCAAGGTCACTAGGGGGGGGCGTGCTGGATGCGTCACGTTGCCTTAGTCAATTGGATGCGGCCACTTCGCTTTTTGGTCTTATACTGCCCTGTGGGATGAGATGGAACGCGATAAAATCGACCTGCCCTAACTTGAAACGACTGCACTGCATGGTGGTTTAAGTTTACACACCGGTCCAAACGCCGCACGGTCAAATGACTGCCGGTGTGAGTTGTAATCCTGTTTACTGGCCAGAGCGCTCTCCTTGGCAGGGCGACGCAGTTGATACGACTGCGGGGTATATCGATCTCCGTCGACCGAGAAAATTTGTTTAGCCGATGCGATCTTCTAGCTGACAGATCTTCACCAAAACCGGTGAGACGATTTAGGCAATAAGGCAATGGAATAATTTCTATGCCTAGCGATCCAATGGATAGAGCTAATAATTCCGAGTCGGATAAATGGAACTTTTGCGGTGTGTGATGCAATGGATAGAGGAAGCTCCATTACAAAGAGGATTACAGGGTTGTTAAAAGAGATTTACACCGTTTTCACAAAAATTGATTGACATCCTTCAAACCTTTTTCCGATGAGGAAGGGCACACAAAAAGGAACTGAATGATATATGATAATCGACACTCCGTTAAGATAGCACGTCGAAATGTACAAAATGTCGGAGCTTCGATTTTGTGTCCGTCTGTCAGTGACCTTGACTTGCAGTGGCCTATGGGGCACCAATTATCCCTTGTCTGTCACCTTTTTTAACTGCTCAACATTTCGTCAGCTAAGAACAGGCGGGTAAATTACCTTTGTGACAATGTCCTTGTTCGCTTTTTGCGACATTATTGAATATCTATGTTCGTGGTCTATGTGTTGGAGCTGAATTTTGACCTTTCGGGAATACCTTAAGCACATTTTGACTTTGACTCGGTGCATACAAATTTTCGTACCAAGTGGCCAAGAAGTTGGCTGTGTTCTTGCTTTTATCCCGTCTCACACATTTATTGAAATGTTCCCCGCTTTCGCCGCCTATCGTTGTTCATTTTTCGTTTTCCCCCATTTTAGTGTTATTCCGCCGATGAGTTGTTCAATTTCTTCCCAAATACTTCGGGTCTCAACGAACGACAGTTGGAACAAATTCTCCCCACAGTAGTCCATGAAATCTGTACCGATGCGTGTCACCATGATCATCACGAACATACGTCAGATGGTGCCGGCATTCGTCAACTCGGTTGGCAGCGTGAGTTACAACCACTGCATATCATGAACCGCAAATTTCGGCTTCTGAAGTGACATGTATTCTAACTGTTTTGCCTTGCTAAGTTCCCTCTTGTACTTACTGAGACCCAGACCTTAGTGAACCGACTTCATTCTCAAACTAGTGCACTGCGATGATTGAGATCGTTGGATAGCAATAAAGAAGTAATTTGGAATATTGGTAGCTCGGGAGGCTTGCTCAGTTGTTATGGAGTTCTCCGAGCTGGACAAATTGGTTGCAGACGTTTCGCCACCATTCGAGGTGGCATCTTCAGTGCGGGATTGATAGCAGTTAAGTAGCAGTAGCTGGTAGAAAGCAAACCCAATAATGCAATAAAGAAGCTGATTGTCGGGATTTAGAGTACCCGCTATCCGTCTTGGATTGTGATGGACAATCTCCGTTGTGGCTTCAGTTGACTTTGAAGTTAGCCTCTGCTAACACAGTCACTGGGACCGTCACTGAAGTGGCAAGTTTCGGTGTGGCTCTCTCCCATCTCTGCCCAATCCTTGACGCGTTTCTTCCTTGTTTTAACTCATCAGGTAGAGATGGTCCAAGCAATCGGGCGACGTTATTGGATCGGAATAGCCAGGGACATAGGTTGTGTTTCCAGGGCGTATGCTTGGATTGGCTATTTATGTTTCTGCTCTGAGTGCCAGAAGTCAAGCCACCGGACAAGTGGAGTGTATTGGTAAACCGAACACACAACGGATCAAAAGGGGAACAAAGACACCCATACCAGCCAACTCATAATCACTTTTTAGGATCTCAAATGGCGAAAACATGTGTGTAGTGTGAAACAGGCAACATGAACAAATCCCGATTGTAGGAAGGAGTTGTTACGATACAAATCACACGACTGCTTGTGGTAAATTGCACTCTTGCCCTCCTGAACAAGTCCATTGTGTTCTATTTTCTGTGCGCAACTGAATTTGGACTATATGTGCCTCTGTTTTTCTGCGCAAGTTACATGATTCAGCCGTATGCAGTGGCACCACCTCGCTTTGGTTTTCAGACTGAATTCACTTTGGTCCTAACTTAACAACATACAAGTCGTGTGGTTCACACAATGCGCCTTTGTTTCCTGGATCACAGACAAACTGAAAGCTTGGAAGCATGTCTTTCGCTCACATGACCCCGAACTCGGGGTCTGAATGGGGATCAAATTCATTGATGCCAGTAGGGGGCACGTGACCGCTCGTACACAGCACCCGGTAAAGTAATCACCGGGTTGGAGGGCCACGATCACTTTGAGCTGAGGTTTATATTCCGTAAGCCACGTCAGTAAGTCGCTTACTACTGGTTCAGCTACTCCGCTATACGGATTAAGGGTGCAAAGCTTCTGAGCACTCTCAGATAGTCCCCTTATGTTACCTTCAATTTATTGATGTGCATAGACAAGAGAAGGGGTACACTGCCAAATAAGTGCATAATCCAGGAGTTTTACTCCTGGGCAGTTACTTGGATTCTCGTGTTCAGGTGAACTCTGACAGTAAGTTTTCTGCATGTTGAGTTTGGTCAGTGATCTTAGAAATAATTTGAATGTGGCTTCCACCATCCTGACGCCGTTGAACGATGACGATAAACGAGCCTATTTCTTTCCGACGGAAACCGATCCAACTTACTGAGAGCTGTTTTCGCAATATCTTTCAAATCGCGCAACTTATATAACGATACTGTGGACGCTATTTATACTCCCATTCCTGACGCATAAATGCATATATATCTTGACCTGCTGACCACCCTTTGCATTGGGACATACAGAATGCTTCGGACTAAGTGCCTACTTTTCTCACTTGTTTACCCATATATTGTTTTAACAAGCTGTCTTCTTCTCCGCTGGAGGACAACCTGTTCTCAAAGCAGCTGTCACCTGGTCGCGAATGTGGTACCACAGGTCGCCCACTGTGGCTATGCAGTCCACATCACACAGGCGTGCAACCGTCGCCTTCTACAGCTCAATATGTTTCGCCACAGTACCGAAGGAGAGCATGTCAAATGTACGCCGATTCACGGCAGGTGTGCAATACATAGATTTACGAAAATATCTGGACGGTTTGGTCCGCACCAATTTGTGATCAGCACCACACTCAGCTCCACGCAGTACACGCGTCCTACGCATTTCACGCATATCACGCTGACGTACGTTGACATAGTCGAGCAGGGGAGTGTTACCACTCCGCGGGTGCGTCCAAGTTGCTATATCACTCGCACTCATTGCAAACCTAGTATTCGTGATCGTCAGGCCGTGCGTGGCACACAGTGAGAGCAGCCTGTCACCGTTCACATTCCCGGAACCAATACCTTGCCGACCGATAACATCTGCCCACACCGATGCATCACGCCCAACGCGCGCGTTGAAATCACCCAGCAGAAATAGTCGGTCGCTCCTCGGCACAGACCGTATCACGGAGGATAACTCAGTGTAGAACTGATCACGCGTCATCAGGATGACACATGGTCGGACCGTACGTGCTTATAAAAGTGGCAAACTTACCACTTCCGAGTCGTAGGCGAACAGCCATCCGTCTCGCGCTGATGCCTGTTGGTTCACCCATCAGCTGGCCATGGAGGCGATCGGATATTGCAAATCCGACTCCATGATCACGTGGTGCTGAGGCGGCGTTGCCCACCCAGTAGAATGTGTAACCAACACCTGCTTCGTGCTCAGCGAGCCGCGTTTCACTGAGGGCCGCAATATCGATGTGGTAACGCGTCACCTCCATGGCGACCAGTGTAGTGCGTCGCTCGGGGCGCTTACTAGAGTTCCGGTTCAGTAGTGTGCGCACGTTCCAGCACCTGATGCTGAGTGCACTGTGCGCAGACATACGGTTGCGTTGGTGGGCAATCGCAGGCGAGGTGGTCGTTGTGCTTCGGAGGTTTGCTTGAGGGACTCCACCCAGAGCCTTTGGCTCAATAGCCTTACCCACAAGGCAGTGGGGAGCAGATCCAGCTCGGGAATGTGATTGCAGAGACAGATTGACATCTGCTTGACGGCCGTCACACGCAACCTTGGAGGTACTGGAACGATTTATGTACGTTTTTCGACCGTTGTAGGATGCGCACCTGGGACCACGGCCAGACGCAGGTGGGTTATGGCGGGTTTGCATCAATTGAACCAGGGGCTGCCTGGTTTGAGGCGGGCATTAGCAAATTATTGAACACCCGGAGGTGTCCTCCCACCGTCAGAGGCAATGCGTGGCGTTCGTGCTGTACGCCAATCGAGCTGTGAGCTTACAACCCGTGGACCTGTTGTCTCCCATGGCTAGGTTTTACGGGAAGTGGGCCATCGATCACTTCATAACATCCGAAGAGGATGGACTGGGATACTGGCAAGACGCCCACACCAGACAGGAGAACAACTCGGGTCCTCAGCCAAGCCTTCGATTAAATGTACCCCCGCAAGGCAGCGGGTTTAGCGCATGGTCGGTTCACTGACTCATGCGGATTGGTGTCCTGGATTTTAGTAGGGAGAAGGGCGAAACCCAACTCCCACCCCCAGCGGTCGCCAGGAGGAGGCATGCAGGACATGAGCCAGTGGCGCAACAGTAGCAGCAGTGGGTAGATCATCTGTCAGGATCTAGCCACAAACAGCCTCAGCGCACCATAAGCTCTCCCGTCTGTGAGACAACTATCCGTATGTTGATGTTTGCTGACGACTGTGCGTTGTTTGCGCACAGCGCGGATGAGTTGCAACACATGACGAATGCTCTGGCTTCGACAGCGCAAAATTCGGGCTCACCATCAACACAAGCAAAACTGTCTGTCTCTTTCAGCCTTCACCGGAGGTGCAATCCTCAATATTGCCGCGAATCAGCATTGGTGCCGAAGTATTGGAAACCACCACCCGCTTCTGCTACCTTGTGAGTGTGATGTCGACTGATCAGCAGCTACACAATGAGCTGCGTATCCGCGTGGCGAAGGCAGCGACGGCATTCGGGAAGCTAGAGTCCCGAGTGTGGAACAGCCATCATCCTACCACTGGCACGAAGCTGATGGTGTACAAATCCATGGTGCTGTCTGTTCTTCTGTACGTCAATGAAACGTGGACGATGTAGCGGCGGGATGTACGATATCTTGAGCGGTTCCATCAGCAGTGTTTGCGTCGAGTTTTGCGCATCATTGGGGTGACAGAGTTGCTGATACGGAAGTGTTGCGCCGTAGTGGGATGTATGCAGTGAACTGCGTACTTTTCTTGAGACACCTGAGGTGGCTCGGTCATGTGAGCCGTATGGATTCGACTCGGATACCGAAACAACTCTTATATGGTCAGCTGAGTATTGGGAAGCGGCATGTGGGGAAATCAAAGTTACGTTACCAGGACATGATTAAAGTGAGCCTCACACGTTCTAATCTTGATTGCAGGTCATGGGAATCGAAAGCGGTCGATCTGCGCGTATGGCGCGATCTCATCACGAAGGCAGTTGCTGCAGTGCGGGAGAAAGACCTTATACACGCAGAGAAGAAGCGGCAAGTGCGGAAGCGGCAAGCACCGATGGATTGTACTTCATCGACATCGAGTGCATGGTGCTGTAGCACATGCGGTCGCGAGTGCCTGAGTCAGACAGGCCTAGTGAGCCATGAGCGAGGTTATACGGGACCACTACCGAAGCGACGACGGGTCCTGCAGAGAACGTAGGCAGAACCAGCGCAGCGTTTGTAGGTACGCTGCATTCAATTTACTAACCGCATGCTTGCATACTAAGTCTCTTTATTTCAGATGGTGGATTTTCAATTTTGTCCTAATGCTTTTCTTTCTCATATAAATGTCTACCTGTACTCTCTTCTATAAACTTGCACACGTCGTTTAAGCCAGTTGTAGTTAAGTTCAACAACATTTTCGTGTTCGTGGTATTTCCGTAAAATATACTTTCTGACCTCGTGAACTTATCTCGGATCCGTTTGTAGACGACTTTTTTGATATGCTCATTTCTTTAAGATTTATATCACCGTTTCCTTATGCATTACTCTATTTATTTTCTTTGTTATCTTTCTCTCAAGTGATTGACTGTTGTTTGATATCCCCGGTGTGGCTACGCTTGATGTGCATGTTGACGAGGTGCTTACCTGTCTATTACCCACTACCTCGTCCATACTGTCTCCAGGAGACAGCTGGTCGTTGCTGGATGGGACGGGGTGCACAGTGCTTGTTGCCGTGCTGGCCTCGAAGAGTGGTTCCATGCACTCAGTGTGGAGCGGACTACGGTCCAGCCACCGCCTTGTGTGCGTTTGATTCCCAAATACAGCGTGCTTGTGTTTGCTGCGAAGAAGTGTGGGCCGGCTCCGTTGATGGAACGTGGCTCCCATCCGCATGCCTCCCGGTCTTATTCCTTCGGGTTTACACTGGATATGGGGTGTGTGGATGGAGCTGTGGGTGGTGCAGCGCAAGCCACCCATGGTCCCTCTGTAGGCGCAGGCGTCCTGTGGCTTGCCACAGTGACAGGCAAATCCGAAACCGGATGCCACCAACCATGTATGTATGTGTGCCCCATGCTGAAGCTGATGTTGCATTCTGGATGCTTCTTCACCGCAGTTGGGCTAAACCAACTTACACTTGAGAGAAAGCTAACAAAGAAAAGAAATCGAGTAATGCATAAGGAAACGTGACAAAAATCTTAACTTAATGAGCATATGAAATAAGTTGTTTCCGAACGAATCCGAGATAAGTTCACGAGGTCAGAAAGTATATTTTACAGAAATAACACGCACACGAAGATAATAATAATAATAATAGGTATATTTCTCAGAAAGGTGAGACACGTTCCAGAGACCCTGGACCGATCATTATGTACAAGTTTTCTCTGAAACTGAAATTGTTTATCGGATGCGAGGAGATTCGTATTGAGTGGGATTGGATTCGAGTTGTAGTTTATTCTTATGCAGATCCAACTTTCTTCGGTAGCAAGTATCTCATCGTACCGTTGAACGAGTTGTGGTCCGGATCAACGTAAATAGAAGGGAAATAGCAAGTATTAGTAAGTATTAGTGCGATGAAGGCCGAAAACTTCCTATGGAATTATGTACATGTGTGGAATCGAGAATAATATAGTGTGGGGAGGGTCTCGCAACCAAATTTCTGGACTCAGCATAAGGAACAGCAGTATGGGTCTGGCTAACAGGGAAAAATAAGTCCACATTACTGCACAGTGAAAAAGGGAAATATTTAAGCAACTACCTTATTATTGTATTGCAGATGTTGTTTACAATTAGGAGGCGCAATACGGATTTCGGATTACTTAAGATATGTGGGTTGTGGGCTGTGAACAAGAATGCCGAACCTTTAGTAGTTTGGCTAACTGCGCTAAGAGTTTGATTATGCAGGGAATTGGTCCAACAGAACGCCAGTGATATATTTACGAGGTTACAGTAGTCCTGAGTGGCAAACATATCGATGTTGACAATGTGTCGGTTGATTCACCAGCAAGATATGGTCAAGTGAAAACCGAAGCTAAGTGTTGGGGAGCAAGGTGGGTTGAAGATGTAAAGAAAGGATCCGGGTGCTTTACCTACCAAAGCGTCAGTGCTTTCACAAACGAATGGTAGGTGTGTCAGCGGGTGAAACGGAAGTGAAGTTACGATTGGAGAGATAGTTAACCGGATTTGGGAGTCCAGCTAACCAAGTTGCCAGTGATTCAACTGCCACATGGTTGCAGTGGAGCCAAGTAAAATCAAGGGGAAGTATAGTGAGCCAAGATGGGATGAAGTGGATAACAGAAGCCTGGACCTCCAACCTATCGATGTATCAGTGGAGCCACTAATCAGCGGTGAGCTTTCGGGCAGGCAGATCCGGAGTGGGCAATAAAAGAGAAGGGTAAGCAGGGAATCAACGGGTGTTTGTTGATCTGACTGATACAGTCATTTGCAACTTTCAGTTATATGTTGTCTGGACCTTGTTCATACGTTTGTTGAATAGTTGTAGGGCAGCGCAGGAGCATAATCACATTGCTGCCTGTAAGATATTCGTCAAGCTTCCTACGAAAGTTATACTCAGATGTGCTAGTACGAATATCGGTCGGCAATTTGTTCCAAATACGGGAGTACCGATTTAGTAAAAAGTTTGCTGATATGTTTGTCTTTGACCTTCTTACTACAATTGGCTTAAGAGAGTTGTGCATGTTTATAGAAGAGCGTACCGGTGGACATTTATTTGAGAAAGAAAAGCATTAGGACAAAATTGAAAACCCACCATCTGAAATAAATAGACTTAGCATGCAAGCACTCGGTTAGTAAATCGAATGCAGCGTACCTACAAACGCTGCGCCGGTTCTGCCTACCTTCTCTGCAGGACCCGTCGTTGCTTCTGTAGTGGACCCGATTGGCCTCGCTCATGGCTCACTAGACATTTATTTGAGAAGGAAAGGCATTATGACAAAACTGAAAGCTCACCACCTGAAATAAAGAGACTTAGCATGCAATCACGCGGTTAGTAAAGCGAATGCAGCGTACCTGCAAACGCTGCGAAGCCTCTATATATATATATATATATATATATATATATATATATATATAGGCGATGGTAAGAGAACACCTTTCGATGCTCCATAATTTGCTACCGCTCGCCTCAAGTTGGTGCAAACCCGCCAACTCCCACATGCGGCTGGTTGTTGTCGCAGGTGCGTAACATCATACGGTCGTTAAACACGTACACAAAGATCTTCAAAGGCTGTGTGTGTGACAGGCCTCAAGCAAATCCCATAGCGTTTCTGAAATCACTCTCCCGAGCTGGCTTTGCTCCCCACTGCCTTGCGGGTTAGGCTGTTGAGCCACGGGCCGCGGGTGGAGTCTCCCAAGCGAACCTCCATGTACCCGCAATAATTTGGAACACTGGTAGCCCGGCTTGGTTGCTCACCTGTTGATCGTTTTTCCGAGCTTGGTTAAGAGATCGCATACGTTTCACCACCATACGAGGTGGCATCTTCAGTGCAGTTATAGGCAGTGTATAATGCTGCTTATGGAATTTTCAGTCCGTCATCCACGGCCAGGTGACTTTTGAAGGTGGCGATTTCGATTTGCGCCACAAAGAGGGTGCTCCGTTGCGGCCAATTGTTTCACTTCCAGGTACACCCACCTACAACCTGGCGAAGGAATTGTGGAGGCGCCTCAAACATCTACTCAACGGTTCGCAGCACTCCGTAAACAACTCCGAGCAATTTCTAGAGAAGCTCAAGAACCTGCATATAGATCATGACGAAACGATGGTCTCTTTCGACGTCACCGCTTTATTTACATCTGTCAATTTGCAACTGGCAAAAGAAGCCATCATAGAACGCCTGAACAACAGAGATGAGAAAATTGGGAGTATGACGACTGCAAGCATTTGCAAGCTTCTCCAACTATGCCTCACAACATACTTCTCGTTCAACAGAGAGATCTACGAGCAAGTGAAGGGGGCACCGATGGGATCACCAATATCAGGTCTGATCGCTGAGATCGTCATGCAAAAGTTGGAAGATCTACTACCAGCTATTAACTCGAAGTTGTGGGTACGCTATGTCAACGATACATTTGCAATACTGAAACGCAGTGAAGTAGCAATCGCACATCAACTGCATAACAATGCAATGGATGGGCTTCAGTTTACAATGGAGTTGGAGGCAGAAAACATGCTCCCATTCTTGGATGTGTTGGTGACCAGAACAAACGATGGTGAATTTCAAACATCCGTTCACAGAAAAGGGACACATACGGATCAAATTTTGAACTTCTATAGCAATCACCCAAAGTGCCACAAAATAAGTTGCTTGTGGACACTATTTCGCAGGGTTGAGATACACTGCAGTACAGTGGAAGCCAAAAGGGAAGAAGAGAAACACCTATTCGATTCGTTCGAGCGCAATGGATACCCACGCAGCTTCATCCGCAGATGTCTAAACCATAAACTTATGAACACCGAACCGATACCAAATGCAAGCAAGAGGGTCGTTTTGCCGTATATGAAGAACATATTTGAAATGACTGCCAGATTGCTCAAACAATACAACATCGTGGTCGCTCCTAAGCCAACTGCTACTTTGAGAAGAATACTATCAAACCCAAAGGACATTAGGAATGCACAAGAACGAACAAACGTCGTGTATAAAATACATTGCAACAATTGTGAAATGAACTATGTGGGACAGACAGGAAGGAAACTATCCATAAGAATACAAGAACATCAGGGTGCTTGTAAAAAGCATTATGCATCGTCCCTTGTCTCAGCGCATGTGGATGAGGAGGGATATAGCTTCAATTGGAACAAAACAGTGATTTTAGCTCAAACAACAACACAGAAAGGAAGAGAGTTCCTAGAAGCATGGTAATCCTCTAATAATTCGATCAACATGCGCATCGACATCGACCCCCTGTACCATCAACTCAGAAAGAAAGATCTCCGGTGAATCGGGGACGTGGTTCAGCCGTGGAAGTAAATGAGCAGAGCTCACGTGGCGCAAATCGAAATCGCCACCTTCAAAAGTCACCTGGCCGTGGATGACGGACTGACAATTCCATAAGCAGCATTATACACTGCCTATAACTGCACTGAAGATGCCACCTCGTATGGTGGTGAAACGTATGCGATCTCTTAACCAAGCTCGGAAAAACGATCAACAGGTGAGCTCCATGTACCCCATTACCTTGTGGATCAGACTGTTGAGTCAAAGGCTAGTGGTAAGGCACCTCAAACAAAACCTCTCTCTCGGAGTGGGCAGCGGGAGGGTGTCGTTTGCTCTCTCGATCACGTCGTCAATACTCCCATACTTTTTGCTGTTCTCTTCTTCCCCTATATATATATATATATATATATATATATATATATATATATATATATATATATATATATATATATATATATATATATATACAACTTGGCCAATACACTTGGAAGACCGCCACAACACATGCGTATCCAACTTGGCATGCTTAATGTTCTTGAGCCCCAAACCTGGGAGTCCGGAGCGATCCACCATGGCCAACCGCAATGTCAGCTTCTTGACACCACGGACCCAAGTTGCATGTTGTCTACTTATCTGTCGTTTCCACCAAATGCCATCGCATTCAGGTAAAACGCAGTGGGGCAACCATTGAGCAGGCATGCTTAAGACGAGCTCGAGCCACCGGAGCACACACAAGGAACTTATGCAGCTCAGTGGTTGGATGATGCTGTCTGACTTGAAGATCCGACTTCCAACGTCATCTTTGCTAATGCGATGCTGCCGACGTATACCAGCGATGATCCGGAATCAGCAATGATCAGAAACAGACAGTCTTTAGACATCGCTCGCTCGAACGGACCGTCTCGCAGCCACGCAGGGGCACTGCTCATACCGTAGCGTTGTAGATTCGACCTTTTAGAGAAAGGTTAAGAGCACGCCGACGCCATCGATGTCAGAGGTTGGCAAAGGCTACTCTAGCTTTGGTGATGCGCAAAGTAATCTCATCCTTCAATCCACTCTGATACAACTCTTGAGGTAAAGGAACTTGTTGACTACTTCCAAAGAATAGCCGGAGAGCGTGAGGGTGGGAGCAGCTTCTAACCAATCCTGGCGCAAGACGTTGCATTTGCAAGGGGCATGGGTCATTCCGAACTGTGATGCATCCATCTAGACTGCGCAGCATCTCTTAGACAACCTGTGAGGAGTCACAGATTACAGCGATATCGTCGGCATACTCTGTCACGGAGCCGTATACCCGGGAGTAATTCGACGTCACCAGCGCCACGGTTACCCAGAGCACTCTCTAAGATGTCATCCATAGCAAAGTTGAACAAGTAGGGTGATGCGGGCCACTAGTGATACTAAAAGGGGTGAAAGTCCGCCGTACACCCGCCCTCGGTTCGAGAGTAAATTGCCTGAAGACTTAACCTAATTCACGAGCGTTCCCCTTCTCAACAGACAACTTCAGAAAGTAGCTCTGTCACCTGAGTCAAATGCTGCACATATGTGTCCAGGAAGCAATCGATGGTAGGCCGGATGAAACGTCTACGGTGCTCAAGTGTCAGGCCGATCGTAAAGTTGGGATCAATACAGCCCCGACCTGAGCTAAACCCAGTCTGTTCTTCACTTATGTTGTTCGCGCCCACAACCACTGTTTGCAACGCTTCTTCAAGTTGTCACCTCATTTGGTTATGCTTGGAAATGCTCACGCCTTCATCTTGTTAACGAGGTGCTTAAGCCGTTCGTTAAAATGCCACTCGCTAGTTCTTAGGTACCTCAAAAGTTGCATCCATAAGCAGTAAGGGAAACCGTTAAGCCCTTTCACATAAACAGTGCATCTTTTCGATCATCTTCTAATTCCTCACCAAATTCACTTGTCCAGATGTGTTTAACATAGCATCGTCATTGCTGACACTTAACCAGACAGCCGTAGCCGCGCATCTAAACTAAGGGTTAGTTGGTTTATCGCAATTAGATTACAAGCCACAAAGGTCAATTACCAATCCGGAAAAGCACCGGACGACCCTTTCGCCCTATTGGGTTCCTCGGCTACCCTTGTCTTCTCAGCAGATCTTAGATTCATGGCTCTTACGTCGCTAATTGTTACTCTGAGCCACTACTAACGACGATTGCCAACGTGACTATTTTGTCAGCCGTCAAATTTCAGCAGCTTGATCCATGTTAAATCAAGTCTAGAAATTGCTTTATGCACCCTTGGCGGGTGAATATTCAGCTACCAGACACATGATCCTAGCAATGTACCAAAATATCAGTCAATTACAAAACAGTATCGTAAAAGCGGTTTGATTAAGTATACACAAGGATGTCATCATACTTCGAATTGACTGGTTAAGTCTAGAACGACAAATTTGCTGTCTCGCAGAAAAAGCGAGGTAAAAATTGACCGCTGAACGGTACGTTTGCGTGTGAGAATATTTCAATTCGTACTTCTGCCTAGTAGACGAGGTTGACAGACATTCAAATAAATCATTATGAAGGGGATGACTTGTATTGATCAATATCTTAGATTCCATTTTCTTGCGAGAACTGGTGTGTATAGACAGAAATGTGTTGACAAAAGTAAGCCGCTACATAGGGATAAGGGCCGTAATGTCCTGACAACTAGCACAGTGCTTACTCATAAAACCTGGAAAAATCACAGGGGAGCAGTACCTTCAGTGGAGAAAATCATATGCACTGACAACGCAAAGGAACAACTCACGAGGGACAGAGGAGGCTCTTAAACGAGAGGCTTAGAATGACAACCTGATTTTTGTGGAAGTTTCGTTTACATGAAGAGTCCAAGATAAATCATAGTTCAGTATCACACCTAGGTACTTCACTGCGGTAACAGAGTGGAATCCCTCGCCGTCAGTAAGCAGTATGGGGCATTGTGTAATCAGGTGATCGTACCCAGCTCCTCGGTGTAGCGAAAAGAAGAATATCACAACACTTTAATTCATTTAGAGAGTGATAACGAGCTTTGTACCAAATACTTTGATCCTTTCAGATCGTCTTGCCACTTCAGTGAGGAATCGACGGTTTGATGACTGATACCCAGCACGATGTCGTTAGCATATTCTAGTAGGGTCGCTTCTGCAGGGGGGCTGTTATTGAGCTAACGTAGAGGAGAGAAAAGGTGACAGTATTGCTCCCTGAGGAACACCGGAGTTGCCTTTTAGTGGGGAGGAGCACCTGTCACTGAGTCGGATAATCTGAATACATCCAGCAAAATAGTCACTCAGCAAGTGGACGATTGAGGGATGTAATCCTTGAATGAGTATACCTTTTAAAAGCAGTTCGCGGTTTACATAACTAAATGCATTGCCATAATCAGGAAAACACATACGAGTTGATTAGTCTCTGTTGTCAAACGATGATGGTACCGAATGTAGACTTCGAATTATGATAAGCGAATTAAAAGTGGTAAATCAAGCGAGTTTGGGACAGCATCGTTTCAAGAACAGTAGTCCGATCCCGAGGCACGCCTTCGATCACACAGTGCACCAGTCACCATTGCGTGTATTCCCGATTGAATTTACTGGCCGGTTCATTCAACTGGAGGCGGTGTTTGCTATTGGTGACTATCTTTAGCACAACTGCATTGTGTTCATCCAGATTTCGTCAAGAGGCTTGCAAAACCGCCATAACGGTAGCATTGATATGTTTTATGCTAAACTACTCGTCTCCAGAGCAATTTTCCCGGCATATTGTTTATCATGTAGAAAAGATGATCCAATTTAACGTTAACATCTGTTTGCTGCACAGAGTCGTGTCCCCTTCACCGTACCCTGACTTGGTCGGATGGTATGAAGAGATTAAGTGAGCGCTTGAATCGGTTTATTGGCCTCGGTTTCCCCTGAATCTGCCACATCTAATGCTGAAGCATATGCTGCAGCTATTTGCTTCTCCTCACTGTTACCCTCTGCCCGCTGCTTACAACCACCCAGATTTACGTCCCATGGTCCTACTATTTTTCTCAATATTTTCCATCGGAACATCGCCTTTTCCCTTATTTGATGTCAGACATTCACGCTGTGATGCCGAGATCTTAATTCGTCGGCTAAATTAGCTGGCATAGGCCCACACTTCATAAACGTCATCACCTTCGGATCGACAGAATATGGTGTCGCACCACTGCTCCAGGACGCTCACTGCTCTACTTGACAACTTTCGTTGGCGTTTTTTGCACAATTTTCATATCTTCGTTCACCTACTTGTGCCACCACTTCCGTTTTCCTAATTTCCTATTGGTTAGCTTGTCTTTAGCTGCCTGCCGTTGGCTTCTTCAACGTCTTCTCGTATGATCTGCAACGCATACATTACTTGGTGCCTATGGGATCAACTGTCTACCGGCACATGATGATGGGCATTGCGCCTACAGACGTTTCGTCCCCAATGTAGGTGATGTCTAAAGAAATCACCTTTGTTTGTGATGGAACGTCTTCAAACGAACAAATCAGTATCTCGATTTGGGTTTGTTTTCACTGATCAGAGAACCCCCTACCGTTGTTCAAAGGCCGCCCACAACCTAGACTTCACTTGTTCACGTTTGCTTCTCTACACGTTTTTCAAAACCGCCTGACCTTATCCTTCGGTTTTCCATGTTTTCTTTCACCAACAGCCATCTTAGCTACCGTTGCAGCAGTCCTCATCCTGTGCGCCTCCGGGCTCATTGTCGTCGTGATCCTTCCACTGATGTCCCGCAGCTTCTATCACGTTATCACACAGTTTTTGATCGCCCTCTCGGTGGGCTCCCTGACTGGTGACGCATTTCTCCATCTGATTCCACACGTGAGTTCACCTATGTTCTCCTTGTTGTGTCGTGCCCTGCGGCTACTTTCATTCACAACCGATAGTGAGGCGACGAACGAGCGAGCACGAACAGGATTCGGGGGTCTCTTCATAGGGAAACGGCATCATTATGGGGCATGACGTGTACGTTAAAACCAACCAGAGCACTGGAACCGTGCGAACTGACAAAGTTACTAAGCAAACAGAAAAATCAGAAGACGTAGATTGTGAGATGACGTCACCATTTCGTGCATTCTTATAAATCACAAAAACATACAACAATGATATGTAAATGAACAACCAACAATGTCAAAGAGATCATATATGGCCCCGGATTTGCGCTACCAGAGTCGGCTCTAAGTCACATCAGCTGTTTTTGAACGCACAGCGGCGTTATGTTAATGATATACTGCTACATATGGATTCGGATGTGGACATTAAGTATGCGACCAAGACACTCAACAAACTGCACCGAACCTTACAGGGACGCGTGATAATGAGCAAGATAATTGTCTTCCATATCTAGCTATACTGATTGCACGGCGGCCAGACACTTTCGTGAGAAGGTCTGTGTACAGGAAGCCAATCTGGACTGGTCAGTATCTGCATTTTACGAGTTTCTCCCCTATTCAACACTAACTCTCTCGTCCGGACACTCTTCTATCGGGCCCAAATGATCTGCACACCTAACACCATAGAAGCGGAAAGGGATTTAATTTTCAATACGCTACAGTCCAACGGTTACCCGTTGAAGGTCATTAAGGGTGTCAGTGAAGCAACCAAGCGAGATTGTGTGCCAACAGTTTCGAAGATGCCGACCTTCATCAAGCTACCTTTCGAAGGTGCCCACATTATGAAGGTAACCGAGAAACGGATCAGAGCGTACAATGCGGCGGAACGGCGGCTGCTTACATCTACAAGACTTATGCTTATGTGTTCGACTAAGACACCGACCACTTGGCAATGCACATCCCACTCTATATAAATTCATCTGTAGCTGAGGAGATAGCTACGTTGGGTGCACTACCCGAAGTTTGGATATCAGAGTCAATGAACATATCCCTAAGTGGTTTCGCACCCGAATAGTGTCTGTAACGACGGAATCGGTTGAATAGGGGAACCGAGCTGCCTCGGCGATCGCAAAGCACTTGTTTACCAACGGCCACCGAGTCAATCCTGTTGAGTCATTCACTGTCCAACTGCGCGATCAGCGGCCTCACACGCATAGGCCATCGTTATCGACCGCGAGCGATCGCCGCTGTGCGTTCAAAAGCAGCTGACTGTGACTTTAATCTGACCCTGGTAGCGCAAATCCGGAGCTATATTTGATCTCTTTGACACTGTTGGTTGCTAATTTGCATATAATTGCTGTATGTTTTTTGTGATTTATAGGAATGCACGAAATGGCGACGTCATCTCACAATCTACGTCTTCTGATTTTCTGTTTGAAAGTTAATAAGGCTCGCATATGGTTAGGACACAATCAATTGCACACGAAGCACAGAGTGATGACATCAAGGTGATACTGTGATCCCCACCTGGAACTAACGATTCTAAACAGCCACTAAGGTTAACGACACAATATGTTAAAACGAACGCCAGTGAATTTCGGCTATAGAAAAGTCTGCAGTTACAAACGTTTATCCATGTATACCTCCATTTTATCGCTCCTCTACAACTTCGTCTTCTTGAGAAATAAGTTGACGTTGGGTCCACGTACCTCTTCCTGCGACGGGATCCACCTGTGTTCATATTCACCGGGGAGCATGATGGTTCAGACTTAGGTCAGGACTACAGTGCCGTTCGTACAGGTAATTAGTAAACACACGAGCACTTGGAACGGGTACGGCCAATATTGCTGACCATAACAATTGTTTTAGAACACACATGACTTCGTGGCTCCTTAATTAACTTTAACTTCGCAATCAAATTCATTCCGGGCAGACTAATGCTGTTACAGGAGGCTAGGTAGATAGTTTCAGTGGATCGCAACTCACTGAATTTGTGCTCACAAGTGATTACTCCGCCCAGCTGCAGAGGTTCTCCTGGCACCTTTCGAAACGTTAGATTTCTAGGTTTGACTAACGCTTTGCCAAGTTTTGCTCATGTCAATCGAGAAATGGTCGTGATAGCAGACACAGTTTCTAGTTGCATCGACACCGGAATGTAATCCCGTTTTACTTTCACTTGTTTTATTTTCCTTGCGAATTCTGTGTGGACTACTACAGAAAGTACTTTCTTCGGTACTCAATCTATCCCACTCGTAATTGGAAATCTCTACTATTTATTACAGAAGACCGAGCAAAATATTCGCTTAGATTTCTTTTTCGTGAGGTACGCCTGTCTGCAGAGCAAACTACCGTTGCAATTAAGGATCAGCGAGAGCCTGTCTATATTTAGATCTCATTTAAAACTTTTATTTCCATACCAAATGTGGTCAAACTTTTTGACCTTCAGCAATCTACGAGTGCATTCATGAAATCCAGGCCGAAGAACACATGATTAAATTAGCTTACCAATAATACCGCTTATTACGCATTCCACGAACTGTTGCATTAAGTTCAAGGTCCATACATGAAATACTGATGAAGCTCACTGTCCCGCCCATCGGAGAATATATCCACTTATTTGTTAACTATTTACTTATTCACCCTCAGAGTACTCCTTTGGTTTATTGTTTAGCTTCTTTGCAACATAACTGCCTTACGGATCCGTGCTCGCACCTTGGCGTACATCACATCATTCTGCCCCGCCTCTCCTTGTGGGATGCGACGGTGGACCATTTTAATGTGCTTTCTAATCACATTTAGTTTAGTCGTTTCACTTTCGAGTGTCGACCCTACATGCGTCATGCAGCCAACTGCTTATTATTATCATTATTATTATTATTGTTGTTGTTGTTGCTCCGTCAACATATTATCGGGCACGCACGCACAATAGGGTCATTTATTTTCCTCGCTTAGTCAGCATAGTTCATTCGTGCGACGTATTACTCTGTTGCGACGTGCTCTCTACATCTGTAATCCGCACACTGGGCGTCCTGGATTTTCTTTGATTTCTACACCGATTTCCTCTCGACTATTTTCTCTGGCAAACTGTTCCGCTATTCCACCACTGAATGTGCAGTGTGTAGTGGATGAACTATCCGCCTCAGATCCGGTACTACAATCTAGTACTGGTGGTCGCGAGTGCTGCTTGACGCGCGCATGTGCCAGAGCGGTCTTAACATAGGGAAGTGACCTAGATGTAATATCCGATGCGTCATTAGGAGAGATCTACTCGAAACCGACGACATGACAGGATGTATAGCCCCAGTCTCCTTAATCGGCTTTCGTACGACATGCTCCGTAAACTAAAGCTTACCTTCATCCTATACAAATTCTCATACTTCGTGTAGTGCTGCAGCATTCAACTGTACAGCTTGTATCTAACATGTTGGCTATCATTTGCCTCTGTGGCGCTTGGCTCCGGTCCTTTTTAGGAGTTCAGGCAGTGTAAGGCATTAGGGAATCCAATCGCATCGGCCGATCGCTTGAACGGGGACCTGCGAAGCATTGGGTGTTATATGTCTATCTTAACCGCTCTTGCTCTCAAACAACCAGCAGGCATCCCCGCAAGCGCAGCGGTTTCACAGCCTTTTCAATGTATACAGTTCAGTTCAGTTAAACAACCATGGTCTGGCCACCAAGTTTCTCGGCATCGAGCACTTTGAGTTACATCCCTGTGGCGACAATTAGAAACCGTAACCAAGCTAAGGAAGAGAAATCAACAACACACAACGTATTCGGCATCGGCTCATGAACTGAGAACTGAGAACTGAGAACTGGTGCGAAGCAGCGAGTAGAGGTTTCTCTGTGTAGCTGCATCATTCGTCGTTTTCGGACATGAACTTTTTATTTATCGTTTCGCTCTTTGTACTTTGCCTCTGCAAATTGTTTGTCTAGTAGCATCTTGAATTTTCCCACTGTGTTCGCTTCTACTATATGCTGAGGCAGGTCGTTCCAGACATTCACCACTCTGCGTTCGAAACAGAGTTGATGGGCGACCCGCTTCAAATCCGGGACGATAAGTTTATACCGGTGTCCTCGCGTGCAGCTTGGTGTGCGCAGATGAAGTAGTTGTCTCAACATGGGGTAATCACCCAGATGTAATATCCGGTGCGTCATGATGAGGTCAACCCTCAGCCGACGATAAGATAGGGTGTATAACCCTAGTTTCTTACATCGGTCTTCGTATGGCATACCTCGTAAGTTGGGAATCAGCCTAGTGGCTACATGCTGCACCCGCTCAAGCTTTTCTACTTCGCCCCGGGTGATGGGACAGTATGCGGGAGTGCCGTACTCTAGCATTGGTCGTATTATCGAGACGAAGAGGCGAGTGGCAATCTCTTCGGACCAAGTGCTAAAGCTGCGCCTGAGAGCCCAAAGCATACGAAGGCTGTTTTGGTACAGCCTATTCGTGTTGTCAATGGACTTTAGGTCGCAGCGTGAGAGTACACCGAGGTCGCGCACGAAAGGAGCGGGATGCAACGGTTGTCCAGCCACTGTGTACGCTCGGCCGTGATCACACTTACCCAACCTCATGAATTGCGACTTGGCAGGGTTGATCGGAAGGTTAACCTCTGTAGACCATGTTGAGAGGCGGTCGAGATCCTGCTGAAGTAAATCGCAATCATTGAGTGTGCGGATTACTCTCCACACTTTCAAGTCATCTGCGAACAAAGCACAATGTGATTGTAGTAGCTGAGGCACATCGTTTATATGGATTAGAAACAATATCGGGCCCAGTACAGTGCCTTGGGGCACGCCGCTGCTCGATGGATACCACTCAGTTAGATGGTTGTCCACCTGGACTCTCCACTTCCGATCAATAAGGAAATTGCTGATCCATTTGTGCAGCGAACCACCAACACCGCACATCCTCAGTCTGTCAAGGAGCACTGCATGGTTAACCTTGTCAAAAGCCTTACTGAAGTCAATGTAAATGACGTCAACCGATTGGCCTTTGTTCAGCGCTTGTAACCATTCGTGCCTCGTCAACAGTAGGTTGGTGATGCACGAACGACCTTTCAGGAAACCATGCTGTGCGGAGGTTAACAGGTTTTTCGACTCGAGAAGTTGCAGAAGGCTCTTCTTCACAATCCTCTCGAGCGTCTTTGCCAAAACTGCCGTCAGGCAGATCGGCCGGTAGTTATCCACTTTGCTTGGGTTACACCTTTCGGGATAGGCTTTACGACTGAGCATTTCCAGTCGTCCGGTAGTAGACCAGTGGATAGTGACCTGTTAAACAGTTCAGTTACAGAAGGTGCAATTATGGTCGATAATGACTTGAGGATTAGTGGGTGTATACCATCTGGCCCAGCAGGTTTCGTCCCGTCAAGATTTGCTAGAATCTTGCGTACATCCTCAATATTGCAGTCCAGGCTGTTAAGTTCGGCTGGAGCGGTGCTCGTCGAACTCATTACAGACACCTGGTCACTTGCGAATACGGAGGCGAAGTGCGTTGCCAATGCTGACGCACGATCTGTACTCGAGGTTAGAGGCTGTCCTTCTGAGCCTTCTAACACTGGGATATTAGCTATAGGCCTTAGGCGCCGCTTCACATATGCGAAGATCCTCTTGGGAGCAGTTTTTGCGGCAGTTGCAAGCTCCTCTTCGAAGCTTCTGCGTTTGCTTGTTTTCGCCTTGTTGCATCGATTTCGCTGGACCTTGTAGGCATTGTAATCCTCATCAGAGCCAGATAACACGAATTTGTTCCATAGTCTACGTCGCCGTCGGGCCATTTTGTTGTACTCTTTGTCAAACCAATGTGGTTTGACTGGTCCAACTTTCCGAAATTTGAGGGGCACAAATCGGGCGCACAACGATTTCACTCCTCTTTAATGATAGCCCAACAGGTTTCAATAGATGAATCCTGTGGTAAAGACCAGTCTATCTGGCTCGCTGCTCGAATGAGGCCATTAAAGTCCGCCTTCCAATAGTTGAAGGTTGACTCTAGTGGGAGAGGATTTGGTAGCGGTAATTCTAAACTGCCTATGATCACTGAGTGGTCACTCGCTCCCAGAGGTTCTAAGACTTGAATGTTATGTATACGCTGCTCACAGCTAGTCAACAGCAGGTCTAAGCATGATGGAGTTGCGCGCGCTGTAATGCGTGTCGGTTGGTTGATGTGCTGTGTGGCCGCGGTTTCAAATATCAACTCCGTAAACTTCCTCACGACTTCACAGTGGCCGGGGAGAAGTTCAGCTTCAGGCCACTGTATTCGGGGCAAGTTGAACGTTGGAGTCCTTGCATGGGAGGAATATAAATGAGAAATAGGACACCGAACGCGAAGATATCACTAATTTCTGAATCGCGTCAGTTCACATACGCTCTCCTGTGGCTGATCCTGCTAGACTCATCCAGTACGAAAGTTTACACCAGTCCGATGATCCTTCCATTAGATCTTTCATATATTCCATCCCATCGGCCAGGCATTTTAAATATGTGCCCAGTCCTACCCATCAAGTTGCTGTCATTCCTACCACCGGGATTTCCCAATCTCTTTCTTTTCGTTCACTTTTGGCATAGATGTGCTCCCCGATTTCACGAGCGCATTTGTCTCGATCTCGCGATATGCCCATCGGTGTTTCAATAAATATCTGAACACTTTTTCGAGCCCTATACCCAAGCACTATGGTCCGCAAAAGAAAAGATGAAAGCTATCATCAGTACGTCGGCACGTCGCGCCGACGCGTCGCCGACACGCGATCACCACCAGTCGCGAAACACCTAGATATACCGCGAGGTCTGCCGTGCTCACGCGGATTCGAACCGGCGACATCAAGTTTACAGCGTAATCGTGTAATCCTTTCGGTCACTGACCACATCGCCTACGGTGAACTGTCAGACGCCTTCCTAACAACTACCAGCGATTCCCCAGGTTGCTCCCAGTGCCTTGCTTCGTTCATTTGTACCATGGACCGAACTGTGAGATAGTACCACGGGGAACTGGTTTGCCTGGATTATGATCTCACCTAGCTGCGCAGCACGAAGTCTGGCATCGCTCGAAGGACTCCCACTGTGATACTGCAAGCCGGCAACTCACCCTCAATCATTCTGTAGTCAATAATGAACTCTACACATTCTGGACTTTATTTACGTCTAAGGATTGTACTCACTCCATGGTATCTGTACTCGATACTAACTCAGTTGAAGTCAAGTAGGTTCTTTGGGCACCCAGGAATAGTGGAGTATGACGCTGTGTCACGTGAACCTTTGATAGCGAGGAAAAATAAAAGATTACCGCGCCTAAGCATGCTCCCACGACAAGTACCGCGAGGGGTCAGCGTGTAAACACCTCGTAGCATGAACCACTTGAGGTCTTGTCGTTCCCACTGCGTCACTTGTAATGCCTCTGACCCACTTATCTTTTGTCACGATTATCATTCCAGTTTGATATGAATGCTTCACCAGTTAGCCACTGATTTACTCGGCCCGGTGCAACTTGGTGAAATCATGAGTTCCCGACCGGCTCTAAATGTGCTTTAAGATGTTTTGCATGCTTAGTGAGTGGACACGGAAAATCGCAACATATGGGAATACCCAGTGAAACGGAAAACATGCTGATCCGGTGGCTCGAACCTCCAGGGATGGTAGAGACTGTTAGACGTGAAACGCAGGATGATAGTATTCAGACTTCTATGAATACTTCATTCACATGTACTAACTATTGACATTCCTAAATACTTCACAATTATGGTCGAATGCAACAGACCATCACCATTGGTTTAAAACTTTCGGTAACCGGCAGGCTTCTAATGACGCCGGCTCTTAGGTGATGCGATTGGATATTGTTGCTCTTTGAAACATCTGGAAGCAGGTAACTAGACCAGTTCCTGTGCTGTACCCAAATAACTTGGTGAACTGGTCGTGGAAACGGATATCGTGTGATTGACGCCCAAAATTGTGCCATCCCTGTTGAGTTGTATTAACCAACGTACCTGCCAGGTAGAACTCCCTGAGTCTTTTATAAGTAACGAAGGAATTCTCTTTGTAAACCCCCAGTAGCCTGGATATTTCCACCCAATTAGTCCCTCAGCTCGAGGCGTTATGAATTTTCGATTCCAGAATCGGGCATATTGAGAACAATTCACCGCTATCGCTGTCGAGAGCACCGTCGTGATTACGAAGGCATACCTGAGCGGATTTGTTTTCCTGTCAATTTGTGACAGAACGGAATGTACAACTCACACCGAAACATCGGATGTATAGACCGCGGTCTACGGTACGCGAACTATCGTATATCATTTGAGCGTATTTGGGCCGACATCTTTTGAGGAATGCTCTTCTAAAACATCTCCAAAAGTGCGCCCTGTTTGTTAATTCGCCTTTTTAATATCGGCAGTTTTCCGACAATCAGCGATCGCTTGCCGTTGGTGCCCCGAGGTATACCACCTGTCAAGGACCAATACCTGGGTACATTCCTCGGTGACGGCATGAGATATAGCCTCGCACGAACACTTGATCTGCTGGAATGTAAATGGATTCATTCCCTTTGACATCGTTACCCTGTCATCAGTCGTGGATACGTCTGGAATGCGCAATAGCTGAGCAGCAGAGTGAATTGGTATTTGTTCAGCATAAATTCCGGTAGTTGTAACGCAACGAAAGGCTTCATTTAGTTTCTTCAGAACACTTATATATACATAAATAGTTATAAGAAGTGCGCGAAGAATAATTTTTTCGATAATTCTCATCAGGCGAGTACAATTATGAAGCAAAACGTTTGGAGAGAATAAAGCCCGTATTCCAGGTGTTTGTCCAAAAGAATCGCTGAGCATTGTCCTGCGTCACTACGAAAAGGCACGGTAAAATCCATCAACAGTTTACTTTACCCAAAACAGCTGAAGAAACATTTATTGAGCATTTCTGAAGCCATTGCTAGCTAAAACCAGAGCTGTGCAAACAGCGCACACTGCTACAGGCTCTGAAATTGCCTTGGCCTTGAACTTGACCTTCCTTGATCACCTGCTTCCTAATGCGACAATCCGATTGATCAAACCATTGATTTAGTTTTCATATTGCCTAGTTAATGAGTTGATTGCTCTCTGTACAGGCCTCTACGGGCTTTATTCTCTCCAAACGTTTTGCTTCATAATTGTACTCGCCTGATGAGAATTATCGAAAAGAATATTCTTCGCGCACTCGCTTACTTCTGACTCAAATGGGGATTATTTATGAACTAATGTATGTATTCTCAACAGTCTATTAACTAGACACAGAGCCAGTATAAAACCATGGAGATCAACAGATAAGCAAGATTCAACGCGTCATAATCATCGTGGCATGCTAGTTGAAGGTGAGCAACACACTTCAACTAATATGCCGCAGGAAGAATGGAACATTTCGATAAAAAGTAGAACAAAACATTTTTAGTTGGTTTTTCACACGCCGCTTTTGTTCTTTTTTGTCATTTTAATGTTTGTAGTATTAATCATGTGAATCAACACAATACTGTACACAAGTCTTCCACTGATTCCGGTTGCGGGCCATATCTTCAAGAGTGCTAAGCCATTGGCACTCCTCATCTTTGGGTCCCCATCCTGGAAGACGTACGGATCCAACAGCGGCTAGACACGACGTCAGCGATTTCATGTGCTGCCGCCAAGTGGAAGGCTGACCACCACGCGGTCGCCTCCAGCCAGGTCCTTGACGAGCGAATAGAGCGCGACGCGGTAGACGCTCAGGTGCCATGCGAAGGACGTGACCGAGCCATCTCAACTGGCGCAACAAAACCAGTTTGTTGAAGGGAATACTCGCATTCCCCAAGATGCGACGTCGAACGTCATTACTATTAACTCGATGTTGCCACCAAACACGAGCGATCCTCTTTAAGCAACCGTTATCGAACGCAGAAAGACGACGCATGTCTTCCACGCGAATCGGCCAGGACTCGCACCCATACAACAATACTGAGCGAACTGATGCGCTGTAAACGCGGCCCTTTAGTGAGAATGAGACGTCGCGACGACGCCACAAGTGCCTCAGATTGACAAATGCTGATCGAGCTTTAGCGATACGAAGAGAAACTTCTTTGTTGATAGTGCCGTCAGCAGAAACACAACTCCCAAGGTAGACGAAACTATCTACCTGTTCAAGTTGTGCACCTTCGACAGTGAGTACGGGAGCAGGTGAAAGCCAATCCTTGAGCAGTACTTTACACTTCGATGGGGCGAAGCTCATGCCATACTTAGATGCTTCAACCGCCAAACGATCCAGAATGAGTTGCATACTCTGAGGATCGTCACCAAGTAAGGCGATATCATCAGCATAATCTAAGTCGGTCGCGCGCTCACCCGGTAGAAGCTCTAGGCCAAAATGTTGGAAACCTTCTAGAGCATTCGACAGAACGTCTTCGATTGCGAAGTTGAAGAGGAATGGGGACATAGGGCAACCCTGTCGCACACCGCTATTGACAGTGAATTGCGAGGAAAGCTTGCCATAGACCCTCACTCTGCCGGATGTATGAAGGTAAAGTGCTCGTAAGATGGCGGTATATTTCTCTGGCACCCCATAAGGCACCATAAGGCAGGTCGATCAACGGAGTCAAAAGCGGCACGTATGTCTAGGAATGCAATGATAGTGGGCCTGTGATAAATGTGGCGATGTTCGAGGAGCTGGCTGTTGTGATCTGCCGCGGCCCAACCCTGAACACAGAAGAATAGAGCCACAAGCCCCCGTGTTCCACATGGACGAGGGTGAAATGGCTGTTTTATGCTTTTCCGAACATGTGCTGACTGTTTGAGTCTAAGACGTCCGCCTCATTCTCCTCCACCTGTTGCGATAGCTATTGTTTCCCAGTTGGGTTTTTGTGGATTCATTAGTGTATGATGGGATACAAAGCATAAGTTTACAAGACCCACAGAATGGAAAATGCACTGGAAAATTAAAATCACAAATGTTCCAACGTGGAACGTGCATCATCGGTAGCAAAGACATCGCTCTTCATCATACACTTGTGTAGGATTTGGAGCTCTGATGAAAATCTAGCACTCTCTCGAATGTCGCGATGTCTGATGCGTTCACCACATATCTTGGTAATACGTTCCAGTGAGAACAGATTCTAAGTGAGTAAAAATACTTTCTACAATTCAAACGGGAGTGTTGCGTCACTAGTTTAAGATAATGGCCTCCATATTGTTTGTAAGGGGCTAGGGTCAACAGTGATGTACACGGATGCTCACTCTCAGTTCGTATCCGGTATGTGAGTGAGTTTTCCGCGAAGCCGTCGGTATTCTGAGGAGAACACACCGTGTAAACGAAGATGCACTTCGTAACTGGTACCGGATAGTCCACGTGTTGCCTTGGTAGACCTTCTTTGAGGTTGCTCCAAGAGACGAATATCTCATTTTAACCATGGGCGCCAGGACTGAACCGCATATTCAATATGGCGACGAAGGTATGTGTTCATCAACTGTGGTATTAGCCATCTCTCAATGATTCCGAGAGCTCGCCTCAAGGGCTTCGAGTTCAACTTCACCACATTCGTTGCTTTCGAGCATTGGATCGAATTTGCCAAGACTTTCTTAAACTTTTATACCTAAGTCTTATTCACTAGTCACATGTTGAAAAGCGTGCTGCTGAAGTTGCTACGCACCGTCAGCAGGTGGCCCTTTGCAGTGTTCAATGGGAGCTGCTTCCTTTCTGCCCATTCGTTAATCCGGTCCAGATTGTGCTGGAGATAGGCACGGTCGGATGCTGAGCGAATTGTTCTCCATATTTTAGCATCATCTGCAAATATTTGCATTGGGGATAAAATGTTTTCTACGAGGTCATTTATGTAAACTAAAAACAGTAGCGGGCCGAGGAAGGATCCTTGTGGTACACCAGTGGATAAGCACAGGCTTTCGGTGTGAGTGCTGCCTATTCTTGCCTGGAATGTTCTGTTGTAGGTAATCCCAGCCAGCTGAGCAGAGACCCGTTAACACCGTACGCAGCAAGCTTCTGGAGGAGGATGAAGTGATTAACCCTGTCGAATGCCTCAGAAAAATCCTAGCAAACCACCTCTGCGGGGACTTCTTCATTAGCTGCTCTGGTCCATGAATCCCGAGCAACGAGCAGGTTGGTGAGGCAAGATAGTCTGCGTCTGACATTGGAAATTATTTGCAGACTTTCAAACTATCGCGTCAGTTCATCTGTGGTTACCGATTCCATCATTTTTGATAAAACAGGTAGGAGAGTGATAACCCGGTAGTTGACGGGATCCGATCTTACGTCCTTTGTATATCGGAGTGATAATTCCATTTTTCCACCCAGATTGGAGTGTATGGGAATCAAACAGACCCTGGAAAAACGCTGCAAGATGTACTGCTATGGTGGGGGTAAGAGTTTTAATTACCTTTGGGCACTGTTTCTTCGAAGAGACTGTAACTTGTTCACGGTAGCCTCTGCAGTAAAGGCGACACTGAACAAGCCGACGGTATTTGTCGGGAGTTGATAGAGCAAAGGTTCCATAGTACATGTAGCCACCGAGCGAAACTGCAGGAGTAGAGCGTTCGCGGTATCCACAGCGGTAGTCATTAAGCCACTGGACATCTTGCGTGGTGGTATTCCAGGTTTTACCTTTCTTTTATCGTTCACATATCTGTCTAGCAGCTTGTTGTTACTCGCAAACTTGAGTACCGTTTTCTTCTACCATTCCTATTTGTCTGTCCTAATAACTGGCGTGCAATAGTTTCTTATTTTTTTGTAATTCTGCCATGAGATGGGCATAGGGTATGTTGCTTCCAAATCTCATCTCTTCTGTTCATCCGTTTGCGTGTACTGCTTCGGATCCGACTGTTGGTCCGGCTTGCTGCTTGTAATGGTACAACTTTTGAGGCTAATTGTATGATCCAGAAAACTTTACCTTTCAATTCACTCCATGCATCATTCGATGAACTGTGAGTCTGTAGGACCCAGTCAACGGTTGTCGCTAGATTTTGGGGCTTGGAATAGTCAGTAATAGTTCGTTGGGTTTCGCGCTCTTTATCAACCATACTTGCATAACACACGTAACCAAATGTTAGGACTGAATGGTCGCTACTGCCTAGAGGAGGGTCGCGTGCGACTGGCTCAGCCATCAACTCTTCGTTTGTCAGGATTAGGTCCAGTAATGGTGGCATGTTTGAACCGCGTTGTCTGAGAGGTCTATGCACATGGTTATACAAAATTGCCATATCCATGAATTCAAAGAGTTTTGATTTAAATGATGGCCCATTAGGGGAAACTGAGATAATTGAAGATATGTTGAAATCGCCCATTATAAGGTAATGAGAGCATTTTTTTGCAACTGCATAGTAGAGTGCGTTTAACAGAATGTCATCGCATCAGAGGAGTTCGGTGGCCTGTAGACAACTGCTAAGAGGTACGAATCCATCGTCTTCTTCTGTGATCCACCATGACCTGCTAACTGCAGTCGGCAAAAGAATGCGTCAGGAATAACAAGGGGATGTTTGGTACTGGCCTCACATATAAAGTAATCTCGATAGTAAGTGGCAACACCGCCACTGCAAGATGGACGATCTTTTCGAATGACTGACATCCCACTTAGTTCAATCTCTGAATCTAGAATGCCGTTCGAGAGCCAGTTTTTAGTCAGTGCTACGATGTCCCAATCTGATGTTTCATGTCGATGACACACTTCTGGCAGCTTAGAGTAGAGGCCCTGAGCGTTGGTGTAGCAGCATTGTGTTTGTTGACGAATTAGGAGCTCGGTTCACTGTGAGTGACCGGCACGAATAGTGCTGGTCTGCTGGCGTTTTTTGAAACGTGTGTTTTTACTGTTTACTGGTCTGAGGTAAGAATAACTGAGATTGCCTCATCTGTACTGTTTGTACTTCTTGAAGGAATGGTCTTAACCGTGCTTCTGGTGGCCAAGTTTTTTGTCATGCCACGCTTGGACTACCATTGTTACCATCTCTGGCGTAGCCAAGGTAACTTTCGAAATTCTTGGCACGCTGCCGTGGTATTTGCTGGAGGCAGCTAGACGGGTGACATCAAAAGTGATGACATTTTGCATGTTATAGAGTTCTGTGATGTACCTCCACTCTTCGAATCGTGTTTCTGTCGTTCACTGTTATCGTCATGCTTTAATTCTGGCATACCATAAACCAATACCACTTTCCTCGTTTCATTTTCTCATGACACATTCGGATCAGATTTCCGTTTCTGCCTTTCTGCCTATGACTTGTCCGGAAAATGCGGGCACTGACAGAAGTATTCCCTAGCATGTGGTTTTCTAAGAGTACATTTTCAACGTCCCATGTGTTGCCAAATGTTACTCGCAGTAACCGAGGTTCCCCTACGTGCGGAGATGATGGATTTCGTGAAAGACGAGTAAGACTGGTTGGGAAAACTTTCAGTCCGAGTGCACAGGTTAACCCAGCGGTTTTGCTCCTCGGTTTGTCTGCCTTTGAACGATTCACTGATGGGTTCTGGGATGTTTGAACATATCACTGTCAACGCCTTTTGGTTGCGTAGCAATTGTTTGTTCCGCAGTTCCTTGTGAGCGGAAGTTTGTCTTGTGGGAGTGTCTGGCTTGTCTTCCGTGGAAGATACGCCAAGGCTACAGCAAGACTGTTTACGTACAACGCCGTTATTTGCAATATCTGTAGGAGTCAAGTGTTGTTGCCCAGCTACTGACTGAGGTGATCGTGCAATTCGTGCGTAACTCTGTATGCTTTGCAGCATTTCGTGTGACTTGGGAGACCGTTCAACCGGCCTGTTTTTTCTGCTGTTTGTCACCAACGGTGTTTGCCTTTCGCTGGACTGTGTAGCATTGCTACTAGAGAGCTTCTGCTTTTTAACTGGTCTGGGATTCGAGCTACGTAATACATTAATCTGCAACTGGAGTTCTGGAATTTTCCCTCCCAGTACCGCGATCAGTTCCTTTTGCTCTGCCGACGTAACAGGCAACATTGCACACCTTATCCTATGCGTTTGAACAATCTTAATTATGGGATTATCTGAACATACGTCACAGAACCACAACCTGTCTGTCGATACGCTGTTACCGATACGTTGTGTGTTCACCTTTGTTGCGTCGTAGGAATTGGCATAGAATGAACACGTGATTTTGGGTACAATCTCTGTCCCCTGCTTGTCCGAGCTACGATTGACCTTGGGTTTGTTGTTCACTTGATTCCCGGTCGACAGACTTCTCCGGCTCATGGTTCAGTGGTTCGTATGCACTTTTAAGTTGCGCTCCTCACGCCGTTTGGGTTGCCTCAGTTGTTTGTTCCGGTCAGCGGGATCTTCGTCAATTGGTTTGGTAGTGATGCGGCACTAGGCGCACGGGTAGCCAACATCACACAGGCTCTGTGCAGTGAAATGCACGTAAGAATACTGTGGTAAGATGGGAGGATACAAAAGCCTTTAACTATGGTATACAGTGGTGCACAGTAGTAAGTTATATGTTGCTTGACAGCCTTAAAGAAACTCTGTCAAATGGTACCTCAAAGATACTGATGAAACTCAAATAAGCAAAGTTACGTTTTCCTTGGTGAATGGACTTCCGAAGAATTGGTTTGTGCACGATTAGCACGCACATGCTGACAAGGGAGCTTGGGCCTTATTGAAGCACAATCTGTACTTTTAAACGGTTTCCCTCCGAGGTTATGCAGGTGTGCGGATTACCGCGAGAGGGCTCGTCTACTCGGAGTCACCTGCTCATTTGAAGGTCAGCATACTAACCACCGATCCACTGATCAGCTGCCTTACACACGCGCACACGCAAGAAGCGTATGCACACCTCATTCATAAAGGTGGGCGACAATTCACCCTCAGTGTTCTCCATGTTGTTCTGTTTACACGTAGGCCTAATCACTCAAACCCAATTTGATGCCATTGTTGAGAAGCCTTTCATAGACGGTCACGGTACTCACGTATGTCCGCTTCAGAAACTAGACGGAAGTCAGTAAAGGCAGCTGCTGCCCGCGTTTCCTTTGCGTTTTGTGGAGGTGGGTCCCGGAATGGTCTACGCCATGTCTCTAACAGACATGTCGCAGTCGTGCAGGTAGTGGCGCTCCTACATTCAGTTTCTTGCATCTGTCTGGTTCTTTTCATTCCACATTCCTTGATTCCATTTTTTATGCATGCTATTTGCATTCAACCTAGTTTTCTTACAGCTGTTACTTATTTTCGTTTTCTGGCGACGTGAGTCGTGACAACTGGGTCCACCGCACTTCGTTGCCCGGATCACAGTTCTTCACCTGGATTGTACCGAACGTTTTGAAGTGCACATGATCTCCATATGAAGTTGTCTATCTGCAGCGAGTAACTTTCTTATTGTGCCCAACAAGTCGTCTAACTGTGGACTGACCAGAGTTGTCAACGGTATTCGATTTCTGATAACGAGTTCTCCAGTCTGCCTCGGGCTGCATTTTAAAGCTCTGACTTGTGGGGCGTTCACGCGTTCTCTTCACATAGTTATTCATTCTTAGCTAAGCCGAGTGCTGTCCAAAATCCACTGACTTGACTCGGTTTGTGGCGCACCTCGCGTTTTGTACAGTATAGGATTATGTCAAGTTTCGAATAGATTCGCAGTAACTGGACTCAATCGGACGGGTAACCCTTCTGGAGTATTTCTAGACAGTGTTTACATCCTGTTGGAACTGGTCATTAGCGCGCATTGGTAATTAAGACCCAGTGATTCGTCGGGACGTCGAAAATGACAGCTTTAGATTTTATACTGTTTCGTATGACGCGCCTTTTAAACGCAGTCCTACCTGGCAACATCTAAGCCATGATGAATGGAAACGGGTGGCGCAGTTAGGTTGGCCGCATTACACAACCAACAGATAAATATCGCCATCCATTCCGTAGGCTATCCCTGTCTGAAGAGTTCTAACTACTACGAAACCGATCATGAGGTGCTTTAATGAGAAAGAGCTACACCGCGACTCTTCACTTCTGAGGAAATCCGTGATCCACTATTCAGCGCTCGCGGACACAGGTAGAAACGTGCTGCACCGGATCTTAAGTAAGTCACCTATCCTCTGTACTTTGTGTGGCAAATGTTTGGAATAATTTACCGGAGTAAGTGTTCAATGCAAGATCTGTGTGGGAGTTCAAGACAATCACGAAATCCAACGCTGTTATGACCTCATAACTCGTTTCCAACAAACCGAAAACTTTTATTAGGCTGCTTTCGTTACTAAGTTGAATCATACTACCTAGGGCACTTTCTCACTTTTTGTTTTTTCACGTTACCATCCTGTTCGCATTCATTCTGCCCCTACGCACTATTGGCACCAATAGGCAGGGCACTCGTGAATTCAATCCTTATGCAGGATACGTGTATTTATATGAATATTTACAGAGATATCAACGAAGTAGATGTTTAAAGTGCCCATCCTCATTTTACTTGCAGAGCAGCATTCGCCGGATGCTATTGTGTAGCACTTTTTTGCAATGGCTCCACCGCGACCCCGCTACATTCGTTCGATTTGCTCCGTTTCACTTCTTCAAGACAATTGTATTTGGTCTTATAAACTCTTCGTCCCAAATATCCCCACAGGAAGGAATCCAGCTTCAAATTTTGTTACCATGTAGGCCACTCGATCGGTCCTCCCGACTTATCCAATGGTGACCAAAAGTCTCCTTTAGATAATCACGTACCGTTTGTGCATAATGTGCAGGTGCACCATCCTGCTGCCACCAAACGGTACTCAATAACCCTTCGGCCTCCAGCTTTGGAATGACGCAGGTCTGCAACATTTCCTTGTACGAAGGGGCTAAGAAATGTAATGCAATACTTCTGCTAAAACAACAACTTACCGGTCACATTCCTAGAAAAGAAATATGGTCCTACGGGTTTTTGACCAGTTAACCCAGCCCATGCCACGAGCTGTGCGCCACGTTGCACACGGGAAGCGCTGCATCGTCGTGGGTTATTCGTCGCCCAAAACTGCTGCATATCTGCACCATGCAGACGGAAAACCGCCTCATCAGTAAACATAATGGAATGTACGTCTATGATATTCAAATGCCAGCTGGAAAATTCGAGACACTTTTCCGAATTGCGTGGGTTCTAAACTCAAACCTGTAGTGCACCATACTACTGAATTTTTCTTCCTTTAATATCCGGTGCACACCATATGGTGTGCCGGCGCCATGTTAGGCGATTCGCCGAATGCTGAGATCACTTTGGATACCGCACCTATAACCGCGCAAGCTGAAACCTCATCCGTAGCGATGTGAGGTTCCCCTGTTATAACAAATGGTTTCACTAGTCGAAGCACGTACTGGTAGTTAACGGGCCTCATTGCGCAGTGGATAGTGTTGTAGCGACGCACAATTTCTGCCGCGTTGGATCCGCACACACCTTAGAGTCGCAGAATGAGTACGCGCTGATTTGCAGACTCGTTACGTGACTGTGGTTGCAGATAAATCGATGACACCGGTGTATGCTCTTGCTCTGTTGCTAAGACAGATTGATCGTCACAAGACCAGTAGCGGGGATGCGGCTGTGCTTCCCGTACACTCCTCAATCAGTGCAGCACGTCATACTGGGTGCGCGAACTTTCGACAAATCAACATTTACTATTGGACGGTTGGCAATTTAGCATACTCCCTTGTCACACAAAGCCGTGCGGTCGTTCAACGCGGTACACAGGAAAATCTGATCACATTTATCAAACGTACGGTATCTCTCAGGTGAGCCCGGCAATATCTGCACAAGTTTGGTGGAGCTATGCCAGCTCCGTAACCATTTTCTAACGTGATATCAGCCTATTAGTCAAGAGCAGAATGTACACTTTTAACGTTTGAATCATCGGCTTACCCACTGCATTCGGGAAACAGTTGATGTTATTTCGTCTTGCTCATCGCCACCAATACGTAACATCATTTGTATCCGCGGAGAGTATGCCTTGAGTAACACGGTGGGGACCGTCAATCGGTTTAGCAACAAGCACTGGGATGCTGTATTGGATCAACTGTCCGACCTTAGCCATCTACTTCTCCCTTTACTGCTTTCCACTATAATGCCTCTTTGGATGAGGCTTCGTTGACCCGGTAACTGGTAATGTGATCAGCTTGACTGAGCGATTTGATCAGGCTGGCACAACCCGTCATATCCGATACGGCGAGGTCAGTGCCTTGAGTTTTTACACGTGTTTCGTCGCTTCTTCCTGTTGGCATTTCCATCTGGTGATTGCACTGTTTTTTGTCCATTTTCCTTTGGGCTCGTGTATGTTTACATCTTTTCCACCTTTCTTTATCCCCCCCACTGGCATGCTTCTTGGCATTATTACTTTTATGACGATGTGTGTCCTACTAAGTGTATCCATCGTAACACTGCACTCTGCGTCCGGTTACCTTATTGATTTTGACTCTCCAGGTAGTGATAGCCTGAGCTGAGAGTGGAATCCTAGTCTAGGCCACGACGAAACGTGTCGTGGAGTGCTGAGAGTGGAGCTCCAAAACTCCCCACTTATGATGCAGTCCCAGTAAGCAGTGGCTGACTTCAAAGTCAACCGAGGCTACAATTGAGATTCCGGGTCGCAATCCAAGACACACGGCCGGTGCTCCAAAATCCGACTATTATCTTTAACCGCTATGTCAAGCGCTGCTCGTAGGGCTCAATGGCCCATTTATTAAGGCGATATTTGCCAAAAATTATGTGCCGAGTTCACCTCCAAGCTCAGGCTATCTCTTCCTGATGAGTCCGAAGCAGGACGAAACGCGTCATGCTGTGCAGAGATTTGGAGTGAGCACCTTCGGAACTCTCCGCTTCGGATGTTGTTCCGGTGATCATAATGACGACTTTACTTCAGAGCAAACTGTGGCTTCAGATGTGGTTCCGGTTATCATAATGACAGGGCTTTACTTCAGAGCAAACTGTGGCTTCAGCTGAGATTGCGTGTCGCAATTCACGGCATACGATTGGTACTCTAAGATCCAACACTGCATCCAACGTACTTTGTAGCTTGAGCTAGAGTTGACCGGAGACAGGACGTTACGTTTCTACGGGCACAATTCCCGTCGAAAAATGTGACTATCCTGCCTCTTTCTGTTCCTCATTCTTTTGCTGCTACTGCGCTATTCCCCCGCACAATCTGTCGACTTGGTTTGTATGGTTCGCGACGTTGCCCAACTCGTCACTGTTTGGCGTTTGTACGGTGGTTGTTGGTGCCCAGTAGTCCCTGAGTCTTCGTGGTCTAACGAAATTGCCCGCATCGTTTGTCGCTAACTCCCACCGTTTGCGTTATATCGTAGGATCAAGCGCACCGTGTATGTGGTGACTTTTCCAGCTCCCGTTGCGTGTCATTTCTGCGCTTTATATCAGTCTTCTTCAAGTGATTTCCACCCCTATTCTGCTTTTCGAACACTTCTTCCCTCAAACCGCAGATCTATTTTTCCGCTTTCCGCATCTTATCGTGTTTGGAAAGAAGCTTATCCAATTCGTATTAGACCGTGTTTGTCTTTTGCGTGTTTCGTGCTATTTTTCTCCATCGATCAATCCCCGTGTGTTACGAGAGGTCGTTGTGAGCTGGGCCCGAGTCCAACGGTATGCATTTCATAGTCGAATCCATCACGCGTACCTTCAACACTAAATCACACACACATTCGAAATTTGATCGAAGCATGCTCTTATCAAAGTCACGGCTGCTCGACCAGGTGTCTCCGTTTGAGCTTTTTAATCTGTTTTACTCATTAATACACTTGCGATCAGCCTTGATATTCGACCTCGAGCTCATCGTTGTTGTCAATAATTTTGCATTCCGTATTTTGCGCACCATTGGCTGTGTTTGACCTCGACTCGCGCTGTACCTGTCTCGGTGAAAGGTTAAACGTTGACTTGTTCAGCATGTGCCCGGCGAACCGAACAATCTCTCGGTGCCAGCTGGGTGGTTCGGGTTAATTACGTTCCCGAAAATGATTCGGCGACAGTGTTCCAGGACGTGCTGGGTTTCCGCCTGGCAAGCGTTCTCCCTATAAAAAGTCACAAATGTCTGTCTAACAACACGTGGCGGACGGGACTCACCACTAAATAAAGTCACTGCTATCTGTCTTTTCGGAGGATCTTACACACATCACGTACGTCATCCGATTCGAAGTCTTCCTTTGATCTTTCTTCGCTGGAGAATCCGGCGAGCAAAACCACTAATTCAGAGTCACCTTAACATACGCACTCACCATGGCTACTGGTACATACACACAAACGACTACATGCATACCTGCACATGTTACTGGTTAACCTGTAGTACTTTTGTGCAATTACCCACCATACATGTTTGTATTACCATGGTCATGCCTTTACAGGTGTGTCTCACACTGTCGAGAATAACATATTTATTTATTTAATTTTACCACTGATTCTCCCGGAGTAACATACTTTCTTCCCTGGGAGTGAAGCAGTCTGATCCTCTTATGCTCGTTAAAATCGCAAGCTCATGGTCGTCCCGGAGGCCTCTGCTCCTACCGGATATTTTCCATTGTCCCACTAATGTTCCAGGCCTGTTACCTCCGGCAACTGTCTGCTGCGGCTTCAATTTCACCTTGCTCGTAAACCCTTGATTCTTCTCTCCGCCCAGTTCTTACCTCTGGTCCAATCCCCTGCGTAGTCACTTTTTTGGATCTCGCCACTGTGATATTACTATCCAATACAGTAGCATAACACAGTTCGTTCGGATTCAGTTCATTTGCATAAAACGGTTCGATCGGCACAGCTATTCGACTTGTACACCAGACAGCACGGATAACTTGTCTACCTTCTGAACTCCGTTACTCCGTCCTTGTGTGGTATTCTTGTCCTTTCTCACTTCCGTGGCAGTGATATTCTAGGCGCACGTGCCAGAAGTGGGCTGTCTAGTGGACAGACTTGCGTCAGCATACTAGTGGGTTCGTTCACACTGTTTGCTTACTGTGGTGTTAACTGTTGCGTATTCGGCATTGCTGATCCTAGTTCCATGGTATTTTATCAGACTGAATCGAAAGTACTTTTTTCTTTCTCCGAATCGCCTTTGCCACAAGCCCACCAAGTCATATCGGTTCGTTTCCGGATTTCGCGACCACATGCCATCACTTCTCGTGTTGTTCCCGTGTATGTTATAGTGGTTGTCTATACGCGAGTTCCTCGTCTGTGCCACAATGACCTCAGTTTTACTTTCGCTAATCTGCCTTTTCCTGTACCGATGAGTATTTCCGTCATTGTGTGTGCTGCCTACTCTTCTCTGTGGTTGGATAACATTTTCAGAACTGTCTACACTCTCCGGTATTACGGGTACATGTTCTTTATCTAACCCGAAGTACAGTTTTTCATCTGTAATTTCGTAGTCGATACACCACTGAAAACCCATCACCTTTGCTGTGAGCTACGTTTTGGTGATATTCTCATACCGATGCGAGAAGCTGTACACCAGTTTCAGCCGTGATGACTCACATCTGTCGTTCATCGATGGACGCGAGCCGCCGGTTGTTGATCTGGTCCCCGTCTTGGACACTACAACCCGTGGGCTATCTGTCTTCAGACAGGTAGTCACCAGCTATGATCTCCAGTTTTGCATGCGCTATGAGATTGTTTATATGAACAACACCTGTCTTCCAATCTCAGCATTCATGTCTCCAGTCTGCTGGATAGCCCAAAAGTTCACCAATAAATTCTCACCGTTGTGCTGATACTTGATTATTGGACTCCGTGTTCCAGCAGTAGAAACCTCGAACGAGATCCGCGACTCCCTGGGATGGAGCTTCAGCATTAAGTTACTTAAAGAGCCTAAGTAAGGAAAGGATTTTAGTGGGATGCAGTGCTTGTAACGATCAACATCAGAATCGTTCCAAATGTGTATGTTATCCCAGTGTGGTCTGACATAAATTACGATCTGAAATGAAGCAGCCTACCTCAATTTAGTCTCATGGTGGATGCACAAAAATCTGCTTTGGTGGCCTTATCATACGGTTGGCTTCAACGTGTGTGCCGTTTTGTGGCTTATGAGCTGGCATCTATCTGGTTCATTAGGTTTTCTTTTATGGAAATTAAGCTGGGGCGGTTCAATACTCAAATCACTGTCACTTTCCGTCCATTATTAGTTCGTCGCTTTTGATCACCACGCTTTTGCTCGGATCATTAATCGATGCAGTGAACTGAGCGAATGAGTAATTTTTCTGTCTTCTTGACGGAGTTTGCATTCACTCACCTGAGTTCTTTGAAACAAACGGGATTAACGGTACGAAAGAGTCTTTGATGTGGCTTTATTCTGCACCGCCCCGATGCCTTACGGTTCACAAACCTACCTTGTAATCCGAGGGTGCCAACTCGAGGGTAGGGCAACCCTCGCAGTGTCATTAGCCCACGTGCGACTGGTGGCGGTTACGCAGCAACGAAGCGTCGGTACTTCGTACTGGCGTAATGCTGATGCCTATTTCCTATTACTATTCTACTGTGGACTTTATCATTTCTGCGACTTGTTTGTAACTCGCCTCTTATTGCATTTATCAGTGAGTAGCTCTCAACGCTCTGGATTTCAACTGCCACCGGTCCTACAATCTCTCCATGACTGATGTGTGTGTGTGTGTGTGTGTGTGTGTACGCTGTGCGTGCACGCTCATGTGTTGACTAACACTGACTATTATAGTACCATTTAACAATCTCCGACGCTCCTCAAATTCCGGTCGGACAACGTAACGCACTGATCGACCTCCGTGCCAACGTAGCGTTACTCTCAGCACTGAGTAATCTCGTTGTCTGTGTCTCTCACTGATTATTTCTACCAATCCGAGGTGTGAACGCAATGGCAACAAGCATTCGGCTTATGCTTTTCCTTTCACAGCCAACATTTTCACTCATTTGCGAACGTCTTCCTGTAGATTGTGTGGTGTACCTTTTTCTAGAAAATTTCTCAAGCCCTTCCTTGGTATTTGTTTCCAGTGCACATCCATCTGCTGTCTCCAAGCATTTTTCTCGGTCCTGCACGCATTTTGTCCCCTGGCGCACTACTAAATGCTTTTGCCTCAACAAACCCCTAAGCATGCGGTCTGTGTTGTACTGTCCATTTAGCGTTTGAGTAAACGTGATTCTTCGAGTGGTTCACAAACCAACGGACAAATGCGTCCCTCTTCGGAAGAGGAAGATAATTTAGTCATGTACCCTACTTTACTGCATAGCCTACGTGGTATGACCGTTCTTATGTATACCATAAGTGTGTCACGCGCCAAGCATAATTTTGAAAACGAATTTCCCATGTGGCAACTTCGCCAGATATATTATTACATATTATAATATATAATATATATATATATACTATAATATATATATATATTATATGATATATATATATATTATATATATATATATATATATATATATATATATATATATATATATATATATAATATATATATATATCATATAATATATATATATATTTATATATATATATATTATATATTATATAATATGTAATAATATATCTGGCGAAGTTGCCACATGGAAAGTTCGTTTTCAAAATTACGCTTGGCGCGTGACACACTTATGGTATACATAAGAACGGTCATACCACGTAGGCTATGCAGTAAAGTAGGGTACATGACTAAATTATCTTCCTCTTCCGAAGAAGAACGCATTTGTCCGTTGGTTTGTCAACCACTCGAAAAATCACGCTTACTCAAACGTTAAATGGACAGTACAACACAGACCGCATGCTTAGGGGTTTGTTGAGGCAAAAGCATCTAGTAGTGCGCCAGGGGACAAAATGCGTGCAGGCGGAGAAAAATGCTTGGAGATAGCAGATGGATGTGCACTGGAAACAAATACCAAGGAAGGGCTTGAGAAATTTTCTAGAAAAAGGTGCACCACACAATTTACAGGAAGACGTTCGCAAATGAGTGAAAATGTTGGCTGTGAAAGGAAAAGCATAAGCCGAATGCTTGTTGCCATTGCGTTCACACCTCGGATTGGTAGAAATAATCAGTGAGAGACACAGACAACGAGATTACTCAGTGCTGAGAGTAACGCTACGTTGGCACGAAGGTCGATCAGTGCCTTAGTTTGTCCGACCGGAATTTGGGAGCGTCGGAGATTGTTGAATGGTACTATAATAGTCAGTGTTAGTCAACACATGAGCGTGCACGCACAGCGTACACACACACACACACACACACACACACACACACACATCAGTCATGGAGAGATTGTAGGACCGGTGGCAGTTGAAATCCAGAGCGTTGAGAGCTACTCACTGATAAATGCAATAAGAGGCGAGTTACAAACAAGTCGCGGAAATGATAAAGTCCGCAGTAGAATAGTAATAGGAAATAGGCATCAGCATTACGCCAGTACGAAGTACCGGCGCTTCGTTGCTGCGTAACCGCCACCAGTCGCACGTGGGCTAATGACACTGCGAGGGTTGCCCTACCCTCGAGTTGGCACCCTCGGATTACAAGGTAGGTTTGTGAACCGTAAGGCATCGGGGCGGTGCAGAATAAAGCCACATCAAAGACTCTTTCGTACCGTTAATCCCGTTTGTTTCAAAGAACTCAGGTGCGTGAATGCAAACTCCGTCAAGAAGACAGAAAAATTACTCATTCGCTCAGTTCACTGCATCGATTAATGATCCGAGCAAAAGCGTGGTGATCAAAAGCGACGAACTAATAATGGACGGAAAGTGACAGTGATTTGAGTATTGAACCGCCCCAGCTTAATTTCCATAAAAGAAAACCTAATGAACCAGATAGATGCCAGCTCATAAGCCACAAAACGGCACACACGTTGAAGCCAACCGTATGATAAGGCCACCAAAGCAGATTTTTGTGCATCCACCATGAGACTAAATTGAGGTAGGCTGCTTCATTTCAGATCGTAATTTATGTCAGACCACACTGGGATAACATACACATTTGGAACGATTCTGATGTTGATCGTTACAAGCACTGCATCCCACTAAAATCCTTTCCTTACTTAGGCTCTTTAAGTAACTTAATGCTGAAGCTCCATCCCAGGGAGTCGCGGATCTCGTTCGAGGTTTCTACTGCTGGAACACGGAGTCCAATAATCAAGTATCAGCACAACGGTGAGAATTTATTGGTGAACTTTTGGGCTATCCAGCAGACTGGAGACATGAATGCGGAGATTGGAAGACAGGTGTTGTTCATATAAACAATCTCATAGCGCATGCAAAACTGGAGATCATAGCTGGTGACTACCTGTCTGAAGACAGATAGCCCACGGGTTGTAGTGTCCAAGACGGGGAACAGATCAACAACCGGCGGCTCGCGTCCATCGATGAACGACAGATGTGAGTCATCACGGCTGAAACTGGTGTACAGCTTCTCGCATCGGTATGAGAATATCACCAAAACGTAGCTCACAGCAAAGGTGATGGATTTTCAGTGGTGTATCGACTACGAAATTACAGATGAAAAACTGTACTTCGAGTTAGATAAAGAACATGTACCCGCAATACCGGAGAGTGTAGACAGTTCTGAAAATGTTATCCAACCATAGAGAAGAGTAGGCAGCACACACAATGACGGAAATACTCATCGGTACAGGAAAAGGCAGATTAGCGAAAGTAAAACTAAGGTCATTGTGGCACAGACGAGGAACTCGCGTATAGACAACCACTATAACATACACGGGAACAACACGAGAAGTGATGGCATGTGGTCGCGAAATCCGGAAACGAACCGATATGACTTGGGTGGCTTGTGGCAAAGGCGATTCGGAGAAAGAAAAAAATACTTTCGATTCAGTCTGATAAAATACCATGGAACTAGGATCAGCAATGCCGAATACGCAACAGTTAACACCACAGTAAGCAAACAGTGTGAACGAACCCACTAGTATGCTGACGCAAGTCTGTCCACTAGACAGCCCACTTCTGGCACGTGCGCCTAGAATATCACTGCCACGGAAGTGAGAAAGGACAAGAATACCACACAAGGACGGAGTAACGGAGTTCAGAAGGTAGACAAGTTATCCGTGCTGTCTGGTGTACAAGTCGAATAGCTGTGCCGATCGAACCGTTTTATGCAAATGAACTGAATCCGAACGAACTGTGTTATGCTACTGTATTGGATAGTAATATCACAGTGGCGAGATCCAAAAAAGTGACTACGCAGGGGATTGGACCAGAGGTAAGAACTGGGCGGAGAGAAGAATCAAGGGTTTACGAGCAAGGTGAAATTGAAGCCGCAGCAGACAGTTGCCGGAGGTAACAGGCCTGGAACATTAGTGGGACAATGGAAAGTATCCGGTAGGAGCAGAGGCCTCCGGGACGACCATGAGCTTGCGATTTTAACGAGCATAAGAGGATCAGACTGCTTCACTCCCAGGGAAGAAAGTATGTTACTCCGGGAGAATCAGTAGTAAAATTAAATAAATAAATATGTTATTCTCGACAGTGTGAGACACACCTGTAAAGGCATGACCATGGTAATACAAACATGTATGGTGGGTAATTGCACAAAAGTACTACAGGTTAACCAGTAACATGTGCAGGTATGCATGTAGTCGTTTGTGTGTATGTACCAGTAGCCATGGTGAGTGCGTATGTTAAGGTGACTCTGAATTAGTGGTTTTGCTCGCCGGATTCTCCAGCGAAGAAAGATCAAAGGAAGACTTCGAATCGGATGACGTACGTGATGTGTGTAAGATCCTCCGAAAAGACAGATAGCAGTGACTTTATTTAGTGGTGAGTCCCGTCCGCCACGTGTTGTTAGACAGACATTTGTGACTTTTTATAGGGAGAACGCTTGCCAGGCGGAAACCCAGCACGTCCTGGAACACTGTCGCCGAATCATTTTCGGGAACATAATTAACCCGAACCACCCAGCTGGCACCGCGAGATTGTTCGGTTCGCCGGGCACATGCTGAACAAATCAACGTTTAACCTTTCACCGAGACAGGTACAGCGCGAGTCGAGGTCAAACACAGCCAATGGTGCGCAAAATACGGAATGCAAAATTATTGACAACAACGATGAGCTCGAGGTCGAATATCAAGGCTGATCGCAAGTGTATTAATGAGTAAAACAGATTAAAAAGCTCAAACGGAGACACCTGGTCGAGCAGCCGTGACTTTGATAAGAGCATGCTTCGATCAAATTTCGAATGTGTGTGTGATTTAGTGTTGAAGGTACGCGTGATGGATTCGACTATGAAATGCATACCGTTGGACTCGGGCCCCAGCTCACAACGACCTTTCGTAACACACGGGGATTGATCGATGGAGAAAAATAGCACGAAACACGCAAAAGACAAACACCGTCTAATACGAATTGGATAAGCTTCTTTCCAAACACGATAAGATGCGGAAAGCGGAAAAATAGATCTGCGGTTTGAGGGAAGAAGTGTTCGAAAAGCAGAATAGGGGTGGAAATCACTTGAAGAAGACTGATATAAAGCGCAGAAATGACACGCAACGGGAGCTGGCAAAGTCACCACATACACGGTGCGCTTGATCTTACGATATAACGCAAACGGTGGGAGTTAGCGACAAACGATGCGGGCAATTTCGTTAGACCACGAAGACACAGGGACTACTGGGCACCAACAACCACCGTACAAACGCCAAACAGTGACGAGTTGGGCAACGTCGCGAACCCTACAAACCAAGTCGACAGATTGTGCGGGGGAATAGCGCAGTAGTAGCAAAAGAATGAGGAACAGAAAGAGGCAGGATAGTCACATTTTTCGACGGGAATTGTGCCCGTAGAAACGTAACGTCCTGTCTCCGGTCAACTCTAGCTCAAGCTACAAAGTACGTTGGATGCAGTGTTGGATCTTAGAGTACCAATCGTATGCCGTGAATTGCGACACGCAATCTCAGCTGAAGCCACAGTTTGCTCTGAAGTAAAGCCCTGTCATTATGATAACCGGAACCACATCTGAAGCCACAGTTTGCTCTGAAGTAAAGTCGTCATTATGATCACCGGAACAACATCCGAAGCGGAGAGTTGCGAAGGTGCTCACTCCAAATCTCTGCACAGCATGACGCGTTTCGTCCTGCTTCGGACTCATCAGGAAGAGATAGCCTGAGCTTGGAGGTGAACTCGGCACATAATTTTTGGCAAATATCGCCTTAATAAATGGGCCATTGAGCCCTACGAGCAGCGCTTGACATAGCGGTTAAAGATAATAGTCGGATTTTGGAGCACCGGCCGTGTGGCTTGGATTGCGACCCGGAATCTCAATTGTAGCCTCGGTTCACTTTGAAGTCAGCCACTGCTTACTGGGACTGCATCATAAGTGGGGAGTTTTGGAGCTCCACTCTCAGCACTCCACGACACGTTTCGTCGTGGCCTAGACTAGGATTCAACTCTCAGCTCAGGCTATCACTACCTGGAGAGTCAAAATCAATAAGGTAACCGGACGCAGAGTGCAGTGTTACGATGGATACACTTAGTAGGACACACATCGTCATAAAAGTAATAATGCCAAGAAGCATGCCAGTGGGGGGGATAAAGAAAGGTGGAAAAGATGTAAACATACACGAGCCCAAAGGAAAATGGACAAAAAACAGTGCAATCACCAGATGGAAATGCCAACAGGAAGAAGCGACGAAACACGTGTAAAAACTCAAGGCACTGACCTCGCCGTATCGGATATGACGGGTTGTGCCAGCCTGATCAAATCGCTCAGTCAAGCTGATCACATTACCAGTTACCGGGTCAACGAAGCCTCATCCAAAGAGGCATTATAGTGGAAAGCAGTAAAGGGAGAAGTAGATGGCTAAGGTCGGACAGTTGATCCAATACAGCATCCCAGTGCTTGTTGCTAAACCGATTGACGGTCCCCACCGTGTTACTCAAGGCATACTCTCAGCGGATACAAATGATGTTACGTATTGGTGGCGATGAGCAAGACGAAATAACATCAACTGTTTCCCGAATGCAGTGGGTAAGCCGATGATTCAAACGTTAAAAGTGTACATTCTGCTCTTGACTAATAGGCTGATATCACGTTAGAAAATGGTTACGGAGCTGGCATAGCTCCACCAAACTTGTGCAGATATTGCCGGGCTCACCTGAGACATACCGTACGTTTGATAAATGTGATCAGATTTTCCTGTGTACCGCGTTGAACGACCGCACGGCTTTGTGTGACAAGGGAGTATGCTAAATTGCCAACCGTCCAATAGTAAATGTTGATTTGTCGAAAGTTCGCGCACCCAGTATGACGTGCTGCACTGATTGAGGAGTGTACGGGAAGCACAGCCGCATCCCCGCTACTGGTCTTGTGACGATCAATCTGTCTTAGCAACAGAGCAAGAGCATACACCGGTGTCATCGATTTATCTGCAACCACAGTCACGTAACGAGTCTGCAGATCAGCGCGTACTCATTCTGCGACTCTAAGGTGTGTGCGGATCCAACGCGGCAGAAATTGTGCGTCGCTACAACACTATCCACTGCGCAATGAGGCCCGTTAACTACCAGTACGTGCTTCGACTAGTGAAACCATCTGTTATAACAGGGGAACCACACATCGCTAAGGATGAGGTTTCAGCTTGCGCGGTTATAGGTGCGGTATCCAAAGTGATCTCAGCATTCGGCGAATCGCCTAACATGGCGCCTGCACACCATATGGTGTGCACCGGATATTAAAGGAAGAAAAATTCCGTAGTATGGTGCACTACAGGTTTGAGTTTAGAACCCAAGCAATTCGGAAAAGTGTCTCGAATTTTCCAGCTGGCATTTGAATATTATAGACGTACATTCCATTATATCTACTGATGAGGCGGTTTTCCGTCTGCATGGCGCATATATGCAGCAGTTTTGGGCGACGAATAACCCACGACGATGCAGCGCTTCCCGTGTGCAACGTAGGGCATAGCTCGTGGCATGGGCTGGGTTAACTGGTCAAAAACCCGCAGGACCATATTTCTTTTCTAGGAATGTGACCGGTAAGTTGTTGTTTTAGCAGAAGTATTGCATTACATTTCTTAGCCCCTTCGTACAAAGAAATGTTGCAGACCTGCGTCATTCCAAAACTGGAGGCCGTAGGGTTATTGAGTACCGGTTGGTGGCAGCAGGGTGGTGCACCTGCACATTATGCACAAACGGTACGTGATTATCTAAAGGAGACTTTTGGTCACCGTTGAATCCGTCGGGAGGACCGATCGAGTGGCCTACATGGTAACAAAATTTGAAGCTGGATTCCTTCCCATGGGGACACTTTGAACGAAGAGTTTATAAAACCAAATACAATTGTCTTGAAGAAGTGAAACGGAGCAAATCGAACCGCGGGATCGCGGTGGAGCCATTGCAAAAAAGTGCTACACAATAGCATCCGGCGAATGCTGCTCTGCAAGTAAAATGAGGATGGGCACTTTAAACATCTACTTCGTTGATATCTCTGTAAATATTCATATAAATACACGTATCCTGCATAAGGATTGAATTCACGAGTGCCCTGCCTATTGGTGCCAATAGTGCGTAGGGGCAGAATGAATGCGAACAGGATGGTAACGTGAGAAACAAAAAGTGAGAAAGTGCCCTAGGTAGTATGATTCAACTTAGTAACGAAAGCAGCCTAATAAAAGTTTTCGGTTTGTTGGAAACGAGTTATGAGGTCATAACAGCGTTGGATTTCGTGATTGCCTTGAACTCCCACACAGATCTTGCATTGAACACTTACTCTGGTAAATTATTCCAAACATTTGCCACACAAAGTACAGAGGATAGGTGACTTACTTAAGATCCGGTGCAGCACGTTTCTACCTGTGTCCGCGAGCGCTGAATAGTGGATCACGGATTTCCTCAGAAGTGAAGAGTCGCGGTGTAGCTCTTTCTCATCAAAGCACCTCACGATCGGGATAGCCTACGGAGTGGATGGCGATAGCTATCTGTTGGTTGTGTAATGCGGCCAACCTAACTGCGCCACCCGTTTCCATTCATCATGGCTTAGATGTTGCCAGGTAGGACTGCGTTTAAAAGGCGCGTCATACGAAACAGTATAAAATCTAAAGCTGTCATTTTCGACGTCCCGACGAATCACTGGGTCTTAATTACCAATGCGCGCTAATGACCAGTTCCAACAGGATGTAAACACTGTCTAGAAATACTCCAGAAGGGTTACCCGTCCGACTGAGTCCAGTTACTGCGAATCTATTCGAAACTTGACATAATCCTATACTGTACAAAACGCGAGGTGCGCCACAAACCGAGTCAAGTCAGTGGATTTTGGACAGCACTCGGCTTAGCTAAGAATGAATAACTATGTGAAGAGAACGCGTGAACGCCCCACAAGTCAGAGCTTTAAAATGCAGCCCGAGGCAGACTGGAGAACTCGTTATCAGAAATCGAATACCATTGACAACTCTGGTCAGTCCACAGTTAGACGACTTGTTGGGCACAATAAGAAAGTTACTTGCTGCAGATAGACAACTTCATATGGAGATCATGTGCACTGCAAAACGTTCGGTGCAATCCAGGTGAAGAACTGTGATCCGGGCAACGAAGTGCGGTGGACCCAGTTGTCACGACTCACGTCGCCAGAAAACGAAAATAAGTAACAGCTGTAAGAAAACCAGGTTGAATGCAAATAGCATGCATAAAAATGGAATCAAGAAATGTGGAATGAAAAGAACCAGACAGATGCAAGAAACTGAATGTAGGAGCGCCACTACCTGCACGACTGCAACATGTCTGTTAGAGACATGGCGTAGACCATTCCGTGACCCACCTCCACAAAACGCAAAGTAAACGCGGGCAGCAGCTGCCTTTACTGACTTCCGTCTAGTTTCTGAAGCGGACATACGTGAGTACCGTGACCGTCTATGAAAGGCTTCTCAACAATGGCATCAAATTGGGTTTGAGTGATTAGGTCTACGTGTAAACAGAACAACATGGAGAACACTGAGGGTGAATTGTCGCCCACCTTTATGAAGGAGGTGTGCATGCGCCTCTTGCGTGTGCGCGTGTGTAAGTCAGCTGATCAGTGGATCGGTGGTTAGTATGCTGACCTTCAAATGAACAGGTGACTCCGAGGAGACGAGCCCTCTCGCGGTAATCCGGACACCTGCATAACCTCGGAGGGAAACCGTTTAAAAGTACAGATTGTGCTTCAATAACGCCCAAGCTCCCTTGTCAGCATGTGCGTGCTAATCGTGCACAAACGAATTCTTCGGAAGTCCATTCACCAAGGCCAACGTAACTTTGCTTATTTGAGTTTCATCAGTATCTTTGAGGTACCATTTGACAGAGTTTCTTTAAGGCTGTCAAGCAATATATAACTTACTACTGTGCACCACTGTATACCATAGCTAAAGGCTTTTGTATCCTCCCATCACCACAGTATTCTTACGTGCATTTCACTGCACAGAGCCTGTGTGATGTTGGCTACCCGTGCGCCTAGTGCCGCATCACTACCAAACCCATTGACGAAGATCCCGCTGACCGGAACAAACAAATGAGGCAACCCAAACGGCGTGAGGAGCGCAACTTAAAAGTGCATACGAACCACTGAACCATGAGCCGGAGAAGTCTGTCGACCGGGAATCGAGTGAACAACAAACCCAAGGTCAATCGTAGCTCGGACAAGCAGGGGACAGAGATTGTACCCAATATCACGTGTTCATTCTATGCCAATTCCTACGACGCAACAAAGGTGAACACACAACGTACCGGTAACAGCGTATCGACAGACAGGTTGTGGTTCTGTGACGTATGTTCAGATAATCCCATAATTAAGATTGTTCAAACGCTTAGGATAAGGTGTGAAATGTTGGCTGTTACGTCGGCAGAGCAAAAGGAACTGATCGCGGTATTGGGAGGGAACATTGCAAAACTCCAGTTGCAGATTAATGTATTATGTAGCCAGAATTCCAGACCTGTTAAAAGACAAAAGCTCTCAAGCAAAATGCTACAAATTCCGGCGAAAGGCAAACACCGTTGGTGACAAACAACAATGAAGACAAGCCGGTTTAACGGTCTCCTAAGTCTCACGAAATGCTGCAAAGAGTGCAGAGATTGCACAAATCGCACGATCACCTCGGTCAGTAGCTGGACAACAACACTTGACTCCTACAGATATTGCAACTAACGGCGTCGCACATAAACATTCTTGATGTAGCCTTGGCCTGTCTTCCACGGAAGACAAGCCAGGCAGTCCCACACGACAAACTTCCGCTTACAAGGAACTGCAGAACAAACAATTACTACGCAACCAAAAGGCGTTGACAGTGATATGTTCAAACGTCCCAGAACCCATCAGTGAATCGTTAAAAGGCAGACAAACCGAGGAGCAAAACCGCTGGGTTAACCTGTGCACTCGGACTGAAAGTTTTCCCAACCAGTCTTACTCGCCTTTCACGAAATCCATCATCTCCGCACGTAGGGGAACCTCGGTTACTGCGAGTAACATTTGGCAACACATGGGACGTTGAAAATGTACTCTTAGAAAACCACATGCTAGGGAATACTTCTGTCAGTGCCCGCATTTTCCCGACAAGTCATAGGCAGAAAGGCAGAAACGGAAATCTGATCCGAATGTGTCATGAGAAAATGAAACGAGGAAAGTGGTATTGGTTTATGGTATGCCAGAATTAAAGCATGACGATAAAAGTGAACGATAAGAGCACGACATCGAAGAGTGGTGGTACATCACCGAACTCCTAAACATGCAAAATGTCATCACTTTTGATGTCACCCGTCTAGCTGCCTCCAGCAAATACCACGGCAGCGTGCCAAGGATTTCGAAAGTTACCTTGGCTACGCCAGAGATGGTAACAATGGTAGCCCAAGCGTGGCATGACAAAAAACTTGGCCACCAGAAGCACGGTGAAGACCATTCCTTCAAGAAGTACAAACAGTACAGATGAGGCAATCTCAGTTATTCTTACCTCAGACCAGTAAACAGTAAAAACACACGTTTCAAAAAACGCCAGCAGACCAGCACTATTCGTGCCGGTCACTCACACTGAACCGAGCTCCTAATTCGTCAACAAACACAATGCTGCTACACCAACGCTCAGGGCCTCTACTCTAAGCTGCCAGAAGTGTGTCATCGACATGAAACATCAGATTGGGACATCGTAGCACTGATTAAAAACTGGCGCTCGAACGGCATTCTAGATTCAGAGATTGAACTAAGTGGGATGTCAGTCATTCGAAAAGATCGTCCATCTTGCAGTGGCGGTGTTGCCACTTACTATCGAGATTACTTTATATGTAAGACCATTACCAAACATCCCCTTGTTATTCCTGACGCATTCTTTTGCCGACTGCAGTTAGCAGGTCATGGTGGATCACAGAAGAAGACGATGGATTCGTACCCCTTAGCAGTTGTCTACTGGCCACCGAACTCCTCTGCAGCGATGACATTCTGTTAAACGCACTCTACTATGCAGTTTAAAAATGCTCTCACTACCTTATAATGGGCGATTTCAACGTATCTTCAATTGTCTCAGTGTCCCCTAATGGGCCATCATTTAAATCAAACTCTTTGAATTCATGGATGTGGCAGTGTTGTATAACCATGTGCATAGACTTCCCAGACAACGCGGTTCAAACAAGCCATCATTACTTGACCTAATCCTGACAAACGAATAGTTGATGGCTGAGCCAGTCGCACGCGACCCTCCTCTAGGCAGTAACGACCATTCAGTCCTAACATTTGGTTACGTGTGTTATGCAAGTATGGTTGATAAAGAGCGTGAAACCCAACGAACTATTACTGACAATTCCGAGCTTCAAAGCCTAGCGACAACCGTTGACTGCGTCCTACAGACTCACAGTTCATCGAATGATGCATGGAATGAATTGAAAGGTAAAGTTAACTGGATCATACAAGTAGCCTCAAAAGTTGTACCATTACAAGTAGCAAGTCGGACCAACAGTCGGATCCGAAGCAGAACACACAAATGGATCAACAGATGAGATTTGGAAGCAACATACCCTATGCCCATCTCATGGCAGAATTACAAGAAAATCAGAAACTACTGCACGTCACTTATTAGGGCAGACAAATACGAATGGTAGAAGAAAACGGCACTCAAGGTTGCGAGTAACAACAAGCTGCTAGACAGATATGTGAACGATAAAAGTAAGGTAAAACCTGGAATACCACCACTCAAGATGTCCAGTGGCTTAACGACTACCGCTGTGGATACCGCGAACGCTCTACTCCTGCAGTTATGCTCGGTGGATACATATACCATGGGACATTTGCTCTATCAACTCCGGACAAATATCGCCGGCTTATTCCGTGTCGCCTTTACTGCAGAGGCCGTCGTGAACAAGTTACAGTCTCTACAAAGAAACAGTGCCCAAAGGTAATTAAAGCTCTTATCCCCATCATAGCAGTACAACTTGCATCGTTGTTCCAGGGTCTGTTTGACTCACACATACTCCCATCTGAGTGGAAAAATGGAATTATCACTCCGATATACAAAGTAAGTAAGATTGGGTCCTGTCAACTACCGATCTGTTACTCAGCTACCTGTTTTATCGAAAATGATGGAATCGGTAACCACAGGTTAACTGACGCGATAGTTTGCAAATAATTTCCAATGTCAGACGAGGTTTCAGACGCAGACTAACTTGCCTCACCAACCTGCTCCTTGCTCGGGATTCATGGACCAGAGTAGCTGATGAAGGAGTTCCCATAGATGTGGTTTATTAAGATTTTCCTAAGGAATTCGACAGGGTCAATCACTTTGTCCTCCTCCAGAAGCTTGCTGCGTACGGTGTCAAAAGGTCTCTGCTCAGCTGACTGGAAGATTACCTACAACAGAACATTCCAGGTAAGAATAGCCAGAAATCACTCTGAAAACCTGTGAGTATCCATTGGTGTACCGCAAGGATCCTTCCTCGGCCCGCTACTGTTTTTAGTTTACATAAATGACCTCGTAGAAAACATTTTATCCCCAATGCAGATATCTGCATATGATGCTCAAATATGGAGAGCAATTCGCTCAGCATCCGGCCGTGCCTATCTCCAAAACAATCGGGACTGGATTAACAAATGGGCAGAAAAGAAGCAGCTCCCATTGAACACTGCAAAGTGCCACCTGATGACGGTGCGTAGCAACTTCAACAGCACGCTTTGCGACATGTGACTAGTGAATAAGACTTAGGTATAAAAGTTTAAGAAAGTCTTGGAAAATTCGATCCAATGCTCGAAAGCAACGAATGTGGTGAAGTTGAACTTGAAGCCCTTGAGGCCAGCTCTCGGAACCTTTGAGAGATGCCTAATACCACAGTTGATGAACACATACCTTCGTCGCCATGTTAAATATGCGGTTTAGGCCTGGCGCCCATGGTTAAAATCAGATATTCGTCTCTTGGAGCAACCTCAAAGAAGGTCTACCAAGGCAACACGTGGACTATTTGGTACCAGTTACGAACTTCACCTTAGTTTACTCAGTGTGTTCACCTCAAAATACCGACGGCTTCGCAGAGAACTCACTCACATACCAGATAGGAACTGAAAGTGATGAAGTGTACATCACTGTTGAACCTAGCCCCTTACAAACAATGTCGAGGCCATTATCTTAAACTAGTGACGCAACACTCCCGTTTGAATTGTAGTAAGTATTTTTAATCACTTCGAATCTGTTCCCACTGAAATGCATTACCAAGCTAGGTGGTGAACGCATCAGATATCGCGACATTCGAGAGAGTGCTAGACTTTCATCAGAGCTCCAAACGCTACGCAAGAGTGTGATGAAGTACGATGTCTTTGCTACTGATGATTCACGTTCTATGTGGGAACATCTTTGATTGTAATTTTCCAGTGCATTTTCCATCCTGTGGGTCTTGTAAACTTATGTGTTTTATCCCATCATACACTATTGAACCCACAAAAACCCAACTGGGAAACAATAGCTATTACAACATGTGGAGGAGAATGAGGTGGATGTGTAGACTCAAACAGTCAGCACATGTTCAGAAAAGCATAGGACAGTCATTTCATCCTCATCCATGTGGAACACGAGGGCTGGTGGCTCTATACTTCCGTGTTCAGGGTTGGGCTGCGGCAGATCACAACAGCCAGCTCCTCGAACATCGCCACATTTATCACAGGCCCACTATCATTGCATTCCTAGACATACGTGCCGCTTTTGACTCCGTTGATCGACCTGCCTTATGGTGCCTTATGGGGTGCCAGAGAAATATACCGCCATCTTACGAACACTTTACCTTCATACATCCGGCAGAGTGAGGGTCTATGGCAAGCTTTCCTCGCAATTCACTGTCAATAGCGGTGTGCGACAGGGTTGCCCTATGTCCCCATTGCTCTTCAACTTCGCAATCGAAGACGTTCTGTCGAATGCTCTAGAAGGTTTCCAACATTTTGGCCTAGAGCTTCTACCGGGTGAGCGCGCGACCGACTTAGATTATGCTGATGATATCGCCTTACTTGGTGACGAGCCTCAGAGTATGCAACTCATTCTGGATCGTTTGGCGGTTGAAGCATCTAAGTATGACATGAGTTTCGCCCCATCGAAGTGTAAAGTACTGCTCTAGGATTGGCTTTCACCTGCTCCCGTACTCACTGTCGAGTGCACAACTTGAACAAGTAGATAGTTTCGTCTACCTTGGGAGTTGTGTTTCTGCTGACGGCACTTTCTCGTCGTATCGCTAAAGCTCGATCAGCATTTGTCAATCTGAGGCACATGTGGCGTCGTCGCGACGTCTCATTCTCACTAAAGGGCCTCATTTACAGCGCGTCAGTTCGCTCAGTATTGTTGTATGGGTGGGAGTCCTGGCCGATTCGCATGGAAGACATGCACCGTCTTGCTGCCTTCGATAACGGTTGCTTACAGAGGAGCGCTCGTGTTTGGTGGCAACATCGAGTTAATAGTAATGACGTTCGACGTCGCATCTTGGGGAATGCGAGTATTCCCTTCAACAAACTGGTTTTGTTGCGCCAGTTGAGATGGCTCGGTCACGTCCTTCGCATGGCACCTGAGCGTCTACCGCGACGCGCTCTATTTGCTCGTCAAGGACCTGGCTGGAGGCGATCGCGTGGTGGTCAGCCTTCCCCTTGGCGGCAGCACAGGAAATCGCTGACGTCGTGCCAAGCCGCTGTTGGATCCATACGTCTTCCAGGATGGGGACCCAAAGATGGGGAGTGCCAATGGCTTAGCACTCTTGAAGATATGCCCCGCACCCGGAATCAGTGGAAGACTTGTGTACAGTATTGTGTTGATTCACAAGATTAATACTACAAACATTAAACTGACAAAAAAAGAACGAAAGCGGCGTGTGAAAAACCAACTAAAAATGTTTTGTTCTACTTTTATCGAAATGTTCCATTCTTCCTGCGGCATATTAGTTGAAGCGTGTTGCTCCCCTTCAACTAGCATGCCACGATGATTACGACACCTTGAATCTTGCTTATCTGTTGATCTCCATGGTTTTATACTGGCTCTGTGTCTAGTTAATAGACTGTTGAGAATACATACATTAGTTCATAAATAATCCCCATTTGAGTCAGAAGTAAGCGAGTGCGCGAAGAATATTCTTTTCGATAATTCTCATCAGGCGAGTACAATTATGAAGCTAAACGTTTGGAGAGAATAAAGCCCGTAGAGGCCTGTACAGAGAGCAATCAACTAATTAACTAGGCAATATGAAAAAGTAAATCAATGGTTTGATCAATCGGATTGTCGCATTAGGAAGCAGGTGATCAAGGAAGGTCAAGGCCAAGGTAATTTCAGAGCCTGTAGCAGTGTGCGCTGTTTGCACAGTTCTGGTTTTAGAACTTTGATAGCAATAGCTTCAGAAATGCTCCATAAAAGTTTCTTCAGCTGTTTTGGGTATCGTTTAGGGATGGTATAAACGACTCGAAACGACTGGTTTATCTGGACTTGGTGTCCAGTGTCGACCAAGTGTTGTAATACCGAACTGTTGATGGATTTTACCGTGCCATATCGTAGTGACGCAGGACAATGCTCAGCGATTCTTTTGGACAAACACCTGGTCGTATGGTCGACACTGGACACCAAGTCCAGATAAACCAGTCGTTTCGAGTCGTTTATACCATCCCTAAACGATACCCAAAACAGCTGAAGAAACTTTTATGGAGCATTTCTGAAGCTATTGCTATCAAAGTTCTAAAACCAGAGCTGTGCAAACAGCGCACACTGCTACAGGCTCTGAAATTGCCTTGGCCTTGACCTTCCTTGATCACCTGCTTCCTAATGCGACAATCCGATTGATCAAACCATTGATTTAGTTTACATATTGCCTAGTTAATTAGTTGATTGCTCTCTGTACAGGCCTCTACGGGCTTTATTCTCTCCAAACGTTTTGCTTCATAATTGTACTCGCCTGATGAGAATTATCGAAAAGAATATTCTTCGCGCACTCGCTTACTTCTGACATACATTAGTATATGTATATATATATATGTATATATATATATCCTGAAGAAACTAAATGAAGCCTTTCGTTGCGTTACAACTACCGGAATTTATGCTGAACAAATACCAATTCACTCTGCTGCTCAGCTATTGCGCATTCCAGACGTATCCGCGACTGATGACAGGGTAACGATGTCAAAGGGAATGAATCCATTTATATTCCAGCGGACCAAGTAATCTTGCGAGGCTATATCTCATGCCGTCACGGAGGAATGTACCCAGGTACTGTTCCTTGACAGGTGGTACACTTCGAAGTTACAACGGCAAGCGGTCGCTGATTGTCGGAAAACTGCCGAAATCAAAAAGGCGAATTAGCAAACAGGGTGCAGTGTTGAAGATGTTTTAGAAGAGCATTCCTCAAAAGATGTCGGCCCAAATATGCTCAAATGATAAACGATAGTTCGCGTACCGTAGACCGCGGTCTACACATCCGATGTTTCGACGTGAGTTGTACATTCCGTTCTGTCATAAATTGACAGGAAAACAAATCCGCTCAGGTATGCCTTCGTAATCACGACGGTGCTCTCGGCAGCGATAGCGGTGAATTGTTCTCAATATGCCCGATTCTGGAATCGAAAATTCATAGCGTCTCGAGCTGAGGCACTAGTTGGGTAGAAATATCCAGCCTACTGGGGGTTTACAAAGAGAATTCCTTCGTTGCTTAAAATAGACTCAGGGAGTTCTACCTGGCAAGTAGGTTGATTAATACAACTCAACAGGGATGGCACGATGTTGGGCGCCAATCGCACGATATCCGTTTCCACGGCCAGTTCACCAAGTTATTTTGGTACAGCACAGGAACTGGTCTGGTTACCTGCTTCCAGATGTTTCAAAGAGCAACAATATCCAATCGCTTCACCTAAGAGCCGGCGTCATTAGAAGCCTGCAGGTTACCGAAAGTTTTAAATCAATGGTGATGGTATGTTGCATTCGACCATAATTGTGAAGTATTTAGGAATGTCAATAGTTAGTACATGTGAATGAAGTATTCGTAAAAGTCTGAAGACTATCATCCTGCGTTTCACGTTTAACAGTCTCTACCATCCCTGGATGTTTGAGTAAGCAGATCAGCATGTTTTCCGTTTCACTGGGTGTTCCCATATGTTGCGATTTTCCGTGTCCACTCATTAAGCATGCAAAACATCTTAAAGCACATTTAGAGCCGGTCGGGAACTCATGATTTCACCAAGTTGCACCGGGCCGAGTAAATCAGTGGCTAACTGGTGAAGCATTCATATCAAACTGGGATGATAATCGTGACAATCGATAGGTGAGTCAGAGGCATTACAAGTGACGCAGTGGGAACGACAAGACCTCAAGTGGTTCATGCTACGAGGTGTTTACACGCTGACCCCTCGCGGTACTTGTCGTGGGAGCATGCTTAGACGCGGTAATCTTTTGTTTTTCCTCGCTATCAAAGGTTCACGTGACACAGCGTAATATTCCACTGTTCCTGGGTGCCCAAAGAACCTACCTGACTTCAACTGAGTTAGTATCGAGTACAGATATCATGGAGTGAGTACAATCCTTAGACGTAAATAAAGTCCTGAATGTGTAGTTTATCGTTGACTAGAGAATGATGGAGGGTGAGTTGCCGGCTTGCGCTATCACAGTGGGAGTCTTTCGAGCGATGCCAGACTTCGTGCTGCGTAGCTAGGTGAGATCATAATCCAGGCAAACCAGTTCCCCGGGGTAATATCTCACAGTTGGGTCCATGGTAAAAATGAACGAAGCAAAGCACTGGGAGCAACCTGGAGAATCGCCAGTAGTTGTTAGGAAGGCGTCTGACAGTTCACCGTAGGCGCTGATGTGGTCAGTGACCGAAAGGATTACACGATTATGCTGTAATCCTGATGTCGCCGGTTCGAATCCGCGTGAGTACGGGAGACCTCGCGGTGTATCTAGACGTTTCGCGACTGGTGATGATCACGTGTCGGCGAAGCGTCGGCACAGTGTGTCGGCGTACTGATAATAGCATTATTCTTTTCTTTTGCGGACCTTAGTGCTTGGGCATAAGGCTCGAAAAAGTGTTCAGATATTTCCTGAAACACCGATGGACATATCGCGAGAGCGAGACAAATGCGCTCGTGAAATCGGGGAGTACATCTATGCCAACAGTGAACGAAAAGAAAGAGATTGAGAAATCCCGGTGGTAGGAATGGCAGCAACTTGATGGGTAGGACTGAGCACATATTTAAAATGCCTGGCCGATGGGATGGAATATATGGATGATCTGATGGAAGGAGCATCGGACTGGTGTAAACGTTCGTCCTGGATGAGTCTAGCAGGATCGGCCACAGGAGAGCGCATTTGAACTGACGCGATTCAGAAGTTAGTGACATCATCGCGTTCGGTGTCCTATTTCTCATTTATAATCCTCCCATGCAAGGACTCCAACGTTCAACTTGCCCCGAATACAGTGGCCTGAAGCTGAACTTCTCCCCGGCCACTGTGAAGTCGTGAGGAAGTTTACGGAGTTGATATTTGAAACCGCGGCCACACAGCACATCAACCAACCGACACGCATTACAGCGCGCGCAACTCCATCATGCTTAGACCTGCTGTTGACTAGCTGTGAGCAGCGTATACATAACATTCAAGTCTTAGAACCTCTGGGAGCGAGTGACCACTCAGTGATCATAGGCAGTTTAGAATTACCGCTACCAAATCCTCTCCCACTAGAGTCAACCTTCAACTATTGGAAGGCGGACTTTAATGGCCTCATTCGAGCAGCGAGCCAGATAGACTGGTCTTTACCACAGGATTCATCTATTGAAACCTGTTGGGCTATCATTAAAGAGGGAGTGAAATCGTTGTGCGCCCGATTTGTGCCCCTCAAATTTCGGAAAGTTGGACCAGTCAAACCACATTGGTTTGACAAAGAGTACAACAAAATGGCCCGACGGCGACGTAGACTATGGAACAAATTCGTGTTATCTGGCTCTGATGAGGATTACAATGCCTACAAGGTCCAGCGAAATCGCTGCAACAAGGCGAAAACAAGCAAACGCAGAAGCTTCGAAGAGGAGCTTGCAACTGCCGCAAAAACTGCTCCCAAGAGGATCTTCGCATATGTGAAGCGGCGCCTAAGGCCTATAGCTAATATCCCAGTGTTAGAAGGCTCAGAAGGACAGCCTCTAACCTCGAGTACAGATCGTGCGTCAGCATTGGCAACGCACTTCGCCTCCGTATTCGCAAGTGACCAGGTGTCTGTAATGAGTTCGACGAGCACCGCTCCAGCCGAACTTAACAGCCTGGACTGCAATATTGAGGATGTACGCAAGATTCTAGCAAATCTTGACGGGACGAAACCTGCTGGGCCAGATGGTATACACCCACTAATCCTCAAGTCATTATCGACCATAATTGCACCTTCTGTAACTGAACTGTTTAACAGGTCACTATCCACTGGTCTACTACCGGACGACTGGAAATGCTCAGTCGTAAAGCCTATCCCGAAAGGTGGTAACCCAAGCAAAGTGGATAACTACCGGCCGATCTGCCTGACGGCAGTTTTGGCAAAGACGCTCGAGAGGATTGTGAAGAAGAGCCTTCTGCAACTTCTCGAGTCGAAAAACCTGTTAACCTCCGCACAGCATGGTTTCCTGAAAGGTCGTTCGTGCATCACCAACCTACTGTTGACGAGGCACGAATGGTTACAAGCGCTGAACAAAGGCCAATCGGTTGACGTCATTTACATTGACTTCAGTAAGGCTTTTGACAAGGTTAACCATGCAGTGCTCCTTGACAGACTGAGGATGTGCGGTGTTGGTGGTTCGCTGCACAAATGGATCAGCAATTTCCTTATTGATCGGAAGTGGAGAGTCCAGGTGGAAAACCATCTAACTGAGTGGTATCCATCGAGCAGCGGCGTGCCCCAAGGCACTGTACTGGGACCGATATTGTTTCTAATCCATATAAACGATGTGCCTCAGCTACTACAATCACATTGTGCTTTGTTCGCAGATGACTTGAAAGTGTGGAGAGTAATCCGCACACTCAATGATTGCGATTTACTTCAGCAGGATCTCGACCGCCTCTCAACATGGTCTACAGAGGTTAACCTTCCGATCAACCGTGCCAAGTCGCAATTCATGAGGTTGGGTAAGTGTGATCACGGCGAGCGTACACAGTGGCTGGACAACCGTTGCATCCCGCTCCTTTCGTGCGCGACCTCGGTGTACTCTCACGCTGCGACCTAAAGTCCATTGACAACACGAATAGGCTGTACCAAAACAGCCTTCGTATGCTTTGGGCTCTCAGGCGCAGCTTTAGCACTTGGTCCGAAGAGACTGCCACTCGCCTCTCAGTCTCGATAATACGACCAATGCTAGAGTACGGCACTCCCGCATACTGTCCTATCACCCGGGGCGAAGTGAAAAAGCTTGAGCGGGTGCAGCATGTAGCCACTAGGCTGATTCCCAACTTACGAGGTATGCCATACGAAGACCGATGTAAGAAACTAGGGTTATACACCCTATCTTATCGTCGGCTGAGGGGTGACCTCATCATGACGCAGCGGATATTACATCTGGGTGGTTACGCCATGTTGAGACAACTACTTCATCTGCGCACACCAAGCTGCACGCGAGGACACCGGTATAAACTTATCGTCCCGGATTTGAAGCGGGGTCGCCTATCAACTCTGTTTCGAACGCAGAGTGGTGAATGTCCTGGACGACCTGCCTCAGCATATAGTAGAAGCAAACACAGTGGCAAATTTCAAGATGCTACTAGAACAACAATTTGCAGAGGCAAAGTACAAAGAGCGAAACGATAAATAAAAAGTTCATGTCCGAAAAACGACGAATGATGCAGCTACACAGAGCAACCTCTACTCGCTGCTTCGCACCAGTTCTCAGTTCTCAGTTCTCAGTTCATGAGCCGATGCCGAATACGTTGTGTGTTGTTGATTTCTCTTCCTTAGCTTGGTTACGGTTTCTAATTGTCGCCACAGGGATGTAACTCAAAGTGCTCGATGCCGAGAAACTTGGTGGCCAGACCATGGTTGTTTAACTGAACTGAACTGTATACATTGAAAAGGCTGTGAAACCGCTGCGCTTGCGGGGATGCCTGCTGGTTGTTTGAGAGCAAGAGCGGTTAAGATAGACATATAACACCCAATGCTTCGCAGATCCCCGTTCAAGCGATCGGCCGTTGTGATTGGATTCCCGAATGGCTTACACTGCCTGAACTCCTAGAAAGGATCGAAGCCACGCGCCACAGAGGCAAATGATAGCCAACATGTTAGAAACAAGCTGTACAGTTGAATGCTGCAGCACTACACGAAGTATGAGAATTTGTATAGGATGAAGGTAAGCTTTAGTTTACGGAGCATGTCGTACGAAAGCCGATTAAGG
>OX104059.1:74582767-74609565 GCA_944474145.2 Dicrocoelium dendriticum | reverse complement strand
CACCTACATGAACACGGCACCAGAGGCCTTCGAAATTAACGTTAACTAAACCGACTTTTCTGTTCAAGTTAATACACCCTCTGACGTAGAAATTACGTAGCTTTTGCTGGTTGGTTTTCAGATGTACATTTCCCCTACTTCACATAACACCATCGATTAAGTAAGCCACCCTTAAGGAAGCCATATTCATTGCTCCATACCCACTGCCTCTTGAACTCACTTTCTTGCATAGCACCTATTCCGCTCAGAAATCACCGGATTTCGCAATCACATACCAGCAAGTCATGCGAACTCCTTTTCCCTTGCGTGATTAAAGGCTATGGCACTTACCAAAGGTAAATGCGAACCAAAAGATCATCCTATTTATATGTATATGTATATATCGCAATTGCTTATGCGATATACATTTGCGATTTTTAAATAAATGTACGTGTATATGTATATATATATATATACATATATACAGATGCATATACACACATATATTCATAAACCGCAAATGTTTATCGCATAACCATTTGCGATATGGGATCACTTGATTACCATGCAAAAGATAAATCAGGATATATTTCCCATCTACTATGTCACAGGTATCATGCAAACAGCATGCTTCAGTACAGGGACTAACACTGCATCCTTATATAACGTTCATTTTGGTTACGTTCGTTCTTATCAACCTTGTATACCATAGTCAATAACCCATGCATTTATACACACATGGGCCTTTCAGTGCAATATATATATATATATATATATATATATATATATATATATATATATATATACAGTTCCTATTACGTATATATATATATACATAATTATACGCATTATGCATCAGTATATACATATGGTTGTAACAGATATATATATATATGTATACATATATGTATACATATCCATATATACATATTTATGTACCAATATATTTACATATATACCTAGCTATACATAAATATATTATTACACATATAGTTACATATATACATATATACATATATATGTGTATACATATATTAATATAGACAGAGAGAGAGCTTTAAACCGCATTTACCATGATTACACATACACACTGCTTTATCTATCCATTAGCGAGGAATCTCTTCATCATATCCATTATACGGTTAACAAAGCCAAATGCAAGCTGCACTAGAAATCAATCCACACTTCCATAAGCCAGCTAGTCAACGCCGACTCCCCTATGTCTTGCAACATTTACCATACATTCTCCGAATGTATTCTTCTATGAAATACATGCCGAGGAATTACATAACCCCTGTTTTACATTCCGTTTCCTTGTTAACGCCTTACTTAGTGTTATATTTCAACTTTTACACTTTTAGTCAACTTTGTAATTAAGCATGGTACAGATCCAATTTCGCATTTTTGGAGATTTTGAACACCTTGGAAACACGTTGCGAAAGAAATTCCTCCATTAAAACGATTACTTTTCAGAACGCAGAAACAGGTTGTCCGCATGAACAACGGCCCGCATTCAAAATCGCGCCAGTGGCGGAAGTGACGGTCCAAACGTATAGCAAGAATGGGAACGAGCCACCGGACGTCGTTATCCGCAGCCAACGAAGACGCAAGGGGTTCATCCGCCTCGGTTTTTCGCGAGACGAACATGTTGAAGTGGAAAACAAAGCAGAATTTAAAAACACGTGTACAACCGTAAAACGACCACAATAGAAAGGCAAAACAGGGTGTAAAACGGGATTAAAAGGGGAACAACCGCAAAATTACCAGTAAGCGTCCTTAAGACGCTTTGGCCAGTACCACTTTAGTTAAAGTTCAAGTTCAGTTGGGACCGGAACGATAGGATAATCCCGTGAATATTCCTTCTTTTGCGTATCGTTGGATCGGGAATTGACAGGTCTGCTTGAGATGTTGAAAAGCCTAAAACAAAGACCGCATCACACCCTGTCCAACCAATTACTGCCCACATTTTCCTGCCCAGCAGTCCCTGCCGGGCCGGTTTATGTGAAGTAAAAAAGTGAAGGGTAAGCTAATAAAAGAGGAGGAATGTCAGCTAAATAATGATAATACCAAGGTGAGAAGAAAATTAAAAAGAACGAAGGGAAAGTTGAAGGTACAAGTCGGTTAGGAGAAGGGGAAGGTTTGGTACTACCACCCTAGAGCATCTAACTGACGCTCGAAACCCTCTACCGAAGACTCCCTAACCACGTGCGCCGGAAGCGAGTTCCAACGTTCAATAACTCGACGCGACAAGCGCGTTTCCGTCCTTACCCGGTCAGAACGCTGTTTGTGCAGCTTCAACGGGTGACCTCGGAGACTAGGCAGCTTGGCGGGACTAAATAGCCAGGACAAGTCTGGACCGATCTTACCCGTTAAGATACGGTAAGTGAGAATCAAGTCTCCTCTAATTCTGCGGTAGTGCATTGAGTACATACCCAAGCTAAGCAAACGTTCGGGATACGTTTGCCCCCGTAATCCTTGCACTAACCTTGTACCCACTCGCAAAACCCTCTCCAGTTCCATTTTGTCCCTTACAAGACAAGGTGGACAAGCCTGGATACAGTACTCTAAGTGAGGTCGCACGAAAGCTGAGAACAGCTTCACAAAGATATTGGCCGTTAGGACACCGAAGGAGCGGCGAATAAACCACATCATACGGAACCCTCTACAAGCAGCCTTCCTCCAATTTTCTCCAGAGTGAAGCAATGAGGTATGGGTGATACCTAGATCAACCTGCTGAATGACAACAAGGAGTTCACTTCCACCAACTACATAGCGCGTGGGGGGACTAGCACCTCCAATACGGAGGACAGAACATTTCGCCTGAGTTATGGGCATCAACCACAAGGTTGACCAATCCCAGAGCCTATCCAAAGCACTCTGAAGTGCCTCAGAGCCACCAGGGATATCCACAATATTCCAGAGCTTGAGGTCATCAGCAAACAATAGCGACGGTACTCCAAGCTCCTCGGGTAGGTCATTGACATAACTTGCGAAAAGCAACGGCCCTAGAACCGAGCCCTGCGGAACGCCACTAAGAACAGCTTGTCTAAGCGAAAGGCTACGCCCCACGCGTACACACTGTTCTCTGCCCTCTAGGAAAGCAGAAACCCATTTAAGGGCGGCTCCAGATATCCCATACGATCTCAACTTCACTGAGAGTCGTTGATGTGGGACAGTATCAAAGGCTTTCGAGAAGTCAACGAAAAGCACGTCGATGGCGTGACCGTTGTCTACTGCCTCAGCCCAGCTTTCACGAGCTACAAGCAAATTTGTCAGACATGAAAATCCCTTACGGAATCCGTGCTGGGCCGCACTGAGAAGGTTAAACTTAACCAGGTGATTCTCCACCGAATCCCTGACCAATTTTTCAAACAACTTAACTACTACGCTTGTTAAGCTGACAGGCCGGTAGTTCGCGGGCAGAACTCTGTCCCCGCCCTTAAAAATCGGACAGATGATTGCCTTCTTCCATTCAGAAGGTAAGGCACAGCTGTCGAGTGATATTGTAAACATGCATGTCAGAGGGCCACTTAGCTCAGCGGCCAATTCATGCATCAGCTTCGGATGAATTGAATCAGGGCCAGAAGCTTTGGAAGGATTTAGCCCTTGCAATAGCCCGAAGACTTGTGTCTCCGTTATGCTTATTTCAGTTAGGCAAGAATCCTCCGGAACTTTAGTGACCAGCTCAACTTGAGGTAGAGAGGCCTCATGAGAAAAGACACCAGTATACTGTTCGCTAAGTATACAGGCATTATCATAGTCGGTATGCCCATGGGTCCCGTCCGCTCGTAGTAAAGCCGGTATAGACGAGTTTGTACCGCTACGTCTCTTTACGTAAGCAAAGAACTTCTTTGGGTTTGTTACGGCTGCGTTAGCCAAATCCTCCTCGTACTGAAGACGAAGAGTTCTAAGATGATGCTTACATTTATTTCTAACCGCTCGATAGCTTTCGTAGGTGCTGGTTGATGAAGCCGCTTGGTAAGTTCGCCAGCACTTAGAGCGCTTCCTGAGCAGGTATTTACCTGTATGATCTATCCATGGAGGCTGCGCCCGTGTCACCCTTCTCTTAGTGAATGGGATGTGGGGAGCAGAGATCTCGGTGAGGTATGCTTTAAATTTCTCCCAGGCTGTCTCAACGGTGTCAGCCACGGTGATCGCACAACGCAAAACTGAAGCTTTGGCTCGCATTGCGTTAAAGTCTGCCCGCCAAATATTTGGACATGCCTCAGCGGTAGCTTGATGACACTTAGTTAGAGCACATCGAAAGGATATGCAGACATGGTCACTGGCTCCTAGAGGACAGTCGTAGGTAATATCACTTACGAAATCGTGTGACTTCGCAAAAATGAGATCCAAGGTAGACGGAATTTGGTTGCGCATATATCTAGTCGGGAGGTCCACGAACTGATGCAAAGGCAGTTGCAATGTTAGCTCAAGGAGATCCGAACCGAAAGTGCCCACCGCCGAACTGCAAGATAGATCAGCCCAGCAGACTTCAGGGAGGTTGAAGTCACCCAGTATTAGACACCTATTGGCAGCCTGAGTACGAATAAATTCAATAACCTCCCTGGAGATACTACCAGGACTTCGATATACCACTACAACTGTAAACTGAGCAGAGGAAGTGCACACAATAGCCGAGAGGGCTTCAACAGTTTGATCCGGCGACTGGAACACACAAGTCCTCAACACATCGAGTTTACAACTCACATAAAGAGCGACGCCCCCACCTTGGCGGCCAACGGAGCGATCGCATCTAAGCAGTGCGTAGCCAGGAAAACATACTTCACCGTCTGTGATATCCGGGGACAGCCACGTTTCGGTGATAGCAAGTATGTCGGGACGAGATTTGTCTACAAGTAGACCCACCTCGTGTACCTTGTTCCTTAGGCTACGCACATTACTAAGCACTACCCGAAGGAACTCGGCACGACCAGCCCTGGGTCGTACGCTACCAGGAGAGGTTCTGGTCGGGCAGAATTTGACTTCCGGCTGACCACCTGAAAACCCACAAGACGAAGGCCTTGCTCACCAGCCGCCCGCCTGCTTTTGAGGCTTTTGATGGCTTCCTTTAACTTCAGTCGATCTGCCAGTGGGAGGTCCGGCTGAACGCTGACATTACTACCTTTGAGTATGAGTGCAAAGCGCATTAACGCTTTGCGTTCCTCCGGGGTTGAGAGGACTACACGAAGTAGTCGGGGTCGCGGATTCGGCGTGTCAACAGGGACGTTCCCCAATCTGGTTAATTTCCTGATAGTGACACCGGGGAAAACAGGTGGAAGCATCTTGTTGACGCAGAGCTTGAACCACTGGAGGTCATCCGGCATGCGCTCCTTTGGAAGAGCTGCCGCGGATTCAGCAACGTTATGAAAGACAACGCTACTAAGATCCAAGATATCTTGGATCAGAGGAAATTTGACAATAGTCAAATTTCCTTTCAAGTGTTTATTCAAACACTGTTTTCCACGTTATTTCAGCTAAAAATCTCGGTCAGTATGCACGCCAAAAGATCGAGTTACCGCGTGGCACTCACAAGCTTGAGAAGGGTTTATTGAAAGTATATTGATTTAGGGGAACTGAAAATGTTGGCGCACTATTTTACGATTTAGTAAACCGTGTTTGTTTTAGTGCGCAGTTGTTGTTTCGGTTTCGCTGCAATGGGTGTGGATGAAACTTCTGCGTTCCGCGCTACTGTTCGCCAGTATTATAAGGCATTGAATGACTTCGAGGATTTGAGGCGGTTTCAAGTTCAGACGGCGACAAGATTTTACAAATATGACGTATAGACTGCTGCGTCGTATAAGAAGAGGTCAGGTCAAGAGCTACCCGACGGGATGCGGTACAAATGGGTAGGATATCGTTGTGGCCATTGCAACAGGAAGGGAAAAAGTGGCAGTCGGTAAGTGCGAACGTTGTGTCATGTGTACTTCATGTTGCATAGGTATGTCAGCCTCAGTTGTAAAGCGAGCATAGCCATCAGTCCGAAGGGCCTTTACTATGAGATAGGCTTATGTTGTTTGGTACATACTTATAATTTTCATTTGGGGAATCCAATTTTATTCGTGAGTAACCGGCGCCTGAGTCCCGAGGCGGAGCGGCAGGTGTTTGATTTAATGCAGTCCCTCCGTAATATCGGAGAACTGCGAAAATATGTGTTAGAAAAGTATAACAACCAGTTGAATAGGCAGGACCTCTTTTCTATCCGCCATCGCTTAGGTGGGATATCTAAGGGGAATGATGCAAACGCGGTTGCGGAATTGTTGAGTAAGAATGGCGCTGTGCGTGTGGAAAGGGATGGTTCACAGGTGCGATTCCTATTTTTTGTTCCTGCATCGATGACTTCCATAGTGGCGAAATACGGGGACGTGCTTCTTGCAGATGCCAAGCATCAGGTGAACTGTGGTGGTTACATTCTTTGGCACTGCATGGTAATTGACGGTTTCGGCGTAGGTCGCAGCGTGTTTTACGCTTTGATGCCCAACGAGACGGCAGGCAGTTACCTGGAGGTTACTCGGGGCATGTCAGAAATGTTGCCCACCACTTTATCAGCGAAGACTATAGTCATGGATAGGTGCCTGGGGCAAATGAAGGTATTTAAGTCGGTATATCCACGGACCATGGTAGTATTATGCCGGTTCCATTTCCTGCGGGACGTTTCACGCAAACGCCAGTCGCTGTCAAAAGTGAAGAAGGCGGACAGAGTTTTGCTGAGGCAGTGGATGCACAGATTAGTGTACACAAAGACGGAATTGCAGTTTAAGATGCTGCTTAGAGCTATAAGGGTTAGAAGCAAAGAGGCGTTCACGTACCTCAGTTGGACATGGCTGCCCTTCGCAGGATGGTTGGCGTACCACAGGTTGCGCAATGTGCGCACGTTGGGTGCGTTCACCACAAACAGAGTAGAGAACGAGAATAAGCACCTCAAGTGTGGATTAAATGAAAGGACATCGCTTTTGCAACTTTTTGAGGCAGTTGTACGGAGAGCATGCGATGTGGAATCCCGTTGGACCACGTCAGTAGGCAACTTGCGGATGTCGAAATCACGCGCCATTCCGGGAACTGGGCGGGTGAAGGAGTTGATTTCTTGCCTTTCTGCTTATGCTGCTGCCATATTTATGCGGCACATTTCTTCGGAGACGGTCACATCAATATGACCTAACGGCACTGGGTATGAAGTATTAGGTAAGGGCGACCGAAAGCACCACTTTATTGTGGGTAATGAGATGACCTGTGGTTACAGGTTCCTTAGTCAATGGGATATGCCATGCGCACACATTGTGCGATTTGCTGGCATGTTAACCGCAGACGTAACCCCTCTTATGCACAGAAGCCGTTGGTCAATGCGGGGCCATCAGATTCCTATCCCTGATGGGGAAACCTCTACGGAACTTGCACCGATGCCCACTACACCGGCCTCCCTGCAGGTGGTTTTAACTCGTGAGGAGAAGTTATCCTATGTCAACCGGCTTTCCGGTGATTTAACGGTTGCCATGGCCAGCCTGGGTACAATGGCTTTCCTTGAGGCCGAGCATTTCTACCAAAGCAGCCTGAATACTTGGCTTCGTAGGAAGAGATTGGTGCTAATTGTGAATTGCCTTCCTGACTACGGGCACCAGGCGGACGCCATACCACAGCGTCACCGGCCCATGGCAACAAAAGAAGCAGTCGCTTTGGCTTAGGGTGAGGGAAGACCCACATCTCTCTACCAAATCGCACCCCTGCACTCCTGAGGCATCCCGACGGCAACCTCCGCAGTGTACAAACCTTGAATAAACGCGCCAGAGCAAGGCATATGCAAGCTGCAAACAAGAACGAAAACGCATGCAGCTTGTGCGGTACAGATGACGGACCAATAACCAGCGGAGACATTATACGCTGGGTTATGTGCTGCAAAGGCAACCGGTGGCTTTAGCAGGTAGGTGCCGCGTACAACGGAGACAAGGAGCACTACACGTGCATCTTATGCATGTGTGTACACCTTTTCTAACCCAATTTCCCTCCAAACATGCCATGGAAAACGACAAACCAACCATTTTTGGATCACCCTCTGGTACTGCAGCGGCATGCCACCCTGGATGTTAACCCACGCTGCATATAAGCTGCTGAGTACTGCTTGCAGTATACCGCATGGCAGCCTAGTGGGTGGCTCTACGAACGACGATTATGCGTCCGTGTCTATTTATCTGACAACGGAGCCCCATTCTCAGTGGCAGTTCATATATATGGTATGCCAGGCGTACTGCTGCTAAACACGATTGCTCCGTCATCATGGCGTGAAACAGGTATGGGTAAGTCATTTTCGTCCCGTAGTATGTATGCACACATTACTACGTTTTCACTTTGTATCCACATGTCTTTCCATGGCCCCTCGCAGATGTCCGCACAAGACGCCCATAATGGCATCCTTCACCAGGTACGTTCAGAATTTATTTCCTACTTCTATTGCCATTGTGTGGAATATAGCCCGGACCTCAGTGATCCACTGTCTTAACGCGACAAAGCAATACTGTCTGCAATATCAGCGTGAGCACTTTGCATGAGCCTGAGCAACACTTCCGCTGCGTAACTTTCACCCTTGCCTTGGTATCACATTTACGCTGTATTGCTGTGACATTCTGTGGAGCTGGGAACATCCTGTGTTTGGTAGCGGCCGGCTTAGGTGAGTAGTTAATTAACGCTATTGAATATAGTAGCACGGCTGTGACATCTTAAGTGGAGCCAGCAACATCTAATACTTAAGAGCGGCCACCTTAAGTTAGTAGTCAGTTAGCTCTTTTGCATATGGTAGCATCGCTGTGACATATTAACTACAGCGCGGAACATCCGATAATAACCGGCTGCTAGCTTATATGAGTAGTCCTTTAGCTCCATTACGTATGGCAGCATCCCGTTTGACATATGCAGTGGTGTCTGGAACATCTACTACTTACCCGCCGCCAGCTTATTTGAGTGGGCAGTCAGCTCTACTGCATATGGTAGCATGGTGGTTACATCTTCTGTGAAGCCAACAACCTGTAATACTTAAGCACGGCCGGCTTATTTCAGTTCACAGTTCGCTCCAATGCACATTGCAGCATGGCTGTAGGACAATAAATGGAGCAGGCAACATATTTTACTTAATGGCCACCAGCTTACTTTAATAGCCGTTTCATGTAATACGTATACTGAACCCATAATCGCCCCGTTATCTCACTGTCGTCCGACGATAACCCTTTGCTTAAATGTATACCTATTCAAAGTCCACTGCTTATTTTCGAACTGAATTATTTTAACAGCCAATTCATACTACGAAAAAGCAAGCATCCGTTATTTACCACATAATATATAACATGGCAAAACAAGAAACGCACGGATTCTCTAAATTCCGCATTTTCCTTGCCTACTCATGTCTGTTTAACATCCCCTCAGCCTACGGCAATAGCACAGCATCTTATACTGCATGAAAATTCGTTGTAAATATCCTAACCAATGGGTCTGCCATTACCGCCCGCGGAACTATTGCCGATTACACCATACATTTGTTTTATTTACGCTAATTATTTGCTCTTACATAACCACTCATTAAAACCAAACCTTACGCCATTCCAAAAGCACTAAAATAGTTTTAACTAAGAATTATTTTTCATAGATTGTTCACATGATGGCATAATGGTGGTTCAACTTTGCATATCTTGGACAATGATGTACCCAAGTTTCGCGGCCAGCAACTTAATTTCGCGCGTCATATTGATTCAACCTTCCCGATCGTAAGCCTCCTGAAAATTGGGACTATGACGTAGTGGTTCCAACCGGTTGGGACAGTTTTCTGCTGCCACAGTTTCACGAGTAAATCGCATTAAACATTCACAAGAGCAGGTCCCCCGAATTTGAAGAGGGCTTACTTTAACTTCAACAGTGCAATCTCACGTTCGACCTATGTGCGAATTTATAGTTACGGCGGTCTACGAATAGACATAATGTCACCAGAGACCATTGGACTAAAAAGAAGGTACAGAAATAGTAAAACAAAACACAACAGAAAACATCAAAGTTCCTGGTTGCGTCAGAGAGTGAGATACTACCCGGTTGCCCTAGCCGAAGCAGGATGTTGACTTAGGTGGCACCCCCTAGAGTCTTTGGCTGAATATCCTGCCCCCAAGGCCGCGGAGCGAATTCAGGGAATCGCGCCCATTGGGAGCCGATGACTGATTGCTCAGTTCATACGCCGTTCGTTTGTTCCTTTGTCAAATAGGGGCCCAATGCTCCCCAAAATTACAACATAAAGTTGCTGGAATACAATGCTCCGCCCGTATGATGCAAAGGCAGTGACTTTCTTTAGTGGCGAGTCACGTCCGCCACGTCATCGTGTTGTTGAACGGACATATGTAGCTTTTTATAGGGTGAACGTTTGCCAGGCGAAAACTAACCACGTCCTGGAACACGGCCGCCGGACCATTTGCTGGAACGGAAAAATCCCGAACCACCCCGCTATAATATTCTCACTAGACACACCAAAAATAACAATCTATTTCTCCAAAAAATTTATAGCCCAATCAAAGGAAAAAGCAAACCGCCAATGACCTTGACAAGATAACGTATTATTTGCACACCAACGAACCCTGTACCACTACTGCGGACCTTGGCTGTATTCAGGGGTCTCTTACTGACCTTCGGCTTCTAGAATTGGAAGGTCAGCTACCAAGGTTAGTGGTTACCATATCTTGCCGAGGTTTCAGGTGGTTTTTAATCACGTTCAGAAGTAGAACATTCAGGAATGTTCGAAACCGACGCGATAAGCGTTAATAATCGGTTGATCGCTAAAATAGTGGATTTTCAACGCAATGCTTACTTTCTCCCGGACACCTCCTGAGATATCGTCCGAGGTATACAACGAAAGCCTGGGATTAACTTGCAGTCGTTGTGATGAGGTTCTCTGCTTGTCGATCCATCTTCTTGGCAGCAGCGCCCGAGAACATGGTTCTGATGTCCGGGTTCTGGAATCTTGGCTTGACTGTGTGCATTCGTCCCCTGCTACCTTCGGCAGTTTGAAGCTTTCCACCAGTAAATCAAACGGGAGGGAAGAAGGCCTTGCTTGTTCTAGTTGACAGAATGTGGGCCGTAACTGCTTTGCATGCAGTGGCCAAATTTGTGCTCCCACCAACACGTCATACATGACGTTTCCGCGCTCGCTATTGACCGTCCCTGGCGTCCATTTTGTATGGCGTTCCCGGTAGTCTCATACCAGCACCTTCTGTCCAAGTGTAAAATATCGATTCTTTGCTCCCTTACGCCGCTGAAAATCCTGTTCTATTCTGAGGTTCCTTTCACCAACAGAGGACTCCGAGCGCGGTCGGATGGCGTCAAAAGGCATGCGGAGCTTCCGGTTCATCATGGCCTGTGCTGGAGAGACTCCGTCTGGCGCTTGTAGATTAGTTGTTGATGGGTAGAGGAAAGGGAACTGGTCAACCACCTTCTCTATACATCCTTCTCCGTTTGCTTTGTGGTGAGCTCGCTTGAATGAATCGACAAACCTTTCTGCTTGGCCATCCGACTGTGAGTGAAACGGCGGCGAGCGAACGTGCTGTACGGCGCATTGCTTGCAAAACTACGTAAAAGTTGCTGAAGTAAATTTTGAGCCATTGTCAGTGACACTTGTCTCAGGACAGCCGAATCTACTAAGGGTTTGGCGCAGTTTTAATATTTTGGAATGGGTGGTTGTGTTATCCGTAAGAAATACTTCAGGCCACTTGCTGTATGAATCGACTATAATGAGGAAACTTCGGCCGTTGATCGGTCCCGCAAAGTCGACATGGATGCGGCACCATGGCTTAGTAACTTCTGGCCATGAATGGAATTCTGCTTGTAGTGGCGCTTTCAAAACATTGGCGCAAATTTGGCAGCGTGTAGCTATTTCTTCTAGCTGTTTGTCCATGAAGGGACAATATACATAACTGCGGGCAAGCGCCTTCATACGGTTGATTCCAGGATGCCCGACGTGCAACTGCCGAATAAGGCGCTCCTGAAGTGCCTTGGGGATGACCACTCTTTCCGAAAATAGTGTACAGTCGTTTACAATAGAGAGCGAGTGTCTCTTCTGAAAGTACTATTGCAACTCCGCAGATGGACATGAATGTGGCCAACTCGTTTTGTGAAATTGTGTACCTTTCTTGTGTACTGGGTCCCGAAGCTTTTCGTTTCTTACAGCATCCGCGGTAAATGGTAGACCCTGCACTGCATTGGTTACCAGATAGCTGATGTCAGCTTCAACCGACGCAATGCTTGTGTCTTCATGTTCTTGCTGGCGGACCTCAATTAGGCGTGACAGTGCATCCGGTTAGCCAATGGAAACTGTCGACTGGTATTGGATCTCGAATCTACACCCGATTAAGGTAAGAGCCTAACGTTGTAGCCGGTTGGCTGCGTAGGCCGAGTTGCCCTTTTTCTAACCAAAGATAGCCTTCAAGGGCTTGTGATCCGTCAGAAGCTTGCAGAGGCGAACATGGAGCAGTTTGTGGAATTTCTTGACCGCGTACACTATGGCCAATGCTACTTTTTCAATCTGGCTGTAATTTTTCTTGGCCTTTGTAAGTGTTCTGGCGGCGTAGGCGATTGCTTTCTGAGATCCATCCGTGTACGTGTGTGATAGTACTGCACCAATCACATGGCTCTATGCATCTGTGGCTGACAATCTCTTTCGAGGGATCAAAATGAGTCAAAAGCAAATTTGAGGACAGCAGTGACTTGACGCGTTCGAAGGCACTCTGGAATCCCGATGTCTGGTCCTCTAATTGGACTTAGGCCAGTAGCTTGTTTAACGGGGCACGCAGGCGGTGCATCACAGGCGAGAATGCGCTGTAGTGGCTGATGGGCCCACAAAAAGGACGCAAGGATTGTGGATCGGTTGGTGGATGCCTTTTTTGCTTCTATATTTTCCGGGTCTGGTCAACGTCTATCCTTTTCGATGATAAACCCGAAGTATTTGATGAGCGGCGTGAAAAATATGTATTTATCTTCGCGGATCTGGAAACTGTACGACTGTATACAACCAAGCACTTCCTCCGGGCGGTTGAACAGTTCTTCTAGTGTTCGACCTATTACTATAATATCACCCAGATATGCAGCGGTTCCAGGAACGCCCGCTAGCATAGTATCTATCAACTGTTGAAAGATGGCTGGCGCCGTTTTCACACCAAATGGCATGCAATTGTATTGGAATAGCCCAAGATGAGTGTTGATCACCAAAAACTCCCTCCAGACTTCGCCAACATCCACTTGAAGATAAGCATCGGATAGATCAAGCATAGCAAACTGCTTACCACTACCCATCTTTATAACGATATCCTCCGGTACGGGTCATGGGTACTGGTGGTCGTCCAGCCCGGCGTTGAGGCGTTGAGAAGTCAGCGAAGACGCGTACCTTGCCATTTGCTTTCTTCACTGCGACAATAGGTGCGGCCCATGATGAGTAGTTGACGGCTGTGAGGACTCCGGCTAGTTCCAGTCGGTCGATTTCTTGATAAACGGTTGACATGGCTGCGTATGGTACCGGTCTTTTAGTCTCGAACACTGGTTTAGCACCTGGTCGCAAGCTCAGTGTTGCCTTGAATTTCGTGCAATGGCCCAAGCCATCCTGAAAGACAGAAGCAAATTTTTGCTTCGGGGTACGTGTCTTGTCTTCGACACACTTTGATGATAAATAAATAAATAGTTTATTCTCGCCATTGCGAGGCACACCATCAAGGGCATGATCATAGTAATACAGACATGTAAGATCGGAAAGTGCCCAAATTAGTGCATTTTGACAAATGGCATAGGAATTTATGTGTGTGTTGGCATGTAAAAGTATGTTCGACCGTGTATTTGGTGGGGCCATGTAGTGTGAGCAGGTAAATGTGACTCTGTGTGTGTTTTTGTTTGTTGTGTTCGCCATCAATGGGGGAGTCAATGGAATGCTTTGAATCAGATGTCGTTCGTGATGTGTGAATGATCCCCAGGAAAAGGGAAGAGGCAGTGACTTTATTTAGTGGCGAGTCACATCCGCCACGTCACAGTGTTGTTAAACGGATATCTGTGGTTTTTTATAGGGAGAACGCTTGCCAGGCGAGATCCCACCACATCCTGGAACACTGTCACCGAACGATTTGCTGGAACGGGAAAATCCCGATCCACCCAGCTGGCACCACGAGTAGGTTGATCGGTTAGCAGAGCTGATTCACTGGAACATCGATGAGATGCTACTTTTCAATTCAGTCAAGGCCAAGATGCATCAACTTTTGCCGGTCTGAAATGTAGCATGTTCCCGACTTTTCCACACCCTGAAAAGCAACCTTGCAACTGAGTTCGCCCACTAAGTTTAACCCACTGCCGGATGCATTATGTGCAACTTTCTGCGACTCGACCAGCTTCGGCCTCTTTATGTGATTCCGCGTGCTCCTGGAAATAATCGTGATATCCGAGGAAGTGTCAAATTGCAGCCAACTGAGGCTGTGCCTGGGAACGAGGTCCGTTTTGTTTCGCTCTCAATTTGTTCAGGCTTTTAAAGGCGTTTGGTGTCTCTAAAGTACATTTTATCGCGGTTTTCGCTTATTCTTTAACGTTAAACTTACAGGTCTTCTGCCGTTATCTTTTCTTTTCCATCACCACTTCTTTTGGACATGGTCAGTGGACGTCGTCTTGACGTCTCTATCAAGGGTGTGAGATCAGTAGGACGTACTCCGGCCAAATCTAAAACTAGCAGCAGGAACTTATTTGGCATAACTACACCATGCACCGTTAACTTAACGGACACCTTTTCTTTTAGTTCCCAAATGGCCGATCTTTAAAACGACGTGGTAAAGCGCAAAATGGTCTTCGACACAATAGAATCTTTTACTGATAGACTGACAGCCATAGCTACTATGCTGCAACTCAAGGACCACAAAGTCCTTCGGGTGCCAGCTAAGCAAGCGGAATTGAATGGAAGGTTCATTAATACGCTTTGCACCGAGGTGATGGATCGACTAAAATGTCTTAATGAGGTAGTAGTTTATAATGTTTCAGACAGCCTGAATATGCACACCATTCGTAAAATACTGATGAAAGTGTGTGGCTTGGAACAAAATCTTCTGAGCTGCACAAGGCTGAGAAAAAAGGTTATGAAAAACCAATGCCCTCTCTTAGTCAAGTTCGATAACGAGAGCTCGGCTCTTAAGTTTCTCTCCTTTCAAATGGAATTTAGAACTCGCACCATGTTTCTTGACTTAAAGTTAGTACCAGCGAGAACGGCGTTGCAACGACGTTACGATAGGCGAAGAAAGAGTTCCGCACATAGCAGATCCGTTCAGGCGAATTATAACAACTGTCCGACGCCAGTGAACCTAAGTGGCTCAGGTACTGTGGATCTTGACAGTTCGTCTGACATGGATACTGGATAGCTTGATTGCTTGGAAGAACCTGCAAACCCTGGGACCAGTACTACCCGTAAAGCCACCTCATACACAGACCAAATCAGTCAATCCGAGAACCATATAGGAAAACCTTCAATTAATACGAAGTGCTCAGCTACTGATACAAGTCGATCAGTTAAACCGGAAGGTTCAAAGGTTGACGAACCTCTAAGGCAACCTTTCAACAGCTCAGTAAGATCGGATGTCTTAGGAAAATTCTACGACGATCGAAGCGAGCCCAGCATAACCAACACTCAGAGAACAAAGCTGCCAACGCGTCGAGCCAAAAGACCCCGTATATGGACCACACCACCGCGTTTACCTGAGCCGCTGGGCTCAAGGACACCAAATTTGAGAAAAAGAAAAGCGGAGATCTTGGCACCATATAATGCTGCGTGCATGAATGGATCGTGCAACGCACTTGTGTTCAATGTTCCAGACGATATATCTGTGGACGCATTTAGACGTGTAATCACTGCGGTTAATGGCATTGCAGAGAATGCACTGCAGGTTCAAAGATTGACTAAGCGCGTAACCCAATTTGCGGCTCCCATCAAACTGAACGCAAAGGATGAGGCAGTATTGCGTACTCTCATAGCTAACCGTGAACAACTTTGCAGTGCAACAATGCTAAGCCAGCTTACGTTCGGGCCGCTGAAAAGGAGCTTAAGTTGGGCTGCGACGAATCCTAACATCAAAACAGGCTTTAGGCAACGAGAGCTCAACCCATCCAGCAAGAAACAACGATCGACAGCTAACCGCTTAGACAGCATTGTGTCGCACACTAAGAAGGCCATCAGTGCCAAGCGGGCTTGCAGAGCAAACACACCTAGTCCAGCACCTACGATTGTTATGTCACCCACACAAGCCTTAAATATACCAAGATCCCTAGACAAGCAGTTGCAACAGCCGGGTTAAGACAATGCGGAGTTCAGCGTACTTGCATTTAATGTGCCGGTTGGCATATCGACGGCCGAGCTTAAGCGCACAATCCATAGAGTTAACGGTATCGAGGAAAATTCGGTACACTTGAGAGGATGGCTAAAACGATCAGTATATTCCCAGCCCCAATCAAACTGCAAAAAGACAATAGTAGAATCTTGCGCACTATAATATTGAATTGTGAACAACTCCGCAATGATACCAAATTAAGGCAACTGTATTTCGGCCCACCAAGACGGACACTATGGAATCATACACCAGATACTTGTGCGACGGCAACACGTACCACCACCGCAACCAATTCACCTACGGCGAGCAATACATTTGGCAATCTACACAACCCATCAACTTCATGCGCATCCAGACTGTTGTGCACCTGCTACATCCCTCAGACTTTTGCCGCCGGTCAAGATAAAAGACCAAATAGTCCACTACTTCCTACACCGCAACTTGCGCATTTTTTAGACCAGGTGGGGATGAGCCACGACAGTTTCATCCCGGCACCAAACTCCTCGTCGCCCAACTACCAACTGCCCTGTCTTCGCACTCACTTCCTACAACTACTGCAGATAGCGAAGTAACCATCAGCGGCTTCATCTCGTAATCCGCACAGCTAGTAGACCCCAACTGTACTTTCTCACTTCTATTTATAAATGCTAGGTCCCTAAACAATAAAATGCATACCTTGCATCCTCTATCTGTCCTCGCCGACCCTGGTGCAATATTGGTCAAGGAGGAGGACTACTCACTTCCTGACTATCAGCTGTTTATGCAATCCCGTGTGCATAAACGAGGGGGCGGGTGCGCCAGTTATGTTAAAAATACCTACCCAGCAAAAATATCAGAAATCATGAATGCGGCTGAGGCGATGGATTCAGTATGAATAACGGCTGATATCCTGGGATCGACGGTATTATTTGTGTGTGCTTATAGACCACCTAATACCTTAGTTAAGGGTGACAGCGCACTTATGGATACTTTTGCGCCAGCATCTTATTTCTCCTGCGAATATGAACTGGTTGCAGGAGACTTCAACCTACCTGAGTTAAACTGGTTCTCTCCTGCTGCAACAACGAAGTATGCTGGCTGGCTAGCCGAACAACCTCCTCGTGGTGCCAGCTGGGTGGATCGGGTTTAATCCGTTCCAGCAAATGGTTCGGCGGCAGTGTTCCAGGACGTGGTGGGTTTTCGCCTGGCAAGCGTTCACCCTATAAAAAGCCACAAATGTCTGCTTAACAACACTGCGACGTGGCGGATGTGACTCGCCACAAAATAAAGTCACTGGCCCGTGGATATTCGGAACATCCTATCCAACCCACGAAAATCAATCGCTTATTCTCACATTCCTGACGATAACAAACAGTCAAAAATTCTGCGGCGCATTCCAAAACACGAGGTACATTCCTACACATTTACATACGTATATACACCCACATACTTACATACGCTGTTATGCCAAACATGTCCTTTTGTACAATTTGATCACACTATGTTAGCTAAATATGCTCATGTCTGTAAAGGTGTGCCTCGCATTGTCGAGAATAAAAATTTATTTATTTTTTACTAGCATGTATCAATTTAGGCGGCTGGACGCAACATATATCTGCTCCAACCAGAGCGGAACGTATTGTTGACCTAATATTTACTCTAGGCATACCATCAACGCGAGTGATAGTCGGCCGAAAGTTTCCGAGTAGTGGTCACAAAGTAGTGCATTGCTCGGTTTACTTAAAGCCGCATAATGCCTACCCAACAGCAACAGGAGAAGTCGTATTAACCGCCCGATGCAACTCGTCAACTGGACAATCTTTGCTGTACTCGTCCGATCAAGAAACTATGATGAATTCTTCATGTCTGATTCTGTAGAGCGCCCGGCTGAGCTATTTTATGAGGAAATAATCTACTGTTTCGACTCCCTAACTCCCGTGTCACATTTAATAAGGCAGTCATGTAAAAGTGTGACCCAAACTAGAATGCATAACAGAATGCGTCAGCTTAGACGTTCCTATATCAAAACATTCAATTTTGCTCACATTCTGAGAGCGAATGAGATTGCACATCAGTTTTCTGCCAGATCTAAGCAGCAGCAAACCAATCAAGAAATACTCGCACTAAATAGTGCGAACAGGCTAAGAATCACAGTTGGATGCTGCGCTCTCGGACCCCTAACCATATACGACAGATCTCTACCCTAAAGATTAGTCCCCACGACACTTCTAGTGACACAAGCATTTTATGTGAAGTCTTCAGCTCACATTTTAACGAATCGCAGTGTTTAGAAATAGATTCAACATTTCAGGCCCTGCAAGTACCCGGCAGCCAGTCCCTGTCCTCTGTACAGTTTGATATAAATAGTGTTCGTTCTGCGATTTTAGCTACCAAACCATCCTGGAACCCTGGTCCAGACAGAATGCCGCCCAGTCTACTTAAGAATTGTGGTGAAGATATCCCTATTCTTCTTTTGAAACTATTTACGTTATCAATGCAAGAAGGTCAATGCCCGACCGCTTGGAAACATTCCATCATTATGCCAAGGCATAAGGGCGGAACCCTACAGGATGTTTGTAAATATCGCCTAATTAACCACACTTCTATTATCTCGCGCGTGATGGAGAAGTTGATTAAAAAGCCCACATGACCCACCTGTATGCAGGCGAGCACACAAATGAATCTCAGCACGGGTTTCTAAGTGCTCGGTCTTGTGCGACCTGTCAACTGGACTTCCTTAATTTAGTCACCGATGCCACTGACTCTAATCAAGCAGTTGTAATTCTTTACCTTGATATGCAAAAGGTGTTTGACAGGGTACCACACATGCGCCTGATGCATAAGGTAAAGGCTCACGGGGTAGAGAGTCTCCTATTAGACTGGCTGGGTTCTTATCTTATAGAACGTACGCGTTCTGTTAAGGTTGAGCAAACTATATCCACCCCGACCACCGTCCCGATTGGTGTGGTGCAGGGCAGCGTACTTGGTCCTAGCCTATTTTCCATTTATATCAATGACCACTGCAGGAGTTTGCAACACGGTCGCTCTTTTATCTTTGCTGACGACGTAAAAGTTGTCTAGGTCTTTCACCCTGGTAATGAATTATCCGCAATTTATTAGTATCCGTGAGGACCTTACAGCACTTGAAAAGTAGTGCAAACACTGGCAAATGACCTTCTCCGCTCAAAAATCTAACGTCATGACTCACAAATGTTCTATACCTGCTGGGTCCCTAACAATAAACGGCATCACTATCCAACAGAATGCCATGACAACAGATCTGAGATTGCGCTACTCCTTGAGTCTCAACTTTGCAGAGCAAGTTCATTATCAAGTGGCAAGGGTAAGGGGATTGTCGTTCCATATACGCCGTTACATAGAAACCGCAGACGCAAGGCCATAACTTTATAAGAGCCACGTCAGGCCACGTCTGGAATATTGCGCTTTTATATGCAGCAACCTACGGAAGTCGGACCGTGTTCCGTTGGAAAAAGCTCAGCGACGCTTTCCGAAGATTTTGACTCCATCACAACAAGCGCTGAGTTACCGACAAAAGTGTGAACACCTTAAAATTCAGCCCCTATGGTAAAGGCGCATTATCTTTAACCTGTGCTTCTTACATAAGCTAATTCATAGAAAGCTGCACGGTAATATCACCTGCCTTAAACTAAGGAGCGCCTCTGAAACTAAACTCCGAAACGAGGACTATTCCATTACTCCGCTAAAGGCAAAGAATAGACTGCGATCTCGTTCCTTCTTAGTTGTGTACGTGAACCTATGGAACGGGTTGCCTTCCAGAATAAAAGAAATCCAAAACATGCAGGTATTCAGGAAGGAGATACAAAATTTCCTATGTTTTGGCAATGTACAAAGCATCTTCCATATCTGCGATTCGCAAGATCACTTCTTCGAAACTGGACTTGATGTAGTTTGAGGACGCTCACGATGTAGTGCATGACAACTAAGCACCTTGAGCTCACAACTCATCCACATTCATTGTCCTTACTGTCTTAGCACCTGAGAGACTTTAGCGGTATCCGTCGCACACATTTTCTAGGGTTTAGGAATAGCAAACCGAGAACAAGATGATTTTATTCTTCAAAGATCTCTTCCTGACCTACCTGAGTTCTCCTAAGGACAACTTTGCCTTACGACTGCACTATGGAAAGAGTAGGCGTCAGCACAAAGCATCCGGTAAGGGATAATAAGAGATAACCCAATGAATTGTCTCCATCAGTGACCCTTGTTCTTTTAACTTAGACATTACCGCAATCACAAGACCTAGAAAGTCTCAGTCGGATCAGTCGCACGCATCGTACAGGTGCAAACCTTAGGATTCTGAATACAAGAGGTACTTAGCCATCACTGAGTAGTAGCTGGAGTGCTTCGACCCTCTCATTGACACCTTGATAAAAAGGCTGAACGGACCAGTTGGTATACACAACCCTCCGGCTTCTCTCTTTCAATGGTCACTTCGTCAAGGTTTAAAAATTTCAACCAACAGTACAGCCCAGCCTACTGACTGGCAGGTTCACAACCCTGTAGTTATTCCTAATATAGGGTATTGCACGGCAATGACGAAGCCATAGTGGAGGCGAATTTCAATCCTTATATATTACCTACATCTTCATTCCTTTACATTTACATTTACATTCCTTTACATTTATCACTTTCCAACTTCTTGACCACTGGGTGCGTGGAACAACTATTAGGCTTATGACCTTTGAGTTACTCCTAGTTAAGGCATCCTACCAGACCTAAGACTTGTATAAGATGTTGAAAGCGTTTGTTGTTGTTGATACACCTAATATTAGCATTAGAATTGTCCAAAATCCTCTAACTGCCGGCTTTAGATGAACCTTTATGTGCCTTTGTAGATGTCGGCTGCTAGCTGGCCCTTATTGATGCTTTTTCATTAAGCCTGAGCACTAGCTACTGTACTCTGCCGTTTCCAACCACTATCAGTATGCAAACAGCAAAATAATATATATCTCTCATATTGTTGACAGAGAGAGCACTTTAAAAGTTCTAGGCCCAAGCACCAGACATTTTGCTCTCCACTTGTTCTCTCTTGGCGCCATACACGTAGCTTTATCTGGCGTATATATGCATTTCACTATTAGCAACAATAGTAGACAGGCGTAATGAAAACCAGATCTGTAGTGATTGTGATTACAAGGTAATTTATCTTTGTTTTTATCATTTCCGTTACCCATCATTTTGTACCATTTGTTTAAATTCACAAATTTTGTATGCAACAATTTCTACGCGCTCGCGTCGTGCTGCTTTTGGTTTTGCTGCTGCTTGTGATTGTGCTGCTGCCACGTCTATCCAGAACTCGGATTATACGTTAGCATCTCTAGTCGGCATCGGACTAACATCGATTGAAGAAGGAACTATAACGCAAGTGCATTGATTTCTCCTCTATTTTGTGTTTTTGCCTAAGATTGCATTTTTGCCCCAGCACTAGAACTCATTAGGTAACGGTCCTCTACAGATCTTCCTCTTTAACTTCTTTTGCTATTAAAACACTCAAATTTCCAGATCCCATTTCACTGGCGGGAAAGCTAACCAACGACAGAGAGGCCCCTGTCACACTGGCTGGCTGGACCACCAGAAAATTCCATCACCATTTTCTTATCTTGGCCGCCCGTGTGTTATTTATCTTTTAGCTGGCTCCAAAGCCTACCATGCGTTATGCGTAATGGCGGGTGAACGACCAGCTCCCATTTTTTTGCTACTATTCAACTCCTGATTTATTTTGTCACTCTTAGGGTGCTAGAGAAGCTCTTGCCAGGAAAACCACAAAAGAACTGACCGGTGTGATAGTATGGTACCAGTTCACACGGACATATGGAAGCACACCGTCGGCACTTGCTTCGGAACTTAAAATTGGCGAGAAATACCTCGAAATTCATCAAAGAGCTGCACAGTAGTGTGCATCAACACATGAGGCATAACAATCACGCAGTTTCAGCAGGATTAGTCCCAGAAGCAGAGTTGTTAATGCCTCACCAACGCAGACCTAAATGGACTTCACGCCCCAAAGCAATTTGCTAAATTTTACTTAATTATCCCATGCTCATTTCTTTATTAATAGAGCCAGGCTCCTCTAGCTCACGGATGTTGGAGACATAGCCTTATGAATATAGAAAATCGGCTCTAAGGGATAAAACGTGCGATGTTTAGCTAATAAATGTGTGTATTTTCTAGACCGACATGTGTCAAATGATCCGAAAGGTAACCTGTATTACTCAGGTAGATCTGGCCCATGCGGCCTTGATAAAAGCTTCAGAGACATTTAGAGCCTTAAAGAAATACTAAACTCTATATTCCTAGTTGTTTATGTGTCTCAGTATCCACTGAAAATTGTATGCTGAGATCTACTAACCGTGGGTTAATTATAAGCTCTCCTGAATTACCATGTCGACATAATCTTCCTTACTGGATTTCTAGCGTTTTCACGCAGATTTGTACCTTATCTGCGTATATTTGCCATGTATGCCTGCAAAGTGTACTTTTCAGCCACCTACGTGGTCCCAAGTTGTTGCAGGGTATTACGGGCTTATTAGAGCAATTCTGGAAAGCTATGCTTATTTAGAACATATACCGCTTCCCTACTTTTTACATTTTCTTTTCTTTTTTCTACTATCTGCTTACAAAGCAAAAAGCAATTTTTAGCAAAAAAGAATCAAGACCTTATTCGCAGACCATCATTCAATTGTATATAATTTGCAAGCAACTGCAAGTATTGCTTTGTTTTTACTTTCATCGTAATCAGCGGTTAAAATTTGTCCTGTGCAGCGTATTTCTGTACTACTTTACGCAGTATTCTAGCCTTAGAATACGTTTTTCTTTTTTCCGGACATTTACTCAAGTTGAACTTTTGCGCCGGAAAGCAATGTCAGCGCAAGCAAAGTTTGAATATATTTTTTTGTTAATTTATATTTTTCTAGTGAAGCAAGTCGCCTTAATATGCTTCTTAACAAATCCTTTTTATTTTTATCTGCATTCATCGAAATTATTTTTTAACTTTTCGGATCCCTTATAATTCCGCATTTCTCATTTCTTCCATGTGTGCACAAACAATTGTAACGACTGAGCGGGCAAACAAAAGTCCACTGAATTTAAAGTAAAGTTGTGGTGAATTTGATCCTGTTCCAAAGAGAAACGGCACAACCACCCCTCTGCGCAGCTTTCACAACAAAAGAACAAGGAGCTCCATATCGCCCGAAGGAACCAGAAAAATTTCAAGGTGGGCGCCTGCGACCCCAGCAGCTGTCCACCGAACAGTGCTAATGCATTTGTAATTGCCGACGAGGAACATATACTCGTATTTTGCCTACCTCCATGCACGAGCATAGGATTAATGTAAAGATTGAGCTGAACCCTTAAGGGTGTAGCCCCTAGCCAGTCTAGAACTACGCCTATTTATTTATTTATTTCTCAACACCCTGATAAATCGCCGTCTCGATTTACACTGACATTGGAACGCTGCGACTATGGACAGACGCTCGGTGCCATCCTATCTAGAATTCCCCTTCCGATAAAATATCACTTTCTTCGACCGGACCTGACTGCAGCATTCCTCTTAATGCCCATGCTTATGGTGCGTTTGACAAATATGATGTTTGAATGGACATAAGCGCGCGAATTGCCATTCGTCTCATGACCAGCAAGCTGTGGGTAGTTTGTTCGTAGACGTCTTGAATGGCTTGCTTCTATAAATAAATAAATAAATACTTTATTCTCGACTATGCGAGGCACGCCCATGGAGGCATGATCAGATATGTACAACTGTACAAACATTTTATGGCAACTGTGACAGTAACAGTAGAAAATTGGTCGAATGTCCATGATAATATAAATAAATAGATAGTTTTTCTCAGTTTCATAGAGACGCACCAACCTAGGCGTGATCAAGGTTTAAAACTGTTGTGTATCACGATGATACATCGGGTTCAATCGCGTGTAGTTGAAACGGTGTCGGGAAGAGTTGATATGTGAATCTAGTCGACTTGCCAGTAGGTTGACCTTCCTGGCTTTTTCAAGAGTCGCACGTTATCCGATGGTGCGAAACCATCGCGTTCGACCATGGCGGTGCAGTACTTTAGAGTGAGTAGCCATTTGCATTCGCATACGAGGGTCATCAGTGTCAGATCAGAATCCTGGTCCAGTTTAGCTAAAAGCTGCGTGCGGATCTCAGCATCACTGGGCGATTGTCGAGCGCTGACGAAAAGGAGGCACTTAAACTGATCGTCTGTTAAACAGCGTCGTTTGAAACGTTCGCACTCACGTTTAGTCATATCTGCTTTGGCCCCGAATTCGTCAGATTCCTGTTTGACAATTTTCAGGCATGGATAGCGAATACTAAACAAGGATACTTACTCACCAAAAGTTTCCTTCAGCTGCGACACTACTTCGTCAAAAGTTAGATCCTTCGGCTGTTTGGGCAAAATGTGGTCTTGGAACCGTGAAGGTTCACTTATTCCGAGCTTGCGGAGTAGCAGTCGCAGGTTTCAGGTGAGGTCATGAGAATGTAGTCCGTCCGGAATATGTTTTCTCAGCGCTTGAACAACGCTTCGTAGATGCACCCAGAATCTGCGTCATAAGTGAATTCAGTGATAGCGTGCGTGAGAAGGTCAACAGAACTCGCCTGCATGTCCCGGGCCGCTGCTCCTGTCGTCTGCAAACTCAAGCATTATGTCAGCTTTCTGACCATTTTCTATCGTGCCTCCATTTGAGCTTGCTGTTGGAAAACAACTTTTGAGGTGGTTCCGTAGAAAAATTCATCACATTTCCAATTCTCTCCGTCGCCATTTGTTACAATCTAATCAATAGACGCAATTACAAAAATAACAACTAACTGCTCCACAAAACTTCTAGCCCAACCGAAGGAAAACGCGAAACGCCAATGACCTTGAAGTAATAACGGATTACTCGCAGCCAACAAACCCTGTACCACTACTGCGGACCTTGGCTGTATTTATAGGTCCCTTACTGACTTTCGACTTCTAGAAGTGGAAAGTCGGCTACCAAGGTTAGTGGTTTCCCATATCTTTTGCCGTGGTGTCAGGTGGTTTTTAATCACGTGCAGAAGTAGAACGTTCCTAAACGTTCGAAATCGATACGATAATCGTTAATAATCGATTGATCGCTAAAATAGTAAATTTCCAAGGCAATTCTTACTTTCTCCCGGACACGCCCATCGCGCAGCACGAGGAGGTCGTTCGTCTAGCGAGAGGGTGCATCCAAAGGGACAGCCCAGGGAACAAGGCGATCAGTTGCCGGCGAGAAATTTAACCCTTCCGACCGATTAAATTGTCCTCCAGTGTACTCAGCCCAATGCCACAAGAGTTTTAACCACTTGTGGATAGGCTGTCCTCTCTTGTCACGTATAGTTTCACCAACATCAGGTCTCCCTCTGCACATCTCCCGTATGACGAAATACCTTCCGATGGTCACCAAGGGCAGCGTCCACTTCCATCTCTGACGCACGATTAGATTACCAAGCTTTGCGGTCTCCCTTCAGGCTACCACGGTGTTTTGCCCGGAGTTGTTTGCCAGTTTCATTGTGTTCGTTTCTAGCCGGAATATGCTGGCCAGCATCAATAAGTTCCAGAAACTGCGAAGAGACCTAATGTCCTTGTTGGCGATTGGACTAAACACATGAGGATTCTCCTGCTGCCAATATGGTCTAGTGAAAACGGTACCAGTGGGCTTCAACTGGTTCCAGTGAGCGCTTACTCACCTCACATGATAGCGTACTTTGCTAGGCATTCGAAACAGTTGGTTTCGCCAGTTTACTGGTGTCAATGCGTTATCAACGTCGTCGTGGGCGATTGCCGCGACACACGCAGATCAGCACATACAAGTGCATGGTCGGTGTCCAACTTGTGTTCCAAATCGAGCGACAGTTCTGGCGCAGCCTCCCCATCGGTAACTAACTAAATAACTAAATAGGTATATTTCTAGACCTGCTAGAGGCTGCACCCTAAAGGGTTCAGATCAATGCTTACATTTATCCGATGCTCTTGCATGGAAGTTGGCAAAATATAAGTATATGTTCATCGTTAGCAATTGCAAATGCATTGGCACTGTTTAGTATACAGCTACTGGATCGCAGGCGCCCACCTTGACATTTTTTTGGTTCCTTCGGGCGATATTGAGCTCCTTGTCTTTTATTGTGAAAATTTCGCGGGGGTGTAGTTTGATTTTTCTCTCCGTGGAACAGAATCCAATTCGCCACGGGTTCACTTTAAATTGATCGCACATTAATTGGCCACTCAGTTGCCTTAATTGTTGTTGCGCACATGGAAGACATGAATGAAGGGATTATAAGGCATACAAAAAGTTGAAAACAATTCCGATAAATGCAGACATAAATAGAAGCAATTTGTTAAGAGAGAAAATAAATTTGCGTGCTTCAGTAGAAAAACACCAAATAAAAAATAAAGCCCTACTTTTATTACGCTGATATTGATC
>OX104059.1:74565936-74582708 GCA_944474145.2 Dicrocoelium dendriticum | reverse complement strand
AATGGACGTATCGAAGGTTAAAACAACCATAAAATCCAATGTTACAAGATACTGAAAGAGCATGTTTTCTGTTGCACTACAAGCATTAACAGACTTGAAGACCAACTGTGGGAAAATGGTTCTGACCACATATAAGCGTTTTCACTAGCCTATCTCACTCAACTCCAATGTAGTCCAAATGTAGTCCACTTCTCTCATCTGGTTTTTCCGGCTCCGTGTACCGTATTATGCATTCTTTCCGTTTTCTGTCCACTCTTCATTCAACCTTTTTTAGCTCGCATCAGGTGATGTGACTCACCCAGACAAGTTACTGTATGCTTGCGTTCTTCATATCTGTTGTACTTTCTTCCTTCAACCTTTTCGGTTATCTTCTAAAGACCCTCATTATGTCATCAGGTCAGCGCACAGCCGCTGCTTGATAGATGCCCAGCTGTCATTTATCTGTCTGTAACACCTAAGTAATTGTAGTTCAGTATCCTTACCGGCTTTTCCACAGCTCCAGCTACCTCTGTTATATCTCATTACCACCCTAGCATAATTTGACTATCTGCGCGTCGCAGTGTCTTAGCCTCTAGGCTCTGAACTTTTAGCAACCATATTGCATACCTGCGCTTCTCCCGTTCGCTGTCCTTTCACCATGTAAACCTAGCTCTCTTCTGTCCAGCAAACAACGCTAGTAGTCCGTGCGCAACCGCTCCTTTCTAGACGTCCATTTATCTATTCATCACTATATCTAAGACACCTACGTATATTGCAGTCTAGCTCCCTTACCGGCTAATCCCGGCACAGGCTTCCTTGCTAGATGCACAGCTGTCACCTTCACTTCTGCGACACATAAATAATTGCAGTTTAGCATTCTTCTTGACTTCTCCCGCCTCAGGCTTTCTTAGTTGTGTACTATTACATCCCCGTCATGATTTGAATATCTGCCCGTCGCTGCGTCTTATGACCTTATGCACTGAACTATCTAAAAGCTGTAATGTATGCCTGCGCACTCAACGTTCACTGTCCTCCTATAATGTATACTTTCTTAGCTCGCTTCTCCGGATCAAACATAACTAAGCCTTAGCCTCTCTATTCTATGAGGTTCATTTAGTCATTACTCGCTCCTTGCTTGATGCACAGCCGTCACTTACTCGACTGTGACAGCTTGCTAATTGTAGTTCAGCCCTCTCACCGGCTTCTCCCTCCTCAGGCTTCCCTACTTCTATTACATTAGCAGCACGGCATGATTTCATCATTTGTGCGTCGCCGCGTCGTCGCCTTTTATGCTCTGAACTATTTATCAACCATATCGTATGCTTGCGCTTCATCCAATCGCTGTTCACTCTCCATAAAACCATTCTGAATTTCGTTTTGTGGAGCAAACATAACACATGTGGCCTACGCACAGTTGCTCCATTGCCATTCCTTTTTAAAACTCCATTTATCTGTTGCTTGCTGCAACGTCTGTAACACCTTCTCATGCAGGATTCCAGATCTTTCACAGGCATCTTCCAGCCCAGTCTACCGTAGCACTAAAATCTTAGCACCATAACAGGACTCAGTATCTGCGCGCCTCTGACTCATATGCTGCGGTGTCCTCAGCAGACTTAATGAATGCGTGCACTCCGACTGTTTGATGTCCTTCCATATAAACGTTTCAGCTTTCTCTAACACACCTTCTAACTCTCCAAGTCGGTGCTCAGCGGCTCCTTTGCATCTCTCTTCTAGACGTCCTCATATCTCTTAGTTGTTGTAAAGTCGACGACTTTTTCACCTGTAAGCGTCCAGCTATTGGACTAGCTTTCCCAGCCTCTTACCAGTAGTAGCATCCCAGCACCATAGCATGAATTGTAAACTTATACACCGCCGTGGTTTAGCAATACATGATATGACTCTCTCAATCTACTCACTGTACACTTGCATTCTTCCTGTCCACTGTTCTTCTTTATTGGACCTTCTTTGCTCTCGTCTGGCGACCTTCTTTACCTCATTCGGTCAATGCACAGCTGCTCTTTGCTAGATGCACAGCTGTCACTCGTCTGTGACAGCTAATTAATAGTAGTTCAGCATTCTCTCTGTCTTCTCCCGGCTTATTCTTCCCTACTTTTATTACTTTAGCACCACTGCAAATCTTATCATATGCGCATCGCTGCGTCTTTGCCTAGTTATGCTCTAATCTATTTAATAGCCTTACCGTATTCCTGGCATTCATCTGTTTGTTGTCGTTTCTTCATGAAGCCTTTGTTTGCTGTCTTCTGTCGTGCAGGCATCTCCATATATTCAGTGCAAGCCGCTGCTTTGCATCACCCTTCTTACTATTCATTTATCCCTTACTTGCTCTATGGTCTTAGCTCCTATTACCTGCATTCATCCGACTCTCGGGCTAGCATTCTCTGACACTATCCAGCTTGGTATCATTATCTTAGCACCATGGCTGCTGCGGTTAGGCCTCACTGCTCTGATACTCCAAGCAACCTTACTCTACGCTTGCATTTCGGCTATTCCCTGCCCTTCCGTCAATTAATGTTTCTTGGCCTCTTAGTTCTTCCCTCCTCTGAAGCTGAATCTCACACTTGGTCAGCACACAGACGCCCGTTAGCTTTACAAGTCTAAGTGTTCATTTCTTACCATTTACGTATTACTGTAGTATGACTTGTTTCTGTGCGCGACGCTACATATACATTTGTTTCGGACGTTCGCTTTCCTTTAAGTGATCTTTAATACTTTATTACTATCGATCAATCCTTTTTCATCTAGGAATCTGGGTCCGTTTTTGCAGCAAAGGTTTCGACACTTACCTTTGCAGTAGGTTAACTTTCATAGTCTTTTCCTAGTTCAATAGGCCATAGCACTATACTCCTAGTACCCTCGTGTCGTCTTTCTGTCTTGATCACCCGATAATTTTTATTCAGCGCTTGATTCCTATCTATCCGCTGACTTACCAACTTTTTCGATGTAGGCTGGCCACCAGCCGTCTATCCACCGTTTGAACGCCGCTGGTCCCTGAACTCTGCTTTCTATCTCTCCACGCAATAGTCGCATCATAGTAAACTGATACAGCGTCTCTGCTCCATGGCGCAACACTCTGTATTCCTTGTAGATAGTAGCAAACAACTTATAGAGCCACTGCTTTCGAAAAAACATTCAAAAGACACTTTCAGCACAATCATTGCTGCACAATGTACATCATATGTCTCCAACTTAAATGTTATAACATAGGGTTTTAACAATGTTTGTTTCCACGCCTGTTCGTTGCGGTCTAGTTGTCTCTCACCTTCCCTTTTCTCCGAGGTCCGGAACTTCTTGGGGATCTGGGACTGGACCGAGAAACCGCTTTTGTCCGGGACAGAACAACCAATAAGCCCCTATGAAGCACAGGACTTTACAACCAACGGATACAACTGCACTCACTCCCATGACTGTTGTCCAATGATGATAGCTGGACTCAAGAACTTCACACTGCTGAAAAGAATACATGCTCCTGAAAAATGCAGACGCAAGAAGCTGACGTTTCGCCTACCTGGATACACACACAGGCGATTCTTCGCGAAGCCCCCACCCTCGATTCGCCTCAGCCATTATGGCGGCCTTGCCCAAGATACCTACCAAATAACAGAGAAAATTCAAGGTCATTTGACTGCGGATATCTGTGGGTGAAATCAGTCGGAAACCTGGTCCGCCAGTTATATATTAGTGCATCAACAAATTTCTGTCAGTGCTCCAGGATGTGATGGGTTTACGCCTGGCAAGCGTTCTACCTACAAAAAGCCACAAATGTCCGCGTAACAACACTGCAACTTGGCGGAGGTGACTGGCCACCGAATAAAGTCACTGCCCAGAACTACCTACTGGCAAGTCGACCAGAATCATTATTCAATATTGCCCTGACACTTTCAATACTAATTTACACCATGCGTATATGTATCGTTTTCATTACACATGTAGTGCCCTGACTGTTTACACTACACACTCTAGAATTCAAAGTTTCATCAGTCATTGATGACTCTATCCCTCATGACTACTTACACAATTTCCGCAGCCTGTACAACCTTCGGATTACTGCCGACTACACTCATAGCAACGTGTTTGTTGCGAAGCAATATTGCATGTAAATATTAATCATGCCTTACTTAGTGTGTCTCGACAAATTTGAGAAACAAATATTTATTTATTTATTTATCAAACGTGCAGTACCGATTATTGGAACCCCTGTTAATGATCCCTGCATTTCAAAGCTGCCACAAGAAACAGCTTGCAAAACCCTTCTTACATCAAGTGTAGCTGACTGCTCAAATCACCGTTCCACCCAGGATGCAAAAGGACCACTTTATGATTTTGGTTTAACTGTAAATAAGGTCGCTTTTGCAGACAACATACTTTCCGTCCTAATGGAGTAGGAAGAAAGCCATGATGTGGTGAGGAATCCACAAGATGTGCGCTCAGAGAAATTTAACGCATCCGTCGTAACAGCGACACCAAGACCCATAACTTGTCTCACTTTGTCCCAATCTTGTGTTGAAAATAAAAAGGCTAAGAAATCTGGGCTTAACCTTAGCGATAAATTAAGGATGCTGCTGCCAAGCCCACTCCGTTAGAGGGGAAGACCTCGGTCGGATTTTTAACCAACAACCCAAAGTGCAATAAATCAGCTCAGGAATAGTCTCTTGAAGCTTTACCACAATCCAGTCATTTCATCTTCTCAGGCGTATGGTAGTAGTACCAAGACTCAAAAGCGGATTATCCACTCGTCAGAAAAGATTATGTCTGTGGTACACCAACTGCTAGTACCAGAAATAAATTGGGTGGACTGACGAGGCGCCGTAAGTGTGCTGATTTTGTCGCTGTGACAGAGACTTAGCCTCCTTCGTGATCCTATTAGCGACTTACTATCGACTTTGTTGGCTACGGGGTCAAATGTCTGGGTACCAAATGGGTGGTGGAGTGCTTTTCCTTGTAAAGTCCCAATACAAGCATTAAGAGGCTGCATTCCCCGTGAGCACTACAAATGTCCAATTGGTGTCTTGTTTCTTGAGAGTAGTTGGTAGGCCCGGAACCATGGCATGCGTCTACCGCAGTCCAACTTCCTCACGAAAAGAGGACAAGGAACTTAGAAGGTTAGTAAGGCACGCGGCAGGCGCTGCGCCAGATTTTTTGGTCTTTGGAGACTTGGATGTTTTGCACGTTGATTGTCATCATGCAATCAGTGGGGCAAATGCTTTGGAGAGTTAGTAGAATGGGTACATGATAACGCACTTCAGCAATACTTGAGCAATAGGCTACGCACAAAACCCACCAATACGTAAATTGCCCAACAAGGTTTGGTATGGGAAATACCCACTCAACCCTAGATGTCGTTGTCACCAAGCATGGTCGTGTAGATCGCTGCGTCCATTTACCTATAGGTAAGAGTGATCACTGTGTACTTGCATTATCTCTAAACACACCCAAACTTTCAAGGATTTCTCGATTTGCTAACAACTTTCGTCGACTTGCTTTTAAACTATTGAGGGACACAGCCCTTCATGTTTCTTGGATCCCAGATCAGGAAAACGGTTCCTTGATTAACGCTTAAAACCGGTCTTGTGCAACTGTTTGAGCAGTTCGCACTTCTTCATTCAAGAAGGCATCTAAACAAGACACGATGGCGGAGGAGGAGAATCGATGGAGTGCTTTAACGATGCACTGCTGTGGAAAATTTTTTACAATTACCGAGGTTCTCGAGGTTGGCTGCAGCACAAAAAAGTAGAAACTTATCCATTAAATTGCGACGTCAACTCATATGAGCTGAGGCTAGTTCAACTAGCAAAAGCGAATCACAAATGCTAGTAATGTTCAGTCGAAAGCTTCCCTACAGGAAGCGGTCGGTTGGCTGGCTATAGGAGATGGTACGCAGGCTGTAGAAGGGGTCCATAAATTGGAAGTGTTGCAGCAGGTCTCCCAGATTTTACACCGTAGCAACAATGGGTATCCCGTGCTATCGTAACCACACTGCTCAAGTGCACATACAATGCGAGACATCACTCTTATTGTCCCGGATGTATTCACATTATTGATTACCTTGAACACCTATAAGTCGGCTAGTCCTGACAATGTACATCCGGCCATCTTAAAGCCATCAGCGCATAACCACCAACATCCCGTTATGGAGTTGCTCAATATGATACTTCAGGAAGGCAAGTTACCGCGAGGCTGGAAGGAGGCGATCATATTTGCAATCTACGAAGGGGATCTAAATCAGCTTTCCTCAATTATAGGCCTGTAAGCTTGACCAGCGTCTTGCTTAAATGTTTACAAATATTCAGAAGGATCCGGACCTTTAAGCATTTGGCCGAGCAGAATCTACTTAGAGCCGAAAAGCATGGTTTCAAGAGGAAGTAGTAGTGCTTTATTAATTTATTGTGCTTTCTAGATGACAGTGTTCAATGTCTTGACAGAGAGATTTCGGTAGAAGTGTCCTTGACTTTAGACGTCTGACTCAGTGAACCATCAAGAAATTAACACGGCTTGGGATGCACTCCAAACTGTTAAATGCTTGCAAAAATTGTATGTGTAAGAAATGTTTATGTCAGAATCGGTGATACGGGCTGTAGTGTGGGGGCTTACAATGGCGTCCCCCAGACTCGGTATTGGGTCCTCTGCTATTCCTAACGTTCATTAATGACCTAGCACCTATAACTGAATAACCTACTGCACTTTGATGGCGACCTGAACTAGGTCAGAAGGGATAAAAGTGAAACTCTTTTTAAGGACACTGCTACGGTAGTCAATTGATCGAATCACTGGGTCTTACCTTAAATATTAATAAATGTCAGTTATTGAAGGCTAGGAATGATGAAGTTACAGTCCATAGTTCCTCGGGGTCCCTGACACTGCAGGCTACTATCCAAGCACGTGATTTTGGAAACAACGTGGTAAATAATTTTAAAACCTACGCACAGTGTTGCCATCCTGCTAAGAAGGCGCGACGAGAGCTATTTTGCCTCAGGCGAAGGTTGTGGAATACGAACCCAGAATTTTCCATACCGTTATATAAAGCAGTGGTCAGACCACATCTAGAGCACTGTGTTCAGGTTTAGACGCCTTAGTTACTTAGTGACTGCACTTACATTAAAAAGATCCAAAAAGCGGCGAGCAAAATGATCGAAGAACAGCGCGAATAGATATATGAAGACCGCTTAAAAAGCATAGGGGTATTTTATGAAAAAGGTAGACAGAGGCTACCAACTTAAAACGTTCAAAATTTGAGTGACATCATTAGGATCAATCCTACCGATTTGTTGGAGCTGGCTACGTCTGACTACTTGCATGGACATCGGATTAAGCTCAAACAACAGAGACCTCGGCTATACATCAGGGGAAAATTTTCACAAATCGTGTCGTGAGCAACGGAAATAGTCTTCCTTCTGATTTAATAGAATGCGCAACTGTAGAAGTCTCTAAACGTGGCCTAGATAAATGTTGGCCTGATATATTTCCTGAATTACTGTAATTTTAGTAAAACGAGAGTATCAATTTGCTCTGGTTCTTTATCTTCTTCCGCAGTAATATGGAGAATCGAAGGAGGTCGAAGGGCCGAGGGCTTGGTTCGCTTGCTGGTTAAAGAAACGGAATGCTCGTTAGGCGAAAGCTTGTATCGTCCTCAGGAACTGACCTGACCTGACTTGAACACTTTGAGGTTAAGGGTTGTGAGGAACGACCACATCCGCTGGTTGCTCAGCCCGACGTTGCTCGGTACCTACTCTGTGACATGTCAAGGCGCGTAGACTGACTGCTACAGCCTACAACTCAGTTGAACAGCATGCTACCGCTGGTCGAGAGCATTAAGTACTGGTCAGAGCTCAGAGCAGTACAGGTCACATGGTACCAGCAGTTCCAAACACGGCACTGCATGCCCCAGACTCGTCTGTTACGGGCCCTGGGCAGTTCATATTGCCACACAGCCTTAGATTCGCTGATCACTGCAGCCGAACACAAATTAGCGCTGGTATTAAGTACGACAGGATGCTTTCAAAGACAATGTAAAACGAGAATCAAAACCTAAAATCGACGAGCTCTTACCTGCAGGGCAGTCAACAGAAACAGGTACGGGTTACAACGAAGTGCAAAACGGATTACATAACACAAAATTACCAGAAAAATAGCCAGAGGCTGAACGGAATAAAGATGGATGACGTTAGGTAAGTACCCGAGAACGGGTAAGAGGTGATCCGGGGAAAATGGTGATCTAAAATTATTTAGGTCAAGCAAAATTTTACAGGAGTCAAATATTTTCAACGACCCTTTTAAACATTGTTCTGAAACTGTTATCGGAAAGTTAAAAAGACCAGCACGCTTGAAAATTTTAATTACCGCCAAGGCGGAGGAAAACCATTGAATCATCTAATTGTAGGAAGCAGAAGGGAGAACCCTTATCAGCTTCATTGCATCCCGGTCAGAGCAGGGACGATGCGTGACTTTGAGAAACGGCATTCACGATGGACCGTTACAGGTGCAACGAAAGCAAGGCGATCCCGACATACGCAGCAGATGGAAGCCCAACAGACTCTCAAAAGTTCCCACGTTGTTTGCGCTGACAACGTGCTCAGGCACAGTTCCAGTCTTTCGCCACCCAAATGGACAGAATAATCACCTGACGGATACGGAGACCCCTCGGCTTAAACAGCTTCCAGTTGTGTCGCCGCGTCGAACTTTCAGAGTCCAGCTAGAAGCATGGTTGCAACTCGATCATCATTCCTCCCCTAAGATTATGCCTGGTGTAAATCAGGTCTTCCCTTCGATGACGATAATCCAAAGAACATATATTCATCTGTTGTAGACGAACAGGGCAGGATATTTGGAACCAAGCCTCTGTATTCCTTCCAGCTTGTTGCATACAACCTTCGTGAGAGGGACCACAGCCGGTAAGCCAAACTTAAGCATAGGACTCAAATGCGAAACACCCAAATTTGATGACCTTAGGGGATAATCGAGAGAAAGATCATATAGCACTGAACATCCTGTTGGCTGTACCAACTTTCCTCAAAGTATATTGGGTAATCTTATGATCGGGGGATACAGTAGTGCCCAGGTCCTTCGGTAGAGTGCTTTCGTGAGTAGGCAACCGTCAACGTGGTATGTGCCGAAGGGTACAGGGGCACTTATGGCAGGACGTAGCACTTGTCACGGTTAATGGGTAAACCCCAGCCAACGGACAAATCATTAAGGGTGTCAAGCGTTGACCGTAATCTGTCGGCAGCATTGAGGTCAGAAACCTCTAAGCACCATTTCAGCTCATCAGCCCAGATTAAGCCATGCATCTGAAGCCCAGAGGGAAAGTCACTGACGAAGATTTCGAACAATCCAGGACAAAGGACCGAACCCTGCGGCACACCACTGGTCATCAGTAAAGCCTGGGAAAGGGCTTCGTTCATTTTGACTCGTTAAACGATGGTGCAAGAAATCAGCGATGCAAGGGAGGATATCTCCCGTGACACCAATAGCCCGAAGCTTAAGGAGGAACAGTTCTTTTGGTAACTTTTCGACAAAAATAAGGTCCATACGTCTATTAACGTAGAAGGCATTTGCCCATCTTTCTCTGGCAGCAAGCAGGTTGTAAATGCAAAAACGAGTCCTCTGAAACCTATGATGAGCAGGGGAAATCAGATTCAGAGCATCCAAGTAACGCGGTAGAGAAGGTTTCAGAAGCCTTTCCATGACTACAACTAACCGTCAGGGAAATGGGGCGGTCGTTAGAAGGGCCCCGCCGGTTCCTAAATTTGTAAATTGGCTTGACGATAGCAATTTTCCAGTAAGAATGGAAGGCGATTAGTTACCAAAGAGAGACGGATAATGTGACTTATTAAGGGCGCAATATGCTCAGCGATGGCACTGCGGAGCAGCGGATGCAAACCATCTGGACCAGGAGACGAGTTAACATCTAATTCAAAGTGCAGCCTCAATACCCTATCCTCCTTTATCTCAACATGTCCAAGAGGAGACGGATGTGAATCGACAACCGAACAGGACAGCAGGGCCTTTTTTGTAAAGACAAAGAAGTGCTGTTTAGCATGATCAGCTTTCGCATCATAGTGAAGTGCATCGCCCTCTCGAGAGCAGAACAAGTCGAGCTAACTGCGCGCTTTGCTTGTCGGTTTCAGAAACGAAAAATTTCTTGGGACATGCTGAAGATTGTGTGGACCAATCTCACTCACACTTCTGGCGATTCTCACAATTTTGCAGTACAAAGGTTTCTGACGGCTTTGTAATCACCATAGGCAGAAGTCGATTGTACACTCATGAATTTGTCCAAAAGCCTTTATTTTTTTCAACAAAGATAGTGGTTCAACGTCGATTCTTGGAGACCCTTGGAAATCGGGCTTCTGGAGATAGAGACACGCTGATCAATGAACATGGTGTGGAAGTGAATCCAATCATCCTCCAGCTCTAAGTGTTCAGGTATGCGCCAATCGACTGCATTCGCAGCATCATTTATGCGTCCTGCATCGGCACACGAGAAATCCCAGAAGTGAGCTTCTTGGACATGAACAGCGAAAAGTGCCCACGAGAGACAACACAGTGATTACCTTGCCCAGCGGCTAGTGGGGAGACAAGCCAGTGACATCGGATGGCGATGGTGTAAGCACTAGGTCAAGGATAGGCGGGTCTGGCCTGGGAGAATTCGCGTGGGAGTTGTAACACGTTAATTTTAAGGACGAATTCAAATAAAGCATAGCCAAAAGATTAAACGGAGAGCACACAGAGGTGTTGCCAATCGATAATGAGGGCAGTGAAGTCATCTATAATCAGCGGGACTCTTCCACTTCCGTGCTTGCTGATACCCTCCACCAAGCCAGTACCAGATCCCGATGGAGTCCTGTATATAATACCAACTATAAGCGATCTACAACTAACGTGGACGCGACCTTGAAGGACTGCCCATCCCAGTCGCTGCCGCATAAATCATAAACAATTAAAACAAAAAAATCTGTCTTCCAGTAAAAAACAACACCACTGCCAACAACGCCCACCAGAATGATCATCTCGGGAAGTATCGTGGCCTGGAATAGAGACCTGAGTCCAGAATGTCCGAGGTCAGCCAAGTCTCAGCTGATTAGCTCTCAGAGCTACGAAACACCCAGCATACCGCAGACTTTTACCGTAAAACACTGCTAATGCTGCCGCAAAAACGCTGCGAAATCCCATTACATGTGATGACAGTTGCAGCCATTTTTCTTCAAGGTTAAATACACTATGCACTAATCAAAACCGCAAGTTAAGTCAGCCTTCAAGGATGACACAGGCTTTCATTTAACGAGCGTCCCGTTACTTGCACTGGTAAGCGAACAAAATCCCCGGTACTTCGACGGCCGATTAACGTCTGCGGCTTCTGCAAAAGATGTAAGCAAAAACAAAGACATTCTCTGTACTGCCATACAGTACGTGGTTACAGCGACATGATGTAATAAAGCACAATAATTCTGGAAAAGTTCAGACCAACACTTATCTAGGCTACCTTTGAAGGCCTCTACGGTGATGCCTTCTAGTAGTGCTGGAGGTAGCTTATTCCAGCTATTGACTACACGATCCGCAAAGATTTTCCTCCTGATATTCAGCCTAGGTCTCTGGTGCTTGAGCTTCAGTTGGTGTCTTCGTAGGTGATCTGACCCAGCTAAGTTAAACAGTTCAGTATACTGGATACCGTTAAAGCCCATCATGAGTTTAAACGTCTTTATTAGGTCCGCTCAGTCTACGCCGTTCCAGTAAATACAGACCTAAGCTCCTTAGGCACGCAGCGTATGGTTTTTACCTAGGCTTTCAATCATCCCGGTCGTCAATGTATGTACCTTTTCTATACAGGTTACGTCTTTACCGTGGTACGGTGCTCAATCTTGTACACAGTATTCTGAATGAGGTCATACCATCGCTTTGTAGAAGGGAAGAAAAACATCAGTTACAGTGTGCATTAAGACGTTTTGAGGCGAACAACTCATTCCGCGCCTTGTTGGCAGCATGCTTTCATTGCGCTGAGGGAAATCATTCGCCTGAATGATGCCCAAGTCCCGTTACAGATCTAGAGGCCCGACAGGCATCAGCACCGTAAGCCCTTCATTTCGATAAGTCAGTAACTGGCAATTGCTGGCGTTCAAAAGCAAATCCCATTTAACGGACCAAGCTACTACAGTGCAAAGGTCCTTGGAAAACATGTCTCTATTACCCATGCTGACGACTTTCAGAACTTCAGCAAAAATATACCAGGGGTAATGGAGAAGAGGAGCCAAGTCGTTGATAAATACGAGGAACAATAATGGTACTAAAACAGAACCGAAGGGAACGCCGCTGTGAGCAGTACCGATGCTTGGTCTAGCTTCGCTGGCCATAACGCGAAAGGCTATGTCGCACAGAAACTCAGCGATACAAGTCAAGAGTTGAGGATGCAGCCCAAACCGTTCCAGTTTGGCAGTCAAGCATCGGTGGTTAACGGAGTCGAATGCCTTGCTAAAGTCAAAGTAACATACCACAACTGAGATCCCATCCTCAAGACAGTTAGTTATTTCATCTAAGAAACACAGAAGAATAGTAATACACGATTTTTTTAACAAAACCACGCTGCTCGGCCCCGATTAACTTGTGATTAACTAAGTTGTCACAAATCCGTTTTCGAATGAGCTTTTGTAAGCATTTGAGTAAAACGCTGGTTAGACGTAAAGGCGTATAATTGGCGGGTAAGGTGTTGGAACCTCATTCATATATTGCGACAACAGTTATCTCTTTCCAGTCCTGTGGTAGCCTACCCACACATAGTGACATATTGAACATCTCCAAGACCGGGTGTTCGAGTATGTAGCGATTGTACATATCTCTCCTCCAAATAGTACTTCCTATTCTCATTTCCATTAATATTGTACAGTTTTGTTTTAACTTACCAACAACCGATAAAGGTACTTTTCCGGATTTCGATTCCCCTTCGGGTTTCGGCTACGCTTATTGCGCTGTTGATCGTCGTCGGACTGCTGGCCTCGTCCATCGATCACCGTATCTGACGCGCCGGTTTATCGTGCCGACTAAGTTTCATATTCCGATCAGATTGTGAGACCAACTGACTGCCTACCGAGGATCTTGCTGTAGCGCCCAAAAAGATAACTCTTTTATTTCATGTACAATTTGATTGTTGATGGATTGTACATTATTCTTTCTTGTTTTAATCGTCCTTTCAAACGGCTCGACACCCCACTGTCTTGAAAGTTCCCGCCCTCACGTGTTCGCTCTTGTCTCGCTTCATTCGCCTGCGTCTTCTTAGAGCCGATCGAATAAAGTCCGTTGTATCCAAATCCAATTGCCTTCTGATATCCGCGCTAAATTTCGCGCACCGTCTTGGACTATTATTAAATAGTCCTACAAATTAGTGACCCCGATTCGCACGCGCGAATTCGACGTTTTGTTTCCTGGTTTGTAGGTGTTGGTGAGTTCATACCTTTTTCTCTATTATATACCTATATTCATTTGTTGCTTGTGTAGTTTTAGTACTTTTAACCTGTTCTTGTTTATCCTATATCTTTTCGACTCACATTTTGAGAGGGGCATCTGAGTCGTTTCGCAGCGTAAACATGCTTACTTTGACTGTTCCAAGTTTCATGGAACACAGCCCAGGGGTATGGTTTACGATATTCGAGAGCGAACTGGAAAAAGGGCATTAAGGCGGATCGTCCTAGGTACAGTCAGCTCGTCCCACGCCTTCCTTCGTCGGTTGTGACGCTGGTTGAGTACATTCTACTCTGCCCATCGAATGAGGCGAAGTAGGAAACGATGAAGCAAGCAATATTAAAGAGCTACGGCTCAGCGCACGAGCTCGATTTGGACAGCTCAGTGGTCTCAAGCTTGGATATCGCGAGCCATCGGCGTTGCTCCGCGTACTTCAGCGCATCGCTGGCTTCTTATTCTTGAATGAAGAAGGGATGAAGGAGTTGTGGTTTGCACGTCTCCCAGAGCCATTGCCGATGATGCTGTCCATGTTTATAGATACATCACTGAAATACTTGGCTAGCATAGCAGACGCTGCGTTCGGACGTCTTCCGCAGCAGACGACCGGTAGCGCCGGTTACCTATTCGCACCGATGATAACCGAATCCCAAATTTGCTCCCAAGCGTCTGGCAGCTCTGACCCTAAAGACGTGGAAATTGCGCTTCTTCGGAACAGGATAGCACCAATGAAGGCTTTGAAGCAGCGTGTGCCACGGTCAAATGCTGATCATATTTTGGCTACCGTTCACTGCGGCTCGCCTGTGCTTGCACCGAGTACGTCTCGTTGGGCAAGAAAGCACTACATTTTCTCTGCACGTTCTCAGTCAGATAATACTAAACCCGTCGAAACAATATGTGGGTATCACCGCCAATACGGTGGAATAGCTAGACGTTTTCGGGCTCCCTGTATTAGGCACGACGTAGCTGCTTTAGGGAAAGCGAATAGACCGCATACTTTCACGACACACGTAGCCGTCAATAACCAAGCAAATCGCGGGTTTTACGTTAAGGATCGACGTTTTTCCATCACGTTCCTCATCGACACTGGAGCGGAAGTCTGCGTCATCCCAGCGACCGCTAACGACAAGCACTCTGAGCCTACGTACAATTTACGTGCAGCTAGTGGTTCTCCGATAGCTTCATTTGGTCAGCGCATGATGAACCTAAGCCTCAATCTTCGCCGAGATTTTCGGGGGTCTTCATGGTTGCGTCTGTACCCTTCGCAATTATCGGTATCGACTTCCGCCGACATTTTGCGTTGCTTGTTGATGCTTGTATCCACAGACTTTTAGTCAGCTGCGCTAAACTAGGGGTCGAAGGCTTTCTTACGGACACCCCGATAATCAGTCCCGTTCTTTGAATCCACGATGTACCATCAGATTATGCGAACTTACTGTCTGAATACCCACGACTGGTACGACCAGCTGCAGATCTTCCTTCAGTCACGACGGAGGTCGCTCATCACATAGTCACGCATGGTCAGCCAGTCAGCGCACGACTAAGACGGCTAGCTCCTAACAAACTACGTACAGTACAAGCTGAATTCGACCACATGCTTCAGCTCGGTTTCATCAGACCGTCTAACAGCCCATGGGCTTTACCTCTGCACATGGTCCTGAAGAAGGTCATGGGGGACTGGCGTCCTTGCGGCGATTATCGATCTTTGAATACAGTTACCACGCCTGAACGCTATCCGATCCCACACATAGTGGATCACACCGCCAGTCTGGCAGGTAAAAATATCTTTAGCAAAGTCGACTTGGTACGCGCATACAACCAAATTCCGATAGCCAAAGCGGACGTCGCTAAAACTGCCGTGACGACCCCATTTGGTTTGTTTGACTTTCTGCGCGTGCCATTTGGCCTAAAGGATGCCGCGCAAACCTTTCAACGCTTGATCGACCACGTTTGTCGCGGCTTAGACTTCGCTTACGCTTATCTAGACGACAGTTAAATAGCCAGCTTTTTACGAGAAGAGCACATGCGCCATGTACGAACACTTTTTGATCCGTTATCTCAACATGAGTTGACGACCAACGCAGAAATGTGTTGGTTTGGTGTCGACTCAGTAGAATTCCTTGGCCATCGTATCTCCTCTGCAGGCGTCATACCACTGCAGGATAAAATTCAAGCCATCATCGACTATCCATCGACTCATTCTTTCAAACAGCTCAGGCGTTTTAATGGGTTTGTCAACTTTTACCGACGGTGTACACCCAACTGCGCCTCACTGCTGCAACCCCACACTAACCTCCAAAGGAAAAGCAAGAAATTCGAAGTTCTACGATACCACGCGCTGCTTTTAAGTCGCTGAGAGGCCATCGCCAATATATCTTCTATAGCACATCACGATCTGGCCGCCACACTGTTCCTCAGCACTGTCGCCTCGGACGTGGCAGTCGGCGCTGTTTTTCAGCAACGAGTAGCCGACACGTGGCAGCCCTTAGCGTTTTCTCTAAACGCCTACAACCTACCGAATCTCGCTACAGCACGTTCGGTAGAGCGTTACTAGCCGTATATCTAGCGATACGTCACTTTCGACACATCTTAGAAGGCCGTTCCTTTGCCGTATTCACCGGACACAAACCCCTGTCTTATGTGCTCGGCTCGACTACCGACAAATACTCCCTAGGGAGTCGCGTCCCCTTGACTATATTGCTTGGTTTACGACCGACTTACGTCATGTCTCAGGTATGCACAACGCCGTAGCCGATGCACTTTCCCGCAGCCAAGCTATCTACGCTGACGCTGGCACTGCTATCGAATTGGCAGCCTTGGACATAGTGCAACTCAACGATCCTGAGGTTAATCTACTACGCAGGTCACCCTCATTGGACATACGACCAGGTCCGCTGACATCAACAGACGGTATTATACTTTGCGATTTATCTCTGGGCACGCCGCGCCTAGTCGTCCCACGCGAGTTCCCGCAGACAGTGTTCGACACGTTGCACGGCTTGTCTCATCCAGGCGTCCGTGCATCGGTTAAACTTGTAACCCCATGATTCGTTTGGCGCAGTGTTAATCGGGACGTTCGTACTTGGCAGCCGCTTGCCTTTCGTGTCGACGCGCGAAAGTGCACAAGCACACGAGAAGCCCAATACTCCCCTTTCCGACGCCAGATGCACGCTTTCATCACATGCACTTAAATAAATAAATAAATATTTTATTCTCGATTATGCGAGGCACGCCAATTGAGGCATGATCAGGTATATACAGCTGTACAGACATGTTATGGGAACTGTAGTGACAGTATAAAATTGTTCATACGTCCACGCTTGGAACTGTGC
>OX104059.1:74458575-74565448 GCA_944474145.2 Dicrocoelium dendriticum | reverse complement strand
ACCGTGTATGGTCAAGGAAAGGCGGCAGTCGATTGGACGTTCACACGTTTCTCGCATGCACGCTGATTGGCCAACGGTGGACGCATTGGAGTGAGTTTGTTTGACTGAATCAAAGGAAAAATATCATGCATCAACAAAGGTCTTTAATTATGGATCCAACTAGCTGTATATACCGATATGTTTCACTCGCGCTCTGCCTGCGTTTTCGCCTGGTCCTGTTGTTTGCTGAATATACCTTTTGTCCCTAAAGGACCGACTTTTTACAAGGCCAATTCCCCGCAGTTTGAAGATGAGCCGCTCATGCGGGTCCTTGGCAAAAGCCTAACTGAAATCAACAGTCACAGCATCCAGATGCTTACCAGCATCTAAGGAACTTGCTCAATTTCCCTAGACACCAGCTAAATTGTGGCACAAGAACTCGCCCTACGGCAACAATGCTGGGCGTGAGAGAGGAACTACAACTGAACGAGATCAAGGCGAAGGGCCGGCTTCAGCATCCGTTCCATGACTTTACACAAAACGAAAGTCAGCCAGAAGGGACGATGGATGGCTGTATGCTGTGGGTTCCCTCCTTTGTAAATAGGTTTAACGGTTCTAACCTTCCAGGCAGTTGGCAGCTGCCCGACCTCAAAGGAACGACGGAAGATTAGACAGACAGGCGCAACAATAGGCCCACCCACCGCCTTAAGAAATAATGGGTGCAAACCATCAGGAATAGTTGAGGAATAGGGGTCAAGGTCAAGAAGAAGTTTTACTACAATGTCATTGTTAACATTCACGCGCCCCAGCAGGGAACGAAGAAATAAGCGCGACGCCATCCGCGAGTGGCGTTTCGGTCGAGTAGACAGAGGAATATTGCTGGGCCAAACGGTAAGCTTCCTTAACGTATTCGTAAACTAGGTCCAATTGCTTATAGAAAGGCAAGGCAGGGACATTACTGCCAGGTTTGGTGCCTTGTTTAGCTATGAGAATGGAGCCTTGTAGGTCATTCTAAGTATGGTGAAGCTACCGGCAGCTCGTATTTTTGGCTTCCCTCGCATTTTCAGCTTGCAAGCATTCCTGACCGTTTTGCGATAGCTGTGACCAAGCTTAAATCGCGTAATTCTGTAAACATCCCATATCTTAAGCCTCCGTTTCATCAGCGATCTCCATTCGTGATCTATCCGGGGTGGACCTTTGGTGATGGGTCTAATTTAAAAGAAGGGGATGACCTGTTTAATATGCAAAAGCTTGGAGTACAAGTAATTCCACGCTTCAATATTGGGATGTTAAGTGAAAAACCAATCGACAACGCTTGCAGCCGTTTTCAGAAATTCCGGCGGTCGGCTCATCGGCTGTGCACAGCAAAGCGGCATGTCTACTGAAATGAGAGAGTACGATGATCACTACCACCAATGGGCTGTAGAACTGAAAGATTTGGGATGTCTGATTGTGCTGGGGACAGCACGAGACTCAGGATATGCGGCGCCTGATCTGGGTGGTGTAGTGACCCGGAGATTACCCGTATGACTGAAATTTATGCTAAAATATTTTTAAAGTATATTCAGGATGTTTTGTGGAATTAAGTGGTTTGCTTGTCCGAACTTCGTTCCCGCTTGTTTGAAGCAAACGGTATACGTCATTGACTAGCGCGGCTGGACTGCGAATGATCCCCATCCATGCACTCGACGTGTAACTACATTAACCGTACCTAGCTCTACTCTGATACCCAATTAAGACAAAGCTAATTCCTCTTTCGTTCACTAAACCTATCCCATGGCTTATTTTTGTGTGTTCTACCTATGCTCACTGTTGGTAGTTTAAAGTCCTATCGGTTATATAGCGCACGATCGACGCGCTGTATATTGACCCCAGCGTGCTCTCGGAGTCTTCTTCACTAGGAAAGTTCCACACATGAATACCAGTTTCAACCTTGGCTTTACGCGTGCGTAGCTCATTGACGCCTGGTTTCCTTTTAACTTAATTACATGGACAAAGAATTTTTCACACTTCAGGCGCGAATTGCGCCTGAGGACGCCGAGGCACACATTTTTGTTTTGACAGGCGACCTTAAAGAGCGGAATTTCAAAGGAGCAGCCTGCTATGTATTCAGGCGTTAGGCTGAGACTATGTTAATACTCTTTCTACCTTTGTCGAGAAGAAAGGATACAAATCGTTTGAGGAATGCATGGTCGTCAAGGGCCTTTACAGCTGAGGGCGCTTTGTTAGATTCCGGAACCCCTGTAGTAATTGAACCCCGCCCATGGAAGGTCGGTTTTCTCTTGCTTTCACTGGTTTTACTGTCCCTTGCTTCCGGTTATCATTTTTTCAAGTTGTGCGATCTTAGCTAAAGGGGGCTTCCGTAGCGTTGTTAAGTTGGATTTCGCGGTGTTTATACTGGCTGCCTTCGAGCTTTCCCGTTCGGAGCATGGTTCCTGCTAGCTGAATCTTTAACTCCGGTGCATGCCGGCAACGTATAGGCCCTTGACTTACTAACCATGAACCATGTGACCACGGTTACATTTTCAACCCGCAACCTGGCCTTTGTCCTTCGCGACGTGCAAAAGAGTTTTCGCTACTGAAGCAGGAAGGAAGAAACTTCAATTGCTGGTGGCGAAAACGCAAAGGGACGCAAAAGCAGTTACGTCGCCCTGACGACAAAGCGGTAGCAAGCGGAGCAGTATTCGTCTCGATTCTTTGCGATGAAGTCGGTCAAGCAAGAAAGGTTAGGTCAGGATTCCGTTCGCATTAGGCATACGTACAGGTGAAGTTCGATATTGCAAATGGTTGTCCGGGTCCAGCCTTAAGGATTAGAAAACACGCGGACCATATTACGCGGCCTTAAAACGGAAAGTGCCACGTCTATCACACTTCAGGCATTTAGATTTTAATAATTTTATGGGATCGACCACCCCACATTATTTGGGACAATAATTTAAAACCAAAGCGCCAACTGTAATATGCGTCCTGTAGCCGACTGGATATTACGCGGTTCAAGTTGAAAAATTCTAACTAGAATTATTGCATTTTATACTTAGACGACCGGAATGGTTAATTTAATTGCTGGCTGAGTTCGAATGCTTGACTTCCTCACCGACATTTTTGCTTGGATCTTGTTTCGGTTGCAAGGCGCGAATGCGATGTGTGCCGTGTGTCCTCCGTTTCCGTAGCTGGGACCATAGCGGTGTCGTTTTCAGGACTTAGTAACATGAGCTTTTACGGTACCCAACAATGTTTCCAGGCAACCTGATCTGCCTTTTCAAATGACTCAAGGGCTATCGCAACAAGCCGCTTGCTATATTGGTGACCTAGACTCCGGAAGATCCTCAGGGCCAGATATTGTAAACTTTACTCCACCGAGCCCGTTCTACTTAATTTTTATATTTTCCGGGTTATTTTTGCATATATTAGCCTAGTGTTTTGTCATTTGCGTGGAATCTGGAGACCCGAAGGCATGGTCTGACCTTAGCGTTGTATCACACTCGGTGCCAACCTTTCGGGACGTAGGTCCAATTTTGTGGTTCGCTCATCTTGAGGCTGAGTTTTATACCCAGAGGATGACTTCCGACTACGCGACGTGTAGCAAGCTCATGTATTATCCCCCCGATGAGGTATGAATGTAGGTTCAAGGCGCCATCCTTTCATAGACCGAAATTCGCTATATGGCTCCCAAGGAAGGTTACGATTAAGCGTTTCCTGCCCCTGAGAAGGTTCGCTGCGGTGGCTTTCCAGAGATCGGCAGCTGGGCGACAAACTGCTCACAACCAGGCTACGATAAATGCAGCAACTTTCTTCCTCAACCATAGAGGAGACTTTACCTCGCCAACTATGGCTTCAGCGCCTACCGGAAAACACGCACGCGATTCTTGCTATCGTGAGCTCCGTTAGGCTCAGACAACTAGCAGTTAGAGTAGACCGAGTCATTCAGCGCTCACAGACACAAGCCGATGCTAGCAACGTCAATGCCGTCGCGCCCCAATGTACTTCTATCCCTGGCTTACACTCAAGTATAGAAGACCTGCAAATACACGTTGTGCCACAGAATCGCAAGGTTCAACAGCTTACTATGAACCGTCATCGTCATGGCAGCGCAAAATTGCCTTTCAACCGTTCCAAGTCCAGCAACGGGCTGGCGTTCGGTTGGAACCATCAACGCTTTGCTACTGCAGTTCGTAAATGTCTCCAGCAATGCAGCTTAGCGGGGAAGCAAAGAAACTTCTCGGCTGACCCGTAACGGAGACGGACGCAACCGACCAACAGCAAAGTCGCCTCATCCGCGGTAAGGACTTAACTGCAGGCATTGTGTTCTTGATCTACACTGGAGCGGAAGTTAGCCTTATACTCCGACCAGGCTGCGTTCTGGCAATGACACATTAAGCAAGCATTCAACAACATGCTGCAAACGCACAATTTACGCCTCCTCCGTACCTACCGCTGGCCCTTCATAGTAACAGCCGTGCCTTTCGCCGTCCTAAATAAGGCTTTCTTTAGCGCTTCTACCTTATCCTTAACGCCAAAAGGAAGAAGTTTATCGACTCCAGGACACAGGTCTGTGGTAACTGGACTACGGTCAACGTGGATGTTAATATTCCCATTCGTGTTCTACCTCAAGCTTTACAGGCTTGTATAGAATTTTTCAACAAACATTCTAAACTCGTTTGCGTTCCGAACGACTTGTTCCCCGTGTCGTCAGATGTCACACATCGCATTTGCACTGTGTCCACCTGTTTTGACCAGCCCTCCCAGACTAGCCCCGGACGAGCTCAAAAAGGTTAAGGATGCATTGGAGAAAATGCTATAACTGCGAATATCCTCCCTCCCAAAAGTCTATGGGCATCACAATTACACATGGGGTTGAAGCGATTCGGTGACTGGCGCCTTTTGGTGACCCCAGGGTACTCAACAAACTCTCCGTCCGGCATAAATACCTAATCCCGTAAATGCACGAATTAACCTTAACACTAGCTGGTAAGCTTATCTTTAGCAACGTCCACTTAGCTCGCGCATAAGATCTGGTACCGGTGGCGCCAGACGACATTGGTAATACAACAGCCATCCCACCATTCGGCCTATTCGAGCACCGCAGGATGCCTTTCGGCCGCAGCAACGCTATTCAAACTGTTCAGCTGTTCATTCCTGAGGTAACGCGCGGACTCAAGGCTCTTTACCTTTACCTAGATGATATTCGCACCACCAGCTCTTCTGACGATGAAAGGATTCATCGCCTCGACGCTTTCTGTTAACGTTTGACGTAATATGGGTTCACGGTTAACCGATAAATGCGAGCTTGGTCAATGCTCCATCGACTATCTTAGCCACCAAATATCCTCCTGTGGTATTGAAGATTCGCCAGATAATATCCAACACAGAAGGACCATCCTGCTCCTAGTTCCATGCAACAATTAACCCGATTCTTTTGCCTGGTCAACTATTATAGACACTGTAATCCTAACTGCGCGAGAATTGTTCAACCAATGACCGACTTGCTGAGCGGTAACCAACGGTCTTTGCTTTTTCCAGACGACGCTAGACAGCCTTTTAAGAAGCTTAAAGACGCCATCTGCAACCTATGTTTTTCGCCCACTCAGATGCGTCAGCACCAATCAGCATGACAACAGACGGCTCCGATCCCGTCGTCTGTGCAGTTCTGCCATAACACATTGACCATGGCTGGATACATCTATAAATAACTAACTAAACATTTTATTCTCGCCGAAGCAGGGCACGCCTTGTGGGCATGCTCAGCATATTGCAAAATTGTACATGAGAGCATGTTTAGTAGCAACAAGCGCGGGAGTAGTACAGTTGGAGACAGTAGTGTGGACCCATATGGCCCAAAAGTTGTACGAAGTCTATGTCCACAGATTAGAACCAGATCAATAATGTGGAGTATGTTGATGAGGAACTAGTCCGATGAGGTTGTGTGCACAGTGTGGGTCAGGTGAGTGAAGCCTGAGGAAAAAGCTGCAAAAGATTTAAGAATAGTGGCATGTCACTAATCAAATATGTAGGCGTGTTCGTGCGAGAGCAGATATATGCACAGAATTTGTAGAGGCGGTATCGGTCAACCTGCCACTGTGTGTTAGGTGCGGTGATTTTATTGTGTGGCGAGTTACATCCGCCACGTCGCAGTGTTGTTAAACAGATATTTGTGGCCTTTTGTAGGGAGAACGCTTGTCAAACGCAGACCTATCACGTTCTGGTACACTGCCGACTGGTGATGTGACATTAAAATGATTGCATCCGACCAGTTACCCTCGTGGATATTTGCACTCACGTTTCGCCAATTTGTTTCCCGTGGTTGTGTAATCTGCTTCGGCGCAGGCCGCAAGTGGCTGGAGCCGTTAAAGTCGGACGACACAGGTGGCTTGTATTGATTTGATTAGTTTTCTGGGTGCTTTAGTGTGTCACGATTGCAAAGTGCGGGTGATTTCTTTTTCTGTATTGATTCCGTATCCATGGGAGCGTCGCAGGTATGTCCTCAGAGGTGTTCCGTGCAAGTTTTTATCCTTTAGAACAAGGAAGAGAAGAAAAGCAGTTGCTTCTCGAAACTTTTACAACTTGCCGAATCGCCTCACACCACCTTCGGTAGGGAAGTATTAGCTATCTACCCAGGCATCCGACATTTCCCTCACCATCTCGAAGCTCGACCTTTTACAGTCCTCACTGACAACAAGCCATCTATCTACGCCATCAATGGCGCAACTTGCAATATTCTTAGCGGGCAACAAAACACTTAGACTACCTTTCTCAGTTAACGACAGACGTGCGATGGGTCTCAGGTGCTCTCAATTGCATCGCAGATCCACTTCCACGCACCCAAAAGATCAGCTTTACGCCCGAGACCAACCTCGATTAAGCCGCCTTGGCTGCCGCCCAGCAAGCTTATCCGGATATGGACAAGCTACTACCCATCACTTACTTGAATCTACGCGTGATGTTACTCGGTGTATCTAAGTGGACCATTCTTTGTGACGTTTCAAAAACTTCGCCCCAACTCGTAGTTCCTACTTCGGTGCACCGACTTGATTGCAACGCTTTACACAAACTGTGTCCTCCCGGCACACGTGCTTCGCCGAAGCGCGCAACCGTATGCTTCTGATGCTCTAACGCTACCCGCGATGTCCACCTTTGGGCAAGCGCATACTTGAGCCTTCCTCCCGCCAAGGTATACAGACACCAAAAGCCCAACTGGCCTCTTTCTTGCTCCTGACTCCCTTTTTGCACACCTTCACGCCGACCTGGTCGGACCTTTGCCCCCATGCAAAGGCTACATGTACCCCTCTCAATTGTGTCGACCGCTTCACCCGTTGACCAGTATCGCTTCCCAAGGTCAACTACTCACCTGCGACAGTTGCACAAGCCTTTCTAGAAGCGGGGGTAGACCAAGCTGGTTGCCCAATCGTAGTCCTCTCCGACAGTGCTTCACGTTTTGACAGATTCTTCGACAAACTTCTTAACGTTCTTTGGTGCCAAGGACCGCATACAATCCCTCAGCTAGCGGGATGGTAGAAAAGTGCTACTAGCAACTGAAATCATCACACTGTGACTTAGCTAACACATTCCGACGCCAAGCACTTCCACTCATACTCTTAGGCATAAGAAACACGATTAAGGTGCCTCTGCACGCCACGCCACCTTTGCTAGTCTTTGGATGCGTACAACGCTTACTTGGTGAACTGGTTTCATCAAAAGCGCAAGAAACTATCGAGTAGGACGGGTACGCAACTAGCCCATCTCCTTTCATGCGACAGCTTCAGCGTGTGCAACCCAAAGCATAAAGCTTGCGTATCAACGTAAACAAAAGCGTAACTTCCTGCAAGAACGTAAACATTTGCACCGAGAGCGTACGCCGGCCACCCCAACCAATTTTTCTGGCCCGTGCAGCGTCGTACGCATAAATGACATGACGTTTACTGTTGACTACAACGGTACGACTGGGATGATCAACGTCCATGAACTCAAGCCAGTATTCCACGACAAGTCTGGCTCCTTGGTTCACAAAGCACCAACACAGCTAGCACCGCAATCTCGGACCAGTTGGTTCGCTCCAGCGGAACCTACGACCTCATCCGACAGCACTCCAAATCGCCCTACTATTCATCAACGTGGTAGGAAGCTCAAAACTCGACTTCGTTTTTGGGACATTGTTAGCACTTGCTATTTTACATAGAACGAGCCACTGAAATTTTCTTGTTCTTACCAAAGCTTTTCCAAATCCACAAAAATAGAACAAAACCATTTTGAAACCACCAAAAAGCAAACTTTTTGAAAACCCAAATCCTACTTGGCACTAATTTTTGCTTTGCGCTCGTTTGTGCATTGCTATGCATTTACGCTGCTTTTTCAGTTAGCATTCCATATACACCATCGGTTGGTTGCACTTCGGTTTCTCTTTTCGCTGGACCCTTGCACGTTAATTGGAAGTGGAACGAACTTTCTGCTCAACGGCCTATGCGAACTTTACTAACGGCCGCCCCACAAACAGATTCTTCACTTTTGGACACATTAGGGAGGGCACTGGTAGAAGCTCGCCAGGTTCCGATTGCAAGGTTCGCACCCGGCAGCTGTCTCAGGTTTCACAGCGGTCTCGCAGAAGGCTGGCCCGCGACGCACGATCCTAATGTAGATCGTATGACTGCATACGCAGTCCCTGCTGGGGTGGGCCATGTATCACTCTGGTGATTTCCCGGTTCACCTATGTAAAATTCTAAAATTATATCCTTGTATACCTAGGCGACCGGTGTGGTTTTGAGAATTAATTATTGAGTTCGAAGGCATGACTGCTCCTCGCCATGTTGGCTTGGCGCTCTTTTTGGTTGCAGCGCGCGACTGCCCTGTGTGCTGCGCATTCTCCCTTCCCCTAGCCAGAGCGTCAACCACGTTGTGTTTGATAGCTAGTTAACAGGGAACCCTTTATTGTACCAATAAATGTTTCCCTGCAACCTGATCTGCCTTTACAACTCGATCTCCGGGCGCCCTCTGCAGACCACCCGCTAAAGTCCGGTCGAGGGTTCCGTGTGCTTCAGTTTCCGGGGCGTAAGTGGGTAGTAGTAGACCGAGGGACTGAAAGACGTGATAAACCATAGACGGCTGGTCAACCACCTAGTAAGTTTCTGAGGTGGATAAACTGTTTGCTTGTGTCTCCTGTAGTGGCTAGCTGCACAGTACTGTCACAACTGCCGCTAGGACACAGGGCGCGAGGCGAATAGATTGCAGGCTTGAAGGCGCACGATAGGTGACTACTTTGCAACAGAATTAGAATTGCTATTGTACAGAGAAGGGGAAACGGCGATCATCATATAGGCTATGCACGACAACCTTTTTGTTGCCTGGCTAATCTGACACGGACGCGCAACATTATCCGCTCTCTTTGAAGCGCTGTTGTATCAGGGTTGAGTGAACCATATATTACCTTTGCTTTTGTCACTTTGTTACTGACCACTTTCATCATTGGCTTACATTCACAAATTTTAAGTTCAACTATGTTAGCAGGCTTGTGTCGTGCCGGCTTCATTTGCTGTTACTTGTGTTTGTGTTGCCTCCAAGTATCCTTAAATGTGCCTCTATTGTGCATTTTCTGCCTATGATGGTTTTGCCCCTGTATATTAAATTAATAGGTAGCCGGGCTCTACACTAATTGTGGACCCATGCAAAATTTTGAACAAGTTAATCTTTCATGTTCGCTCAGCCTACTTATGAACAGTTATGGGAAATTCGGTTACATTTTCTTTGCCGTGGTTCGATGTGGCCAACCCCCTGGTCATTTTTCAAGTGTTAACTGCCTTTTGTTTCTGTAAGCGCACTCAGCATTCTACAAGGTTTTCATTTGTGACTGCTTATTTGCCTATGCACGTGACTTCAGAAAGCATCGGTATCCTCGGCCCTATGCCGACACACGCGCCTCGTGACAAGCTTAAAGTAGCCATCCTTAAACGCACAACTTTGTCCGACCATGCATTCGTTCAGTACCTATGCTCTGGCCTCGAGCATTGTGATCGTACACAGTCTCATTCTTTCAGATACATGCAAGAGATTGCGCTTCCCCAACCTGCTTCTATGCTTTCACAACTCTGTAGTAATTGGCTTCAACCAGCAAGTCGGCGATACTAGCTGTTTTGACTTATGACCTACAACTGAATAAGCTGGCTAAAGTGGCCGACAAAGTGCACGAATATTTTGTTAAAATTCATGTGAATCACGCGGCTGGGGCATCCAATACAGGCAATGCAGTGAGTGCTACACTAGGGTACATTAGTGCTAAGTTCTCAAATTTAGAACTCAGTCTTTCTCACAGCAGGGGCAGTCGAATAGAAAACCAAAGATCCTTTTCCAGAAAAGGCCCCAGCAACTTCCAAAGACCATCAACGTTCCCTTACTGCTACATTTATTACCACTTTAGAGATGCAGCATGAAACTGCCAATCAGGGTGCACTCACCAGAAGTACTTCGCCAATTATACATTGGGAAACTTTGAAGCCAGCTAGTAAAGTTGACGGCTGCCGCTGGCCAAAGTAGTAGTCGCTTCTCGTACTGCTTTGATTCCCTGACCAAACTTCACTGTTTGGTTGACACCGACGAGGAGATAAGCGGCATACCACACTTCTTGGAGAAACGCCCATTACAGCCAGCTGGGACGAAGCTACATGATGCTAATCAGAGGATGGTCGCGACTTATGGGTATAAAATTCTCAAGCTCTGTTTTTGGCTACCGCCTACCTTACCTTTCCTTTTACGGGCTCAGACGTACAGTAGCCTATCGTCCGTATCGACTTTCTCAACAAATTTGGCCTTGTAGTAGTCATGCGGTGCAGAAAGTTGCTTGATGATGTCACTTGGTTAACTGCTTCCGGCGAGCTAACTGAAACCAACTTTTTCGGCCTACGAGTCTCTGTGCCCGTTCTTTCTCAGCATTCCGCGTCATGGCACAATTTCCATCACTTGCCAGAGTAAAGAACAACGCGAGGAAACCGAAGCATGAAGTGCAACCTCACATCATCACAACTGACCCACACGTGACGGCGAAAGCACGCCGACTTACACCCGAAAAACTACAGGCAGTTAAGAAGACGATCGAGTGCATGCTGAAGCTCTGGATCATTTGTCCTTCAAGCAGCCGTTGGTCACCTCCACGACACCTTTGCCTAAAAGGGCCGGCGATTGGCGCCCATGTAGCGACTACAGAGCACTGTATAACACCAGGGTTTCTGACAGATACCCTATTCCAAATATGCGCGATTCTTCGTTAGGACTGACGGGAAAGTCCATCTGTCCTAAAATTTCCCTTGTCAGAGCGTAACATCAAATTCTCATGGCCCCGAGAGATATTGCAAAACGGCAGTGCCCAATACTCCTAGCTTGCACGGGTTTCTCCAGATGCCGTTCTATCTCCGACATGCCTCGGAATCTTTCCATAGCTTAATGGTTCGAGTTCGGCGTTGTCTCGATTTTGTCTTCGTTTACAGGGATTACGTTGTTGTTGCAAGTGCTGCGGAAGAGGAACAATTAACACAAGAACTAAAATGTTCGTACGTTTCGCCTATCAGGGTATTACAATCAGCAAGAACAAATGCGTATTTGGCCAAGCTTCCATCGACTTCCTTGGCCACCGCTTGGATGCTAACGGGATTAACCCTTTGGCTGATAAATCAGAACCTATACTCCATTATCAACTGCTAAGTTCCGTTAAGAGCCTTCGCCTTTTTATCGGCATAGTTGACTACTACGGACGGTTTGGACATGACGGCGATGCAAGTGTATAACCTCTGACTGCCTTGATTAAAGGCAATCCCAAAAGCCATACGTTCACTCCAGAGACCGAAGCAGCGTTTAAAGAAGTTAACCCAACCTTGAGCAAACTACTTTACTTGCTTACATGAGAGCAAACAATAACGTCACACACCTACTCGAGACAGGTGCTTCATGACCCGCCATTGGTGCTGCACAGCAGCAGTTCGTAAATAACTGAACTGAACTCAAGTCTTTATTCTTACAGAAGCTGCAACCTGCCCTGGCCATGCACAGTATGTTTGGTCGCGAGCTTATTGCCATGTACCTGGCTGTACAGCAATTTCTTCAAAGGCTTGCAGGAAGAGCTTTTTCTTCTTGACAGTTCATAAGCATCTTGTTAATGCCTTGCGTGCAAGTTCTGAACGCCACTGTCTTAGATAGACGACACCCTTAGTATCTTTCCTGGTTTTTGTTAATATTCACTATAGTGTGGGTTCTAACAACCTGGATGCCGACGTACTATCCCGTGCTCAGGCTTTTGAGTGTGCACGCTCGCCCATCAATCTAAAATGGTTATTTATTGGCAAAATCAAGGTCCCGGATGCAACGCAGCTTTGACCGAACGCTATGTTTAAATTCTTGCAACAACCGGTGCTCAAATCGGACGCAAGAATCTGTCGCCATATTCAATAATCCTATCGGCTAGTGGTTTATGACCATCTTCATGGATTATCACACCTTGGTGTTCTGTCTGCTATGAAGCTAAATACAGGTCTTTGGAGCTGGTCAAACACGCCTACAGCCACTTGACAAGTGGCCAAAGTAGTTGTGGTGGTAAAGGACCACAAAAATGGCTAACGAGAAGCTTGGTCGGTTGTGAACCGTGTGCTCATGGGTCTCTAACCCTGCGTAGCAACTCCACTTTTTCTTATACACGTTCGAACGATAAGCTCTACCATTGTCGACCTTTCGCCCCAATTTAATCTTAGTGGCATATTCCACTACCTGCTATTCTCCCCTGATCCACTTAACTCATTCACTGGTTAAGAACGCCTGCTACGCCCTGTTTTCACACAGGGTAACCGTTGCATACGCCAGGCCCATTCGGACAGCATTTAGCTCTCACACTTAACAAATTTCGGGGCTCGTACTCGCACGCAAAACAACCGATCTGATACATAACATATTCCGCCATTCAACCGCCTTTAACTATCAAAACGGCACCGCACACTTTTATTTATACATTAACATAGTCTTGTTCAATTTCCTTGGCAGTTGGTTAGGTCCGTTTTACTTTTTCCTTGTTTTAAAGGATAACCTTAGTTGCACGGAACACCTTTGCTGACATACTTGCAACGCTCACCTGGCCACAGAACAACGAAATCATCCGCGCTTCGCAATTCTGATACACTAAAGGAACCCAAAAGACTAATCAAATCAATACAAGTCAAATGAGTCGTCGGACTTCAGCCGCTTTAACCACTTGCAGTGGACTCCGAAGGAGCCAACTACACAACCGTAGGAAACAAATGAGAGTAACATGGCTGTGAATATCCGCGAGGATAACCCGTCACATGTAATCATGCCAATGTCATATCACCGGTCGGCAGTGTTCCACGACGTAGTGAGTTTTCGTCTGGCAAGAGTCCTCTCTACAAAAATCCACAACTAGCTAGTTAAAAACACTGGGACGTGGCATGTAAAAGTCGTCACTCAATAACCTAACTGCCCTAAACAAGCGTCGGCAATTTGACCGACACCACATCTATGGAATTCTATGCATATATCTGCTCTCGAACGACTACACGTACATAGTTAATCAGTGACATGCCAACGTTCTTAAATTGTTTTTGCAGTTTTTTCTCATGACTCACTCCCCTGACCCGCACTGTGTGCACAACATCCTCGGACTAGTTCCTCACCGACATCCTCAAAATAATGATATAATTCTTACCTCTATAACTCGCATTCTGTGAACATGGACTTCATACACACTTTGGGCCATGTGGGCCTACACTACTGAGTCCAGCTGTACTACTCCCCCACTTGGTCCCGCTAATTCTACTATCATGTACACTATTGCAATGAAGAATGAACGATGAACAGTGAATTTCTAAGGGTTATGAAGCGTTGCTTTACAAGTCCCGTTGGATAGTGGGTGGGGATATCAACTTAACAATAATGATAATAAGGATAGTAAAATAGTTACTAATATACATATGAAAATAAGTACTTATCGTTTGCTTCGTTGAAGTGTTGCGATCCTCTTAGATTCACAGCACCTTAGATTCTTCGATTCACATTTAACAACAAATAATTCCATGGTAAACTCCAGGTGTAGGATGGAGACGTAGTGTTAAGTAACAAATTGTAAGTGGATGAGTGCATCGTCCAACCGTCTCTTAAATACTGTTAGTGTCGGTGCAGAGACGACCGATTCTAGGAGAGCATTTCACGGGTGACAGACACGAATGGAAAAGAAATTTCTGCTAACCGTGTCCAAAAGGCGCGCCTCGCTTTCTCATGGATTAAATATTTATTTATTTATTTAGTTCGGTTATTTCTAAGTCTCCAAATAGCCGAAACTGGCCGTACGCCTAGACAAGGAAACAATCCTAGTAAGCAACGGGTTCACCCATCAGACACTGAGCAACTACATCAGACAATTACGAAGGACGCAAGTGCATCGAGCCGAAGGTAGAACGCCCAAGGAAATTAAAAGAACTATGGTATCGGTGCAGATAATTAAAACTGTACAATAATCAGCGGAAGATAGAATTATAATGTACAATCGAAAATGAAGTGTATAAGCGCTATAGAACCCATCTTCTAGAGCGTGAGTCACGAGGAGGAACGATCGACACGTACGGTCTGACTTGAGTAGCTAGCTTAAAAGAAAAAATAACTGCATTTCCAACACATGTGCGCATTTGTGTGCCTGAAGTTGTGAGCTGTGGATTTCGAGAGTGAAGGAGTGCTAGAGTCCCACATCCGTTAAGTGGGTTGGGTGCTCTGCAGCGGAGCCTGTTCAACGTCAGTAGTGTCAGAAGTCTGGTGAGACGGTTGAGGCTCAAAGAAGGCGTTGAATACTGACGGGAGCATTAGAATCCTTTCTGGCAAATACAAAATAATTCCAGTTTTAAGAGCTGACTCTGAAAGGGCCTTCGTATGGCGGTGTCAAAAGTTGGCGAACTGCGTCGACGAGCACGAGGATGAGGGGACAAATATGCAAGGCAGGGTGAACATATTGACTTCTTGAAGTGTATTGTGGTAGATTTGGACGAGTGGCGCGGAGGTATTGTTTCAGTCATGCAGCATACGACGTAGGATAAACTTCCGCCGTGACCCTGGAATCCGGTACTAATTCTCCAGGAAGCTAACTCTGCAAGACTACGACCGAGATCTGCTTTCACAATTTGGCGGATACCGAGAAGAATGATCGGTAAAGGCTTCGGTCATTGGAAATCCGATGGTAGCGCAGTGAGTGCGATCTTGAGTTGGCGGTGAAAACGTTCCACTAAACCGTTAGCGGCCGGATTTGTGCCGTCGTGCGGAGAAGATAAAAACCAAGCATATGGTTGAGTTTGCGTACATTCGGAAATTATCTTGGGTCCGTTAAGCTTGGTGATGGTGGCAGGTGAGCCAAACTTGTATATCCAAGAGTTGATAAACTTTCGGGTCACGGTTTTGGCCAAGACAGCTCGCTGCTGCGCAGCGTGGGGCCAAGGTGTGCAACGATTGATATGTTAAGGCAAGGGTAAAAGCGTTAATTGGCGGTAGGGGTCCAGCGATGTCGACGTGGAAGTGCTTGAAGGGAGCATCGAACGCCAGAATGTTCCGAGAACAGTAATCGTGTAGCGAAGTACCTTGCAGTTCTGGCGAATAGTACAATCTTTCGCTTATTGCTGGATACCAGTGCGCATTTTTCCAGGTGTAGGGATCCGTGCTTGACTTGCAAGGGGCGCGGATGCTCGGATAAGAAATTCTATGCAACTCGTCAAAACTGTTGCGGAACGGATTTTCGAGGCTTTCCAGTGGCTATATCACGGGAAAATTGAGAGTCCGTGTTGCGAACAGGCAGATAACATGTCTACTAGCGCAATGTGTTTCCATCTGCTTAACTTCAGGCTCTGGTTATTGCTTGACTGGCAGCGATGTCTTCTAAGTTGGTTGTATAGCACGAAATCTTGTGAAGACCAATGCGGGAACAAGGGTCAAGTACAACGTTGTGAGCTAGCTCAATGTGTCGTAGGTCGTTTTTAAACTTTGATAAGTACTCCAAATGAGGAGTTTCCCGAAGTAAGAAGCAATCGGATGCACCACAAACAGCAAGTGAGGGTGGGTTGTGATCCATATGAATGGTAAATGCAGATCCTTTGAGCAACTGGTGAAAGTGTTTAACGGCGATATAAATAGTTAACGGTTACCGACCGAAGGTACTGCGTCGCGTCTAAGCACTTTGTAACTTGCAAGAGACGAAAGAGAGAGGCTGAAGTTGGGCTGAGGCTAACTTCGCAACTTGAGAAAATATATAAATATAGAAATGCACTTAAACATATACTACTAACGCGCTAGTCAGCGGTGTGAAATTTTGCCAAAGTTAAGTTAGGTGAACTGACCATGCTGATGGTGCAAGTGGCTTCTACTCCGGTGGGGGTTACATTTTGGTCTTCCTAGTAGATGAAAAATTATTCACCAATAGAGCATGTCGCTGCGGCTATCGAAAATTCTCTACGCTGGTTTATTCCATGACGACTGTGGAAGTGACGCACAGGTTGGGTATGTTAGCGTTATCGTTCAGATACTTGAGGGCGTGAGCAGCGGCCCGTATAGAAACGCCCAGGAATCGTTGAATTATGTTAAGCGGTTCAAGAGAATCTGCGCGTCATACTAAGGAGCTCGAACGTCTAAAGTGAATGCCTGCGGCGAGAAGACACTGATAACAAGTAATTAAATGAAGAAGTGTAGCACTCGACTGGCTGGGTGCTGCGCCCGGAAGGGATTAGACCAATGAATACGATAACACTTTGCTCTTGCATGGGGTAGAATAGTGGGAGTATATATTCCTTGTTGGCAAGTACGACTGCATTGGCTTTGTCAGGTGTACAATGGATGGAGTTCTACGTGTTTAAATTAAAATGCTTCTGGCCCCCTCGGACCATATTGGACACCTTGAATTTGTTTGTGGTGAAGTTCGCGCACAGCCGTAGTTGTACAGCTTATCTATGGAAACAGGATCTAGTTCACAACAACTTCAAAACAAAGTATCAGCGTCATCGGAAAGGGTTTCGCCCGGAATCCTAACGAAGGCAAAACACGAAGACTATTGGATCACACAGATTGCCAGGAGTACTGCACTGATGGCAGGCCGGAAAATTCGTTCAGCATGATTAGGTTCCTCAAGGTGCATAAGCACCAGCTTCTGGGTGGCGCTGCATTAAATTGGTTCCGTAGATAAATTCGGTTGGAGCCGGAAGATCTAAAAGTGAACAGGCCAATGTTTGAATGCCGAAGCCGATGTTTCAACATCTGGTGCTGCGTCTGACCGAAGTTCGGAAAATACCAGACCAACGCAGACGTAGGCGAAATTCGAGCAAGTCACATGTTCGGGCTCAACCATCCAGGTAATGTGTTTTTGATAGGTAGTCCAAAATGCACCATTTTAAGATATATATTGGACTTGGAATCACAGTTTGCGCGATGAATACCAATTAATCATCCAATTCGTCTACTCCCCTACAGAGATGCTGGAACTGCACCACCAGTTTCCCAAAGTTCGCTTGTTCACAGCACCTTCTCCGCTAACCAACAGAGTATTTATTATGCCAAATGCTTAACGTTGCTTGCTATAGAAACAGTCTGCCGGCTGCCATTGATTTGCTCCGGCGCCAGACAGAGACAGACGTCAGAACCTTCCTCTGTACGTTTATGAAGTTTGTAGGTAGGGCTACTGGCGTCAAGTGCGTCACCTAGATGGTGCACTGGCCATGGCGAACGATGTACATAACGTCTTTCATTCCGCACATCATGGCTTATGTCGCAATCATACAACCATAAATGTTATCAAGCTTTTCCTCCATCCACAACATGCAGAGGTTTATTAGTCGAAACGACGATGCTTAACTTTTGGAAATAGTTCGCTAAGCTGGAACGTATTGCACTAGTGATTAAATTTTATTGCACTGTAGCATTTCCTACGCTCTTCCCAACGCCTGCAGATCGGCCAAGAGCTGGACGACTGGTGTGGAAGGGTACGGCATACACGACAGGAATACGGTGGAGTCAATAACTAGCTGCTTGAGGAAGAAACTAATGAATGGGCTTTGTAGGTTTTGGTGAATAATATGAGTGACGTGCATAAGAGCGACCAACCTGAACTCAGAGAGACAAATCTGAAATAGGATGCATCCAAACGCGACATCCGATTGGCGGTCATCCAAAGTTTAACAGCTAGTGACGCTAACTGCCAAAGTATTATAACTTTGATAAAGTGTCTGACATCGGCTCCACGAATCCTCTTGTGGTTTTCAGAAGCGGTGAGCATGCAGTGATAAGCCACGGTAGTGGACAAGGGACGGTTACTCACGAAAGTAGTACGTGCACTTGCAAAACGTACGTCGGTGTTGGACTTCCATGCAGACACCTGCTGCACTTCGTACAACTTTACATAGTGGATGTAGACGAACTGGCGGTCAGCCGCCGGCGGACGAGAGAGAATACTAGGGCGCTGGCCGTTTTACTCGCGCACTTGGACGCGCCAATAATAGGACAGCCAGAACTGAGCGCCGACTGGAATATGGCATTGAACGACCTACGTGTGCTGCAGCAGAGACTGCAGCCGACGGACTTCCCTCTGTATACCGCGTGGCAACTAACATTGGTTGAACAAGCAGCCCTGCAAGGTATCTCCGTTTACGTGCCCGTCCAGTACACCTGGTCACTGAACAAAACATTAGCGCGTACAACTAGCTGCCGGAGTCCACATCTTTGGACTTGGACGCCGCATCTCTCCATCTGACGGTATTGCCGGAGGTGATGGCACGTCGGCCACCAACAAGGCGGTCATCTGCGACGAATGGAAGGTGGTAATCGCAAGCTGGGATAAAGGAGACAATATACCAGCGATTCCACCTAGTGCATAGCTGAGGAACGCCTTTTACAAAGCAAGGTGTGAACCCCGGAACGCGACAGCTGAGGAACCAAGCAATCATCTAACTTTGCAAGGGTTGGTGATAGATGAAGCTATATGCGCCGAATGCAGCTTACAAGCTCTGAAAGCAAACGAGGGACGAACAGTATCCTGCGTTCAATGCCCGCATTGTACGCGTTGGCATCATCGAAGCCGGCTTCTGCAGCCCCAAAATAACTGTTTTCTGGTGCTTTTCCAGAGCACGGATATGCGAATGACACTGTTCAATGAGTTGGTGACCTTATGCAGGCCCGACATGTCAACGTGTTTTCCTGTTTTGCCAAGTTGCCTGTGCACTAATAATATCGTTAAATATATGCAACCTCACTAATAAGTTACTTGCCATGTACCGATGAACGCAGACATAATTTCATCATTTTACGGCTATCGCATAAAGCCAATCACTGCGCAGCATGGTGCGGTGGTGTAACCCGTTGTTAATTGGCCCAACGTGGCTCTGGTGGTTTTATATGCGTGAATAATTTCAGATAAGTGTCCATATATGATTTGTCTATTCTTCCATGCCACCAACGAGTGGAATGAAATAACGTTTGAAGGAAAAAATACCACCGATATACAGTGTAAGACGAATAGCACACCTCTGACGAACCTATAGGTTGATCTATACTGTCGTCTTGTGCAATGTACGCATATACTACACCTTGTAGCTACAGTTGTGCGTATTTATCCATGGGTGTAAGGTATCGCATTCGTCAATACACTTGCTCAGTGTGAGCAGGTTGCATCCGCAAATACAGCCACTTTTCATTAGAATTTGTTCCATTATGTGCTAAGGGCCAGCAGTGCGCACTGGTGTATCCAATCGTTGCAGCGTGCAAACGGGTAACACTACCTGTAGCAATTGTTGTTTGGCAGCCAAGGTTTATGGCCCTTAGTAGCATCTGCATGCTGTTAAGTGGCAACAACAAGGGTAACGACTTTCCGAACAGCATGCTCTATTTGGACAAATGGCCACTTATAAATCAGAGCTACGTAGTCCCACTTCTTGGTAATTGATCGTGTTACATGTTGCCGCTACAAAGATTAAAATGTATTGCGGCCGTCGTCATGTTTAAAAACACAACACGGCAAATGTGCCAGTCAACTGCGTGCGCCAGATTTTAGTACTCGTTAAAATAGGCGATTGTTCGTCAATGCACGTAAGTCGGTAGCAGTTAACTGGGTGTATAGTTGATGCCTGAGATGGGTAACGAACTGTCAGTCGCACAACCTTACTACCGAAAGTGCTTGGGAAGAACGATGATATCAAGGGCTGGTAAATGTGCAAGTATTGTTCTCATGCGAAATTGTAGCCATTGCTAGCAGTACACCTCGTTGTCAGTGCATACCCCATTAGCTAAGCAGCGGAGAGGAATAGTATGGCAAGCCCGTAGTGCTATGAAATAGAGAGCCGTAATAACGGATGAAGCCAGAGCATGATGTTGACCGGAGAACCTGCTGCCAGCGCCGACGGAATACAGTACCAAGTAGAACACTGGTGCCTAAAAGTGATAAGTGCCAATGCAAGCATAACTAAGCAGACCTTGGTTGTGTAATTATACCAGCAATGTGAAAAACCTTTGAATAAGAATAGTAATTGCAATGGTGTGGTAGTATGGTTGGTTACATGGAGGGACAGAATGTGCGGCCGTACGGAACGCACTTGTAAATCTTTAAGCAGTGGATGGAAGCATCTCGATGATTAAAACAAACGGGCACCGAATGCATTGAATGTAATTGTTCCTAATTTTCCAGGTTGTTGCAGAAAGTTTTGGCACGCAATCACCCCAGGTATTGCTTATTACCATGCATTGCATAAATAATATATATGCCGAACTACTGAGGTAGTGAACGTACTTTGCTTTATCTATAACGTATTTGCAGAACACAGTAGAGAAAAGGTTCCTTATATAAAAATGACTGCGAACAAGGTTATGAAAATTACAGAAGGCAAAATGCAGAGGTATATATAGAGAAATTGTACGAAGTTCCAGTTATTCGACTAACGGCGCAAATGCAACGGCAGTGTAATGCACTGGCCTTAGTCGTTTTGCACTGCATGCAATTAGTTCTGCTGCTCTTTTGTGCGACGAATTATGAATCCTCATATTCATGTTATATGTACGTGTGTATTACAATAGTGCTGCTCCTGCGGGTGAAAGACGTGCAGCATTGCTGAAGGCGGTATTGAACGCAGGCACTCACAATCAGCTGTGTTTATTTCGTTGATATGGTATGCAACAGCAAATTGTTCTTCCACCGAGCAATTTGCAGGGTACGACGGTACATTTAAGATGTGTACGTATTTTTCAGTACACCGAACTCTAATTTGGGCCTAGAAACACGCAACCTATATAACGCGGCTATACCCGCTGCATCCGCTTTAAGTGATGTGTACTGTGTGGTAATTGAACTTTTTGCCTATGGTCCTATTACGTACTACGAGAGAAGGTACCGGATTATCAGCCTCTTATGGCCAGATTGCGGTGCGTTTATTGTCCTCATGTATAAACCGGATTATACACGAGAGTGGAACGCGAAAACCATCAATACGTCCATATCTAACTCGCTCAGGTGCGTTAGGCTGAACAGGCTTATCGCATCGGTACCCTGTTCAAAAGTTGTCCTGAGTGCAGCATATGGCCCAAAATGCCACATAGCGTTATAGTTTTATCATAGACTCAAAAGCTCTACGAGTAACAAAATCTGCTTGGTTATTTTGTAATGTACGCAATTAGCACGGAACATTTGGACAGTGCGTGATATTTATAAACCTTGTCAATAAATGTACACACAGTTTACGTGCAGGGACCCAACCACTCTGTGTGTGGTAAACTATTTCATTGAAGTGAACTCTTGATAACTACAATGTTAACCGATAAAAGAAAGTGAGAATCTCCGACTATACACCTCAGGTGAAACACCTTGACGTTCTGACTATCTGTTCAGTGACTCCCGCTGTTACATGCATACAATACCTGCATAATGGGTACTATGTACGGCCGGCAATGACACGTGTGCTTCTTTTCTAAGGAACTACTCCTATGAGAACGGATGTTTCGCGATGGGCAGATCAAACGTTCAATCATTAGTATTGCCATCCCGCACACTGTCAACATAGTATAAGCCTTCTACTCGTACTGGACCGCCTTAGCCTTTCGTTCATCTACCATATAACTCTGATCATGCCGGAACAGGCGTGCTTGAAAGCCCGCTCACAGACTTCGGGGGAGCCACTGACCGGTGCGGCAGGACTGTACAGACTTGAGATTCTGTGCACGCACTAAGTTTCCATTTAAACGCTGTGCGGTGATCAGTCATTGCGTCAAGCCTAGCTGGTAGGGTTAGGACAGCCAGTGGCCGGTGCGGCAGGGCTGCCCATTCTTGCAAGTCTGCGAACGTACTCAGGTCGCACTTCAAAGGTGGAAGAAAATGTTGCCGGCGTATTCCATGTCAACGAAATAAACACAGCTGATTGTGAGTGCCTGCGTTCAATACCGCCTTCAGCAATGCTGCACGTCTTTCACCCGCAGGAGCAGCACTATTGTAATACACACGTACATATAACATGAATATGAGGATTCATAATTCGTCGCACAAAAGAGCAGCAGAACTAATTGCATGCAGTGCAAAACGACTAAGGCCAGTGCATTACACTGCCGTTGCATTTGCGCCGTTAGTCGAATAACTGGAACTTCGTACAATTTCTCTATATATACCTCTGCATTTTGCCTTCTGTAATTTTCATAACCTTGTTCGCAGTTATTTTTATATACGGTACCTTTTCTCTACTGTGTTCTGCAAATACGTTATAGATAAAGCAAAGTACGTTCACTACCTCAGTAGTTCGGCATATATATTATTTATGCAATGCATGGTAATAAGCAATACCTGGGGTGATTGCTTGCTTAAGCTTTCTGCAACAACCTGGAAAATTACGAACAATTACATTCAATGCATTCGGTGCCCGTTTGTTTTGATCATCGAGATGCTTCCATCCACTGCTTAAAGATTTACAAGTGCGTTCCGTACCGCCGCACATTCTGTCCCTACATGTAACCAACCATACTACCACACCATTGCAATTACTATTCTTATTCAAAGGTTTTTCACATTGCTGGTATAATTACACAACCAAGGTCTGTTTAGTTATGCTTGCATTGGCACTTATCACTTTTAGGCACCAGTGTTCTATTTTGTACTGTATTCCGTCGGCGCTGGCAGCAGGTTCTCCGGTCAACATCATGCTCTGGCTTTATCCGTTATTACGGCTCTCTATTTCGTAGCACTACGGGCTTGCCATACTATTCCTCTCCGCTGCTTAGCTAATGGGGTATGCACTGACAACGAGGTGTACTGCTAGCAATTGCTACAATTTCGCATGAGAACAATACTTGCACATTTACCATCCCTTGATATCGTCGTGCTTCCCAAGCACTTTCGGTAGTAAGGTTGTGCGACTGACAGTTCGTTACCCATCTCAGGCATCAACTATACACCCAGTTAACTGCTACCGACTTACGTGCATTGACGAACAATCGCCTATTTTAACGAGTACTAACATCTGGCGCCCGCAGTTGACTGGCACATTTGCCGTGTTGTGTTTTTAAACATGACGACGGCCGCAATACATTTTAATCTTTGTAGCGGCAACATGCAACCCGATCAATTACCAAGAAGTGGGACTACGTAGCTCTGGTTTATAAGTGGCCATTTGTCCAAATAGAGCATGCTGTTCGGAAAGTCCTTACCCTTGTTGTTGCCACTTAACAGCATGCAGATGCTACTAAGGGCCATAAACCTTGGCTGCCAAACAACAATTGCTACAGGTAGTGTTACCCGTTTGCACGCTGCAACGATTGGATACACCAGTGCGCACTGCTGGCCCTTAGCACATAATGGAACAAATTCTAATGAAAAGTGGCTGTATTTGCGGATGCAACCTGCTCACACTGAGCAAGTGTATTGACAAATGCGATACCTTTCACCCATGGATAAATACGCACAACTGTAGCTACAAGGTGTAGTATATGCGTACATTGCACAAGACGACAGTATAGATCAACCTATAGGTTCGTCAGAGGTGTGCTATTCGTCTTACACTGTATTTCGGGGGTATTTTTTCCTTCATACGTTATTTCATTCCACTCGTTTGTGGCATGGAAGAATAGACAAATCATAAATGGATACTTATTCACGCATACAAAACCACCAGAGCCACGTTGGGCCAATTAACAACGGGTTACACCACCGCACCATGCTGCGCAGTGATTGGCTTTACGCGATAGCCGTAAAATGATGAAATTATGTCTGCGTTCATCGGTACATGGCAAGTAACTTATTAGTAAGGTTGCATATATTTAACGATGTTAGTAGTGTACAGGCAACTTGGCAAAACAGAAAAGCACGTTGACATGTCGGGCCTGCATAAGGTCACCAACTCATTGAACAGTGTCATTCGCATATCCGTGCTCTGGAAAAGCACCAGAAAACAGTTATGTTGGGGCTGCAAAAGCCAGCTTCGATGATACCAACGCGTACAATGCGGGCATTGAACCCAGTGTATTGTTCGTCCCTCGTTTGCTTTCAGAGCTTGTAAGCTGCATTCGACGCATATAGCTTCATCTATCACCAACCCTTGCAAAGTTAGATGATTGCTTGGTTCCTCAGCTGTCGCGTTCCGGGCTTCACACCTTGCGTTGTAAAAGTCGTTCCTCAGCTATGCACTAGGTGGAATCGCTGGTATATTGTCTTCTTTATCCCAGCTTGCGATTACTACCTTCCGTTCGTCGCAGAAGACCGCCTTGTTGGTGGCCGACGTGCCATCACCTCCGGCAATACCGCCAGATGGAGAGATGCGGCGTCCAAGTCCAAAGATGTGGACTCCGGCAGCTAGTTGTACGCGCTAATGTTTTGTTCAGTGACCAGGTGTACTGGACTGGCACGTAAACGGAGATACCTTGCAGGGCTGCTTGTTCAACCAATGTTAGTTGCCACGCGGTATACAGAGGGAAGTCCGTCGGCCGCAGTCTCTGCTGCAGCACACGTAGGTCGTTCAATGCCATATTCCAGTCGGCGTTCAGTTCTGGCTGTCCTATTATTGGCGCGTCCAAGTGCGCGAGTAAAACGGCCAGCGCCCCAGTATTCTCTCTCGTCCGCCGGCGGCTGACCGCCAGTTCGTCTACATCCACTATGTAAAGTTGTACGAAGTGCAGCAGGTGTCTGCATGGAAGTCCAACACCGACGTACGTTTTGCAAGTGCATGTACTACTGCCGTGAGTAACCGTCTTTAGTCCACTACCGTGGCTTATCTCTGCATGCTCACCGCTTCTGAATGCCACAAGAGGTTTCGTGGAGCCGATGTCAGACACTTTATCAAAGTTATAGTACTTTGGCCATTAGCGTCACTAGCTGTTAGACTTTGGATGACCGCCAATCGGAGGTCGCGTTTGGATGCATCCTATTTCAATTTTTGTCTCTCCGATTTCAGGTTCGTCGCGCTTATGCACGTCACTCAAATTATTCACCAAAACCTACAAAGTCCATTCATTAGTTTCTTCCTCAAGCTGCTAGTTATTGACTCCACCGTATTCCTGTCGTGTATGCCGTACCCTTCCACACCAGTCGTCCAGCTCTTGGCCGATCTGCAGGCGTTGGGAAGAGCGTAGGAAATGCTACAGTGCAATAAAATTTAATCACTAGTGCAATACGTTCCAGCTTAGCGAACTATTTCCAAAAGTTAAGCATCGTCGTTTCGACTAATAAACCTCTGAATGTTGTGGATGGAGGGAAAGCTTGATAACGTTTATGGTTGTATGATTGCGACATAAGCCATGATGTGCGGAATGAAAGACGTTATGTACATCGTTCGCCATGGCCAGTGCACCACCTGGGTGACGCACTTGACGCCAGTGGCCGAAGCTACAAACTTCATACAAGTACAGAGGAAGGTTCTGACGTCTGTCTCTGTCTGGCGCCGTAGCAAAACAATGGCAGCCGGCAGACTGTTTCTATAGCAATCAACTATAAGCAGTTTTCATCATAAATACGCTGTTGGTTAGTGGAGAAGGTGCTGTGAATAAGCGAACTTTGGGAAACTGGTGGTGCAGTTCCAGCATCACTGTAGGGGAGTAGACGTATTGGATGATCAGATGGTATTCGTCGCGCAACCTGTGATTCCAAGTCCAATATAAATCCTAACATGGTGCATTTTAGGCTACCTAATCAAAAACACATTACCTGGATCGTTGAGCCCGCACATGTGGCCTGCTCGAAGTTCGCCGACGTCTGCGTTCGTCAGGTATTTTCTGAACTTCAGTCAGACGTGGCACCAGATGTTGAAACATCGGCTTCGGCGTTCATACATTGGCCTGTTTACCTCCAGGTCTTCCGGCTCCAACCGAAGTTATCTACTGAACCAATTTAATGCTGCGCCACCCAGAAGCTGGTGATTATGCATCTTGAGGAAACTAATTATGCTGAATGAAGTTTCCGGTTTACCATCAAAGCAGTACTCCTGGCAATCCGTGTGATCCAATAGTCTTCGTATTTTGCCTTCGCTAGGATTCCGGGCGAAACCCTTTCCGATGACGCTGATACTTTGTTTTGAAGTTGTTGTGAACTAGATCCTGTTTCCTAAGATAAGCTGTACAACTACGGCTGTGCGCGAACTTCACCACAAACAAATTCAAGGTGTCCAATATGGCCCGAGGGAGCCAGAAGCATTTTAATTTAAACACGTACGACTCCATCCGTTGTACACCTGACAAAGCCAATGCAGTCGTACTTGCCAACAAGGAATATATACTCCCACTATTCTACCCCATGCAAGAGCAAAGGGTTATCGTATTCATTGGTCTAATCCCTTACGGGCGCAGCACCTAGCCAGTCGAGTGCTACACTTCCTCATTTAATTACTTGTTATCAGTGTCTTCTCGCCGCAGGCATTCACTTTAGACGTTCGAGCTCCTTAGTATGACCCGCAGATTCTCTTGAACCGCTTAACATAATTCAACGATTCCTGGGCGTTGCTTTACTTATCGCTGCTCACGCCCTCAAGTATCTGAACGATAACGCTAACTTACCCACCCTGTGCGTCACTTCCACAGTCGTCATGGAATAAACCAGCGTAGAGAATTTTCGATAGCCGCAGCGACATTCCCTATTGGTGAATAATTTGTTCATCTACTAGGAAGACCAAAATGTAACCCCCACCGGAGTCAAAGCCACTTGCACCATCAGCATGGTCAGTTCACCTAACTTAACTTTGGCAAAATTTCACACCGCTGACTGGCGCGTTAGTAGTATATGTTTAAGTGCATTTCTATATTTATATTTTCTCAAGTTGCGGCGATATCCTCAGCCCACCTTCAGCCTCTCTCTTTCGTCTCTTGCAAGTTACAAAGTGCTTAGACGCGACAAAGTACCTTCGGTCGGTAACTCATAACCATTTATATCGCCGTTAAACACTTTCACCAGTTGCTCAAAGGATCTGCATTTACCATCCATATGGATCATAACCCACTCTCACTTGCTGTATGTGGTGCATCCGGTTGCTTCTTACTTCGGGAAATTCCTCATCTGGAGTACTTATCAAAGTTTACAAACTACCTACGACACATTGATCTAGCTCACAATGTTGTACCTGACGCATGTTCTCGCATTGGTCTTCACAAGATTTCGTGCTAAACAACCAACTTAGAAGACATCGCTGATAGTCAATCAAGAACCAGAGCCTGCAGTTAAGCAGATGAAGTCAAATTGCGCTAGTAGACATGTTATCTGCCTGTTTTCAACACGGACTCTCGATTTTCCTGTGATATAGCCACTGGAAAGCCTCAAACATCCGTTCCCCAGCAGTTTTGACGAGTTGCATAGAATTTCTCATCCGAGCGTCCGCGCCGCTTGCAAGTCAAGCACGGATCCCTACAGCTAGACCAAAATGCGCACTGGTATCCAGCAATAAGCGAAAGATTGTACTATTCGTCAGAACTGCAAGGTACTTCGCCACACGATTACTGTTCTCGGAACCTTCTGGCGTTCTATGCTCCCTTCAAGCACTTCCAAGTCGACATCACTGGACCCCTACCGCCATCAAACGCTTTTACGCACGCCTTAACATATCAATCTTTGCACACCTTGGCCCCACTCTGTGCAGTAGCGAGCTGTCTTAGCCAAACCCGTGACACGAAAGTTTATCGAATCTTGGATATAAACGTTTGGCTCACCTGCCACCACCACCACACTTAAAGGACTCCAGATAATTTCCAAATTTACGCGACCTCAACCGCATGCTTGGTTTTTCTCTTCTCTGCACGACGGCATAAAAACCGGCTGCTAACCGTTTAGTGGAACGTTTTCATCGCCAACTCAAGCTCTCACTCACTGCGCTGCCATCGAATTTCTAATGACCGAAGCGTTTACCGATCCTTCTTTTCGGTATCCGCCAAATTGTGAAAGCAGATCTTGGTCTTAGTCTCGCACAGTTAGCTTCCTGGAGAATTAGTACCGGATTCCAGGGTCACGGCGGAAGTTTATCTTACGTCGTATGCTGCATGACTGAAACAATACCTTCGCGCCACTCGTCCAAATCTACCACAATACACTTCACGAAGTCAATATGTTCACCCTGCCTTGCACACTTGTCCCCTCATCCTCGTGCGCGTCGACGCAGTTCGCCAACTTTTGACACCGCCATACGAAGGCCCTTTCAGAGTCAGCTCTTAAAACTGGAATTATTTTGTATTTGCCAGAAAGGATTCTAATGCTCCCGTCAGTATTCAACGCCTTCTTTGAGCCTCAACCGCCTCACCAGACTTCTGACACTACTGACGTTGAACAGACACCGCTGCAGAGCACCCAACCCACTTAACGGATGTGGGACTCTAGCACTCCTTCACTCTCGAAATCCACGGCTCACAACTTCAGGCACACAAATGCGCACATGTGTTGGAAATGCAGTTATTTTTTCTTTTAAGCTAGCTACTCAAGTCAGACCGTACGTGTCGATCGTTCCTCCTCGTGACTCACGCTCTAGAAGATGGGTTCTATAGCGCTTATACACTTCATTTTCGATTGTACATTATAATTCTATCTTCCTCTGTTTATTGTACACTTTTAATTATCTGCATCGATACCATAGTTCTTTGAATTTCCTTGGGCGTTCTACCTTCGGCTGGATGCACTTGCGTCCTACGTAATTGTCTGATGTAGTTGCTCAGTGTCTGATGGGTGAACCCGTTGCTTACTAGGATTGTGTCCTTGTCTAGGCGTACGGCCAGTTTCGGCTATTTGGAAGACTTAGAAATAACCGAACTAAATAAATAAATAAATATTTAATCCATGAGAAAGCGAGGCGCGCCTTTTGGACACGGTTAGCAGAAATTTCTTTTCCATTCGTGTCTGTCACCCGTGAAATGCTCTCCTAGAATCGGTCGTCTCTGCACCGACACTAACAGTATTTAAGAGACGGTTGGACGATGCACTCATCCACTTACTATTTGTTACTTAACACTACGTCTCCATCCTACACCTGGAGTTTACCATGGAATTATTTGTTGTTAACTGTGAATCTAAGAATCTAAGGTGCTGTGAATCTAAGAGGATCGCAACACTTCAACGAAGCAAACGATAAGTACTTATTTTCATATTTATATTAGTAACTATTTTACTATCCTTATTATCATTATTGTTAACTTGATATCCCCACCCACTATCCAACGGGACTTGTAAAGCAACGCTTCATAACCCTTAGAAATTCACTGTTCATCGTTCATTCTTCATTGCAATAGTGTACATGATAGTAGAATTAGCGGGACCAAGTGGGGGATTAGTACAGCTGGACTCAGTAGTGTAGGCCCACATGGCCCAAAGTGTGTATGAAGTCCATGTTCACAGAATGCGAGTTATAGAGGTAAGAATTATATCATTATTTTGAGGATGTCGGTGCGGAACTAGTCCGAGGATGTTGTGCACACAGTGCGGGTCGGGGGAGTGAGTCATGAGAAAAAACTGCAAAAACAATTTAAGAACTTTGGCATGTCACTGATTAACTATGTACGTGTAGTCGTACGAGAGCAGATATATGCATAGAATTCCAGAGATGTGGTGTCGGTCAAATTGCCGACGCTTGTTTAGGGCAGTTAGGTTATTGAGTGACGAGTTTAACATGCCACGTCCCAGTGTTTTTAACTAGCTAGTTGTGGCTTTTTGTAGAGAGGACTCTTGCCAGACGAAAACTCACTACGTCGTGGAACACTGCCGACCGGTGATATGACATCGGCATGATTACATGTGACGGGTTATCCTCGCGGATATTCGCAGCCATGTTACTCTCATTTGTTTCCTACGGTTGTGTAGTTGGCTCCTTCGGAGTCCACTGCAAGTGGTTAAAGCGGCTGAAGTCCGACGACTCATTTGACTTGTATTGATTTGATTAGTCTTTTGGGTTCCTTTTGTGTATCAGAATTGCAAAGTGCGGATGATTTCGTTGTTCTGTGGCCAGGTGAGCGTTGCAAGTATGTCAGCAAAGGTGTTCCGTGCAACTAAGGTTATCCTTTAAAACAAGGAAAAAAATAAAACGGACCTAACCAAATGCCAAGGAAATTGAACAAGACTATGTTAATGTATAAATAAAAGTGTGCGGTGCCGTTTTGATAGTTAAAGGCGGTTGAATGGCGGAATATGTTATGTATCAGATCGGTTGTTTTGCGTGCGAGTACGAGCCCCGAAATTTGTTAAGTGTGAGAGCTAAATGCTGTCCGAATGGGCCTGGCGTATGCAACGGTTGCCCTGTGTGAAAACAGGGCGTAGCAGGCGTTCTTAACCAGTGAATGAGTTAAGGGGATCAGGGGAGAATAGCAGGTAGTGGAATATGCCACTAAGATTAAATTGGAGCGAAAGGTCGACAATGGTCGAGCTTATCGTTCGAACGTGTATAAGAAAAAGTGGAGTTGCTACGCAGGGTTAGAGACCCATGAGCACACGGTTCACAACCGACCAAGCTTCTCGTTAGCCATTTTTGTGGTCCTTTACCACCACAACTACTTTGGCCACTTGTCGGATGGCTGTAGGCGTGTTTGACCAGCTCCAAAGACCTGTATTTAGCTTCACAGCAGATAGAACACCAAGGTGTGATAATCCATGAAGATGGCCATAAACCACTAGCCGATAGGATTATTGAATATGGCGACAGATTCTTGCGTCCGATTTGAGCACCGGTTGTTGCAAGAATTTAAACATAGCGTTCGGTCAAAGCTGCGTTGCATCCAGGACCTTGATTTTGCCACTAAATAACCATTTTAGATTGATGGGCGAGCGTGCACACTCAAAAGCCTGAGCACGGGATAGTACGTCGGCATCCAGGTTGTTAGAACCCTCACTATAGTGAATATTAACAAAAACCAGGAAAGATAATAAGGGTGTCGTCTATCTAAGACAGTGGCGTTCAGAAATTGCACGCAAGGCATTAACAAGATGCTTATGAACTGTCAAGAAGAAAAAGCTCTTCCTGCAAGCCTTTGAAGAAATTGCTGTACAGCCAGCTACATGGCAATAAGCTCGCGACCAGACATACTGTGCATGGCCAGGGCAGGTTGCAGCTTCTGTAAGAATAAAGACTTGAGTTCAGTTCAGTTATTCACGAACTGCTGCTGTGCAGCACCAATGGCGGGTCATGAAGCACCTGTCTCGAGTAGGTGTGTGACGTTATTGTTTGCTCTCAAGTAAGCAAGTAAAGTAGTTTGCTCAAGGTTGGGTTAACTTCTTTAAACGCTGCTTCGGTCTCTGGAGTGAACGTATGGCTTTTGGGATTGCCTTTAAGCAAGGCAGTCAGAGGTTAAACACTTGCATCGCCGCCATGTCCAAACCGTCCGTACTAGTCAACTATGCCAATAAAAAGGCGAAGGCTCTTAACGGAACTTAGCGGTTGATAATGGAGTATAGGTTCTGATTTATCAGCCCAGGGGTTAATCCCGTTAGCATCCAAGCGGTGGCCAAGGAAGTCGATGGAAGCTTGGCCAAATACGCATTTGTTCTTGCTGATTGTAATACCCTGATAGGCGAAACGTACGAACATTTTAGTTCTTGTGTTAATTGTTCCTCTTCCGCAGCACTTGCAACTACAACGTAATCCCTGTAAACGAAGACAAAATCGAGACAACGCAGAACTCGAACCATGAAGCTATGGAAAGATTCCGAGGCATGTTGGAGATAGAACGGCATCTGGAGAAACCCGTGCAAGCTAGGAGTATTGGGCACTGCCGTTTTTGCAATATCTTTCGGGGCCATGAGAATTTGATGTTACGCTCTGACAAGGGAAATTTTAGGACAGATGGACTTTCCCGTCAGTCCTAACGAAGAATCGCGCATATTTGGAATAGGGTATCCGTCAGAAACCCTGGTGTTGTACAGTGCTCTGTAGTCGCTACATGGGCGCCAATCACCGGCCCTTTTAGGCAAAGGTGTCGTGGAGGTGACCAACGGCTGCTTGAAGGACAAATGATCCAGAGCTTCAGCATGCACTCGATCGCCTTCTTAACTGCTTGTAGTTTTTCGGGTGTACGTCGGCGTGCTTTCGCCGTCACGAGTGGATCAGTTGTGATGATGTGACGTTGCACTTCATGCTTCGGTTTCCTCGCGTTGTTCTTTACTCTGGCAAGTGATGGAAATTGTGCCATGACGCGGAATGCTGAGAAAGAACGGGCACAGAGACTCGTAGGCCGAAAAAATTGGTTTCAGTTAGCTCGCCGGAAGCAGTTAACCAAGTGACATCATCAAGCAACTTTCTGCACCGCATGACTACTACAAGGCCAAATCTTTTTGAGAAAGTCGATACGGACGATAGGCTACTGTACGTCTGAGCCCGTAAAACGAAAGGTAAGGTAGGCGGTAGCCAAAAACAGAGCTTGAGAATTTTATACCCATAAGTCGCGACCATCCTCTGATTAGCATCATGTAGCTTCGTCCCAGCTGGCTGTAATGGGCGTTTCTCCATGAAGCGTGGTATGCCGCTTATCTCCGCGTCGGTGTCAACCAAACAGTGAAGTTTGGTCAGGGAATCAAAGCAGTACGAGAAGCGACTAATACTTTGGCCAGCGGCAGCCGTCATCATTACTATCTGGCTTCAAAGTTTCCCCATGTATAATTGGCGAAGAACTTCTGGTGAGTGCACCCTGATTGGCAGTTTCATGCTGCATCGCTAAAGTGGTAATAAATGTAGCAGTAAGGGAACGTTGATGGTCTTTGGAAGTTGCTGGGGCCTTTTCTGGAAAAGGATCTTTGGTTTCTATTCGACTGCCTCTGCTGTGAGAAAGACTGAGTTCTAAATTTGAGAACTTAGCACTAATGTACCCTAGTGTGGCACTCACTGCATTGCCTGTATTGGATGCCCCAGCCGCGTGATTCACTTGAATTTTAACAAAATATTCGTGCACTTTGTCGGCCACTTTAGCCAGCTAATTCAGTTGTAGGTCATAAGTCAAAACAGCTAGTATCGCCGACTTGCTGGTTGAAGACAATTAGTACAGAGTTGTGAAAGCATAGAAGCAGGTTAGGGAAGCGTAATCTCTTGCATGTATCTGAAAGAATGAGACTGTGTACGATCACAATGCTCGAGGCCAGAGCATAGGTACTGAACGAATGCATGGTCGGACAAAGTTGTGCGTTTAAGGATGGCTACTTTAAGCTTGTCACAAGGCGTGTGTGTCGGCATAGGGCCGAGGATACCGATGCCTTCTGAAGTCACGTGCATAGGCAAATAAACAGTAACATATAAAAACATTGTAGAATGCTGGGTATCCTTGCAGAAACGAAAGGTAGTTGACACTTGAAAAATGACCAGGGGGTTGGCCACATCGAACCACGGCAAAGAAAATGTAACCGAATTTCCCATAACTGTTCATAAGTAGGCTGAGCGAACATGAAAGATTAACTTGTTCAAAATTTTGCATGGGTCCACAATTAGTGTAGAGCCCGGCTACCTATTAATTTAATATCCAGGGGCAAAAACCATCATAGGCAGAAAAATGTACACTAGAAGAACATTTAAGGATACTTGGCGGCAACACAAGCACAAGTAACAGCAAATGAAGCCAGCACGATGCAAGCCTGCTAACATAGTTGAACGTAAATTTGTGAATGTAAACCAATGATAAAAGTGGTCAGTAACAAAGTGACAAAAACAAAGATAATATATGGTCTACTCAACACTGATACAACAGCGCCTTCAAAGAGAGCGGATAATGTTGCGCGTCCGTGTCGCATTAGCCAGTCAACAAGTAAGTTGTCATGCATAGCCTATATGATGATCGCCGTTTCCCCTTCTCTGTACAATCGCATTTCTAATTCTGTTGCAAAGTAGTCACCTATCGTGCGCCTTCACGCCTGCAATCTATTCGCCTCGCGCCCTGTGTCCTAGCGGCAGCTGTGACAGTCCCGAGCAGCTAGCCACTACAGGCGACACAAGCAAACAGTTTATCCACCTCAGAAACTTACTAGGTGGTTGACCAGCCGTCTATGGATTATCACGTCTTTCAGTCCCTCGGTCTACTACTACCCACTTACGCCCCGGAAACTGAAGCACACGGAACCCTCGACCGGACTTTAGCGGGTGGTCTGCAGAGGGCGCCCGGAAATCGATTTGTAAAGGCAGATCAGGTTGCAGGGAAACATTTATTGGTACAATAAAGGGTTCCCTGTTAACTAGCTATCAAACACAACGTGGTTGACGCTCTGGCTAGGGGAAGGGAGAATGCGCAGCACACAGGGCAGTCGCGCGCTGCAAGCAAAAAGAGCGCCAAGCCAACATGGCGAGGAGCAGTCATGCCTTCGAACTCAATAATTAATTCTCAAAACCACACCGGTCGCCTAGGTATACAAGGATATAATTTTAGAATTTTACTTAGGTGAACCGGGAAATCACCAGAGTGATACATGGCCCTCCCCAGCAGGGACTGCGTATGCAGTCATACGATCTACATTAGGATCGTGCGTCGCGGGCCAGCCTTCTGCGAGACCGCTGTGAAACCTGAGGCAGCTGCCGGGTGCGAACCTTGCAATCGGAACCTGGCGAGCTTCTACCAGTGCCCTCCCTAATGTGTCCAAAAGTGAAGAATCTGTTTGTGGGGCGGCCGTTAGTAAAGTTAGCGTAGGTCGTTGAGCAGAAAGTTCGTTCCACTTCCAATTAACGTGCAAGGGTCCAGCGAAAAGAGAAACCGAGGTGCAACCAACCGATGGTGTATATGGAATGCTAACTGAAAAAGCAGCGTAAATGCATAGCAATACACAAACGAGCGCAAAGCGAAAATTAGTGCCAAGTAGGATTTGGGTTTTCAAAAAGTTTGCTTTTTGGTGTTTTCAAAATGGTTTTGTTCTACTTTCGTGGATTTGGAAAAGCTTTGGTAAGAACAAGAAAATTTCAGTGGCTCGTTCTATGTAAAATAGCAAGTGCTAACAATGTCCCAAAAACGAAGTCGAGTTTTGAGCTTCCTACCAAGTTGATGAATAGTAGGGCGATTTGGAGTGCTGTCGGATGAGGTCGTAGGTTCCGCTGGAGCGAACCAACTGGTCCGAGATTGCGGTGCTAGCTGTGTTGGTGCTTTGTGAACCAAGGAGCCAGACTTGTCGTGGAATGCTGGCTTGAGTTCATGGACGTCGATCATCCCAGTCGTACCGTTGTAGTCAACAGTAAACGTCATGTCATTTATGCGTACGACGCTGCACGGGCCAGAAAAATTGGTTGGGGTGGCCGGCGTACGCTCTCGGTGCAAAAGTATACGTTCTTGCAGGAAGTTACGCTTTTGTTTACGTTGACACGCAAGCTTTGTGCTTTGGGTTGCACACGCTGAAGCTGTCGCATGAAAGGAGATAGGCTAGTTGCGTACCCGTCGTACTCGATAGTTTCTTGCGCTTTTGATGAAACCAGTTCACCAAGTAAGCGTTGTATGCATCCAAAGACTAGCAAAGGTGGCGTGGTGTGCAGATGCACCTTAATCGTGTTTCTTATGCCTAAGAGTATGAGTGGAAGTGCTTGGTGTCGGAATGTGTTAGCCAAGTCACAGTGTGATGATTTCAGTTGCTAGTAGCACTTTTCTACCATCCCGCTAGCTGCGGGATTGTATGCGGTCCTTGGCACCAAGGAACGTTAAGAAGTTTGCCGAAGAATCTGTCAAAACGTGAACCACTGTCGGAGAGGACTACGATTGGGCAACCAGCTTGGTCTACCCCGCTTCTAGATAGGCCTGTGCAACTGTCGCAGGTGAGTAGTTGACCTTGGGAAGCGATACTGGTCAACGGGTGAAGCGGTCGACACGATTGAGAGGGGTACATGTAGCCTTTGCATGGGGGCAAAGGTCCGACCAGGTCGGTATGAAGGTGTGCAAAAAGGGAGTCAGGAGCAAGAAAGAGGCCAGTTCGGCTTTTGGTGTCTGTATACCTTGGCGGGCGGAGGCTCAAGTATGCGCTTGCCCAAAGGTGGACATCGCGGGTAGCGTTAGAGCATCAGAAGCATACGGTTGCGCGCTTCGGCGAAGCACGTGTGCCGGGAGGACACAGTTTGTGTAAAGCGTTGCAATCAAGTCGGTGCACCGAAGTAGGAACTACGAGTTGGGGCGAAGTTTTTGAAACGTCACAAAGAATGGTCCACTTAGATACACCGAGTAACATCACGCGTAGATTCAAGTAAGTGATGGGTAGTAGCTTGTCCATATCGGGATAAGCTTGCTGGGCGGCAGCCAAGGCGGCTTAATCGAGGTTGGTCTCGGGAGTAAAGCTGATCTTTTGGGTGCGTGGAAGTGGATCTGCGATGCAATTGAGAGCACCTGAGACCCATCGCACGTCTGTCGCTAATTGAGAAAGGTAGTCTAAGTGTTTTTTTGCCCGCTAAGAATATTGCAAGTTGCGCCATTGATGGCGTAGATAGATGGCTTGTTGTCAGTGAGGACTGTAAAAGGTCGAGCTTCGAGATAGTGAGGGAAATGTCGGATGCCTGGGTAGATAGCTAATACTTCCCTACCGAAGGTGGTGTGAGGCGATTCGGCAAGTTGTAAAAGTTTCGAGAAGCAACTGTTTTTCTTCTCTTCCTTGTTCTAAAGGATAAAAACTTGCACGGAACACCTCTGAGGACATACCTGCGACGCTCCCATGGATCCGGAATCAATACAGATAAAGAAATCACCCGCACTTTGCAATCGTGACACACTAAAGCACCCAGAAAACTAATCAAATCAATACAAGCCACCTGTGTCGTCCGACTTTAACGGCTCCAGCCACTTGCGGCCCGCGCCGAAGCAGGTTACACAACCACGGGAAACAAATTGGCGAAACGTGAGTGCAAATATCCACGAGGGTAACTGGTCAGATGCAATCATTTTAATGTCACATCACCAGTCGGCAGTGTACCAGAACGTGGTGGGTCTGCGTTTGGCAAGCGTTCTCCCTACAAAAGGCCACAAATATCTGTTTAACAACACTGCGACGTGGCGGATGTAACTCGCCACACAATAAAATCACCGCACCTAACACACATTGGCAGGTTGACCGATACCGCCTCTACAAATTCTGTGCATATATCTGCTCTCGCACGAACACGCCTACATATTTGATTATTGACATGCCACTATTCTTAAATCTTTTTGCAGCTTTTTCCTCATGCTTCACTCACCTGACCCACACTGTGCACACAACCTCATCGGACTAGTTCCTCCTCAACATACTCCACGTTATTGATCTGGTTCTTATCTGTGAACATAGACTTCGTACAACTTTTGGGCCATATGGGTCCACACTACTGTCTCCAGCTGTACTACTCCCGCGCTTGTTGCTACTAAACATGCTCTCATGTACAATTTTGCAATATGCTGAGCATGCCTACAAGGCGTGCCCTGCTTCGGCGAGAATAAAATATTTAGTTAGTTATTTATAGATGTATCCAGCCATGGTCAATGTGTTATTGCAGAACTGCACAGACGACGGGATCGGAGCCGTCTGTTGTCATGATGATTGGTGCTGACGCATCTGAGTGGGCGAAAAACATAGGTTGCAGATGGCGTCTTTAAGCTTCTTAAAAGGCTGTCTAGCGTCGTCTGGAAAAAGCAAAGACCGTTGGTTACCGCTCAGCAAGTCGGTCATTGGTTGAACAATTCTCGCGCAGTTAGGATTACAGTGTGTATAATAGTTGACCAGGCAAAGGAATCGGGTTAATTGTTGCATGGAACTAGGAGCAGGATGGTCCTTCTGTGTTGGATATTAGCTGGCGAATCTTCAATAACACAGGAGGATATTCGGTGGCTAAGATAGTCGATGGAGCATTGGCCAAGCTTGCATTTATCGGTTAACCGTGAACCCATATTACGTCAAATGTTAACAGAAAGCGTCTAGGCGATGAATCCTTTCATCGTCTGAAGAGCTGGTGGTGCGAATATCATCTAGGTAAAGGTAAAGAGCCTTGAGTCCTCACGTTACCTCAGGAATGAACAGCTGAACAGTTTGAATAGCGTTGCTGCGGCCGAAAGGCATCCTGCGGTGCTCGAATAGGCCGAATGGTGGGATGGCTGTTGTATTACCAATGTCGTCTGGCGCCACCGGTACCAGGTCTTATGCGCGAACTAAGTGGACGTTGCTAAAGATAAGCTTACCAGCTAGTGTTAAGGTTAATTCGTGCATTTACGGGATTAGGTATTTATGCCGGACGGAGAGTTTGTTGAGTACCCTGGGGTCACCAAAAGGCGCCAGTCACCGAATCGCTTCAACCCCATATGTAATTGTGATGCCCATAGACTTTTGGGAGGGAGGATATTCGCAGTTAAAGCATTTTCTCCAATGCAGCCTTAACCTTTATGAGCTCGTCCGGGGCTAGTCTGGGAGTGCTGGTCAAAACAGGTGGACACAGTGCAAATGCGATGTGTGACATCTGACGACACGGGGAACAAGTCGTTCGGAACGCAAACGAGTTTAGAATGTTTGTTGAAAAATTCTATACAAGCCTGTAAAGCTTGAGGTAGAACACGAATGGGAAGGTTAACATCCACGTTGGCCCTAGTCCAGTTACCACAGACCTGTGTCCTGGAGTCGATAAACTTCTTCCTTTTGGCGTTAAGGATAAGGTAGAAGCGCTAAAGAAAGCCTTATTTAGGACGGCGAAAGGCACGGCTGTTACTATGAAGGGCCAGCGGTAGGTACGGAAGAGGCGTAAATTTTGCGTTTGCAGCATGTTGTTGAATGCTTGCTTAATATGTCATTGCCAGAACGCAGCCTGGTCGGAGTATAAGGCTAACTTCCGCTCCAGTGTAGATCAAGAACACAACGCCTGCAGTTAAGTTCTTACCGCGGATGAGGCGACTTTGCTGTTGGTCGGTTGTGTCCGTCTCCGTTACGGGTCAGCCGAGAAGTTTCCTTGCTTCCCCGCTAAGCTGCATTGCTGGAGACATTTACGAACTGCAGTAGCAAAGCGTTGATGGTTCCAACCGAAAGCCAGCCCGTTGCTGGACTTGGAACGGTTGAAAGGCAATTTTGCGCTGCCAGGACGATGACTGTTCATAGTAAGCTGTTGAACCTTGCGATTCCGTGGCACAACGTGTATTTGCAAGTCTTCTATACTTGAGTGTAAGCAAGGGATAGAAGTACATTGGGGCGCGACGGCATTGACGTTGCTAGCATCGGCTTGTGTCTGTGAGCGCTGAATGACTCGGTCTACTCTAACTGCTAGTTGGCTGAGCCTAACGGAGCTAACGATAGCAAGAATCGCCTGCGTGTTTTCCGGTAGGCGCTGTAGCCATAGTTCGCGAGGTAAAGTCTCCTCCATGGTTGAGGAAGAAAGTCGCTGCATTTATCGTAGCCTGGTTGTGGGCAGTTTGTCGCCCAGCTGCCGATCTCTGGAAAGCTACCGCAGCGAACTTTCTCAGGGGCAGGAAACGCGTAATCGTAACCTTCCTTGGGAGCCATATAGCGAATTTCGGTCTATGAAAGGATGGCGCCTTGAACCTACATTGATATCTCATTGGGGGATAATACATGAGCTTGCTACACGTCGCGTAGTCGGAAGTCATTCTGTGGGTATAAAACTCAGCCTCAAGATGAACGAACCACAAAATTGGACCTACGTCCCGAAAGGTTGGCACCGAGTGTGATACAACGCTAAGGTCAGACCATGCCTTCGGGTCTCCAGATTCCACGCAAATGACAAAACACTAGGCTAATATATGCAAAAATAACCCGGAAAATATAAAAATTAAGTAAAACGGGCTCGGTGGAGTAAAGTTCACAATATCTGGCCCTGAGGATCTTCCGGAGTCTAGGTCACCAATATAGCAAGCGGCTTGTTGCGATAGCCCTTGAGTCATTTGAAAAGGCAGATCAGGTTGCCTGGAAACATTGTTGTGTACCGTAAAAGCTCATGTTACTAAGTCCTAAAAACGACACCGCTATGGTCCCAGCTACGGAAACGGAGGACGCACGGCACACATCGCATTCGCGCCTTGCAACCGAAACAAGATCCAAGCAAAAATGTCGGTGAGGAGGTCAAGCATTCGAACTCAGCCAGCAATTAAATTAACCACTCCGGTCGTCTAAGTATAAAATGCAATAATTCCAGTTAGAATTTTTCAACTTGAACCGCGTAATATCCAGTCGGCTACAGGACGCATATTACAGTTGGCGCTTTGGTTTTAAAGTATTGTCCCAAACAATGTGGGGTGGTCGATCCCATAAAATCATTAAAATCTAAATGCCTGAAGTGTGATAGACGTGGCACTTTCCGTTTTACGGCCGTGTAATATGGTCCGCGTGTTTTCTAATCCTTAAGGCTGGACCCGCACAACCATTTGCAATATCGAACTTCACCTGTACGTATGCCTAAGGCGAACGGAATCCTGACTTAACCTTTCTTGCTTGACCGACTTCATCGCAAAGAATGGAGACGAATACTGCTCCGCTTGCTATCGCTTTGTCGTCAAGGCGACGTAAATGCTTTCGCGTCCCTTTGCGTTTTCGCCACCAACAATTGAAGTTTCTTCCTTCCTGCTTCAGTAGCGAAAACTCTTTTGCACGTCGCGAAGGACAAAGGCCAGGTTGCGGGTTGAAAATGTAACCGTGGTCACATGGTTCATGGTTAGTAAGTCAAGGGCCTATGCGTTGCCGGCATGCACCGGAGTTAAAGATTCAGCTAGCAGGAACCATGCTCCGAACGGGAAATCTCGAAGGCAGCCAGTATAAACACCGCGAAATCCAACTTAACAACGCTACGGAAGCCCCCTTTAGCTAAGATCGCACAACTTGAAAAAATGATAACCGGAAGCAAGGGACAGCAAAACCAGTGAAAGCAAGAGAAAACCGACCTTCCATGGGCGGGGTTCAATTACTACAGGGGTTCCGGAATCTAACAAAGCGCCCTCAGCTGAAAAGGCCCTTGACGACCAAGCACTCCTCAAACGATTTGTATCCTTTCTATTCGACAAAGGTAGAAAGAGTATTAACATCGTCTCAGCCTAACGCCTGAATACAAAGCAGGCTGCCCCTTTGAAATTCCGCTTTTTAAGGTCGCCTGTCAAAACAAAAATGTATGCCTCTGCGTCCTCAGGCGCAATTCGCGCCTGAAGTGTGAAAAATTCTTTGTCCATGTAATTAAGTTAAAAGGAAACCAGGCGTCAATGAGCTACGCACGCGTAAAGCCAAGGTTGAAACTGGTATTCATGTGTGGAACTTTCCTAGTGAAGAAGACTCCGAGAGCACGCTGGGGTCAATATACAGCGCGTTGATCGTGCGCTATATAACCGATAGGTCTTTAAACTACCAACCGTGAGCATAGGTAGAACATACACAAATAAGCCATGGGATAGGTTTAGTGAACGAAAGAGGAATTAGCGTTGTCTTAATTGGGTATCAGAGTAGAGCTAGGTACGGTTAATGTAGTTACACGTCGAGTGCATGGATGGGGATCATTCGCAGTCCAACCGCGCTAGTCAATGACGTATACCGTTTGCTTCAAACAAGCGGGAACGAAGTTCGGACAAGCAAACCACTTAATTCCACAAAACATCCTGAATATACTTTAAAAATATTTTAGCATAAATTTCAGTCATACGGGGAATCTCCGGGTCACTACACCACCCAGATCAGGCGCCGCATATCCTGAGTCTCGTGCTGTCCCCAGCACAATCAGACATCCCAAATCTTTCAGTTCTACAGCCCATTGGTGGTAGTGATCATCGTACTCTCTCATTTCAGTAGACATGCCGCTTTGCTGTGCACAGCCGACGAGCCGACCGCCGGAATTTCTGAAAACGGCCGCAAGCGTTGTCGATTGGTTTTTCACTTAACATCCCAATATTGAAGCGTGGAATTACTTGTACTCCAAGCTTTTGCATATTGAACAGGTCGTCCCCTTCTTTTAAATTAGACCCATCACCAAAGGTCCACCCCGGATAGATCACGAATGGAGATCGCTGATGAAACGGAGGCTTAAGCTATGGGATCTTTACAGAATTTCGCGATTTAAGCTTGGTCACAGCTATCGCAAAACGGTCAGGAATGCTTGCAAGCTGAAAATGCGAGGAACGCCAAAAATACGAGCTGCCGGTAGCTGCACCATTCTTAGAATTACCAACAACGCCCCATTCTCATAGCTAAACAAGGCACCAAACCTGGCAGTAATGTCCCTGCCTTGCCTTTCTATAAGCAATTTGACCTAGTTTACGAATACGTTAAGGAAACTTACCGTTTGGCCCAGCAATATTCCTCTGTCTACTCGACCGAAACGCCACTCGCGGATGGCGTCGCGCTTATTCCTTCGTTCCCTGCTGGGGCGCGTGAATGTTAACAATGACATTGTAGTAAAACTTCTTCTTGACCTTGACCCCTATTCCTCAACTAGTCCTGATGGTTTGCACCCATTATTTCTTAAGGCGGTGGCTGGGCCTATTGTTGCGCCTGTCTGTCAAATCTTCCGTCGTTCCTTTGAGGTCGGGCAGCTGCCAACTGCCTGGAAGGTTAGAACCGTTAAACCTATTTACAAAGGAGGGAACCCACAGGATACAGCCATCCATCGTCCCATCTGGCTGACTTTCGTTTTGTGTAAAGTCATGGAACGGATGCTGAAGCGGGCCCTTCGCCTTGATCTCGATCAGTTGTAGTTCCTCTCTCACGCCCAGCATTGTTGCCGTGGGGCGAGTTCTTGTGCCACAATTTAGCTGGTGTCTAGGGAAATTGAGCAAGTTCCTTAGATGCTGGTAAGCATCTGGATGCTGTGACTGTTGATTTCAGTTAGGCTTTTGCCAAGGACCCGCATGAGCGGCTCATCTTCAAACTGCGGGGAATTGGCCTTGTAAAAAGTCGGTCCTTTAGGGACAAAACGTATATTCTGCAAACAACAGGACCAAGCGAAAACGCAGGCAGAGGGCGAGTGAAACATATCGGTATATACAGCTAGTTGGATTCATAATTAAAGACCTTGGTTGATGCATGACATTTTTCCTTTGATTCAGTCAAACAAACTCACTCCAATGCGTCCACTGTTGGCCAATCAGCGTGCATGCGAGAAACGTGTGAACGTCCAATCGACTGCCGCCTTTCCTTGCGGCAGCCTAACGGCTTCCTTGCTGGGCTGGCACCGCACGTTCGTTCGAGTGTGTACTCCCATCACAGCCTCACTGGCAATTTTGTTTCCTGGGCCTCCGATTTCCTGGACGGGCGCTCCATGCAGGTTTAAGTAAACGAAGTGCTTTCTGATCAAGTTCTCATGACCTTCGGGGTCCCATAGTGCAGTGCTCGACCACGAGTTCCTGAATGTATTTATTAACGACCGGCTAATCGTATTGCAGACCGACTGTTTAATCTGCGCGGATGATCTGAAGATGTGGATTAAAGTGTCCAGTCTGGAGAATGCATACAGACTTCAGGCGACTTTCTATGTGTTCTGCGATTGGCGAATAAAGTGACATTTGCCTATTAAACGTGACAAAAGTGCTGTCTTTCCAATCAGTGTTCTAGAACCTTTTGGGGCTTACCGTATCGGTGGTTTCTTGTTCAGCAGCGTCAGCCTGGTAAGGGATTTCGGGGTGATTGTGTCTCCTGGTCTCAAAACAATCCAGAACACTCAGAACATGCTCGCTTCTGACTACAGAAGGTTGCACTCTATACGAAGAGCCTACTGACGCCTGACCCCTGCGCTCTTCAGACTACTGTTTGCTTCGTAGGTGCGCAGAATTCTAGAGGAGGGATTGCCTGCTGCTTATCCCCTATGCAATTCTCAACGTGGCATGTTCGAGAAGCTTCAACGGCGTGGATCCAAATCCGTTCCAGCACTGTGGGACTTAACTTACCCTTACGACTTCAACCGTTGAACCTGTTGCCATTGGAGCATCGTCGTCACCGTGAATAAGTTAGATGCTCTCGGCGTATACTATGAGGTTAGCTGTGGAGTGAGCTGCACTGGTTCTTTCGTTTCAAACAAAGTGTGCTACGCGAGGCAAAAGGTGAAAACTTTTCAAAGCGCTCTGGACCTGTCCACCTTGTAGTGAATGACCGGAACAGCTTTCCTTAGCCTGTCGTCGAGTTCGAGACAGATGAACGTTTCAAACGACTGTTTGGCTCGAACTCTCGGAGTGCGTAGGGATGTTGCTGCCCCAATATAACAAAAGCGGTCTAATGCGGTACCTTTTTCGCAGTGCTCCTAGCAACCTTCGCAACGATAAAGAAACGACGGAACTGGCAAGGCACTTCCTTCTGCTAACTGCTAACCAATAAAACCATGAGCCAATGAAGGGGTACCGCGAGTAAACTTACGACCGGCGTGAGGACTGTTTGTTGCGTGCCAGCCATTTGCGAGTCCAGGTAGTAGAATTGATGCAGCTGCTAAGGAAAAACAGGCAATTTTACCCCATTTAACTGCCCGTGTCCTCCCTAAAGGGACCAAAATCCCAAAATCGGGGAAGTTCTTAAGCGTCAAATGTTCGCAACATCGTTAATGTCGAATATTCGCCTCCATTTCATCCCTACCGGTTAAAACCTGGAATGGAATCAACCGCAGTGACAGTGGTGGCGAAGGCAGAAGCAAAGATGACACTTACCAGCTGAGGTAAGCGTAAAGCAAACGCAACCGTTTTCCTGTTTGCAAAAACTTTACTTCATTATAGGTTTATGCAAGATTTTGCGTTCCTTTTGGGTATTTAAACACTTTTGTCAGCTAATGGAAATTGGTTGTTGCCCACCCGAAAACACTGCACAACCACGACGCGTTTCGATGTAATTTCATCTCATCTGGTGGAGACAGCAGGCCTCGATCCTGCGACCATTGGAATAGTGGCGGAAACCTCTACCCATTTGGCTACCGGGTCACAGTGGGCAATGCTTGGCACAACGCGAATGAATAATTGGAGGGTCAAGTTTGGACTACACGTTGTGTGATTGGATTGCGATGCGTAATCTCAACGTAATGGACTGTGGTTCACGTTGAAGTGAACCCTAGTCACGGCGATCACTGGGACCGTACTCAAAGCAGATGGAGATTGGGTGTTGCCCACCCAAAAACACTGCACAACCACGACGCTTTTCGATGTAATTTCATCTCATCAGGTGGAGACAGCAGGCCTCGATCCCACGACCATTGGAATAGTAGCCGAAACCGCAAACCCTTTTGCTGATTCCAAAACCTTGCCGACGATTTTGCCTTTCTTACCTTCTTGATCAAAATGCAAAAAAGAAGCGAAAAGAGTGGAAATTGCACTAATCCCTTAATCATGCTTGACAAGAATAAGCTCTTACCCCACCTAATCGACTTGTTTGGATCAGAGGAAGTCGTCGGCTTAGACGTTTTACCGATGCGCAAAGTTAAGGGAATTGCTGAAGACGTGGCTTTCGGTTCGATGGGAAACGGCGATGCTGAAGTGGAAAGCTTTGATGGAATGTGATGCATAGTGTACCCGAAAATAAGCTCTTTCAGTATTTTGTAATATTGAATTTTACGGTTGTTTTAACCTTCGAAACGTCCACTTGTTTTACTGACTGCGCGTCCGTTGACACAAACCGTTTTGGTGAGTACTTCGCTGCACGTTTCTCGCTTTGTCTGATTCGCTTCCATTCTTGTAGCCCGCACAATATACGTTAGGTTCAGTCGCCTCCGACTTCTATACTGTCGTATTTGACACGTATTACGTGTCATTGCTTACCGATTATTATCCCGGACCCCGCCCAGCAATTGTTTACCTCCTGTCAGGAACACGCCGCCCGCCATTTTGCATTTTCATTCTGGTGAGCTCGTTCCAGTGATTTTTTAATTCATTACTTGTGATCATATCGTTTTCTCAACTACCACATTTTTATCCGCTTTTTGCAATGAATTATCTAGAGGGTAAGCCGTCTTCATGCGCGGTTAACGCTGTTCAACCTGTCGTGGTCAATTCTGTTGCGTTAGGCCGTCCCACTTTTTGGGAGAATGACCCTTTATTATCGTTTTTGCATCTAGAATGTGTATTTACTATTTGTAGGATCTCTTCTGATTTTGCTATATATAATCAGCTAATATCTTGCCTTCCTCAGAGTATATCCTGTCAGATAAGGGACACCATACTTTGCCTCCCTGTAATGAACTACGAGACTCTTAAACGGGCTATTATGCAGCGAGTCACGCCTTCTGACAAGGTCCGTCTGCAGCAACTATTTAGTGATCTGCAGCTAGGAGATAGGATGCCCTCAGCCTTGTTGCGCGAAATGCAACAGCTCATCGGCACCTCCAACATGGACGTAGGGATTCTCCGCGAGCTGTGGATGCAACGCCTCCCTGAAAGCACACAGGCTACCCTTGCAGTAGCAAGTGACTCGCCCATCACAGCTATTGCAGACCTAGCAGACCGAGTCATCGAACGGCACCAGCGAGAGCCTGAAACTAAAGCACCTAAACAGTTTTGCGCTTGCGCAACCACAACGACAGGCGCGACTAGCCTGCCGTCGGCAATAGACGCATTAGCTTTGCAGATAGCCTCGCCTCAGCGCCAGATCGAGGAACTCACTTTAAACCGTAAGCACCGCAACCGCTCCGGATCATCGCCCTGTCCCACCAAACCTGATGCCACAGGTTACTGCTAATACCACGCGCGTTTCGATACTAAAGCCCGTAAGTGCGTACAGCCGTGTAGCTACTCCGCTATAGATGATCCGCGACGCCGGGCTGTAATGGCCACGAACGTCGACAAACACAACGTCGTCTCATCTACGTTAGGGATTTTGACTTCGATACCCAGTTCTTAGTTGATACCGGGGCGGAAGTCAGCGTCATTCCCCTATGCCAGGTGAGCCTACCACTTCTCTGTCGACAAGCCTCAGTGCCGCCAATGGCACGCCAATAGCCACCTATGGTCATCGGTCGCTTACCCTGGACCTAGGTCTTCGGCGCACGTTTCCGCTGGGTATTCACTGTCGCTGCAGTCCCCTTTGCCTTCGTCGGCATTAACTTTCTCATGCATTTCGACCTCTTGGTCGATGCGACACGCCATATGATAGTCGACGCTGCAACCAAACTCAGCGTACGTGACACTACCGCCGATGTCCCATCTATATCCCCGGTCTATGCATTTCCCCAGACCTCGCCAAACTACGCCAATCTCTTTTCCCAGTAACCCAAGCTCGTTCAGACAATGAACGCAGCTTTGCCCGTGGCAGCTCAAGTCACGCACCACATACGGATGAACGGCCCACCTGTGTCATGCCGTCCACGCCGACTATCGCCTGAGAAACTAAAGGTAGCTATGGCGGAGTTTGAGCACGTGCTTGAACTTGGAATAATCCGTCCTTCCGACAGCACTTCGTCCTCGCCCCTGCAGATGGTCCCCAAAAGCTCTGGTGACTGGCGCCCTTGCGGTGATTACCGCGCACTCAATCGTCTAACCGTCCCAGATAGGTATCTCATCCCACACATGCAGGACCTTACCGCATGCCTCACAGGTAAGACGATCTTCAGCAAGATCGATCTGGTTCGCGCCTATCACCAGATACCTGTGGAAGACAATGACATTCCTAAAACAGCCGTCATCACTCCTTTCGGTTTGTTTGAATTTTTAAGAATGCCATTTGGACTGTGCAGCGCGGCACAAAACTTCAAACGCTTAATCCACGATGTCACTCGTGAGCTAGACTTCGCCTATTCCTACCTCGATGATATTTTAGTAACCAGTTCATGGGAACAAAAGCACCTCGAGCATCTTCGAAATCTCTTCCAGCGGTTGACCCAACACGGTGTCACCATCAACCCGACTAGGTGCGAATTCGACAAATCAACGGTAGAATTCCAAGACCACCTCGTCTCCTCGTCCGGTATCAAAGTCCTTCTTGATAAGATCTAAGAAACCAGGGACTTCCCAGCCCCGACTTCGCTCAAGTGCCTCCGTCGATTTTGTGGTTTGGTCAGCTACTATCGGCGCTTCGTTCCGCGCTGCGCTCAGCTCATGCAGATACTGACTGACCTACTCACAGAAACTGAATGTAAGTTAGCTTTATTTGACAAGACAAAGGCAGCTTTCGCCGAGCTCAAGGATGCTATCTCCAACAAAGCCCTCCTCTCTCGTTCCGAATCGACCGCACCTCTTTCTATTACGGCCGATGCCTCAGAGGTCGCGGTAGGAGCCATCCTTCAACAACACGTCGGTGGGCAATGGCAACCCATTAGGTTCTTCTTCAAGCGGCTGCAGCCAGCGGAATCCCGCTACAGCACGTTTGGCAGTGAACTGCTCGCCATTTAAATAGCGAAGCGTCGCTTCCGACATACACTCGAAGGCCGCTCTCTCACGGTCTACACTGACCACAAGCCCCTTATGTTTGCCTTAAATTCTGCTTGCAACAAATACTCACCACGGAAAACAAGACACCTATACTTTGTCACGCCGTTTACTTCTGACATACGTCATGTCTCTGGTGTCGGCAACCCCGTCGCCGACGCTCTCTCACGCGTCAACCTCACTCTTCATTCTTTGCCTACCGTCGACCTTGCCGCCATGGCAACGGCTCAGACTCAAGACGAAGACATACAGCGCACTCTGCAGTCCACTTCGCTGCATGTGCAACCTGTTTCTCTCCAAACCACGGAAGGAACCATTCTCTGTGACACTACCACAGGTTGTCCTAGACCCCTCGTGCCCGTCTCCTTCAGACGCACAGTCTTTGACGCACTGCACTCACTATCACATCCCGGTATCCGTGCATCTTTGAAACTGGTCACCGAACGTTTCGTTTGGCCACGCGTAAACAAAGATATTCGTACCTTGGCTCGTGCCTGCCTTCAAGGTCAGCGCTCCAAGTTACATCGTCACACCCGCAGTCCGCTTTGTCCATTCCTTGCCCCGGACTCTCGGTTCTCGCATGTACACGTAGAACTGGTAGGTCCATTGCCTCCTTCACGCGGATTGGTATACATTCGTACATGTGTCGACCGCTTCACCAGATGGCCAGAAGCCATTCTCCTAACAGACCGCACAGCTAAGACTGTTATCCGGGCCTTCTTGGACCGGTGGGTCTCGTACTACGGATGCCCATCCACCATAACAACTGACCGAGGAACGCCTTTCAAATCTTTACAATTCGATACGTTCTGCAACTTTTTAGGTTGTCGCCGCCTTCATTATACCACCTGTCACCCAGCAGCCAACGGCTTAGTCGAACGCTTCCATAGAGAGTTTAAAGCCTCGCTCTGCGCCTCTTGCGACCCTAGCTGGAGCGAAAACGTTTCGTTCGTACTCTTAGGCATTCGCAACAGCAACAAAGCTGACTTGCAACGTGCACCAGCAGCGCTGGTTTACGGAACGACGCTCAAATTACCAGGAGAATTCGTTTCACCTCCCGCATCGTCGGGCATGCTACCGCTTAACTTTGCTTCCCTCCTAGCTCAACGCATGCGTTCACTACGCCCGACTCCGCCCCGTGAAAAGACTAGAGATGTGCACATGCACAGCGGAAACTCTACCTGCACCCACGTCTTCCTCCGCGCAGACGCAGTGCGGCGCCCTCTCCAGCCTCCTTACACTGGCCCTCTCAGAGTTCTGCAACGGACTCCAAAACATTTTACTTTAGACCAGAATGGTCACTGAAAAACGGTGTCCATCGGCCACCTCAAAGTAGCTTTCGTTGACGAGTCACTTGCAGCCCATCCTGATGCTCTCGCACAACTACTCGCACCTGTGGTGACTTTCCGAGCACTGGGTAGCCTGGAACTCTCCGTACCCCTTGACCCGCAACCTATCCCGCCGCAGCCGACCGACGCGGTAAACAGGTTAAACGTTCGGTCCGTTTTGCAGATTTTGTAAACGTTTGCTATTTCCATTAACACGCCTTTTTCGTCTTTAGTGGTTATGCTGCTTCTAATCCACAAACGTTTTGCAAAATCAACAAAAAACCCAAACATTTTGAAAACCTAAAAAGCGTATTTGCTTTTATCATGCGTGCCATGTTCCCTCTCCGGGGTCAAGCCACTTCCCCGACCCTTGCCAACCTCCTCTGAGTTCTACCTTCCAGAAACTCAACCGCCGGAACTGCCCAGGCAACCCTGGAGTGACTCGCCAACCGGCTCAAGGCAACCCTGGAGTGACTCCTTAGCCTTCACAAAGCACCCTTCCTCACCCAAGGAACAGACAGTCGCCGTCAACCGCAGACACCCACGAACGGATCGGCCCCCAAACGCCGCCTAGGTATTGCTAACGAGGACGCCGGATTTCTTCGTTGGGCGAGAACGCCCGCATTTCTTCGTGGGACGTGGACCGTGGACTATAGTTCGGTGAGGGGAGTGATAGCTACCAAGCGCACCGTCATGTCTGCATGAAAGGGAAGGTCCTGTCGGCCTATTTTCTGGACTAGCCAGTTTTTTCAGTCCAACCAGCCCACCCCGACGGCCCAGCGATGATGCACTCTGGTCCACATGACCATCATAAATAATAACTAACTAAAGCCTGAACCCAGCGAACTCCGCTACACACCCAACTTTGGAAGCCTTTACTCAAGCCCCTGCAAATATTCGCATCCACCCTTATTTTCCGTTTCCCTCAATAACAGCTCCATCGAAGGCTTTCATTCTTCAGCTTTCTAGAGGAGGCCCTTATAGTGTGCCGGAAAGCAAGCTCTTTCAGTATTTTGTAACATTGGATTTTACGGTTGTTTTAACCTTCGAAACGTCCACTTGTTTTACTGACTGCGCGTCCGTTGACACAAACCGTTTTGGTGAGTACCTCGCTGCACGTTTCTTGCTTTGTCTGATCCGCTTCCATCCTTGTAGCCTGCACAATATACGTTAGGTTCAGTCGCCTCCGACTTCTATACTGTCGTATTTGACACGTATTATGTGTCATTGCTTACCGATTATTATCCCAGACCCCGCTCAACAGATGCTTGCGGTCAGCAAGTTTGGAAGAATGGGAGTCTTCTATCATAGTCTGATTCGTCAGTAGACGAGCATTGGTGTTCATTGAGCTCAACTCTCGGGTGGGCAACTTGAATTGGTCAATAGGTCCACTTCTCGCTTACCATGACGGGCGATGTTAAATACGCGGTCATCACGATACACAACCTTGTAGGGAATTATGTGCCGCCGATCCACTTGTCTGATGAGACCATCGCTGCGGTGAAAACGAACAAGGCTGTAGGCTTTGTGGACCAAAAGATTTTCGTCGTTGTTCTTTAACGTCGGGAAGCTTGTTGTGACGCAGGATCGTGGCTAACGGACGAGCATAATGCGCGTAGTAAGGAGAAATCCTGGGACTAGCTGAAATTTAACCGCCAGGTAAACCCAGGGGTTTTCCATATACTAACCGGGTGCTAGACGTAGGTTTATCAGAATTTAGGGTTGCCCCGCTCCCAAAGTGGACCATAGGCAGCCCCTCAGTCCAACTCAGCGCACTGACAGGCAAACGGAGACTTCCTACTCAGCGCCTCTGTCCGACGAAGGCCCGTTGGGTGTCCGTTGGGCGCCCGATGTGTGACCGTTGGAGCACTCGATGAGCGCCCGGGTGACAACTAATTGTGTCACATGTCTGGCGGTCGCCGATAAAAATTGTGCGGTTCTTCCATTGTACGCCCGGTATTGCCCAGATTTCGCTCTCTGTAGGAGTAGTTCAGCCATAGTAACTCCTCTGCTAACACAATTGATTGCATGGTATAAAAGTTCCACATTTGGCTACCTCACTAGCACGAAGGTCCGTCGACAGACCGTTGAGGTTCTGAAATAATTCCGAACGGAACGTTTTGGTCGGTCAATGGACTTTCAGCGAACTGTTAAGAAGCACACACTTTTTACTCTCCTCAGTGCATTCCCCAACGCATGGCCTAAATTCCCGATTATCTTGGACTCAACATAGCCCGATAACGCAAGAGACAGTCGTGATTCCATCAACGTTTTTATGAGGAGGGTGGAAAGTGCGTTTACGTTCCTAATAATACTCACCAGAAGGATGCGAAAGGAGGAAATGGCTCGACGTCAACGACCCGCCGCACAACCACGCGAAACAGGGAAAGCGCTTAGAGCGTCCGCTCCTGCACAGTTCCGAACCCCGGCCACCACAGTACGAGACGAGCGACCTACAACCAAAAAAGAAACTACGTCGGTGGGTCAAACTCAATCACTCGTATTCCTACCAGCCCGACAGTACGCTGAGATTAGTTATGTCATTTTGTTTGTATCCATGCAATCCTCTCTGTTACACGCTAAAATTAACGACGGAATCAACGTGCAGTCAAGACTTGGCAGCTCCTCCGTTGAATCCAAGACTGACTTTCTCCGTATATCATCTAGCACTTTTCGTTAAGCAGGCACTAATCACTCGCCGATAACATTGCGTGGAAAGAATCTGCTGGTGACGCGACATTTCAGGTACTAGTAGTGCAATCCTCTACGCTAATCTCATTGTTATGAGCGCTGCCTATGGGTGTCGCATAACGGATATGAGCAGCGTACCCGCAGCAGTTAGGCGTAATTTAGGTGTGAATTCCGCATTCACGAAGCGAACCTTTCTACTGACGTTTTAGGAGTAGTTTGATCCTTCTAAGTAGTTAATCGAAGGACTATGGATGTTCATTCATTTGCGGAGAGTATTCATGTGGATACAAGCAGCTTTCATGACATATATGAACGCCCGGTAGGGTCTTGTATCGGGCGCTCGAGTATCCGTTGGTGCTGACAGGGTATTAGCTGTCGTTGAAAAGGTAACACCATAACGTTCACCTGCAGCTGCTAGGCGATGGTGCGAGTGCGCCGGCACCAAATGAGCGTAAACTGATTGTTAAAGTTCGAAAATTCGAATTACGGACCGCAGTCGGTCGGCACTGCAGCTAGAGAGCCGTATGAAGCGACCCAGCGCTCGCCGAAGGCGTGCGTTACTCTTTTCGCATCAACGTCAGGGACTAGAACGGTTTCGGGTCAATGGGTGCAACGATGAAACTTGGTCAGAACGTAGGTCCCTCCTTTGGATGGGGCTAACGGTCCCGCTATGTCGATGTGGACATGCGCAACTCTCGCTGAAACGGACGGAAATCAACCAAGCGGGGAACACACGGGTTGCCGGACCTTGGCTTCCTGGCAGGTAAGACAGTTGCGGGTCCAGCAGTTGAGCTGACGTCACATCCCCGGCCAAACGTAGTTCTCGGAGATGAGTCTAACAGTGGCCCTGATGCCTGGGTGTGCAAAATTCTGGAGGGTGTGGAAAACGACGAGGCGAAAGGTTACTGGAACGATGGGCCGGGGTCGTCCGTTAGACGTATCACATAAAATTGTACAAACGGATGAAGGCACATGGTGTGGGGGTTGACATTAAAGTAGAGTCACTGAGTTCGGAAGAACGCTGCTCGCTTTGCTGCGCGGAGGCCACAGCAGCCAAATCGATTACCTACCCGGCAGGACCGATTGAAGATGCTCTTGAATATGCATAAGCGACGACCTTTTGTTGACCTGCATCGGGTCGGATATCAGTTGAGCATCGGGTTATGAAACGCAGTTGACGGATCGCAAATGGTGAGTGCCGAGTTGCTTGCTTTCGGAAAGCGTAGATAAGTGGCTAGTGATCAGTGAACTTAATGAAGGTGTCACCCTCAAGGCCGTGTCGTTACGGTCGAACGATAGAGTTAACGTCTAGCGTTTTGCTACTGTAAGCGCTGTACTGGACTTCGATAGGTTGTAGGCGTCTAGCGTAAAAAGCAATAGGTTCTCAGCATTTATCTGGATGCTGCTGTACGACGACGCCCATGTCAGGTTTCGATTCGCCAACAGCAAATCTGAGCGGAGCGTTCAGAGCAAATGATAAAGCATAACGGCTTTGGCTAAGGCCTTCTTGCTAGCCTTGAACACTTCGGCGACCGCAGCAGTCCGTTCTTCCACTGGACCGTTTTTACGTCAATAATGCAGGTCGGTTAGTATACTTAGCAAATTTGCACGCCGCTGATAGTTGCGCATGCATTTGGAACGGCGAATAACAGCTAACGAAGTCGGGACGGGAAAGTCTTTGATGGCGAAGACTGGATCGTCTAGAGGCCGCAGGTCATACTGATCAATGTGGTAGCCAAGAAATTCCACGGAAGGCTGCTGAAATGTGCATTTGTCAGCGTCGCCATGGATACTATTAGCAGCCAGCCAATAGAAACGAAGCTTGTGTCGGCGTGTTTTTCTTTTGAGGTGCGTGTAACTACGAACACATCGATGTATGGATAGGCGAAACCTTGGCCTCTAGTGACTGAAGCAATAAATCGTCGAAAAGTCTAGACTGTGTTGCGAAGACCAAAGGGGCATACGCAGAACTGCGAGGAGCCCAGATGGCATGAGTACTGCAGTCCACCGTATATTATCCTCAGCAACTGGTGTCTAGTGATAAGCTTGAAGCAGCTCTAGTTTCGAGAACAACCGGCTGCCACGCAAACTAGCTTCGATGTCCTGAATATGAGGATTAGGGTAGCGGTCGGAAATAGTAACCTCGTTGAGTGCTCGGTACCTAGCACCTAAAAGCCAAGCTCCTGAGACTTGGACACCATGAGGAGCGGCGACGGCCACGGACATTTAGAAGGACGAATGATATCTAGTTTACGCAACGCGCGAATTCCGCTTAAGCAATTTTTAGCTTGTATGGGGTCACTCGCCTTGCTTTGGCGAAAATGGCGGGAGGTTTGGTATCGATGTGATGTTTGCTGCAGCATTGGAGGATGGCAATAGTGCCACTTCATGGAACATGTGCAGGAAGATGGTATAACTAGCTGACCGATAGGTGAGCCGGATTGGTTGGCATATACAAGACTGATGGACTCAATGTCAGTCAAAGTACATCTAACTGCCAGCTTTGCTTGACACTTGATTAGGTTGCGTTGCTTCGCGTTAACAAGCAAATCGGATTGCTGCAGAATGTCGTTCACGAATTGGCGTTTGGACATCTGCGACGAGAATGAGCAATTTCAAAAGACGTCGTTGGTTTAAACTAAGCTTGCGCGATCGATAACCATACACGCGGATGGTAGTGCAGTTTGCTGCGCGCAATAATCTACTCGCTGCATCCATAATATTATTGAGACCATGTGAGATAACGCTGACTTCTGCGCCGGTGGCAACGGGTAGCATACGCTCGTACCGCGATCGGTGAGGAAGAAAGCGCGACCGCGGCAGCCAGCGACGTCCGTCCCCCAAGGTGCTGGGCAGCCCGTTTTGCTGAGTGTCGCGCTTGAAGGAAAAGGGCGGGCGACACGATTTTACCTGACGACCAAGTCGTTCAGACTACTAAACATAGGCTTGTTGTGTGTCTGGTTAACCGAGCGGCGTCAACAGAAAGCAATTGCATCGACTCTGTACACAAACCCTTTATTCACGAAACCGAGGCAAAATACAAATAGGTGGGCGGTTAAAGCTCACTCGCCCACTAGATCGACTGCCTGCTTGATCATACTGAGACAGGAGTGCCAATACCCCGCAGCTTTCAGCCACATCACATCCTTTCCTTTTTCTTTTTCGTTGCTTTGTTGTTGCAGATTCCGTATTGACTTTCACTGCGACAGAGCTTCCGAACCTGGGCTGCGATCTGAGTTGGCTTATTCCGCCAATGCGGCATCTCGTCCAAGTCCTAATAAATAAATAAATATTTATTCTGGGTTCAGCGAGGCACGCCCATGGAGGCCTGAGCAAGTAGGTACAACGGTACAAACATTTTAGGGCAATTGTAACAGCGACGACAGAAAATTGTTCATACGTCCAGGATTGGAACTGTACCATGGTGAAGCGGTGAAACACTAATTGGGCTGACGTGAGATCGAGACCTCAGCTAATAATAACTTAAGATGCCTGAATGATAAAATATAACATCATTGAAGAGCAAGCTTTATAGAGGTGTGACAATCTATTGAGTTTGTGCGTACGTACCGCAAAGATCAACGATGATATCGTGGAGTAAATAGGTGAGAGCATGTGCCGGAAATTGTATAAACTAGAGAACAGTATATGCAGATGCAGAAGTTCAAGTGTAACGTACATATCTAAAGTGCTGACGCCAGTTGACCTGCCAGTGTGAAGTTATGGGCCGTGACTTTATTCGGAGGAGAGTCCCTTTCGCCATCTTGCAGGGTTGTTAAACGGACATTGTTGGCTTTCTGTAGGGACGACGCTTGTCAGGCGGAAACCCACCACGTCCTGAAACACTGCCGCCGAACAATGGAATGGCAAGTTGTAACTGGCTATGCTCCTTATTGAACGTCTATTTGGTTAGTTATTCGCTGTCAAGTTGCGTCGCATTTTTCGTTGGCTGATGCGTTATGCGCAAGCCTATTTCGTTTCTGGGTCTTGTTGTGTCCCGACTGAATGGCGCGGTACGGTTGTTAGGTCATAAAATGTATAAACTTCAATGTGAGGTTTGGCACGTCTGTAGAACCGCGGAAAGTCTCCAAGGGATATCCAAAGAAATAGCTTGAAGCACTGAAGGGTGGAAACTTCTCCCGGAAATAAGTCGGAGGCATTCCGGGGTAAGTTGTAAACTGTGTTGGAAGTGAAAATATCCCTAGCCAAATGAACTGGCAGAGCGGGGTAAAGCCCTTCGGATGAAGGTATCCAGTGGAGAAAATGGCCGAATCCAATGGTCCTGGCCCTGTATCGGCAGGAGAATGTGCCTCTGGAAGTCAACTGGAGAGCTCCAGGTAAGAAGTAGGTAAAAGAGCTTTTATTTGGCTAATGGAACCCAATAGTTCAGGCCTCAAGCAAAGTGTATCTTTGCGAGATAACGAATCGTTCGCCCCGTCGGTAAGTTGTAATAGCGGCCGATAATCTTCCGCTCGTTGCCTCGTATTGTAGTAATGTCGCAGTTATGGACGATTACTCGGGTGCTTAGCGCCGTATGTGAGGCAATCTCGGGAAAGAAAGGCAACAAACAATGACAGCCACGGACAAACGGAAGACATGCATCCGGAACGCAGTCGATCACTTTCAATAATGGCTGAAATATTGTACCCCTATATCATGTAATCTTTATTTACAAATCTCGTATACACATGTATCTTAAGTGACGAAATATAAAGAGTAGCGAGCAGAGCACGGATCAGCAGAGAATGAAAGACTCTTCCTAAGTAGAAATGAAGGTATTACCTTTCCCACCGCATTAGATGGCTTCCTTGCTTTTTCGACCCGGACGTGCTCCTCTTTACCGACGCTCTACAATTCTAGTTATCCGTTTAAACAATATTTCATTTCCAGACGCTAAAAGGTATGTCTGTCTTGGTTCGGGTTTGCGACTCGTCTTTAGCCGCCGTGAAGGCTTTCCCAAATGGTCTTGCAAAGGATTGGTGAAAAAAGTTTTGATTGCAAATGTACGGTTGTTCAAATTCCAGCCTGCGGTTGCAAAAGGCTTGCTTGAATCGCCAGCTTTGCATTAGCGTTTCCCTCCTCGTAATTATCCTAATTGTTATTCACTGAAATCTTTTGAGACACTTGCGGATTTACTCTATCCCGCGACCAAACGTTGGTCGATCGACAACAACGGAGGGAAATGGTTTAACCAGCCTTCACGATAATCCCCAAATCGCTCGAGCGTTTCTAAAAGATCCGGTATTTGGTCCTAATCGCAGAAATTCCGGGCGTCTAGTATCCATCTTGCACCATTGCCGATGGCGTACCTGAATATGTCTTACTGCTACGGAGTAGAATATTTATCCAACTCGCTCAGTGTCGCGACGGTCATAGTCTTCACTCTTAACAGGCACCAGCTTTCGGGCAGCGAACCCTCCGTCATCTGTCATAGAGTCGGCGTCGCTACAAACGGTTGCAAGCCAAGGCAAAGCTGCTGATTGCTCACTGGGTTTTCTTTTCCTCCGTCACCATGTTGTGTGCCTCGTTACCCCAGTCGCGTCAACCGAAAGCATTCGCACTGGCTCTGTACACAAACGCACTGTTCACATAGTTGCCGTAAAGTAACACTACCTGCGTGTTAAACCTCTTATTCATCCATTAGTCCCACCGCCCGGTCGACCGCACTAAGACAGGCGAGGTTCTGAGCCCCAGCTTTCTGTCATAGCACTTGGTCCACTAGGGCGAACAGCTCACACGTGACCCGGAGCTAGTGCAACTGCTGGAACGATTTCGACGGTCGGATCTGGACGAAATTTGGTTCGCCAGACTATGTATAAGTGCCGCTATTTGCGCTCTTCGTCCTGCTGCCTCCGTACTGGAAGTAGACTGAACCTGGGAAGCTTGGGATTTGGGTCCCCAAATACGGTCGGCAATGGCGGCGAGCTGGGAAAGCGACGCAGCATGTGCAAACAAAGAGGTACGTAGCCACGTGGCCGTCGCCAAAGCCGCATATCGTTAAAAGTGTGTCATCATCAAAGAGCGACTTAGCTAGGGTCTGACTCCAGTGCAGGAGCTGAGAATGCATTCGATCAACTAACTCGTTTTATTTAAGGAACTGCGTAAACCTGTAGCTTGAATTTTTGGCGTGCCTTACTGATCGAGCATTTTAGCTACCATATCGTGGAAAACAGCGTTTGAATTAAAACGAAACGGAATTTGACTATCGTCAAGTTTCCTATGGTCCAAGATATATTGGACCACTAAAGCGGTTCTGGTTAAAGCTTCGTTGGTGCGTAGTGGTATCTTTGCTTGTTGTCCCCAGTTTTACTCGCGTTTCACACCTCGCTTTTGCATTTTTTGAAGTCATTTAACTATTGGATACGAGTTATACTACCACTCCGTTTTACACTACGTCGGTCTCGCATTACACCGATGCTGCTGTTTCAGGTGGCTTGGATTCTGAGGCTAGCGCACATTGTGCCAGTTCAAGCGGCCAAATGCCAGTAAGTGCCGATTCCGGTGGTATGCAGCGCGGTGTCTGCGACCGATACAACCACTAGCTTTGCGCGCACCTGAATAACAAGAAGTACGCAGTGCTGGCCTCCAGCGAAACGTTGCTTTTCAGTTATGCCAATTGCTGCAAATGGCGGAAAGGCAGGACGTCCTCTCGTACGAGAGGCAAATCTCTTGATGCCCGGCTGGGAAATGGAGAGCGTTCTTCACCATGCTCTCAGATCTTCGCCTTACAATCGCTCTACTTAGGAATACGCTTCCGGTCTCCAACAACGCTGATTTGATCGCTTACATAGAGAACAAGTTGTGGCTCCAATCAATAAGTCACCCGCTCATATGGCTGCCAACAACGGAAACGTAGCTGCTTCGGACGCCGTATATAAAGTTAACCTGATCGACGCCCGACTGCTGGTTCAAGACTCCCTACGAGTAAAGCAAACGCAAGTCAGGAAACCCTTAAGCTCTCTGCTAAACAAGAGGTTTTAGTTTTCTGGGCTACGGAAACAAGCAGCGTCATTACTTGTCAAACCGCCTGATCGTTGTATAAAGGAGAAGATTTCTACACGCACTACTTGTCAGTCGATGCTGCTAGCTACCGCGGCCCTTACAGAGAAGACAGGTACTGACGGTTTGATTGCTTTTGCTTAGGGTGACAAAGTGTCACTTGACTCTCCTTCTTGTCAAGAAGAAAAAGCAGACCAAATTTGCCAAAACCCTTTCGGCGAAATGGATGACCTGAAAAACGTAAGGCTTTGGTAATGGCGCGAAAATCATACGCTGCCGTTGCTACGTCATCTGAGGGCATAAATACAGTCCCATCACCAATGGTGAAGCCACATGCTCCAAATGTCGAATCAAAAACCCGTGGTGATAATACACCCGTCGTTGTGATTCTGTTACGAACAGTAGCGATATTTTCCGTAACGCTGCTGTATCCACTGCTGTCCTTCCTGCTGATCGCATGTTGTAGACATTCAATGTTTTGAAAGGTGCGTAGCGAAGTTACTTCCACCCCGTTTTCCAGGCGTTCCTATCAGGAGGCTGATTAGACTGGGAAACGTCCGACTTAATGCACCAAACCCTCGCACGCGACTACTTAAATAGATAAATAGATAAATTGTGTATTCTCGACTAAGCGAGGCTCGCCTGCGCAGGCATGATCATGTTAAGAGTACAAAATGTGATCAGTTAATGTACAATGGAACAATGGGATTGTTGCATATGTTTATATATGAATGTATGTAAGTTTGCATGTAGGCGTGTTTAGCTTTGTTTATGGGATTGGTAAATGTTTCCTGTCAGTTTGCTTGAATGTGTTTTAAGGTGTCGCCAGTGCTTGCTATCTGTGGACTTGAAGCGATTGTTCGGATAAGCAATGGGTGACTTTAGTTTGTGGCGAGTCACAGCCGCCACGCCACAGTGTTGTTAAACGGACATATGTGGCTTTTTATAGGGAGAACGCTTGCCAGGCGAAAACCCACCACGTCCTGGAACACTGCCACCAATCCATTGAATGGCAAATTGTAACTGGCTATGTTTCTTGTTGAAAGTCTGTTTGCTCGGTTATTCGCAGTCAGGTTGCGTCCCATTTTTTCCGCTGGTTGATGCAATAACTGGTTGCCTATTGCTTTCCTGGATCCTGTCCATTGGTAGGTCGGGTACTAAATATTCTTATTGAATATGATGTGTTAATCCTTCGCAGAACCACATGAAGTCTTCTCTGATTATGTATATTTGCCGGGGAGCGAAGAATTCGTGTCCAGCTACCCTCACTGGACATCGGTAGTTAGGTGCAAATAGTTAGAGTGGAAGTGAGGCCATGGTCCAGGTAAGTACTTGTTGGTTGCTTCGTCCCATCGTCCCATCTTTTTGATGACGTGTTTATTGCAGACGGCAGACCTAGCTGTTGTAGCTCTGTCGGCCGTGCTTAGCATATCCTCTGCTCAGGTTACAGTTGTAATTGTGCATAGAAGCTCTAAGAGCCTATCCAAAGTGTTACTTGGTTTCATTCGCTCCGAGTCCGCAAACAAGTGTATGCTGGTTGGCAACTTTAACCTCCCGTAGTTCTGCTGGGCAGATATTTCTTGCGACGCAGTGTCAGGCACATTTGGCGCTGATCCACTTGAGCTTACGCTCTGGCTAACCCATGAACCGCCCCGTGGGGCCAACTGGGTGGTTGGCTTAAGTCCGGTCCAGCTAAAATCTCGGCGGCGGTGAACCAGGACGTGGTGAGTTTGCGCTTGTCAAGCGTTCACCCCATAAAATGTCATAAATGTCTGCTTAACAACAATGTGCCGCGTCTGATATGACCTGCCACTAAATAAAGTCACGGCCCTGCCACACCGGAGGAGCTTACACATTCCGCGAACGTCAAGCACTTCAAAGATTTCATCTGCTCCATTCTAACCTCGGCGCATTCAGGGAACAAACTCACAAATTCACAGTACTACTACGAATTTCACACAACACGATTACTTATACCCGCACCCACTTACATACTAGACATTCATACGCACATGTCCAGTATGTACTGGATAAATCGTAACATTTCTGTTCCTTGACTGAGGTTGCTCGTTTGTATCACCACACCGGTGCCTTTGAAGGCGTGTGTCGCGCCGCCGAAAATAAATCGTTTATTTAGTTGTTTATGTAACGTTGCGTCAGAGCATTGATACACCCACTAGGTACATGGACGCCTAAGTACCGTCTACCTTGGACCTTGTATTTGCTAAGTCACTAGACTTTGTTGGTGACCTAATTTAAGGACCTCCACTGGGTTCCACTGACCTTGTTTGTTTGTTATTCAGTTTTACTCTGTCTAGACGTTCACAAAGTATTGTTGCATCCAGCCCAAATATCTGGCACGCAGACTATCAAGTAATGAGAGCCAAGGCTTCGAGTTTCCATTGTGAGACCTCAGGCGATGATACTGTCCAGGTTGCCTGGGATAAGGTTACCTCCTACCCCACAGAGGACTCTGATCCCTCCATCCCAGTCACAAGGATAAAGGAGGCATGAGGACAGTCGCCATGCATAGAGTGCACTAACAAGCATCTGCTCACAAAGAGGTCTAAAATTTGGCGGACTTACCGAGCTGCTCCGTCCACCGATATTTATGACAAATACCGTAAGGCTAGAAATAGGTGTAAGCAACACCTAAGAAAAGCTTGGCTCAATTTCGAGCAAGAGTTAGCAGGCGAATCTTTAGAGAACCCAAAAAGATACTTCGCATATGTCAAAAGGCGCTGCGGTTCGAACATGTCAATTTCAGCATTGATGTGTGATGACGGTACACACGCGCATTTGGACTATGACAAGGCCTGCGTACTTAGTGGGCATTATGCAGCAGCGATTGTAGGGGAATCGTCTTTGAGCGGCGTTGAGCTGATTTGCAGTTTCCCAGAGGGTTCTGGACTATCTTAACTTATTGTAGCAGAGGCAGAAATTCCTAGGCTGTGACAAGTGCCGTACGCTTCTAAGGCCGCTGTGCCTGATTGAATTGATCCGAAACTGTTGCATGTGTTGGCTGCGGAAAGAAGTGGACCGCGCGCTATCATTTTTCAGAAATGCTTTGACAGCTGTGCATTACCTACCGAATGAAAAGAAGCAGTCATCTGTCCCAACTTCAAAATTGAGGTCAAGCCTCCGTCTTCAAATTACAGGCCAGTTAGTCTGACGAGTGTTGTAGTCGAGAACTTGGTGAGACGTTCATTGGAGTGTTAGCTTAGTAGAGTTAATCTACTAAGAAATGTACGACACGGATTCCGGAAAAGAGTTTGGTGTCTAACGTATTTACTGGTGGCTCGCGAACGTTGGGCGGATGCGGTGGATCACGGCCACGAACTAGACGTGCTTTCTGTCGACATTTCGAAGACATTTAAGATGGTACCCAATTCGGGGCTCGCGTAAAGGCTGACCTTTCACAAGGTACCCGGCCGCTCCCTGCACTGAGTGACTGCCTTCTTTGATGGTAGTGAACGGTGTTTACTGGTAGGCCGTGGCCTGTCCTTCAGACAGTCTATCCTCAGTGGCCTGCTGCAGGGCTCGGTGCTTGGACCGTTGCTGTTCTCTATCTAGGTGAATGTCCTACAAGTGAAGTATGAGGTACCATCGCTGCTATTTGCTGATGACCTGAAGCTGTGGAATATTGTCGATAGTCCTGGGGTTCCGAAGCTATTCAGCGAGTATTGGATAAGCGTTGGGACTGGTCCCGTTTGTGGTTACTGTTCATAAATCAGGTAAAGTTGTTCTTTCTTCGAATAGGAGAAGCTTGTCCTCCTGCTAAGTAACTGGTCGGTAGGGAGGAACGCCCAAAAGGATCTTGCCAGGTGGATCTAGGCGCCATACACTTTTCGGCTTTACACTCCGGACAAAACTGGAAGAAAGTCGCAAGCGAAGGTTTCCGCATGTTGTGGTTAATACGGCTTTTTTCGGAGTCTTGACTGGCGGCACTTTTACGAGCTTTTACTCGGCTTTCCTTCGGCGGCATCGTGACTACTGCGTCCAAGTTTGTTCGCGCTGACTCGCCTGGGACCAAGTGCAGCTAGAGGGGATTTTACGGGTGGGTACTAGGTTAGTCGAAAGATTACGAGGACGGACGTCCCCTGAGCGCTTACTTACTTTGGGAATGCATTCATTGCACTACCGAAGGCTTAGAGGGGACCCAATCATAACCTACCGTTTCTTAACTGGGGCGGTTGGTCCAGTTTTACCTTAGCTATTCAGCCCAGCTAGATTGTTGATTCTACGTAGCCATTCCTTGAAGCCGGACTAACCGTGGTCCAATCGGCTCAGGGCGCAAATCCGGTTGTCACGCTGAGTAATGGCGGGCTGGATCATGCTTCCGGAAAATATGATTAAGGAATGTAGGGTTAAGGGGTTTGAGTAGCAACTTGTCGCTCTTGGTAGCAATACGGAAGCTGCCCATTTCGCTGAAAAACTCGCGCCATCAAACTTAAATTGCTCCTCTACGTTTCAATGCAAGGCAAGTATATCTATGCTTTATATACCCAAAAGGGTGCATTTTTAGCATTTTACATTATGAACAGTAAATTTACAAGAGGGTTACCAGTAAAATGCAAAGTTTAGAAATGGATAAAAAATGAGTATTCACTGTCTGATCAATCAAGCAATGCTCCCAAAAGGTTAGGCTAAATCTTCGGTATTCGTATCCTTTACAAACGGCAAGGACTTCTCAAAAAAGTTTTTACTAAATTCTCTTCAGCTGACGTGGAATTTCGTGTCCAGCAACAATATATCGGGGATTGTACGCGCTATATTGTATGCATATGTAAGATTGGATAACTTAAAGTGTTGCAGCGACGCTGGAAATTGATTCAAGAAAATACCTGTCGGTTTAATGTTGCTATACTGAGATATATACATTGGATTATGTAACAATGATGTTCGGCGAAAAGGGCAACGGCCGATTTAAAGGCCCCGCCACGGTATTTTTTAATTTTTATTGCACTTTATACTGTACCTTCGATTTCTCTTCCTATCCTTTGCTTAATTCCCATGACTGCAACAACAGGGACTGATAGGACAGATTGTTATGGTTAATACGCCGTTCTTTCGGGGTCTTAACTGCTGACATATTTGTGAAGCTGTTCTCAGCTTTCGTTCCGCCCCATCTGGAATACTGCTTCCAGGCTTGCGCGCCCTGCCTTGTTCCGGACAAAATGGAGCTTGAGAGGGTTTTGAGAGTAGGTACCAAATTGGTCGAGGGGTTACGGGGCAATCGTACCCCGAGCGTCTACTTAGCTTGGGTATGTATTCGATGCACTACCGACGGCTTCGAGGAGACCTAATCCTTACTTACGGCATTTTACCTGGGAAGGTTGGGCCGGACTTGCGCTGGCTATTTAGCCTGGCTAGGTTGCCTTGTCTTCGCGGTCATCCCATGAAGCTACACAAGCCGCGTCCTGACGGGATCAGGGCGGAAATGCGGTTATCGCGTAGAGTTATCGAGCGCTGGAACTCGCTTCCAGAAAATGTAGACAGTGAACCTACGGTTAAGGGTTTCGAGCATCAGTTAGACGCTCTTGGGTGGCAACACGCAACCTTTCCCTTCTCCTGACCATATCCATCTTCAAACTTTCAGTTCTTATTCTGTCATTATCTTCACTCTTTGGTGTTATCCTACATTTTAATGACTTTCATTGCCCTTTATCTTCCATGTACTTTCTACTTATTTCTCACTTCACGTAACCTACACAGCGCGGACTGCTAGTGCAGGGAACGCGGGCAGTAGTTGGTTGATCGCCCCACCGTCAACCCAACAACCCCACCGGCCGGCACCCGCACCCCCCATTTCCCACGCGCCTCGTCCCCCCACCCGCCGCTCGTTCCCCCGAGGCTTCACCCCGATCGGGCCACCACAGCCTGCCCGCCCCGCCCCCCCCCCACCTTACCATTCCTGCTCTTTCCCCCCCTCCCCCGCCACACCCCCCCCACCTCACCAGCCCCTCGCCTAGCCCCCCGACCACGACCTCCCCACCCCGTTTCCCACACCACTCACACAACGCGGCCCCGCTTCCGCACCCAGCCACCGCCTGCCCGTCCCCTACCACGCCCCGCACTCAGTCCCACCACCCAGCTCACGCCCCGCCCCCCCCCCCCCCCCCCCCCCCCCCCCCCCCCCCCCCCCCCCCCCCCCCCCCCCCCCCCCCCCACCCCCCCCCCCCCCCCCCCCCCCCCCCCCCCCCCCCCCCCCCCCCCCCCCCCCCCCCCCCCCCCGCCCCCCCCCCCCCCCCCCCCCCCCCCCCCCCCCCCCCCCCCCCCCCCCCCCCCCCCCCCCCCCCCCCCCCCCCCCCCCCCCCCACCCCCCCCCCCCCCCCCCCCCCCCCCCCCCCCCCCCCCCCCCCCCCCCCCCCCCCCCCCCCCCCCCCCCCCCCCCCCCCCCCCCCCCCCCCCCCCCCCCCCCCCCCCCCCCCCCCCCCCCCCCCCCCCCCCCCCCCCCCCCCCCCCCCCTCCCCCCCCCCCCCCCCCCCCCCCCCACCCCCCCCCCCCCCCCCCCCCCCCCCCCCCCCCCCCCCCCCCCCCCCCCCCCCCCCCCCCCCCCCCCCCCCCCCCCCCCCCCCCCCCCCCCCCCCCCCCCCCCCCCCCCCCCCCCCGCCCCCCCCCCCCCCCCCCCCCCCCCCCCCCCCCCCCCCCCCCCCCCCCCCCCCCCCCCCCCCCCCCCCCCCCCCCCCCCCCCCCCCCCCCCACCCCCCCCCCCCCCCCCCCCCCCCCCCCCCCCCCCCCCCCCCCCCCCCCCCCCCCCCCCCCCCCACCCCCCCCCCCCCCCCCCCCCCCCCCCCCCCCCCCCCCCCCCCCCCCCCCCCCCCCCCCCCCCCCCCCCCCCCCCCCCCCCCCCCCCCCCCCCCCACCCCCCCCCCCCCCCCCCCCCCCCCCCCCCCCGCCCCCCCCCCCCCCCCCCCCCCCCCCCCCCCCCCCCCCCCCCACCCCCCCCCCCCCCCCCCCCCCCCCCCCCCCCCCCCCCCCCCCCCCCCCCCCCCCCCCCCCCCCCCCCCCCCCCCCCGCATTCCGACCCACCCCCCCCACCGCATCCGCCCGAACCCGCCCACCCCACTCCACCGCCACCCACGGCGCTCGACCCACCCCAAGCTCTCGCTCCCCTCCCCCCCTCCCCCACCTTCTTTCGACCCACCCCTTTCACGCCGCAAAGCCCCGCCAACTACCTCCTCCCCTGCCGCCTCCCCCCCCCCCTCACCTTCACCCCCCCGCCGCCACCCGCACCCCACGCCCCGGCCCCCCCTTCCCCACCACCTCTCCCCCTTTCACCCCCCGGGCGCCTCCCCCACGACACTCAACCGTTTCCCTTCGTCACACGCACCCCCAGTCCACCCGAGTCCCCTCTTCCCCACCCCCACCCCCCCCTCGCCCCCGCTCCCCAGACCCCCACCCCCCCCATCCACCCGACCCCATACACGCCCTTCCTCATACCCAAAGATCCCTCCCGCTCTCCTCGACCCCCACCCCGCCCCGGCGCCCCCCCCCCCACCGCCCCCATTCTCGCCCATCTGGAATACTGCTTCCAGGCTTGCGCGCCCTGCCTTGTTCCGGACAAAATGGAGCTTGAGAGGGTTTTGAGAGTAGGTACCAAATTGGTCGAGGGGTTACGGGGCAATCGTACCCCGAGCGTCTACTTAGCTTGGGTATGTATTCGATGCACTACCGACGGCTTCGAGGAGACCTAATCCTTACTTACGGCATTTTACCTGGGAAGGTTGGGCCGGACTTGCGCTGGCTATTTAGCCTGGCTAGGTTGCCTTGTCTTCGCGGTCATCCCATGAAGCTACACAAGCCGCGTCCTGACGGGATCAGGGCGGAAATGCGGTTATCGCGTAGAGTTATCGAGCGCTGGAACTCGCTTCCAGAAAATGTAGACAGTGAACCTACGGTTAAGGGTTTCGAGCGCCAGTTAGACGCTCTTGGGTGGCAACACGCAACCTTTCCCTTCTCCTGACCATATCCATCTTCAAACTTTCAGTTCTTATTCTGTCATTATCTTCACTCTTTGGTGTTATCCTTCATTTTAATGACTTTCATTGCCCTTTATCTTCCATGTACTTTCTACTTCTTTCTCACTTCACGTAACCTACACAGCGCGGACTGCTAGTGCAGGGAACGCGGGCAGTAGTTGGTTGATCAGGGTGTGTTTCGGGTGTTTCGTTTTTTAGAGGGTTGCCTATTCCGGGAGCCCAGAGAGCGATTCCAGAAGACAGATCGAGTTGCAGGGAAACTTTTATTGGTTCAGCAAAAGATTCCCTGTTAGCTAGCTATAAACGAACGACACCGTGGACGCTCTAGCTAGGGAAACGGAGCAAACACAGCACACAGAGCAGTCGCGCGTTGCAACCGAAGCGAGCGCCAAGCGAAAATCGCGATGAGCAAGTAAAACATTCGAACTCAGCAAGCAGTTCAACAAACCACACCGGTTGCCTAGGTGTACAATTATAGAATTTTGGTTAGAATTTTACACAGGCAAACCAGGGAATCTCCAGACTGCTACATAGCCCTCTCCCAGAAGGGACTGTGTAAGCAGTCCTTCGATCTACGTGAGGACTGTCCGTCGCGGGCCAGCCTTCTGCGAGACCAGGTTGTGAAACCTGATGCAGCTGCTGAGGGAGAACCGTGCAATCGGACCCTAGCGGGCTCCCACCCGTGTCCTCCCTACGGTGTCGAAACGGTAAAAGAAACTGTTTGTAGGGGGGGACAGTTAGTGAAGTTCACGTATGCGGTTGAACAGGAAGTTCGTTCCACTTGCAGTTGACGTGCGGAGATCCAGCGGAAAGTGAAACCGAGGTGCAACCAACCGACGGTGTATATGGAAAGCAAAATGAAAAAGCAGCATAAATGCATAGCAATACACAAAAGAGTGCAAAGCGAAAAACGTGCAAAGCTGTTTTTGGGTTTTCAAAAGGTTTTGCTCTTTTTTAGTAGTTTCAAAACGTTTTGGTCTTTTTTGTGGATTTTCAAAAACGTTTAGTAAGAGCAGAAAATTTCGAAGGCACGTTCTATGTAAAATAGTAAGTGCGAACGAAGTCTGAAAAACGAACTGAGGGTTTGAGTTTCCTACCGCGGCGATTGATAGCAGGGCGAGTAGGAGTGCTGTCGGTTGGGGTTGTCGGTTCTGCTGGACCGGACTGACTAGTCTGAAGTTGCGGTGCCAGCTGTGATGGCACAGGCTGTGGTGCTTGTTTCACCGAAGAGTCAGACTTGTCGAGGAAAGCTGGTTTGAGTCGATCAATGGTGATCGTCTCAGTGGTGTTGCGTCGTGGCTTGTCGATGTCGGGATCAGCTTGTTGGGCAGCAGCCATAGCGGATAGATCAATGTTGGTGCCAGGCGATAAGCTGATCTGCTGAATGCGTGAAAGCGCATCCGCGACGGGATTGAGAGCACCTGAGACATGACGTACGTCTGTCGTAAACTGAGAAACGTAGTCTAGGTGTCTAGTTTCCCGCGGCGAGTACTTGTCTGTTGCGCCATTGATTGCGTAGCTCAATGGCTTGTGGTCGGTGAAGGTTGTTAAATTTCGACCTTCGAGCTAATGACGGAAATGTCGGATACCTGGGTAGATAGCTAACAGTTCCCTACCGAAGGTGCTGTAACGTGATTCGGCAGGTTGTAAGCGCTTTGAGAAGAAACCTAGAGGTATCCATCGATGGTCGATGAGCTGCTGAAGAACTGCACCGACGGCAGTGTCTGATGCGTCAGTTGTCAGAGAGAGTGATGCAGACGTGTCTGGATGGGCGAGAAGCGCTATGTTGTAGATAGCGTCTTTGAGCTTCTCGAAAGACAATTTAGCATCATCTGCAAAGTGAAAATACCGCTGTTTACCGCGGAGCAAGTCAATCATTGGTTGGACAATGCTCGCGCAGTTAGGTATAAAGCGTCTGTAATAGTTGACCAGGCCAAGGAATCGGCGTAACTGCTCGAAGAAACTGGGAGCGGGATAGTCCTTCAGTGCCTGGATTTTGTCTGGCAGGGCTTCAATACCAGAGGCGGATATGCGGTGGCCAAGAAAGTCGATGGAACTATGGCCAAGCTCGCATTTATCGGGGTTGACGGTTACCCCATGCTGCGTCAAGCGTTGGAAGAGTGCGTCGAGGTGGTGAAGATGTTCATCGTCAGAAGTGCTGGCGATGATGATGTCATCTAGATAAGGATAAATGCCTTCGAGTCCTCGCGTAACCTCATGAATGAAACGCTGAAAAGTTTGGGCAGCGTTGCTGAGGCCGAAAGGCATTCTGAGGTACTCGAATAGGTCGAATGGCGTGTTGCCTACTGTTTTAGCAATGTCATCTGGTGCGACAGGTATCTGGTGGTAGGCACGAACTAAGTCGACTTTGCTGGAGATAGACTTGCCAGCTAGAGCTGAGGTCAAGTCGTGCATGTGCGGAAAAGGGTATTTATCCGGGACGGTAACTTTGTTAAGTGCCCTGTAGTCACCACAAGGGCGCCAGTCACCGGATTTCTTCGGTACCATGTGTAATGGTGATGCCCATGGACTTTTGGACGGGCGGATGATTGCCAGTTCGAGCATTTGCTCGAGTTCCGCCTTAGCAGCTTTGAGCTTGTCCGGGGCTAATCGGCGATGGCGGGCCGAAACAGGTGGGCCCTTAGTGCAGATGTGATGCGTGACGTTTGCCGTCACAGGAGGCAACTCGTTCAGGACGCGAACGAGTTTAGGGTGCTTGGTGAAAAGTTCTAGAAAAGGTTGCGAAGCTTGAGGTAGGACACGAGTGGCAGTGATAGCAGCCACGTTGACGCTGGTCCCGATAATACTGAGCTGTGTCCTGGAGTAGATAAGCTTCTTCCTTTTAGCTTTGACGATGAGGTCGAAGCGTTGAAGAAAGTCTATGCCTATGATGGCGAAAGTCACAGCAACGATTATGAAAGGCCAGCGAAAGGTTCGCCGGAGGCCTAAATTGAGTGTTAGCAGCTTTTCGCCGAAAGTTGCGATTGGTGTGCCATTGGCGGCACGCAGCTTGGTCGGCGATGGTGAGACGACTTCCTCTGAGCTACGGGGTATAACACTAAATTCGGCACCAGTGTCGACTCGAAACTCGGTGCCGGAAGTTAAATCCCTGACGCGGATGAGGCGACTTTGGTGTTGGCCAGGCGCGTCCGTCGCCGTTACGGCCGAGAAGTTTCCCTGCTTCTCGGCGAAGTTGCAAGGTTTGACACATTTACGAGCTGCGGTACCAAAGCGTTGATGGTACCAACAGCTAGCCTGTCTGTTGCTTGGCTTAGAACGTTTGCAGGGCGATTTTGAGCGGCTAGGACGACGACGGGTCATAGTAAGCTGTTGCACCTAACGACTAAGTGTCGCAACTTGTGCTTGCAGGGCTTCTATGGTTGACTGTAAGCCAGTGATAGAAGTGCCCTGGGACGCGACGGCATTGATCTTGCTGGCGTCGGCTTGTGGCTGTGATCGTTCAACAACTCGATCCGCTAGATCTGCGAGTTGAGTGAGCGAAACGGAGCCCACTGTAGCGAGAATCGCTTGCGTGTTTTCCGGTAGCCCTTGTAGCCATAGTTCGCGAAGTAACGTCTCATCCATGGTTGAAGAACCAAGGAGTTGTTGCATCTCTCGTAGCAGAGTTGAGGGCAGTTTGTCGCCCAGCTGCAGATCCCTGAAAAGCTGTTGCAAGCGAACTTTCTCAGAGGGCATAACACACTTGATCGTGGCCTCCTTGAGAGCCTCATAGCGGTTTTTGGTCTGAGAAATGATGACGTCACGAACCTGCATTGATATCTCCTTGGGGAGATAGGACAGGAGTTTGCAATACTTCGCGTAGTCGGAAGTGATTCTGTGGTTATAAAACTCGGCCTCAAGATGAGCGAACCACAAAACAGGATCCATGTCCCAAAAAGGTGGAACTGAGAGTGGTACAACGCTAAGCGTAGACTCTACCTTAGGTTCTGCAGAATCCATGGCTTAAAAAAGGATGCAAAAAATAGGCTACCGTATGCAAAAAACCGGAAAATATGAAAAATAAATGGAACGAGCTCACCGGAGAAAAGTTCGAAATATCCGGCGTTGAGATTGTTCCGGATCCGGGGTCACCAATTTAGAGGGTTGCCTATTCCGAGAGCCCAGAGAGCGATTCCAGAAGACAGATCGAGTTGCAGGGAAACTTTTATTGGTTCAGCAAAAGATTCCCTGTTAGCTAGCTATAAACGAACGACACCGTGGACGCTCTAGCTAGGGAAACGGAGCAAACACAGCACACAGAGCAGTCGCGCGTTGCAACCGAAGCGAGCGCCAAGCAAAAATGGCGATGAGCAAGTAAAACATTCGAACTCAGCAAGCAGTTCAACAAACCACACCGGTTGCCTAGGTGTACAATTATAGAAGTTTGGTTAGAATTTTACACAGGCAAACCGGCTAATCTTCAGAATGCTACAGTTTTAGATCTATCAAGAACTAACACGTTATCATCTCCTGGCTCAACGATTTGCTCAAGAAGGAACACTCAAGGGATTTTCCTATCGTTCTAGTCCATCTGAATCTGAATCTGAGAGTGGTACTGTGAGTGCTACGCTGTAACTTGGTTTTTTGGCGTGCCATACTGATCGAGGTTTTTAGTTGAAATAACGTGGAAAACAGTGTTTGAATAAACACTTGAAACGAAATTTGGCTCTTGTCAAATTTCGTCTGATCCAAGATATCTTGGGTCGACTAAAGTGATACTGGCCAAAGCGTCTTCCTGCCCTGCTAGCACATGAAGTCCTTTTTTCGGTCGTCAAAGTCCTTCAAAAGTCCTTCAAAGTCCTTCAGTAATATATGGGTGGCTACTTGATCTACTCCGTATTCCAGCAAGGGGTGCACATATATGTGTAGGGTACGTTAACTAAAATATAAGCATAACATTGGTTAGTTGCTTCATTCTATCAAAAAATCCTATATGATTTCTTAAAAAGAGTCATCGACCCACCTTTTGAATTTTGCCGCGCCCTTAAATTTTCCGCTTCGTCTGGCATTGCTCCGTTTGGTTGTCAATTCTGCTTCGCCGTGGTGGACTTCTATTTTTCGTTGTGCATTTTCGATAGCGAAGGAAGTTTGAGTTGGTAGTAAGCCATTTCGACGTGAGTTAGATATAAGAAGCACTATATGTGTTTTCATTGCAGTATTGCAAAAATGAACTTTTCAGCTTGATTTCATTTCTCAAGCTTTGTCCTTGGTTTGCCCTAGCTGCTATCGCCCTAACGCACAGTTTGCGCATTGCTATCTTCACTTGCGCAATTACTTGTACTCTACGTAGATAGCCTCATTGTGAGTTTCTTTTCTATTTTGCGGGGCGCATTCGCTTAGTAATATCTTTGACGATATTGCACGACGTTTCGGTGTTTCTATTAATCAAGATCTTTATATATGTACGTCGCCATCTTCAACATAACCTTTGATGTTCAGCATTATTAATGAGACCTCGGTGTACAAACCGACAAAATGTGAACCATTACCACATACCGGTAATTTATAATCTCCCTATGTTATTGCTGATTACCTCATATAAGAAAAAACAGAGCGTTTGTGCACCAATACCATACAGGTACACCGAAGTCTGCAGACTGCCGATGACTTTGAGCCACTCCAGGAAGCGCATGGTCCCCACAGCCGTTCTCTATGGCTCTCTAGCTATCTTTTCTTTAACTGAGTTGTCCCGCTCGATGGGTAAAACCCACGTCAGTCGTCTTCCCAGCAATGCAACATGGGCAGATACAAACCAGCTTATACAGGTAAGGGATACATTTTTCTTAATATTAAACTTCAGCGTACAATACTACATCTCACTGTGATAAAAATTCGAACGAACAGATTCGGAAAACGGATTCCGATTGGTGCTTACACTTTGTAGCTTGAGTGGCCTAGTCCTAGAGTCTACCTGACTCCTCCTTCATCACCGTTCCTACAAGCGATTGGAATGGCATTAACCGTAAGCATGTACTTGAGGTTTTATCATTTTCTTGCAGGCGATATGGACCAACTGAAGAATAAACTGGAGTTCATAGATGGTAACTTCCTACATTCCTAAAACGGTATACATTTTCAGGTAATGTTCAGTGTCTACCTAATAGACTGTTGAGAATACATACATATGGAGACACTGGAGTATGTGAAGAGTTACATGAGATCGATGGCTGCAACCATTGCCGGGCAAACAGGGCAGCAGGCAACGCCGCTTCCTTCGCAAATTACATCGGTGGAGGAACTACAGTCATTTGTTATACTAATGCAGGATGCATTCAACAATTGGTAAGATTCCTTGATACCTCACATATGCATGCAGTCTAAACTGAAAGATGTGCATGGAGACACGTTGTCGGAGACTGTACGCCTCATGATGCAGCGTCTTCTAACGCGGTCATTGATGGCGGTGATCAATTACTCCGGTCTCCGCAACAAACACGGATTCCGGAAGATGAAGCTATTCACCGAAGTGCAAGGTAAGCAACATCTTTGCCCTTTCATCCCCGTCGTAGCTGCTCTATTAAAACGTTTCTCCGGAAGTATTGTGTCACCTGATGATGATGTCAGGAAATACTTGAAATCGATTCGTGGCAACGCGTGGCGCGACACTACCAAAGGTTGTGCAAGCAGCCAGCAGGTATGAAATGTTGGATTACTTATTAACATTTCTTAAATAAGGTTTTCCAATTCGTGGACTTGGAGCGCCCATGAGACAGCATGGAAGAAGCGTAACCGATTCAAACGGAACATGGACCTCTGTTGTCAATATTGATGTCCTTCCATTTAATGTATCCACCACTATGCGTCGGTAAACGGACTTCTTACTGTGAAAAAATCGGATTCCATTCCCGCTATCGTTGTGCTTATTGGGAATGAAATACTAAGGCATCACTATGAGTAGTGGGACTGGACCCTTTGCGCCGTGTTAAACATGGTTTCCTCCATTCAGCAGCAACAGGATGTTACGCCGCAGGAGAAAAGAGGTCATATGGGCGGTTAGCTATGACTCGCACATTTACTTTGCATTAGTAAGCGGTAGTAATACCTGCGTTACATATTATTATTAACGGGAAACGCAGGTGGGGATTTGAGATCCCCCTTCCAGCGGTGTGCGAGCTTCGGTGGGTAGCCAATGCGTGGGGTGTACAGGGGCTGCAGCTAGGTGCGGCGTACAGGGGTTGCGGATAGGTGCGGCGTATAGGGGTACCGGCTAGGTGCGTGCGTAGCGTCGTGGTGCGTGCACGGCCATTGGTCCACGCCGTCCAAGGTCAACCGTCAATGACCATTCATACTCCGCCAGTCTGTCTGTCATTCACTGTTTAACCTAGGTTTCTGATTGGACAGGGTGCAAAGTCCTTCACTGTGTACTTAATACAGCTGCAGTGGAAGGACAAATTTCGCCTTCAAAATGGTCGCAAAAGTCCTTAACCATGGATTCAGGTTTATAGTTGACGGTTAAGGACTTTACCACCCATTTTCGCCTTCAAAGTCCTTTTGTGCTAGCAGGGTGACGCTTACTGGTAATTTTGCAGTTGTTCCCTTTTTAATCCCGTTTTACACCCTGTTTTGCCTTTTGATTGGGGTAGTTTTACGGTTGTATACGTGTTTTTAAATTCTGCGTTGTTTTCCACTTCAATATGGTCGTCTCGCGAAAAACCGGGACGGATGAAGCCCTCGCGTCCTACGTTACCTAGTCTCCGCGGTCACCCACTGAAACTGCATAAACCACGGTCTGATAGGATTAGGACGGAAACTCGTCTATCGCGCCGAGTTATAGATCGCTGGAATTCGCTTCCAGATCACGTGGTTAGGGAACCTACGGTTAAGGGTTTTGCGCGCCAGCTCGATGCTCTTGGGTGGCAACAGCAAACCTTTCCTTTTTCCTAGCTGACTCACCTTCATTTTTCAGTTCTTTTTTTATTGACTCAACTATCTTGGTATTCCACTTGCTTAGCTCTTACCACTTTCTCTTTTGCCTCCTGCGTTTGCTTTTTTCTCTTTCTTACTTCACGTAACCGACCCAGCAGGGACTGCTAGGGCAGGATACGTGTGCATTAATTGGTTGGACAGGGTGTGATGCGGTCTTTGTTTTAGGTCCATCAGTATTTCAAAGTTCGCCAACTCCTGGTTCAACGACCCGCCGAAGAAGGAACACTCACGGGATCTATCCTATCGTTCCAGTCCCGCTTGAACTTGAACTTGAACTTCATCCTATCGTTCCAGTCCCACGTGAACTTGAACTTGAACGTGAATGTTAACTGGTTGGCCAGGGTGAGACACGGGTGTTCCGTTTTAGATCGGTCAAGAACTCTGAGCACTTCAACCATTCCTGGCTTACGGATCCACTCTAGATGGAGCACTCACGGGATTCTCCTATCGTTCCAGTCCCACCCGAACTGGAACTCTCGATCACGGACTGCGAGTAACGATCCCCATTGGGGTTTTTTGCTCCTGACTTTTTTTCGATCTTATGTATCAATACAGTAAACCGCTATGACATCCAGGTGCATTGATTGCGTCAGACGTGTCACCTCCCGCTCAAAAGCTGTTCAGTGCGCTCTGTGCGAAGAGTGGCTTCACACGTGCTGTAACATCGATGACGCCTTATATGAATAACCAACTCACTGCCTGAGGTCTTGAGCTCCCATTGTGACTCATGCCGAGTATTAGTGAGTCAAAAACCTTCTGACTAATCCTTTTCCTTTTAATATATGTAGCCCTGCCGTTCTGGCCGTGTAGAATACGGAAGATGAGTCACCCGCATCATCTGTATCCCTACCTACATCTGGGTCTGCTACGCCCACACCAAACCGAAGCCGCACTCTCCGCTACGTCGGCTGAGTCATTGCCTAACAGTAAGGTCATGTGTCGACCGGAAAACAAGCTCAAGACGTATGTTGTCATGGCGAGCGCCACCGCTTCACCAACCAGCCTGTGCTTAGCTGAAAGCAAGCCCCCACGGAGAATGGTCTGTAAGCCCAAGGCCAAAGCCAACACCTGGTATAACTCTTCCCCAGTGAACGGAAATGTGACCACAACTTTAATCAGTCAAAGCACAGCCACCAATGCTGCCAAGTCTAATCCCAAACCCAGTTCTAAACTTTCAGATTCTCAGTCAAAAATGCAGCTAGTTTTCAATAAACTTACTGAGCTGGAAAAAGTGATCAAGGATAATCCCTCCTCTCGCAGGCCGCAAATCCCTGAGTGCACTCCACCTTCTCGGGACCGTTGCTTCATCGTTATGAACACGATCGAATCGAACAAAGCCACCTCAGCGGAGAGTATTCTGGATGACCGAATACTTCTCGAGCGCTTGGTCTCTTTGTTGTTTGATTAAGCCGAACAGGGAATTAACATCGTCTCTGCATTCCGGCTCGGTAGTATGCAAGTGACTACGGAGCATATCATCGGAACTTTGACCTATAGATCCATCCAGACTTCATACCTCGGCAAGCACGGAAGATTGGAGTATTCCACAGTGCCTGCGTGTCGATGAAGCATGGAACCTTTTGCTCTCCAAGATGATGTCGATCATCTAAAAAGCCATCCCACTCAAAGTTCGCCCCCTTAAAGTCGTTTGCCAAACAGAAGAGGAATGCCTACGTATTCTGTGACAGACCGCATTTCAAAGGTGAGCCGTATTACGTACTACGTGATCTTTCTCCAGAGGAGGGCAAGCTGTCGTCGCCCAGCAACCCAACCTTACAAGGTCACGGCGTGCTTTTCTTGTCTCACCGTTTACGATTTTCTTCACTGAAATCCTGGTTTGCAAACAGTAGTTGAACAACACTGCGCAAAAAATTTGGCTTTTGTCACTTTTCTTGTGATCCAAAGGGGCTTGGAAGTGCTTAATTACCGGATTATCTGTTACGTTCTTCGAGTATTCCGACTGGCGTTTTTGCTTTGTGGCATCAAGATACTGCAGTCTGCTGTAGCACTTTTCCTGACCGACTCGACTTTGAATCGCCTGGCTCGTATTCCAGTCACAACCAAATCCTTCCTGACGTCGCTACGGTCCGCCTTTCCACATCTAGCCCTTCTACCAGCAAGTGAACCAGGGCTTTCGACTCTTCGACTTTTGGGCTGCTATCTTTGCTGCTGCATACTTGAACCTACCCGTCCCAAAGGCTTCTTGTCTTCCGTGAGTTTGTTCTTTGTTGTTTTCTTCTGCATCTGCTTACTCGTTTCGCTTTTTGCTTATTCTTGGTTCCACCTTCCAAATAACTATGGCTCTTGATACTAACGATAAATGTGGCGAGCACAGTTGTGGCACTGCAGTCACGGAAGGCATACAGTGTGACCGATGTTTATTATGGTATCATAGCACCTGCTCTAGGTTAGACCATTCGTCCATTGATCTGTACACCCAGCATCCCCAACTGAAGTGGATCTGTTTTCACTGTGTGTGCCTAGCTGATACTTGTGCTCGCTTATTACGCGAGCGGCTTGCTGCTCCTCCACAGTTGCCTGATGTTCAGAGGGTAGCTGACGCGAAGTATCTGCAGCGGCTCTCCATCGCAGAAAAAGTGATCAGCGACCAGGCTTTGCTCATAGATGCACTGCGAGTGAAGATTGACGAATTGCGCGATTCTTTAAATAGCTACGCTCGGAGTGCGGAGATTGCCATGGGCAGGCAAAGAAATGTTCTTATCTACAATCGGGAGGAGCCGGTGATACACGAGGCAAAGGCTCGACGAGACCTGGACAGGAGACGAATACACGACATCCTCCGCATAGCCGGGATACCTTTAAACGTCGGTATCAAAAGGGTGCATCGTGTAGGTAGCTGGAGAGAGACTGGTCCACTGCGTCAGCAAGGATTTGCTAGGTCGATTCTGGTTGAATTTAGGAACCCTGTTTATCGTGATCAAATGCTTAACCGAGCCGGCTTAATCGAGAGTCAGACTAATGGCCGGTATCAGGTGGCCCCGGACACACTTAGCTCACAAGCCAAGGTCCCGCGGGTATGTCAGTCGGAAGATACTAATAACCGCTTGGCTGGCGTGTCTGCGACCTTGGTTAAGGGTGCTCCTTTACGTGATCCCCGCATTGCATCAGTGCCTACCAGAGATGATTGTCCCACTGCAGCGGAGGTCGTTCCTTCGAACTACCACACCACAAATTCAGTATCAGATGCAGGTACCGCGAAAGGTGCTTCCTCACAAGTTAGTTCACCCGGAGGTACTTACAGCCGATTGATTGTATACCCTGCATCTCCGGCCGCTGGGGTCAGAGTCAGTCAGCAACATGCCACGATTACACCAAAAGGAACTGGGTGGGACTGCACTCCTACCACAGCGGCAGTTGTCTGCTCGAGTCCTCAAACAATGCAGGTTGCAAAGGGAATAAGTCGCGAGTTACATGTGACAACGACCAAAGTTTCACTGAACGGAAGTACGACTTCCAGCTTGTTACCCGGGGAAAGTTGCGGGGTTGCGGACATGAGCTTACAGGTGGCGCATCCAGGATTATTTGATGCCACTCGCATAATGTCAACTGCTCCGGAACTCAAGGACACTACGTGCATCTCGCTGATCGGTATGGGAAACCAGCGCTGTGAATCTCCCAAGGCTGACCTTGCAGGAAATTCGGAAGGTAGCGTTGCTAGACCTTCTAAGTTAAAGAGAAAGAAGCAAGTTGGTCGTTTACGAAACAACTCAAGTCGGACGGAACCTGACAAGGTTTCTGCTCGTGTTGACCTACAAGAGCCTAATCTTGACCCAGCATTGCAGGCGGCGAACGATAATGACGCGGCGTCAAAAAACGGGTTGTCCCCTCGGGCGCAGCACCCGAGGGGAAACAACGGCGTCAAGTAGGACTAATTGTATGGTATACCAATTGCTACAGTGTGAGGAACAAATGGGGAGAGATGGTGAGGCGCTGCGGATGTGCTGATGTTGTTGCCTTGACAGAGACATGGCTTTCTCCGAGCGACATGGTTAGCGACCTACTGGTAGATTTCGTGAGTTACCGAGTAGATAGGCCTGATCACCACACTGGCGGGGGAGCACTATTGCTTATAAAGCGCCAGTATAGTCATTGGGAGGCTCCGTTTATGATGAGTAATACGAACGTTCAGGTGGTGTCTTGTTACTTAAGGATGATGGGCAGGTTGGAGATCTTTATATGTGTCTACCGCAGTCCATCGTCCACACGAGAGGAGGACAAAGAGCCCGGTGCACTATTGAGGCGCGCAGTGGTTGCTGCGCCTAATTTCCTAATAGTTGGTGATCTAAACCTTCCTCATGCGGATTGGCAAGGCACCGCAAACAGAGCGGATACCTTGGAACAGGAACTGGTTGCCTGGATGCATGAGAATGCACTTGAACGATACATCAATATACCGACCAGGAGCCAAATTGGGAGTGCCCCCTCCACGTTGGATGTTGCCATCACCAAACACGGTCGTTTCGCAGAGCTACAAGTGGAAGCACCTTTAGGTAGGAGTGATCACTGCATCCTCACTTTCTGCCTAAATACATTGAAGCCTGCACGACATCCTCGCCTCGTGAGAAATTTCAGCCGCATTGACCACATGAAATTGAGGGATAGAGCCCTCCAGGTCAATTGGATCCTTGACCAGGAACAGGCATCTTTGGAACAAAGGTGGTCTGTGCTTAAAACTGGTTTAGTGCAACTATTGAATGAGTTTGCTCCTCTTCGTCCTGCGAGACACTTCAGCAAGCCTCGGTGGTGGTGGAGGAGAATTGATAAAGCTCTAAAGAGACGAAATGAGAAGTGGAAAAAATTCAATGAGGCCAGGGGCTTTCGACGATGGCTACAGTACCCAAAATGCCGGAATACGGCTATCAAGATGCAACGGCAGGTTAAATACTCTTATAAGCTTCGGCTGGCCTGGTATGCGAAAACAAATCCAAAATGTTACTACGGCTATGTTCAGTCTAAAGCCTCCCTAAGAGAGGACGTTGGGTGTCTAATTATGGAAGATGGCAACTAGGCTGTGGAAGTCAGAGATAAAGCTGAAATGTTGCTAAGAGTCTTTCAGAATCTGCATAGGCGCGACAATGGATGTGTTGCACCATCGCAGCCACACTGTGTCAGCAGTTATATAATGCAGGACATCGTGCTGACTGCGCAAGAGGTCTTTACTGTGATGACTAACTTGAATCCCTTCAAATCAGCCGGTCCTGACGATGTACATCCGGCAATAGTCAAGCCACTAGCTGACATCCTCCAACATCCTGTACTGGAGCTGTTCAACTTGTCGCTCCAGGAATGCAAGTTGCCACGAGACTGGAAGGAAGCAGCCGTAGTTGCGATTCACAAGGGTGGCTCCAAATCGGAGCCCCTTAACTACAGACCCATCAGTCTAACCTGTGTTCTGTTCAAGTGTTCAGAGAAGCTTATAAGAAACCGGATTTGTGAGCATTTGGCGGAACACAGTCTACTTAGAGCAGAGCAGCATGGTTTCATTAAAAAGAAGTCGTGCCTTACTAATCTACTGTGCTTCTTCGATGAGATTACTCGATGTCTTGACGACGGGATTCCGGTAGAGGTCTGCTATCTTGACTTTAGCAAGGCTTTCGACTCAGTAAATCACCGTTTCCTACTTGAAAAATTAGCATGGTTCGGAGTACATCCTAGCATTCTGTCTTGGGTGTCAGAATTCTTATGTGGGAGAACGTTTCGAGTTAGAATCGGTGATGTGAGTTCTAGTGTGGGCGTGGCCTACAGTGGAGTACTCCAAGGATCGGTGCTAGGTCCACTTTTGTTATGTTTATAAACGACTTGGCTCCTCTTATTGAAGACCCCTGTTATATATTTGCGGATGACTTGAAGCTAGTCAGCAGGGGCAACCGTGCAACACTGGCCAAGGATATCATCAGTGTGGTAGACTGGTCGAAGCAATGGGACTTGCCCTTGAATGCAAGCAAGTGCCAAGTTCTGACCACTAGTAGAGACGTACTTGCAGTTCAGACTTCCTTTGGGCCCTTCCCCTTACAATGCACTACCCAGGCACGCGATTTAGGTGTCATCATGACGAGCAGCCTCAAGCCTTCGATACAATGTCGATACGCCGCCAACAAAGCGCGATGAGAATTGTTTCGCCTCAGGAGGGCTCTGTGTAATACCAAGCCGGAAGTGTTCCTGCCACTATACAAAGCAGTGGTTAGGCCACACTTAGAGTATTGTGTTCAAGCTTGGTCGCCCTATCTCCGTTGTGATGTTCTTTGCCTGGAGAAGATTCAAAGACTAGCAACCAGGATGGTTGAAGGTCAACGGGGGAAGCCGTAAGAAGATCGACTGAAGAGCCTGGGGTTGTTTTCCCTTGAACGGCGTAGACTGAGAGGCGATCTGATAGAAATATTTAAGATCATGAAGGGCCTCAGTGCCATCGTACCCTCTGATTTATTTGAGCTGGCTGATTCTGAACACTTGCATGGACATCGCTTGAAGCTCAAACAGCAGAGGGCTAGACTGAACGTCAGGGCTAAGTTCTTCTCGAATCGTGTAGTGCGCAACTGGAATAAGTTGCCTTCGGAGCTAATGGATTGTGAGACTGTGGTTGCCTTCAAAGCAGGCCTAGACAGATGCTGGCCGCGTATTTTTCCGGAATTAATATAATGCTATCCAATTTATTCGCATTGATATCCGATGTTGATCCTTGTAAAAGCAAAGATTGCTCTCGCTTTTGCTTCATTTCTTTTTGCAGAGGCAAGGAGAGGCGATCAAAAATTGAAGTGCCGGGGCTCTGGTTCGCTTACCGGTGCAAGAAGCTGGACGCTCGTTAGGCGGAAGCCTGTATCGTCCACGGATTTTGACCTGGCCTGACCTGACCTTTAATATCTCCGGCGGTGTGAGGCAAGGATGCCCGCTGTTACCTTTCCTCTTCAACTTCGCTATTGACGAAGTCATGGAAATCGCGTTCACAGGACACGACTTAGAAGGTGTGGTTCTGCTCCCAGTAAAACGACTTCTTGACTTAGAGTATGCTGACTATATTGCCCACAACTGTGACAGCTCCCAGACATGCCAGGCGGCACTGGACACATTAGCACTGGCTGTGCGTCACTTCGGGCTTCGCTTTGCACCATCGAATTGCAAGACGTTCCTCTAAGATTGGCCTGGATCGCCACCTACGCTGACCCTTGGGGGCGATCAGTTAGAAGTCGTTCAAAAATTCAAATACCTGGGAAGTTGTATCAGTGCCCGTGAGATTGAAGATGAGATCACGAACCGTATAACGAAAGCTCGAGGCGTTATTGCTAACCTTCGCCACTTATGACGCCGGCGCGACATCACTCTCGCCCTGAAGGGTGAGTGTACAATGAAGCGGTACGTGCGACCCTCCTGTACGGTTGTGAAACCTGGCCCCTTAGATCAGCGGACATAAAGAGGCTAGTTACGTTCGATCACCGGTGCTTTTGCGATTTAGCTCACATCTGGTGGGAACACCGCGTGAGCAACGAGCGTGTTTGCCGTCTTGTTTACAGCACAGAAAAAGGAAATGAACCGCTCAGCACCGTTATTTCTTGCACAAGGTTGCGATGGCTCGGCCACGTGTTGCTTATGCCAGCCCACCGACTTCCGCGACGTGGGTTGTTTGTGCGCCGCGGGTGTGAATGGAAGAATAGGAGAGGTGGCGAAGCGATGACTTGGTCGAGAGAAATGAAGGCCCTCACTTCGAAGCTGGCCTCGGTTGGAGCGTCTCGGCTCCTTGGTTGGGGTCCGAAAGACGATGAACACGTTTGGGTGGATACACTTGTTGATATGGCTAGGAGCCGATCTCAGTGGCGTTCGTGCTGTGAGTTTCTTTGTCTCATCCGGAACGATGCCCATCCGTTATCCGTAGCTCAGCTGGCCTTCAATTGTTGCATTTTATTCCCTTTTTCCTTTTAGGTATTGCGGTACAGTAGCTGAGGTGTCTCCCATCTCTAGCTAACATGTGTCGTGTGTGTGTGTTCGGTACGGTATCCATGATGGCCACCGAACACGATTGGCGTTGTCCACGGAGCTCCCTCAGGCTCAGGTTCTAGTCTGCTGCGCTCAGTCAAAACCAGTGGCAAAGGCAGAAGCTGTCTTGTGATGGATGATTTCATTGCACCCGATATCAATTGGAACCTTCTTCACTGTACTCTTCCGCAAGATTCCTTCGAGGTGTGACTTCTCACCGCTGATGATGATGATGTTCGGGTATGCAATCTAACTCAGCACATCTCTACACCAACGCGAATGCTGCCGGACCAGACATCAGACGTGTGTGACTTGGAGACCCTCCAACCACTCGGTTGAAGCGACTAATTATTAGTTTGCTTCTTGTGGACACGATGTCTTACCATCAGTGGCTACGGAGCACATCACCGTAGCTTTGACGTATAGATCCATCCAGACTTCATACCTCGGCAAGCACGGAAGATTGGAGTATTCCACAGTGCCTGCGTGTCGATGAAGCATGGAACCTTTTGCTCTCCAAGATGATGTCGATCATCCAAAAAGCCATCCCGACGTCCAAATTCAGACCGTTCCACAATGCCCCCTGGATCGACAGGGAGCTGAGGTCCTTGCTGAACAGACAGCGTAAGCTCTGGACCGTATTCAAGAGCACACAACTCATCTCGGATCACCTAAATTTCAAAGTGGTTCGAAACCTGTGCCCTCTTAAAAAGCGACAGAAGCGAGCTCAATACGAACGGTATCTGACAGTTCAGTCCCAAACGCGCCCGCAGAAACTTCTCATACATAAGGCGGAACACTAAAATGGGCGTTGATATCCCTTTTTTAACTGCCCCTGGAAAAGGCTGGCTTGCCGAACTACCTCGTGGTGCCAGCTGGGTGGTTCCGGTGTACCCCGTTCCAGCAGTGTTCGGTGACAATGTTCCACCTCCGTGGGACATTGTATTCCAGTAATTGTGCTGACTTCATGGGGAGTGTTGGGCCCCTGTTTGGTAATCTACCAAACAAAGACGCATAAATCGAACATTCAATCAACTCCTCCCAATGGGCGCGATTTCCTAAATTCGCTCCGCTGTCTTGCGGGTAGGTTATTTAGCCAAAGGCTCGGGTTGGGGTCCCCTAAGTCAACTCCCTACTTCGGCTTGGGCAACCGGGTACTATCACGTCCTCTCACAAAACCATGGACTGTATTACAACGTGCTCATCAGCTACTGTTTCTGCTAGTCACTTTCACGCGACTTCATCACACGCCAATTGTTTGTTTGCTGACAATCCTCACTTTCCGTTACTTGATTCATGTGTTCAACAGTCTGGTTGCGATTCCGGTTGCGCCGCAGACCAAGGAGTTCAACCTATGGTTCTCCTTCGTCCCTGATCCTCGTGCCGGCTGGCGTGCTTCAACGTTCGGACACTCATGCAGAATGGACAGCAAGCCGGTCTAGCGCGCACCCTAGATTCCCTAGACATTGATGTCTGCTGCCTTTCAGAAACCCGATTGCAAAATCCCAGCGGTGTGCTTACATTGACATCCCCCACTGACTACGAAGCCAGGTATCACCTGCATCTTTTTGGAGATCCAGAAACAGCCTCAGCTGGTTTGGATTGTATAGGTATAGCACTAAGTGACAAGGCCGAGGCGGCACTACTGGACTGGTTCCCGATTAACAGCCCACTATATGCATTTTGGCTTCCGCGTTCATGTAGAATCAACAGGCACCGCGAAGAGACACAATTTGTTTGTGATTTCCGTGTACGCTCCAACTGACTGCAGTGGCGACTCGGTTAAAGACGAATTCTACCTGGATCTACAACAGCTCTTGACTAATGCTAAAAAGTCGGATGTCGTTATTCTTGCTGGGGATTTTAATGCACGGGTTGGCCGCCTGTTACCATACGAACGCCACCTTGGTGGTCATCACTCGCTCGATGAGAACCGCTCTGATAACGGAGACTTCTCACATTGTGCGAAGACAACCTTCTGTTTCTTTCGAGCTATAACTTCAGGCGTACGGAGAAGCGTTCCGCAACCTGGCGTTCCCCTTCGCCAACACAACCGTGGTCTCAAATTGATGACATCGCAATTAGCTTCAGATGGCGCGATAGCGCACTGGACTGCAGGTCGTTTTGATCCACCTTCGTTGACTCAGATTGTGCTCTGGTCTGCGCGAAAATCTGTATGTGTTTTGAAGGGTATGTATATATGTATGTAGTCTCAGCAGTCTATTAACTAGACACAGAGCCATGGACTGTATTACAACTTGCTCATCAGCTGCTGTTTTGAAGGGTCCCGAAACACGAAGCACCGCAAGATTGATGTAAACAGATTAACTGATTCCTCTGTCCAGGCGAGCTATCAGTCTTCACTGGCATATGCACTCAGTGGCAATTCACTGCAAGAAGGGGAACAACACTGGACTTGTGTACGGAAGACAATGACCATTTCCGGACAGTCATGCTGCGGCCTAACTCAACGCCACTTGAAGGCTTGGATCTCTGCTCGTTCTCTGGGGCTGTTCGAACTCCGCAAAAATATCCCCGCAGAATCAGATTGCAAGGAGCGGCGCCATTCTGCCAACCGGCTGCTCAAGCAAAGCCTACTCAAGGATCGCGAGACGTGGTGGTCTGAACGTGCTTTAGAGATGGAGACCGCTGCCCTCTCTGGCAACGCTCGCAGGCTTTTCCAACTCATTCGGTTCACTGGCCTCAGGAAGATTACTGTCAGTGAGGTCATTTGTGAGGTGCATGAGTCTCCTATCACTAACCAACAGAGGCGTATGAACCGCTGGGCCGAGTACTTTCACTCGCAGTTCAACTGGCCTCCACCATCCATCAGTACATGCTGTTCACCTTGTTGTCCACCCTGGCTCGTCCCACTGAATCCACCCAGCGAAGCGGAAGTCTGTATCGAGATTAGACGCTTGAAGCGCTTCATGGCTGCCGGCTTAGACGGACTTCCTCCGGAGCTATTCAAGTACGGCGATATGGCGATCATTAACCAGCTGACCGCGCTGTTCGCAAAATTTGGCATGAAGGCAAAGTGCCTTCCTCTTGGGGCCAATCAGTTGTTACGATTTTCAAGAAAGACACTGGCACTTCATGTGCAAATCAGCGCGGGATTAGTCTTATTTCAGTTGCCTCCAAGCAGTTGCCATCCATTCTGCTTCGTAGACTATGAATCATGAATCATACTACCGTGAAGAACAAGCTGGTTTCAGTCCTGACCGCGGATACGTGGATGAAATCTTCACGCTCCACCAGCTCCTCGAAAATCGTCACATTTATCACAGCCCCACTATTGTTGCATTCTTAGACCTATGTGCCGCTTTTGACTCCGTTGATCGACCTGCTTTATGGCGTTGCTTTCTAAAGAACTGGGTGCCAGAGAAATATGCCGCCATCTTACGAGCACTTTACCTTCATACGTCCGGCAGAATGAGGGTCTATGACAAGCTTTCCTCGCAATTCGCTATCGGTACCGGTGTGCGACAGGGATGCCCTATGTCCCCATTCCTCTTCAACTTCGCAATCGAAGACGTTCTGTAGAATGCTGTAGACGGTTTCCAACATTTTGGCCTAGAGCTTCTACCGGATGAGCACGCGACCGACTTAAATTATGCTGATGATATTGCCTTACTTGGTGACGATCCTCAGGGTATGCAACTCATTCTGGATCCGTAGATTATACCCATGGAAATACAAGAACACAACGTTGCGAAGAGTACTCTTTTCGATAAATCTCCTCAGGCATTTACAATTATAAAATGGAAAAGCACAAAGCAAACGGCTGATGAAGCCAAAGTGGTGGGAATAGCGGAATCACGACAAACAGAAACTCAAAAGTATTGATCAATAAAATCCGTTAACTACACATTTGACAAAGCACGTGTTAGTCGATCGGTGGGATGCCAAGTGCATCATCCGACCACTGTAGGCGTCTGGAGTGGCAAAAATTAGCGAGCTGACTAGGGCCAGGGTAGAAGAAGCCCTTGCAGCAAGGCCTTCTGCTTACACAATTCCGGTTGCAATATTCTAATCGCAATCGCTTCGGCCGTCCGTAAGATTTGCTTTCTAAGCCCTTTAGTGTACCGTGGTTTTACTACATAAAGTAATTGGAAGGCATCAGCGGTCCTAATTCGGTGTCCGCTTTCCACCAGATGTTCCAGGATGGAACTGTTGGGGCGACTGACGATGCCTTTCCGCAAAGCCGCTGGGCAGTGCTCCGCAATGCGTTTAGACAGACGCCTGGTTGTGTGTCCCACGTACCTCGCACCACAGGCGCAGGTAAACTGATGCGAGGATGGATATTAGATACATGCGAGAATGTTTACATCGCAACCAATATCCTAAGGCGTATTGGAAAGCACTTAAACGGTGTCACGTACCGCCTACCACTAAGTCGCTCTAGCGGCATGCATACAGTATACTGGAAAGTGTTGAGTCACGACTCCCAGAGTTGGAACGACTATGTTCATGTTACGATGCAAGCGTAGAAGAGCTTAATGCAGTCCAGCGTGATGCTTTCAGGCAACATGTCCAAGAAGTGTGTGCTAAGGTGGAAGAGAAAAAGTACGCGAAACTTCTTAAAGGTTTAGAGTCAACTCCACCAGAACGTAAGTTACCACCACATCCAGAAAAATATGTCCACAATCTATCCAGCCTGAAGCTGAGTCATCTGCAACTTGAGGCACTATCACTTGGACCAAGATTTTGTTTTTCTCAGCCTCAGTATGGGCAATTCATCTGGAGACCCAGTTTGAAAACTTAATGCGACAACTAAACGAGCTAACACCTACGTCGTCACTTGCCAAAGATACTTTCAGAACCACTTTGGTTCATCTTTCGCAACAGTATATGAGTTACAAAACCAAATCTTCTAACGTCCTGACTAAGAAACACAGAGAAGCCATCAAGGAATTGAGATCAAATCCGGATTTAATTATCTCTAGACCCGACAAAGGCTCTGGATGGGTACTGATGGATAGATGCGATTACCTTTCTAAAATACAATCCATTTTGCAAGATAAGAGTAAGTTCTTTTGTGAAACGATACAGAAAGATAAAACCGCGCAGGATGGGGTTAAAATCACTCAAGTGTTGAAGGAGCTGAAGCGTATGAACCAAATAGATAGCGTGCTACTGGAACAGCTAACGCCAGTGGGTTCCCATCCTCCATGTCTTTACGGACTACCTAAAGTACATAAACCACAAGTCCCTCTGCGTCCGGTAATCGAAATGTCAGCCTCAGCTACTCACTCGGTTGCGAAATGACTGGCGGGTTTGCTCGAACCAGTACGCAAGGAGGTATGCACATACACCGTGAAAGACATTTGAATTTGTGAAACGAGTAGAATGCATGAAAGTAACTGACAAATTGATGCTCTCTATGGACGTTGAGTCACATTTTACGAATGTTCCATTGATGGAAACTGTTAATTTTATGTGTGATTACATGAATGAAAAGAACATAGATGTGGGTATTCCGGTGAGGAAACTGAAGGAATTAATTTTACGGTGTACCTTCAACAGACAATTTTTATTTAATGGAGTCTACTACAGACAGATTGACGGTGTCGCAATGGTCCCCCCTAGGACCACTTCTTGCTGATACTTTCCTCGCTATGATTGAGCGTGAAGCTATACGACCCATCATCGCTTCGTTTGATTTCTATTGTCGTTATATGGATGATACGTTTATAATCTGCGATTCAAACATCAATGTTTCCAACCTGTTAAACCAGTTAAACCGTGTTCATCCAGCGTTGAAGTTTACTATCGAAACCGAAAGAGATGGTAAGCTAGCCTTCTTGGACGTGTTGCTAAGCCGAAGGAATGATGGTTCATTGGAAAGAAGTGTATTCCGGAAGGCCACTTGGGTAGGCCACTATACACATTTTCTGAGCTTTGTACCCTTGAGGTACAAACGTAATCTCGTCCGCTGCTTGTATTTTCGTGCTACGAAAATTTGCAGCCAGGAGACGCTGGAGGCCGAAAAGATTCGTATTCTCAAAACGCTGCAAGATAACGGTTATCCGACCCCATTCATCAAAAAGTATGCAGTGATCCGCAATAGCCCTGAAGTGATTACTACTGTCCCTAAGAAGGACGTGTTTCTGTCAGTTCCCTTTAAAGGCGATGTTGCCTTTGATCTGTTGACCAGAAGGATTTCCACTGCAGTGGCTAGAACCTTCCCAGCCGCATGCCCACACGTCCTTGCGGAAACGGCCCCCTTTATAACCCAACGCATTAAAGATAGACTTCCGGTTCAGTCCCAATCTTACATTTTATATCAGTTTACCTGCGCCTGTGGTGCAAGGTACGTGGGACACACAACCAGGCGTCTGTCTAAACGCATTGCGGAGCACTGCCCAGCGGCTTTGCGGAAAGGCATCGTCAGTCGCCCCAACAGTTCCATTCTGGAACATCTGGTGGAAAGCGGACACCGAATTAGGACCGCTGATGCCTTCCAATTACTTTATGTAGTAAAACCACGGTACACTAAAGGGCTCTACTTCGGCTTGGGCAACCGGGTAGTATTTCGCCCTCTGACGAAACCGTGGACATTGTTGTGTTGTGTTGTGTTTTCTTTTACTATTTTTGTACATTGTTTTGAGTTCCATGGTTTCCGATGGTGCAATGTCTATTCATAGACTGTTGCATATATATATATATATATATATATATATATATATATATATATATATATATATATATATATATACACTAAAGGGCTTAGAAAGCAAATCTTACGGACGGCCGAAGCGATTGCGATTAGAATATTGCAACCGGAATTGTGTAAGCAGAAGGTCTTGCTGCAAGGGCTTCTTCTACCCTGGCCCTAGTCAGCTCGCTAATTTTTGCCACTCCAGACGCCTACAGTGGTCGGATGATGCACTTGGCATCCCACCGATCGACTAACACGTGCTTTGTCAAATGTGTAGTTAACGGATTTTATTGATCAATACTTTTGAGTTTCTGTTTGTCGTGATTCCGCTATTCCCACCACTTTGGCTTCATCAGCCGTTTGCTTTGTGCTTTTCCATTTTATAATTGTAAATGCCTGAGGAGATTTATCGAAAAGAGTACTCTTCGCAACGTTGTGTTCTTGTCATTCTGGATCGTTTGACGGTTAAAGCATCTAGGTATAGCATGAACTTCACCCCATCGAAGTGTAACGTACTGCTCAAGGATTGGCTTTCACCTGCTCCCGTGCTCACTCTCGAAGGTGCACAACTTGAACAGGTAGGTCGTTTTGTCTACCTTGGGAGCTGTTTCTTCTGACGGCACTATCAACAAAGAACTTTCTCTTCGTATCGCCAAGGCTCGATCAGCATGTGTCAGTCTGAGGCACTTGTAACGTCGTCGCGACGTCTCATTCTCACTAAAGAGCTGCGCTTACAGCGCATCTGTTCGTTCAGTATTGTCGTATGGGTGCGAGTCCTGGCCGTTTCGCGTGGCAGACATGCGTCGTCTTTCTGCCTTCGATAACGGTTTCTTAAGGAGGATCGCTCGTGTTTGGTGGCAACATCGAGTTAATAGTAGTGACGTTCGACGTCGCATCTTGGGGAATGCGAGTATTCCCTTCAACAAACTGGTTTTGTTGCGCCAGTTAAGATGGCTCGGTCACGTACTACGCATGGCACCTGAGCGTCTACCGCGTCGCGCTCTATTCGCTCGTCAAGGATCTGGCTGGAGGCGACCGCGTGATGGTCAACCTTCCACTTGGCGGCAGCACATGAAATCGCTGACGTCGTGTCTAGCAGCTGTTGGATCCGTATGTCTTCCAGGATGGGGACCCAAAGATGAGGAGTGCCAATGGCTTAGCACTCTTGAAGACATGGCCCGCAACCAGAGTCAGTGGAAAAAATTGTGTACAGTATTGTATTGATTCACATGCTTAATACTACAAGCATTGAAATGACAAAAAAAGAGAAAAATCAGTGAGTGGAAAACAAACTAAAAATGTTTTGTTAATTTTTGTCAAAATGTTCCATTCCTCTTACGGCATATTAGCTGAAGTATGTTGCTCACCTTCAACTACCATGCCACGATGATTATGACGCAATGACTCTCTCTTATCCACTGATCTCCATAGTTTTCTGTTGGCTCTTTGTCTAGTTGTTAGACAGCTGCTACTGCTGCTGATAGATAGCTACTACTACTACTACCCTGGAAAAGACACTGTACTCCATCACGATGACGAGAGCCAATCTATTGGCCTCGCGGTACTCCACAGTCTACTCGGCAGGGCCACCGCTGCTCAACAACGATGTGTCCACGTGCTCATCAACTGGAGTAAGTTGAATTAGGCGTCAAGATGGTCATGCGACTAATCCGGGACTTGAACCCCAACTCTGCACCAGGCCGTGACGGACTACACCCACTATTCCTCAAGATCTCGGTCGAGTACATCGCCGATCCAATGTGCCAAGTATTCGGGCTCTCACTTGCTGAGGGCCGCTTACCTCGCACTTGGAAAGTGGGACTTTTTATGCCTAAACGCAAAGGTGATTGGCGGAACCCTGCGAACTATCGGCCGTTATGTCTGACCTCTGTTGTCTACGAAATTATGGAAAGAATAACCAAACGCCCACTCGATGTTCACTGGAACGGCCTAGGAGTATTCCCTTTACGACACGGATTCTGCAGGACACGATCCTGCATCACTAAGTTGATTGCATGCCAGAAAAGCATGCGTTAAAGCAACAGATGCGAGGAGACACCTTGATGTCGTCTTCATTGACTTCTTCAATGCATTTGTCAAAGTGCCACACAAACGTCTGCTCAAACTTCAGAGAGTTGGTGTCGCCAGAAACGTCTTGTTTTGGATTTCAGAGTTCCTGAAAGCACGAACCATTTACTTGAAGGTGAACCAAACACTCCCCTTCCCTTTGTGGGGTTCACCAACGCTCCGTCCTTGGGCCAGAGCTCTACAAGCTACATTAACGATCTTCCCGCGACACTTCAGACAGATTGTCTAGTCTACGCTGATGACCTCAAACTGTGGTCTGAAGTATCTTGCCCCCATGATGCCGACAGACTACAAGCGTCGCTTGATCAGCTGCAAAACCGGTCCTTCGAGTACCGACTCCCAGTAAACCGTAACAAATGTGCCGTTCTCCCGATAGGTGGTCCGGATCCATTCGATGCATGTCATATCGGAGAATATCTCAAGATTGTCGCACTTGAGAAGGACCTTGGAGTCATGGTCTGAAAAATCACGCCGGAGATATTTAGAACCTTATTCCTTTCGCATGTTCGTCTGGTTCTAGAATATAGCATCCCGGCAGCCTATCCCCTAACAAAATCTGAGCATGCTCTGATAGAGAAGGTGCAGAGGCGCGCTTCAAACTCTATATCGGTGCTTCGGGACCTCCGTTGCTTTAAAGGCAACGATCTCCCGAGAAACGCCGTCTCTCGAATGCACCCACCATGTAATGATTCGGAACCTTCCTTCCTCCCTCCCCTCCCTCTTTCCTGCTCTCTATATCCCAATGAATCCAATACATGACCTTGACTAGGTTTATCGCGGCTCGTCCTACGTCTCTCTAGCGTCGTCTTAGTTTACCACATCGGTCTTTGCTGCAAGCCAACAGGTCAGATGTCATCGAGCCTAGCGTAAGATGCTATTGTCATTTCGTCTTCCCTTTGCCTTCTCATTTCGCATCCATTGTCGTTAGAGTAACCACGTGTGGGTTTTCGCGACTCATTCAGTCGCCTCAAGCTCGGTCTACAACCGGCAGCTATGACGTCGTCCACCTCGTCACGAAGTGTAACTCAGGCGCACGCTCTATCTAGCTCCGACTCGTATTAGGTGATTGTGATGAAACTGTCCAGTAGCCTACGAAATGTCTGTTTTGCCTTTCAGCCATCTCGTTCTAGTACGACCCACGTACGCCCCGGACACAAAATCCCTTAATACCTTCCACCGGACACATACTACACTTAGAATGACAAGTAGGCAGGATACTTCTGATAACCCATTCGCCGATCCTGCGGCAGTTTTGGAAACGGGGAGGTCAGTTTATCTTATTAAAACCTGACAACGTAAGTTAGGACTCCCAACCATCAACCTGACCCTGCCACTATTGAGACATCCGCGCTTTCTGAGTATAACCCTTTTGGAACTGACTATCACTCCCTCGATGGTCAGATATCATCGCATCCTGGACTTCCTCCTCCGTATTCGGCTTTTGAGGCGCAGAGGGCCACTGAAGAACTAGAACGCCGTCAGAAAATGTTGGATGCGAAAGCCGCTGAGCTAGCCCAACGTGAAGAACAGTATCGCTTGGCTGCACAGTCTCGTTTAGCAGAATCAGGTGAGTTGGTATTTTTACTCCTTACTCACATCATACCTTGCTGGGACATTGCTCTTCTTGTTGCCGCTTGACTAGCCCTACTTATCTTAGTCAATTCGAATTTCGCCCTCTGTATGAAATAGAATTACGAATTTGTAAGAAAAGCGCGCATATATACTTTAAAAGCACGCTACTGCCGGTTTTGTAACGTCTAATCTTTATTTTCTCCAAACTCCACAGCTATAGGGCATTAAATTTATAACATGTGGGAAGACTGTGTGGTTCAACAGTGCATGTTTCCTACAGATTATTGTTATTTATGACATCTGGCCTACTCTTAAGGGATTCACAGGCCAAGCCAGCTTACGTGGACGACGCAACACCTTTAGTGGGATCCTAGCTTGCGTTTCCAGGAGGTAGATCGAATTCAGCGAAGCTTTTATTCCGTTGATCTTGCTATGAAGACGACACCGATGGACCTTGCTAGCCTAGAAAACGAGAGAGCAGGATGCAAAGCAATCGCAAGAATCTGATCAACCGGGTACCGAGCAAAGGCGATACGCGTTTTAAACAATAAAACATGACATGCAGTTTAACATCCCGCACGCATCACTTAAGTATACAACAAGTACTATTTTTGCTTAGAACTTTACACCATGGACTCAAGCAAACCCGAGACATCTCTTTACCGCTACACATCTCTCTCCCCGAAGGACAGAGTTTACAATACAGCCGATTGTTCTAGCTTACTATACTGTAGTGAAACCTGTCTCAATAAGTCAACAGACACCAGGATGCTGGTTATGTTCAACCACTGGTGCTTGACATTTATTAAACATCTGGTGGGGACACCGCATGAACTGTGAGCGTTTTCTTTGTCAGTTTACGGCGCACCAAGAGCTAATGAATCACTCAGCGTCGTTATTTCAAGCACCAGACTCTAATAGCTGCACAGTGTTACGCATACTACATAGACTCTCGCAAGCTACGTTTTGCGGGACCGAGATCTAGACGGTAGAGAAAGATTGTGAGCCAACTGATGGTGTGGTCAAGAGGAATAAACACCTTCGCTTTAAATTTGGGATTCGAAAATAGTTGGGCACCTCTGATGTTTTTTATATTTCATTGTTGCTGTCACCTAATTGAATTGTATTGCAACACGATAACCGACTTTTCTCATCCATTACTAAATGTATAGAATGTTGTTGACACCGTGCATGTTACGGGCCTCTGTCTCGTTTCTTATGCTAGTCACCAATTCAAGGCCTCCGGCGCTTCGTCGTTCCGAACACTCCGTACAATCTCCTCAATCACAATTATGCAAGATCATAGAAAACTAATACGCGGTTGTATGAGATCGCTAGGTATCCAATCGGTGTGTTCGGGTTCACAATCAGCTGTTTCTGTACACAAAGTAGTAGTCGTTCTCAGTCGATGACAATGGATTCTAACAGCCTGATAATGTGGGTCCGTAGATTGCACAATATTACGGGGCTCAGGAAATGCTTTGTGATCGTGGAGTCAGTTTGGTTTCCCAACTCACTCGATCCAAGCTTCACTGACCCCATACAGCTGCCTAATCACTTGGGAAAATGGTCATAGATGCTGACTCGCAAACCTCAATCATCGCGCGTTCACAGGACACGACTTAGAAGGTGTGGAGCTGTTCCCAGTAGAACGACTTCTTGACTTGGTGTATGCTGACGATATTGCCCTCAACTGTGCCAACTCACAAACGTGGCAAGCTGCACTGGACACATTAGCACTGGCTGTCAGCCTCGAACTGCAAACCTTTCCTCCAATATTGGCAGAGACCGCCTCCTGCGCCGGCCCTTGATGGGGATTAGATCGAAGTCGTTCAATAATTCAAATACGTGGGAAATTGTATCAGCGCTTTTGCTAACCTTCGCCACTTACGGCGCCGGCGCGAAATCATTCTCGCCCTGAAGGGTAGAGTGTCCACTGCAGCGGTACGTTCGACCCTACTGTACGGTTGTGAAACCTGGCCCCTGAGATCAGCGGACATGAAGAGGCTAGTTGCGTTCGACCACCGGTGCTTTCGCAGTTTGGCACACATCTATTGGGAACACCGCGTGAGCAACGAGTGTGTTTGACGTCTTGTTTACAGCACAGAAAATGAAATGAACCGCTCAGACCGTTAGTTCACGCACTAGGCTCCGATGGGTCGGCCACGTGTTAGGCATGGTTGCCCACCGACTCTCGCGACGTTCGCTGTTTGCGCGCCGGGGTGTGGATGGAAGAAGAGGAGAGGTGGCCAAGCGATGACTTGGTGGAGAGGGATGAAGGCCCTCACTTCGAAGCTGGCCTCGGTTGGAGCTACTCGCCTCCCTGATTTGAGTCCGAAAGATGATGAACACGTTTGGGTGGATACACTCGTTGACATTGCTAGGAGCCGACTTCAATAGTGTTCGTGCTGTGAGTTTCTTTGTCCCACCCCATCCCTCTTAGCCTCCCTTTCCAATCACGATCTTATCTCTTGGCATGAGATAATTTTGCATAATACAATTTTTTTCTGCGTGGTTGCCGGCTGGTAGCTTTCCAGAACGATGCCCATCCGTTATCCGTAGATCAGCTGGCATTCATTTGTTGCATTTTTTATTTTTTTCTGTAGTGCCGCACAGTAGCTGAAGTGTTTTCCACTTCTTGCTAGGGTGTATACTGATGGCCATGGTGGTCAGTGCGCCCGCCATAGGTGTCTTCGCAAACACAGTTAATTTTGTATAAGTGATGGGAAATGCGCTTCCTCCTTTTCAGTGTCTTGATGTAGCGCACAAACCGAGGTCTTGTTGACGTGAGAAACCGTAGTTCAGCTGGATTGTAGACCTTTTCCCTAAAGCGCCAATACGTCTCGCGGTGATTTTCATAGTGTGATCACCTTTAAATGGCTGTTCGAAAAAATAGGCTTCTTTTAGACAGTTGGTTCACGATCTCGCTTGGCTGTCTCGTGAAGCCGTTTTGGAAACTGACACGGGCAACCGTTGGATTGTAGTATGTTATCGAATCTTCTAGTGACGGCCGACATTAAGTAAAACAATTGTCTTCTATACCTAGACATTCTGATCACATGACTATTAGATGACTCTATCTAAAGATCGGTTTACCGATAGGCAACATAGATAGATCAATGTTAGCATTTAAGAATTTTTCCCGATGCAACACAAACCCTAGTTTGTTCAGAGGCGGTTTTATTGAGCCCACATACTGGCAGTTCACTCTAACCGACGTTTCGCTACGCAACGCCGCAGTGTTAATAGCACCTCGATTGGTGCTTAAACGTCCGCAACTAAATTACCATGCCCAGTGAACTGTTTAATCGTCATCTGAACGACCTGAGCTACGAGTTTTAGTTTCTTTATCTAAGTTCACCTGTGGCTGCGAAGGCAGTTATGTAGGGCGCACTGACCAGTTTGCATGTCAGCATCAATGAACACTTTCGCACGCGGTTGCGCAGCTGTGTGGGATATGTGACGGCGGAATTGGCTCACCTGGGAAATCCGTCTGCCTCGATATGCACAAAGCACTTGCTGGCGAGCGCCCACTGAGTCATTCACCGTCCTGTTGCACAATCAACGACCTCACATTATCAGGCTATTGGGATCCATAGTCATCGACCGATAACACCCACTGCTTTGTCTCCGGAAGCAGCTGACTGGGGCTCTGAACATGTCATGGTTGTGCGAGATGTGCCGATTGGCTGGTTATCGATCTGATATAACCATGTTTTATCCTTCTTTCATCTTGCATACTTCTGATTGACGAACTTGCACAAAATGACTAAATCCTCTCAGTTTACTTCCAATTTTTCTGTTTGAAATTATTAAGGGCAATTCCTGTTTTAAATTTCGTTAATTGCTTAATTGTTCTTTATTCTACAGTACGGGTGTGGCATGAGCAAGCCCAAACCTCATTAGATATGACTGCTTCCATTTAGGAGCCGTGTACCGCATCTAGCTACATATACAGCTTTTTTAATTTTTTTCTGAGGGTTTCTAAACGATCACTTTCTGATCCTAGGAATTCACTTGTGCCGCATAACCTCAGTATCATTTTGGGAACATGCAACCAATTTCCATCTATCCCTTACAACGTCTCTACAATATCACTTTCTATCAACTCGGTGAAGAGCTTGTTCTAGCTGTGAAGTACATCACTTTCCATTTTACACATTAGCTGGGGGTGGAAAACACCTCAACTATTGTGTCGTGTAGTTGCATGTACCCGGCCCTCGCGCGACTGGTGGTGGTTACGTGGCTGCGAGGCGTCGGTACAATGTGCCGGTGTACTGCTCATGACTCGTGCCACAATACCGTCTAATCAAGTGACCGTAAAAAAGAAGGCAATAGCAATGCAGAACAAAAGTACGTTTATTACCCTTTGTTTTATAGTGTGCATAAACAACGAGATGGCGGTTGAGGATAGGCTAGGCGGCTTCGGATAGGAATTCATTCGTCTTGACTGCGTCACCGGTTGGCCTCCTTTACTTCCATCCAGACCCCACTTGCGCAAACAGTACACTGCGGGCTACATTATGTGTAAAAATTTTCGGGCTGATATATAGCCTAGTTTTCTAATGCTTAAACTTGGGTCGATCTCTCCGCAGTTGGTCTGAATTGGCTAACTCGAAGGCATGACTTTTCGTGGTCCTTACTAACTCTGTCAGATCTCTCCTCGGTTCTTATCAACAGTGCATGTTAGCTGAGGGTAGGAAACACATCTCAGCTTACGTACTGCAATACAAAAAGTAAGATATTAAAGATCACAGTACAAAATTCAAAAACGATTAATATGATGGTAAATATCATATTATGCGTCTTCTATCCTCTCAGTCTGCGGCTTTTCACTGAATGCGATTTTAAGCTTCCTATCACGACAGCACTGTACCCTACTGTAGTGCAATGGATTGCGTGCCTCAGCAACCCATTGGGATATGTTGGGTGGTGCTTTTGCACCTTCAGAGCCACTCATACCAGATTGATCAATACTTAACATCTTCACACCGTGTCAGTTGTTGGAACACCGCCATATTTATCGGTAAGTCACCGTAGTCGTGTTCCTCGACATCAAAGGTGCTTCCGATTCGGCAGATCCATGTACCCTTTGCGACGGTCTACTGAGGAAAGATGTGCCTGAGAAATATGTAAATGTCATAAGTGTGTTGTGCACTCATAGTTTGGGCAGAGTGAGAGCTTACTGCAAACTGTCGCCCTTCAATATCTCCAGCGGTGGGAGACAAGGATGCTCGCTGTCACCTTTCCTTCTTAACTTCACCATCGACAAAGTCATAGAAACTGCGTTCACTTTACACGATCTGCAAGGCGTAGAGCTGATCCCAAGTGAACGACTTCTTGACTTGGCTTACGCCGTCGACATTGCCCTTATCTCTCACAGCTTTCACACGTTCCAAGTAGCACTGGCTGTCATTTGTTGCGGGCTATGCTTTGCGCCCTCGAAGTGTAAAGTCCTCGTATCTGGTAGGAACTCCATGTGAGCGATGAGCGTGTTCGGCGCCTTGTTTATAATGCAGGAAGAAGAAGTGAACCGCTCAACGCCGTTATTTCACGCACCAGGCTCCCATGGCTGAGCCACGTGTTGCGCATGCCAGTCCACCAACTCCCGCGACGTGCTTCGTTCGCGCGCCGTAGTTGCGAATGGAAGAAAAGGAGGGATGGCCAAGCGATGAGTTGGTTAAGAGGTATGGAGGCCTCGGTTGGAGCGTCTCGGCTCCCTGGATGGGGACCGAAGGACGATAAATACGTTTGACTGGATACACTTGCTGACATGGCTAGCAGCCGATCTCAATGGTGTTGTGAGTTTCTTTGTTCACCCCCTCCAACCACGATCCATCTCTTGACGCATAGGGTGTTACTAAGTATTCTGTCGCATGTATTTTTTATTCCTTAATTTTCAGCACATGGCTTTTTCGTACGTCTTACCTTTAAGTATTGCTGCACAATAGTTTAAATGTGTTTCACACCTGCTAATGTGTGATGATGATGATGATGATGTAGTTAATGGTTAGAGGTCATCATACTCTATCTCTTGGTCCTGCAGGCTGGGTCTTCGACTGGGTGGCTCCTTAATCTCTGTTTGTAGCCCAATGCAAGAACAATATTTCCTTGCAGACATTTTTTGAACCAGAGGTTCCGAACGCTAATCGTTATCTTGTTTATGTCTGCGCAACCTGACATTTTCCGCCCACGCAATACAATACATTGACCTTTTCGAACAATTCCTTGATATGGTCACAGGGGATAACCAACCGCACCTTATCACACACACTATACACGTGAGCTAGAGGTTTGAAACTCCTCAGCTACTGTGCCGCAATACCTGAAAGAAAAAGAGAATAAAATGCAACTGGTGCAAGCCAGTTGAGCTGCCGGTAACGGATGGGCATCGTTCCGGTATGCTACCTACCGGTTACTAGGCAGCAGAAAAAGATTAATTTATTGTGCAAGATTATAAAATGCTAAATAATGAGATCGTGGTTGGCGAGGGAGGCTAAGACAGATGGGGTAGGACAAAGAAACTCACAGCACGAATACCACTGAGGTCGGCTCCTAGCCATGTCAACGAGCGTATTCAGCCAAACGTGTTCACCATCTTTCAGACCCCAACCAAGGAGCTGAGACCCTTCAACCGAGGCCAGCTTCGAAGTGAGGGCCTTCATTCCTCTCGACCAAGTCATCGCTTCGCCACCTCTCCTCTTCTTCCATCCACACCCCCGGCGCGCAATCAACGCACGTCGCGGGAGTCGGTGGGCTGGCATACGTAACATGTGGCCGAGCCATCGGTCTGAGCGGTTCATTTCCTTTTTCTGTGCCGTAAACAAGGCGTCGAACACGCTCGTTGCTCACACGGTGATCCCACCAGATGTGAGCTAACTTGCGAAGGCACCGATGGTCATCATCATCATCATTATACATGTTAGCTGCAAGTGGAAAACACAGCTATTGTGCCGCAATACAAAAGACAAGAAAAGAAAAACAAACAGTGGCACGCCGGCTGAGTCCCCAGTAACAGTTGGACATCCTTCCGGAGGGCTAACAGCTGGCTATCGTGCCGTAGAAAGAGAGTTATATTATGCCTAACGAGTGAGATCCTGATTGGAGGGGGACGCTAAGCAGGAGGGGGATGGACAAAGGAACTCACAACACGAACGTCATTGGGGCTGGCTCCAAGCCATATCAGCAAATGTGTCCAACTAAACGTGTTCATCGTCCTTAGGACTGCAGCCAGGCGGTCAGAATGTACCAACCGGCGTTAACTTCGAAGTTAGGGTTTTCATTTCTCTCGACCAAGTCATGGCTTGACCTCCCATCCTCCTCTTCCAACTGCACCCCGGTGCGCAGTGCACGTCGCGGGAGTCGGCGTGCTGGCATGCGCAACACGCGGCCGAGCCATCGGAGCCCAGTGCGTGAAATAACGGTGCCGAGCGGTTCACTTGCTCTTTGCGCACCAAATACGCGGCGCCGAACACGCTCATTGCCCACGCGGTGCTCCCACCAGACATAAGCTAAGCTGCGAAGGCAGCGATAATCGAATATGACGAGCCTCTTTATGTCTGTCGACCTGATGGGCCAGGTTTCACAACCATATAGGAGAGTTGAACGGACGGCTGCGTTGTAAACTCTGCCCTTGAGGGCGAGAGTAATGTCGCGTCTGCGCCACAGGTGGCAGAGATTGGCAAAAGCACTTCGAGCTTTTGCTATACGGTTCGTAACCTCATCTTCAATCCTGCGGGTGCTAATATAGCTACCCAGGTACTTGAATTCCTTAACGGCTTCCAGCAGATCATCACGAAGCGTTAGCGCTGGGATGGGTCCCTGCGAATATTGGAGAATAATTTTGCATTTCGAGGGAGCAAAGCGTAGCACAAAACGATTGACAGGCAGTGCTAATCGTTCCAGTGCTGTTTGGCATGTTTGGGGGCTGTCACAGATTAGGGCAATATCGTCCACATACTCTAAGTCAAGAAGTCGCTCACCAGGAAGTAGCTCCACACCTAGCTCGTGTCCAGCGAACGCCGTTCCTATGGCTTCATCAATAGCGAAGTTGAAGAGGAAAGGTGACAGCGGGCAGCCTTGTCTCACGCCGCTGGTGTTATTGAAGGGCGGCGACAGTTTGCCATAAAACCTCACTTTGCCCGAACTGTGTGCGCACAGCGCTTTGATAATGTTCACATATTTATCGGGTACACCTTTCCTCAGCAGACAGTCCCAAAGCGCACGTCGATCGACTGAGTCGAAGGCACCTTTTATGTCAAGAAACACGACAACGGTGGGTCGCCAATAAACATGGAGGTGCTCCAACAATTGACGCCAGGTGAAGATGTGATCGATGCAGCCTCTACCTCGACAAAATCCGGCTTGCTCTTCACGAATCTGGCTTTCACGAGTGGCAGTCAGTCTGTGGAAAATGACGGAGGCAAACAATTTAGAGGCAATCGAAATCAGACTGATTCCTCTATGATTGCCGCATTGGAAACGGGAGTTTCCCTTGAAAATTAGGAGAATGACGGAGCGGTTCCAGTCTGTCGGGACTGTCTCCTGCTCCCAAAGTTTCACCAGCAACTCGTGTAAATCATTTATTGGAGCAGGTCCCCCGAATTTGAAGTGGGCAGGGGGAATTCTATCTGTCCCTGCGGCCGTATGCAATTTCAACAGCCTGATCTCACATTCGACGTCTGCGCGTGAGGGCGGATCCAAGAAGACGGCCTAGGGAGAAGGGCGCTCAATGCCCGAAGAAGAAAGCGATAACTCAAATTGGTTAAATTACCTTGCAGAATGTTCAGCCTAACGCTCCAAGCGTTTTGACAGGCTGTGGATCGGCTGCCCACTCTCGTCGCGTATGGTCGCACTAGCACCAAGTCTCCTGCTGCCTGTTTCCCGTATCAGACGGGATAACTTACCATGAATACCAACGATAGCGGCTGTTTCCATCTCAGAGGCACGATGAGCGCCAGGTTTCTCGGTCTTTCTTCAGGCTAGCACGTAGTTTTGCCTTGATACTTTTGCGAGCCTTATTGTATTCGCTTCCAGCCGGAATACGTCGGCGAGCATCCATAAGTCCCAGTGACTGTGTAGAGACCCAATGTCCGGGTTGGCAATTTGCTTTGCCACATGAAGACGTGCCTGCTAACAGTAACGTTTTACGAATATGCAACCAGTGATCTTCGAAGGTGTTTGGTGGGCGCTTACTCAGCCCAGATGTCAGCGCATTTTGATACACATTCAGAACACCTGGCTTCGCCAGCTGGCTGGTGTCAATCCGTTCACATCGACGTTGCGGACGTCCACTGAAACGCACCTGGAGGTCGACGCAGACAAGTGCGTTTTCAGAGTCCACGCTCGTGCTTCAAATCGAGCGACAATTTTGGACACAGCCTCTCCAGCGGTAACTGATCGCGATATGATCGATTTGCATCCAAGGCTGGCTTGAAGCTGGTGGTCGCCAAGTCACGCTTCTGCGGGTGCTGTGTCGAAAGTTAGTGCTCACGAGAAAGAGGCGAGCATCTTCACACAGCTGTAGCAATCGCTCACCGTTATCATTACGAGAGCCTACACCATGTTGGCCAACCAGATGAAGCTCATCAGAGGACACTTTCCGACTTGGGCGTTTAGATTGCCAGCCAACACCACAGTATCCGTGCTTCTTCTGTAACGAAGGAGCTCGTGAAGTTGCTGATAGAAATCATCTTTTACCGAATTAGTGCTACAGTTTGTAGGGGCGTAGGCCGCAATGACAAACAGGCACCGTTTGTCTCCGCGCGACTTCGTAGCACGGTACGAACCAGCTAATCTAACGGCACACATCCGACTTTTGACTGGGACCCAATCGATCAGGGCAGCTTCAGCCTGGGGACTCAAAGCAATGCCGACGCCAGCTTGACAAGCATTTGAAGCTGCATCATCGCCAGACAGGCGCAATTAGAATGTGCCGTCGGTGTCGCATTTGGGGGATCGCAGGGTAACCACGGAGCTCGAATCTTGCAGGCGGGTTTTTGATAAACAGCAAATATCGATCGATAAGGTCTCTAGTGTGCGGGTAAGTGCTGCCTGTTGGCCAATCTGTAGCAAAGTGCACACATTGAAGCATGCCTGTCTTAGCGAGACTCGAGGACTCCAAAGGGAAACGGATGAGCTGACGTTGTCCGCTTGGTTGTACATGGACTTGTCGACTGGATTAGAGCGACGCCCTGCGACTGTGTGTGATTTGAAACTAGAAGACAAGCGGCTATTGAAGCAAATTGGAAGAGGGGCAATAATTGGAGGATTGAAAATGGAGGGGATAAAAGTAAACTTGGAGCGGGACGATAAGGATGAAGCAGCGCAAGAAGAAGGATAAGAAGACGGGAAGGCCTGTGCAGTAGCATCCAAACTTCTATCCACCCTGCTGGATGCAGCAGATAGGGCGCCGTTTATTAGCCTCTTCGACAGCCAGAGCATCAAGTAATTGTTTGATGAGGACTTCATTGTATTGCGTTGGAAGAATACTGTCAGGTTGCCCAGGCCTAGACGGGAGAACGATTAAGGTTCTCAACGAAAGCCTTTGGTTCAAAAACCTTACCGCAAGACAGCGGGTTTTGGCACTGGACTACAGAGAGCCCGTTTTATGAAATAAGGAGCCACCCTCATTCCAACCCTCAACCCGGAAGACCAGGAGGCTGAGTTTGTCTGGTCTCTAACCATTGATCAATCCGGTTTGAGTGGTTCCCAAGGTGTAAAGAAAAGCACCACCCATCATAGCTCAATAGATCCGTGAGGCACGCAAACCATCACACCACGGTAAGGTCCAGCCTCATTGCGATGGGCACCGGTGGTCGAATGTAACTAGCCTCTTTATGTCCGCTGATCTAAGGTGCCAGGTTTCACAACCGTACAGGAGGGTCGGATATACCGCTGCATTGTACACTCTACAGTTCAGGGCGAGAGTGATGTACTGCCGGCGTCATAATTTGCGAAGGTTAGCAAAAGCGCCTTGAACTTTTATTATGTGGTTTGTGATCTCATCTTCAATCCCACGGGCACTGATACAACTTCTCAGGTAGTTAAATTTTTGAACGACTTCTAACTGATGGCCTCCAAGGGTCAGTGAAGGAGGCGATCCCGGCCAATCTTAGAGAAACGCTTTGCACTTCGATGGTGCAAAGCAAAGCCCGAAGTGACGGGCAGCCAGTGCTAATTTGTCCAGTGCCGCATGGCATATCTGGGAGCTGTCACAGTTGAGGGCAATATCGTCAGCATACTCCAAGTCACGAAGCAGATCCACACTTTCTAAGTCGTGTCCTGTGAACGCGATTTCCATGAATTCATCAATCTCGAAGTTAAAGAGGAAAGGTGACAGCGGGCAACCTTGTCTCACACCGCTGGAGATATGAGAGGGCGACAACTGTTTGCCGTAAGCCCTCACTCTACCTGAACTGCGCGTATAATGATCGGATAATAATTACATATTTCTCAGGTACACCTTTCCGGAGTAGATAGTTTCAAAATGCACTTCTATCAACCGAATCGAATGCACCTTTGAAATCGAGGAACACGACAACGGTGCGCCGGCAATATATGTGACGGTGCTCCAACAACTGACGCAAAGTGAAGAAGTGGTCAATGCAGCCAGGACCTCGATGAAACCCGGCTTGCTCTTCACGAATAAGACAAGTGCCGGTCATTCTGTGAAGGATGACAGAGGCAATCAATTTGGAGGCGATGGAGATCAGACTGATTCCTCTATGGTTGCCGCATTCGGATCTTGAGCCTGCCTTACAAATTGGAAATAGGACGTAGCGGCTCCAGTTGGGTGGGACAGTTTCCTGCTCTCACTGTTTCATTAGTAACTCGTATAAATCATCCACCAGAGTAAGTCCTCAGAATTTGAACAGGGCTGGAGGAAGATCATCTGGTCCCGTGGCTTTATTTAACTTCAGTAGTGTGATCTCACCTTCGACTTCTGAGCGTGAGGATAGATCCAAATGAACAGCTCACGGCGAAAAATCTAACTATTCCTTGGATTAAATTGCCTTTCAAAGTGCTCAGCCCAACGCTCCAAGTGTTTTGACAAGTTGTGGATAGGCTATCCACTCTGATCACGTATAGTTTCACTAACATCAGGTCTTCTGCTGCCCGTTTCACAATTGTTACCAAGTGTAGCGGCCATTTTTATCTCTGTTGCACGATGAGACCACCAGCATTCGTGGTCTCCCTTCAGGATAGCGCGGAGCTCTTTGCGAGTTTCACTGTGTTCGCTCCAGCCGGAATATGCCGGCTAGCATCGATAAGTCCCAGAGACTGCGAAGTGACCCAATGTCCATGTTGGCTATTAGACTTACCACATGAGGATTTTCCTGATGCTAGTAAGAACTGGTGAAGACTGGTGAGACTGTTACAGCACACCAATTCTCGTCTCCTCCGTTTCGCAGAGGCGATTGCAATTAACCGGATTAAGCCGATGCTTTGTGTTCAGAAACAATTATCGGTCAGCATTAGACTGCCCTGGGGATAGAGGTGATAACCCTGTCTCACTTATCGCGTGTTGGTCTGTTTGTATGTATGTTTGGTCGCACCCTTCACTGAATAAATATTATTGCGCGTTATTGTTAAAGGCACTGATGAGACAATACGAAATGCGTGCATTTGCCAGTCTTCGTCTTCTTACTGCGCTTTTCAAATTACTAACGGGAACTAACTGTTTCGAATATGAGACCATTGAACTTCAACTGCATCCAGTGAGCGCTTACTCAACTCGCATGACAGCGTAACCTATGATCTGCATCGAACAGGGTAGATAGGGGTGACGATGCTACTGCTCAGGCCTTTCCGTCTACATTTTCCCATTAACCCATTTTCATCCTTATCATCCCGTTCACTTCACTTTTATCGTCCTGTTTCAATTCCAAATGCTAGTCCCTTCCCCTCGTTGATTTGCTAAGCGTTTGTCTTCTAGTTTTAACTCACACGCAGTCGCAAGCCGTCTCTCCGGTCCAGTCCACAAA